>CP093829.1:9932236-10532236 GCA_033063855.1 Smittia aterrima
CGGTCAAATAAATTTTCATTTCTAGTCTCTCAACGCCGATAAAACCATTTTCGCTTCAATCAATGCCAGCATCGTTTTCCTTCCAAAACCAACAAAATGTGAAAAGTTTGAATTTCAAGAAATATTTCCAACTGCCAATGAGAGCAGACTTGCAATGAAAAGATATTTGATTCTGGATCGAGCTCTGTACAGTTCTGTGGTGATAATTAATCCTGTTTAATAATCTCTCTCTCCCTTTTCAATTTTTCTCTGCAAAAGAAATATTAAACCGCGCGAACGAATAACACGCGCGCGAATGTTGAGAGAGCTTCAAATCTAATGAAACCGATTTATATATTTTACAATTTTTTTCAGCAAAATCAAAAATATATAAAAGTATAAAACTGAAACATTTTGTTTTGGAACAGAAACTTATTGCCATACTAACTAACTAGCTTTAGATGTTTGCTTCTACTTACTTACCTCCTACATAGAGAATAGTTTTGATCAGAACATCCGTCGATGCCACAAGTATTTAGTTCCTTACTTATTCAATGTTATGATGTTCATAGAGAGATTAGAAAAAAAAACTTTTTATAAACTCTCTCTCTTTTTGGAATGAACGCAAAATTTAGACAAATTTATTGAATCAGCTTGCTTTCTCCTACGGTCATGATAAATTTAAATATGCATTTCCTTGCTTTCATCAGCTCAGAAGTCAGAATGCAAATTAGAAAACATATTTCTCCCCGCTCCTGAGCTTTTCAAAGTTTTAAACCGAGTTGAAGTTATCAAGATTAAATTCTCATTAGCCGCATTCACATTATCGAAGTCAGAAGTAAAAAGCATGAGAGAACAATAATGAGTGAGCAGAATGCACTCGAGGAACGTAACATTTTTTTGCTTTTGTAGACCTTTCCACAAAGAAATTTCCTTGAACAAAGGAACTTCTTTCATTAGAGTGAACTCGTTCCTTTGCCTCTTGATGATGAGATGATTTGTATGAAATGGATTTCAATAGATGAATTTTGCATAACGAAAGTTATTTTCCTTTCTCCTTCTTCTGCTATCCGACATCATAAATAAAATTGATGATTTTGTTTTCCTTTTATGTTTTCATAAATAAATAAATTATCCTCAACCCCGAGAATTGAGAACTTTATTGTTCCATTTTGCCAAGACAAACATCTTCCCTTTTCATCTCACTCTCTCTTATTCCGATGAAAATATGTCATTACCATAAATCTGGTTGGACCTTGTCTACGAGCATGATATTCAAATAAAGGATGGAAAACGAAGAATTGTTGGACTCTCTCTCCTTTTCGCTCGTTATCGATTTTCCTTCTTCACGTTTGACACGAGAAATCAAAAGCTTAATGAAAGCTTCAAGTAGCAAAAGGTGAAAAACTAGTTTCATTCAAACGACGTGCTGGTGGGATCTCTTTCTCTCTTAAATGACTCGTCATCGACACGTAAACAAAATATCTGTGGGGATCGATATTGCTTAGTGGCACATTGAAAGTTCATTATCACTAATAGTTTCACGAAATTGTTTTCACTCGAGGCATGCCTGAGGTGCAATCATTGCGTCAAATATTTCACTTTATTCTTCATTCTCATGCAAACTTCGAACTTGAATATTTTTCAAAAGTGCCCTAATATGATAAACGCGATATTCATGAAAAATGCATTTTCACCCCGAGACGAGAGCTTTTTCCCTTGACTACATTTTAACGAAAATGATTAACTTGTCAAAGTGCTGTCAAAGCTTTTCTCATCGTGCCACGACACAAAGTTTCGTGCTTCGCTGAACTTTCACTTTTTTTTTTGTATGTTGATGATGAATATAAAATTGCGGAGCATACGACGCAAATATTTTTCGATGATTTGGGTAATTACAGAAATGAAAGCGGACAACGAATTTTCGAGTAAGATGTCAAGTGCTGTGCATACATCAAAAATAAAACTTGCGATGGAATTAAAATGTGAATTTTTAATACAAACAGAAAGAAACATTAATTATCCCAAATGTACAAACAATCAGTGATTTCTCTTCAAACAATTAGCTTGCCGAATATCTTTATGCCAGTCATGGTCTCTGGTTGTTGTTTCTCGTTCTTTCGGTAGGAACTTTTCTTCGTTTACTTCTTCGCCTTGATGTCTGCAGCTCAAGTTTTGTGTGTGCACAAAGTCTGACGCTTTTAAGCGCCACCAATTTGGTGAAAATTATTTCCCGAAAATTATTATGATTGATGGCTTCTCAAGTGGATTTCGCTCCTTCTCTCTCAAGCTAAAGCGAACAAAATTTGACGGGTGATAAAAAGCAAGCGCAATTTATAACGCGAACGTCCGGAAGTTCATAAATGTCCAACCGTTTCGATAAAAATTCAATTTTCTGATGTAAACATGAATGAAAATACTCAGAAAACGCAATCGTGACTTTCATTGACTGCTCGTGAAGTTAGAAATAAGAACTCAGTTGATCGCTGAGCTTAGAAATAAAGCGAGAGCTAAGCCCATTAAGCGAAATGTAAATTTCATGCAAAGTTTGCTTTCCCAACTTCTCGAATCAAATGATAGAACATAACGAAACGAAACTTGTCGTCGTATCGTAAAACTTAGTCCCATTGAATTATAAGAAGTGTCAATGTAGTTCCTTCAAGCAGAAACACGATTTGATTCTCATTTTCGTTTCATATTTTCACAAAATTTGCTTTCATCGTTGTCAGCACTGCAAACGGAAGATTTCCTCGCTCATGATCAACTCCTACACTCGACTTTCATCTGTCGAGATAGAGGAGAGAGGCCAATAAAAAGCTTCACCCGCTTTATTCCGAATCTCATTCCAATTTATCATTTTCATGATGTTGTGTGTTCTGTTAATGTTCTGAAATGAAATTTCTCGCTTCTCCGTTCACGCTCACATTTACTCCCTAGCGTTGAATCCAAAGATTAGATTTATGTGAAAATTCTGTTGTATCATTTCATGAATCAACGTTTCATATAAATAAATAATTTTGCATTTTATTTCTGACTTCCTGAGAACGATGATGATAACGATCTTCTTTGCTCCCATTCCTCCTTCTGCCCACCCTCCTTTGACTCCTTCTACGAATATTTATCATCATTCGGGAAATTTATCATTTAAAATTTTGCATCATGTTGTTCCTATGCTCCGACATTCAATTTGCTATCGTGAACGCGCTGGATTGAGATAAACGAGAAACAAGCAAAGGACGAACACAGAAAGTTCCTTCCAAAATAATAATTGCGTTCGCAAATGATTTAATTTTAGAAAGGGAAGAGATAGATTTTCTCTGTTTGCTGTAAATTGTATCAAACGAAAGAAAAAGCTTCTGAATAGATAGAAAGCAGGAGCTTAATCTGAATAAACTCACACCTATCATCATGTTTGTGCCATGCTTCTCACATCAACATCTTTCTCGCATCCAATAGATTCCTCTTATCTCTCTTTCATATTTTTTTTTATTACGGAATGTTATCCTTCTTCTAGTTCAAATATTTGAATAACATAGAAAACTGCTTATCCTATTATTGCATAGAAAGATTTTTTTACGGGTGACCAGATGGCTTAGAATTGATTTGTTTCCCTCTTCACTTGGTCGCCCCTTTACTTGAAATGGAATGAAAACTTTTACAAAAAAAAAACTTTTATGCTTTCGATCGATCTTAATTTGAGTGAAACCTTTTCTGAATTCACAGTTTTTCTATTGTATTTAATTAATATTCATTGATATGAAAAAAAAAGAAAAAAAAAACATATTTTTTAATTTAGTTTTTTGGTTTCTCTTTTAATTTATTGAATTGTTTTAAAGTTATTTTATATGCAAATGAAATGATTATTATACAAGCAAAAAAAAACCAAACAACAATTATAAAACATGAATATTTTATTTCGATTTTTCTTCTCTCTCTTTTTTCTTTCCCATTTACAAAAAAAATAATAAAACCGTCATCAACATCAAAAATAATCATTGTCGAAACAATAAAAAAAAACTCATTTGCGTAATGCTGCAAAAAAACAGGAAACTATTCACGTTTAGCTTGTGAAATCCAGTTTGTTAGATCAATGGGTTATTATTTAATTCAAATTTATATTCCATCTGGACTAATTGTCATCATATCGTGGGTATCGTTTTGGCTCAATCGAAACGCGACGCCGGCTCGAGTGGCGCTCGGAGTAACAACTGTATTGACAATGACAACGCTTATGTCGTCCACAAATGCTGCCTTGCCCAAAATATCATACGTTAAATCGATTGACGTTTATTTGGGCACATGTTTCGTCATGGTGTTTGCCAGTTTGCTCGGTAAATATAACAAATCTATTCGAAAAACGCATGCAAACATCTTTTTTACATTTGCTGTTTGGAAATATCCCTTTTGTTTCTTTTTCAATCGAAAGAGAAAATATTTGTGTTGGATAATATAAAAGCTCATCAATAAATAAACTTCTTTCAATCGACAAATCCCCACGCTGTTAAGATAAAATCATCATCGTGAGGAGGATTTTCGAATTCAGTGGGTCCAACGATGAAAGAGCTTTAATGAGTTTTCAAATAAATCATGTTCATCGATAGCATTGTTGGATGTTATGTGCTTAAAGCTTGTTCGCTTAATCTTTTCTTTCTTTCTCTTCCTCCTCATCGAAAAAAATAACATTTTCCGCTACGCTTAATTCGAACATTCTGCATTACATCATCGTCGGTCGTCGCCACTGTCGTTTGTGTGTCCCTGGACGGAAAAATGATTAATTACAATCAACTTTGCTGCTGGCCAAATATGGAAAATAAACTCAACACACTTTGAATCGCTCCACAGAATACGCCACGGTCGGTTACATGGCTAAACGAATACAAATGCGAAAACAGCGCTTTATGGCTATCCAAAAAATAGCTGAACAGAAAAAGATCCAAGTGGATAATGCACAACAACAGAACAATCCACAAAGCGGAGGTGGAAGTACAGTTGGTGTGGGAGGAGGACCGCCAAGTGAACACTCGCATTCACATGGCCACGGACACTCACATCAGCATCCGCATGTCCCAAAGCAACAACAAATGGGCATGGGAACAATGGGAAATCGCGGACCACCCGGTATGTCTCTTCAAGGTAATGTTGTAGGCTCAAGAGGATGTTCTATAGTTGGCCCCTTATTTCAAGAAGTTCGTTTTAAAGTGCACGATCCAAAAGCGCACTCGAAAGGCGGAACACTTGAAAATACAATCAACGGTGGCCGCGGCAATCAGCCACCAATTCCGCCTCGTGAAGGCGAAAGAGCTGACGAAGAGTCGGGTGGTGGTGCTCCACAACATCTCATACATCCAGGAAAAGTAAGAAGCTTTTAGTTGATGACTTGATTATTAAATTCTAATGTTTCTTCTCTTCTTTATTTCACAGAATATCAACACACTACTGGGTATCACTCCTTCCGATATCGATAAATATTCACGTATTGTGTTCCCCGTTTGTTTTGTATGTTTCAATTTAATGTATTGGATAATTTATTTACATGTAAGTGATGTTGTAGCCGATGATTTAGTTTTACTCGGCGAAGATAAGTAGGACAACTTAGGACCCATATCAATAAATCACATACCCGAATATTATACAACTTTATTAACGAATATTATTGCATTCTTACACATTTTCGTAATGCGAAAGAAAAAAACCACATTTTCCATTATTAGTACCACAGTTCCGTTCATTTACCACAAATATGATGATGACGATGGAAAAATGCAGAAGAAGTTCAATAACAAGTAAATAACTTAAGTTTTAACGCCTGCCTTTTAACGACTTATATAAAAAGAAAAAAAATTAATAAGATAAAAAGAAGAAAAATGAATTAACACAAACACCCAAACACACTCTCACACTCGACACCTCCTTTTCTGGTTTTTATATAAAGAAACATCGACGAAGCGAATTAATGGAAACTCACAGCAGCACGTTAAAATTGAGATGAAAACTTGCCCAGAAGCAGAGTTTCGATTATGTCATTTAAATAGGAAAATCTTGTTATAAAACTAATTATGATCGTTATGAGACTATAATCTAATAATCTACACCACTCACTTAATCTTTCTATCTATCTCTCTCTCTGTCTTTCTCTCAGAACACACATTCACACTTCTTCTCCTCCCCCCAAAAAAGCTCAGTTCAATCCCCCACTCAACTCTTCTCCATTTCAAAATCACTCTCACAACCACCCCTCTCCCCTAACATACTTAGTTTTGATGGAGAAAATTTGTTCGGTCCATTGAAGGAATTTGCTTTAATTCTATTTCGATAATTACTTCATGCTTCCAACTAAAAGAACAATTGCCAAATTAATAATTCTAAGTCCGAAGAAGGATCGCACTCGATTGCTTTCTTAATTCTTCTGTTGACATGTCTTCGCACTTCTAAAGAAAAAAAAATTAAATCAAATTAAACTTTTATGAATGACGTCGTGAGTCTGTTGTCCTTTCTATTATTAAATAATAATTAACGCATGTTACCTTTTGCCTCAATTAGCAATCGAACGAGAAAAAGTTTATAAAATTTGTTTCCATTTGGTTTAGTCTAATGAACCTTCCGAGTTTATTTATAAAACTGTTATTAAATGATGCCCAAACAACTCTCTCTCTTTCTCACTCTCTCTGCAAGCTTCGCATGAAGAAAGAAGGAATAAAATCGATTCTAAATCTCTGTCGACAACGAGAGCTATTTATTTCCTCATACACCCAAAGAGAGACAGCTTGCAAAGCTTAACATGTGATGGATCGTTTATTTTTAAAACGATAAAAAGCCATATTTGATATGACGATAATTAGTTTCGTGTTCCGTGCCGCGCACCTTTTCCATCCAACGATCCCCTTCAACTCCATCAACCGTTAAAAGCACATTAAGAAACCCTCTTGCTCCCCGCATGAGTCCATAATTTTAACAGATTGAGTCTATCTCCTCATCCTCACTCCATTCGGGAGAGATTTTAAAAAATACGTTTTCGGGGAGACGAGAAGCATATGGATTCAAAAAAAAATAATAAATCATTAATTGATGGCACAGTCTGCACAAACACGATTTTCTCCTACGAAAGGAAGAACTTTTTCACACGTTTTAGTCAAGACAAAAAAAAAAGATTTAAAAGAAAGAGATAAACAACGCGCAGCCCTAAACAATAAACTCTCTTATTATGGATCGACCAGTTCTTCTCAAGTTTTCATTAAAAAAAAAACGATATTAAAATAAAAAAATGATAAAATCGTCGCTCTTCTTCGGTTCAATTATGGCTGTCTTTTTACATCAAATACATTTAAAGATTAAAGAGAAACGAAAAACAATTCCTTTGATAAGTTTAAAGACAAAAAAAAGTGAAAATATATACAAAGCATGTGATAGACGAAAAAAAATTATTGAAAGAAAAACACTTAAGCATGTAGTCGCCAGTGAATTTTAAATGAAAAACAAGTCTACTAGGTAAAACAAGAGGAATATCAAAAGAAGTTATAATAAAAAAAATGGAAATAAAGAGTAAAATTCTAAAAGGAAATAATGAGAAAACTTTTAAGGCAAAGTTATCATGTAGCGAATCGTTCGTTTCCATTGAATACTCAGACGCGAATTTTATGTTAGCCTTGATCATCATTTTGAACACACGCCACATCTCATGAACAATCACCACAACATTTTTATATTATTAACTCTCGGGGTGGGGTGTTGATTTGTAAAAGGGTCTCAACGAAGATAGAAATGTAAAATATTGAATTGTAGTCGAATGAAAACACAAAAAAAAAGTTGTTAAAAGTCGTAATTATATTAATCAAAATGTATCGTTTCTTTCGAAAAATATTTGTGCACAAAAGTTTTCCTCTTAAGTTTACAACACAATTGCTGTTTCATCCGAAAATAAATGAAACAGAAAAAAAAATCGAAATTAATGCTGAAAACGTGAAGCAGGTGCGGAAGATGAGATTAATTGATACAAAAAAAAATGAATTAATTCGTTAAATATCGATGCAAATATTTTGTAAATAAGCAATTAATTATAACTTAGAAGAAAAAAAAACAAAACAAATCGATGAAAAACTTCTTTCAATGAAAATCGAGTATTGAGCACAATTTTTGGCAAAAAAAAATGTTAAAAGAAAAAATAAAACTTTGAGTTCCTTTCGAATGTATCAAGATCTTGATTAAGTCTTTTTGTTAATGTTGGGATTAATTAAGTTTGTAATATTCTTCCAAGAGAAATGAACAACACGAGACAAACTAAAGAAAATAATTGATGCAATAAAAGGCATTTCAAGCAGGTAGCTTTTTTGGCACGTCGTCTTCTTCAAACATTAAATTAAAATCGTAGCGGAAATTGAAATATCTATTGTATAGGTGACAAGTCGATTAAAACCTTTGCGCACCCACTAACACACTCACCAGAGGATTTTCCAGAGTCAAGTTGAAGTTCTTTTCTTTCTTAAGTAAAGCAAAAAAAAACATTCGATGGCGTCATCGAAAAGTTTCGTCCAAAAGTAGGAAAACATATTCACTTCCCATTTTAAATTCTATCGTCTTTAACTTGTAGTGATGAAGGAGGATGATCTTCGAAAAGCTTCTTGAAGACGAGGTGCGGTTAATAATTAAGGCGTTAGCCAAAGCGTGACTGAATTTAGAGATGATTCCAATTCGTTTTGGGATGCCCTTGCTTACTGGATTCTCTTTATAGCAAAAGATCCAACAAAGCCTTTCCTTAGTCATCATTCGATCTTGTGTATAAACAAACTAAATTCACCTCCAACACAAACCTCAATTCTCCGAGTTACTTTAGTCGGAGCGTTGGTGACGCTTAATCGAAAGAACTTTACGTTATTCAAAATAGTTTCGAAGAAAGAAAGAAGGAAAGAAAAATGAAAAACTTAGTGAAATAAAGTTATGATTATGTAAATTCAGATGAAAAAACCTATAACCCTTGAAAACAAAAGGATACTCAATAAAGTTTGAGATGAAAATTCGTTTTTTTACCTATCGACACTGCTTTACTCTCGTTTGAACTTGTTCTCACATTTCTTGTGAAAGTTAAAAATTGTGCGACTTCATTTCTTGTCTCTAAAGCTTCGAGAGCAACTTCAGATTCTACTTCGCAGGTTTAGCTTAAACTTTTTGTTGAATTTGTTTTTTGTCGCCCTCGCGAATGTTTTCATGTTGCAGTGATTTGATTTGATGTGATTTGACTTGGTCGCCTTCTTCCAAGACTTTAAACATTTTGTATTTTGAATATTTCTCCTTTTTTTGTCGTGGTAAGCTCCGCACTTGGTAGGCTCTTCATTCGAATCGTTAAAGTTTCTTTGGCTTCTACGATAAAATAGAAATATTTCCAAGATGTTATTTTATTTTTGTCGTAGGGTCCTTTCCATCATCCTTCAACCCACCCCTGCCCTCTCTCCCTCTAACCAACTCCAATTACGTAAGTTTTTCTCGAATGATGAAAAATATATTTTCTAAATAAATTCTTTCCTCGTGAAAAGAAAAACAAAATGTAATTTTTGGCTGTGATATATAAAAGTTTTGATTAATTTTTTATTAATAAAATTCTTGCCTGAAACGACTTAGGCAACACACAAAATATAAAAAAGGGAAAGTTTCGCTCTTCGCTCTTTTAATTGTTTCGACAAAAAGTCACGATACGTCTTGAAAACTTTGAAAAGCAATAAATATTCCAAAACGAATTTATAGAAAAACTGGAAGAGTCGTCGTTGACAGATATTACTTACTCGATTCCTTTGCCGGATTTATTTTCATTTTCAACGACTCTAAAAGAAAAAACTTTGAATTCAAAAGCAAAATGTTTAAATCTTGACTCTTTCCCAGACGGTGATGGAAATATTCGCGTCACGAAGCGAAATTGGCACAATTATTATTAGAGCAGAAGATAAATTAAATATCTAAGCGTCGTGAAAACATTGGCAGCAGAAAAATCAATAAATTTAGACATTAAGCTTGTTTTGCTCATTTAATGGTCTCTCTCATCTCTTTTACTATAAACAGCTCCGTTGATTTACGATTTTAGTCTGTCTCGCTTATCCCATTTATCATTTTAATCATATGAAGGAAACAAAGCTCTACGGTGTCTTTGAAGCTTTCGCGAACTTTCCACATAATTTTCATTCGGATTAGTTTGACTCGTAAGAGAAATAAATTGAACGAATAATTGAACGAGAAGAAAAAAAAATGCCAAAAATCTGTTCACGCTCATAAAGAAGCCGCACGGCTACAAATCATTGTTCCAAAGGAAATTTTCACTTAATGAATAAAGAAGTAAGATTATGCATGTGCATACATGAAATTCTAAAATGTAATACTTGACTTTTAAACTAGGCAAATGTTAATTAAATTGTCTCCTAGATTACAAGAAAAGCTGAAAATGTCAAAAATAAGCTCAAAGTAGTAAGAAAGTCATTGAAAGAGACACCTCCACTGTCGAGAGAGCCAAGACGTGGGCGATGTAAAATTATAATCCAAGAAGAGCATAAGAAGTAGAAAACTTTTACTTATGCAACAGCCGTTGCTGGCAGTGAGGGTGTCGGCGCTTTCATTTTCAATTCCAAGTGGCAGAAAAGACGACGAAGAAGACTCGAAATCAATTGCAGAAGAAAAATTGTTATAGCAAAAGCTCACATATACACTTTAAGAAGAATCTTTGTTTGACCAAGTTTTTTGTACAGCGAAATACTTTTTTCCATGAAAACCAAAACGACGCAAAATGTGAGAATATATTCATTGCGTAGCAAACACACTCAAGCGGAAATTAAAATCTCTCGGAAAAGAAGTTTTGTTGTTAGTCAGAAAAAAAATCCTCGTCCCCGTTTCATTGTGCACCTCGTTTTGGTAGAAGCGAGCGAATCAATCTCAAACCTCAATTTTACATTTTTATTCCTCGTTAAGATTGAAAACAAATCAACACCACAACCAGCAAGAAAATCCTTGAACATGTAAAATGGTTTAATATTCAAAAAAAAAAGAGAAAACAAAAAGCCGGCGAACGTTTGCATTTATGTAAACTAAAACGAAAACGTCTTTTCGCAACGATAAGAGCGAAAACATTTCAAGCACATTGTAAGAATGAAAGGAAGTTTTCCGTTAAACTATTTACATGTAATTGCATAAATTGCTTTTTCCGACAGAGAAAAAATCTTTTGTTAAATATTTATCAGGACGAAGACCGTTTCGTAAATTGAGTCTCACAACCTCTGACTTTTTCATTCGACGAAAGCTTACAATGATGCACACAAAAGCTGCCACGAAAAATTCCTTGAAAGTTCCGAGATTTTCCGCTCTTATTCAGAAAATAACACTCACACATAAAGTCTCTCTCGCCACACATCTCCGCAACCTCACGAAATTGATTAAATTAAAAGAACTTCGATTTTTGCGAAAGTTAAGAAACACATAACTTAATGAGTTAAGGAAAACCAAAAAACACTTAAGAAAAAAGACTAATTGAAAAGTATAAAACATGAAAAACATGATGCAAAGATTATTAAGTAAATAGAGATTATGAATAAATTCAAAATGTACATTTATTTCATTTATGAGTTGAAAATATGTAATCAAGCAAATGAAGTGAAGAAATAAATAAACAGTAATGAAAAAATGAAGGAAATAAATAAGGAAATGTCGTATTTTATTCTCTAATCCAGGAAAGCTTTTCAGGAGTCATCAGGAGAACATTTTTTTTCTTGATTGAGATTAATGAAGAATCAGATAATCGAGGGACTGCGTTGCTAAGGAGAAAAAGTTAAATTTTGATCGTCGCAAAAGTGAAAATAAGAGAACCAAACCCAAAAAGTTTTCTTCTTTTTGTTCTTTACATGATTTTTCTTATGTAAAGCTGAATAAATAATTTTGCTGAATATGCTGCGATTGATGAATTTTTTAGTTGACTTTTGTATTTAATTTTGTGATGGAAATGATTTAAATATTTCAGATGCATTTCAACTAAATTTAAGCAAGTTTGATATTAAGAGAAATAATCTGAAAAACATAAAATATCTCGGATTAATGTTTTGCCTTGCCCCGCGCGTATTCAGCACAAAAATATTCATCGATTTTTTTTTCTTGATTCAGATAATCTGGATGGAAATTTAGAACTTTTACTGCCGATAAATTGAAATAAACCACTCAAGGATGTCTTCAACTGTCGAACCGTTGACATTATCACGAGGTAAACTTGGAGTGCAATGAGATTCAGCCGAATTTTCCGATAAGAACAATTAATTTTCATTGCTCCTCCTGTTCTATTTATAACTTTATGAGTTTTCCTCATAATCTCGATCTTTTCTTTTTTAGATATCGCTCGTGCCATTGAGCTTCTTGATAAGCTGCAGATGAGTGGAGAAGTTCCAGCCACTAAGCTCGCAGCCCTTCAAAAAGTTTTACAATCAGACTTTCTGAATGCAGTAAGAGAAGTTTACGAACATGTTTATGAGACAGTTGACATTCAGGGATCTCTGGATGTTCGTGCTTCTGCAACAGCCAAAGCAACGGTCGCTAGTTTTGCTGCTAGCGAAGGCCATGCACATCCTCGTGTCGTTGAGCTTCCAAAAACAGACGAAGGTCTCGGATTTAATGTGATGGGTGGAAAAGAACAAAATAGCCCAATCTACATCTCTCGTATTATCCCTGGAGGTGTCGCTGATCGACATGGTGGACTTAAACGAGGTGATCAGTTATTGTCTGTTAATGGAGTATCAGTTGAAGGAGAAAACCACGAGAAAGCCGTAGAGCTCTTGAAGCAAGCCATCGGATCTGTTAAATTAGTCGTTCGTTATACACCAAAAGTTCTCGAGGAAATGGAAAATCGATTCCAGAAGCAAACAAATCGGCGACGACAGTTTCAATAAATTTACTTTCAGTCGCACCACATCGCTCTTTATTACTCGTTAAGTGGCCATTTACCTTCTAGGATCAAACTAAATCAAAAACTTAGTAACAAAAAGTGTTGAGAACTCACCGATTTGTGTTTCAAATAATTTATTTGATTTTTTATTTTTTTATTGTACTGTTCGTATTCTGAGTCTTAACCCCTTTGCAGTGCGTCTCTCACTTGACCCTCTCATGATTTGTTTGATGTTGACGCAGAATAAATGGAAAATTATATTACAATTCAATCGAGCAGAGGTTTTCAATTTTCTCCGCCAAACAGCAAACTTCGAATTGATCCGTTTTCTTCGTAGTCTTGTCGAGTTATGCAAAGCTTATCGAAATCTGGTTCTTGTGACATGTGAAATCCTCCTTCCCACGCATATGTTGCAGGATCCTCTGGAAGCATTACATTGACATCATACCAAGCTGGAGCCATGCTTCGAATATCTTTCTGTAATCTTGCTTGCATTCCTGGAAATTTCGCTGAACCGCCGATGACGACAATGTTTGCATAAAGATGTGGACGAGTTTCCTCTGGACAAGAGCTAATTGAGTTGATCACAGCTTCAGTGATTCCCATTTGATTGATTCCGATGTCTGATGGATGGAAGAAGAGTTCAGGGACAGCAAATCTTTCATTATTCAATCGTAGGATTTGATATTCATCGCTCTTTTTGGCTGTTCCTGCGGCTTGAAGATATCCACGCTTGATCGTTGTGCAATCTGGCAAAACATACTCGCGAACAATTGGATTTTGAGCCGTTGGTAGTTTCGCTATTCTCATATCCGCGTAGAAGTCTTCTGACACGAAACAACTGTCTTCTTTCACTTGATTGATAACGTAACTCTCGTCCATTACGTTGAGCTGACGATATGAAATAATCTCTTTGAAATGATTTGTGAGCATTTTTCCACCAATGTCAATCCTTCGAACTGCCGACAGAACTTTCTTGCCTTTGACAATTGGCACAACATGACTAAAACTATAACCGAGATCGATGACGAGACAGCAAAGTGGCATTGAGTCTTCTTGTGTGTTTGTGTAATTGTAAGCGCAGAGATCTGGAGCCGTTGTTCTTGCTAGAGCGCAGCAATCGTATTCTTCAAAGAAAATTTCTACCATTGCCTCTTGAATGATAGGAAAATTGAAGAGCGGCTCAGTTATAATCAGTTTAGTGTCGCTGAAGTTGATTGGATATTCTGTTGAGAAGATGTAGTCAAAGACGTTCTTCTGAACTTCCCAATTTGTGATATATCCTTTTGTGAAGCTAAGAATATAGAAAAGTCCTGAAATATCTCTGCATTCTTCAATTTGATTGCCGATAAAGGGTCGCCGCTTCTCGCTCTTTGCTTTCATGATGCAGTTTGGAATTATTCTAAAAAGGAAACATAAACAAAGTTGCCGCAAATAGTTTTTTTGACACAAACTTACTTTGGACTGCTTTCATCGATCCTTCCAATCTTCACACTGCATGCGCCGTTATCAATACAGACAATATTTGCCATTTTGATGTTTAGTTAAGCGGTTTAAGCCAAAAAGAATTTTTGTTACTTTTTCAGATTTGACGTTAGACGAATTTCACTGAACACACCAAAATTTGTAAACAAAAAAAATTTGAAATTGAAATATTTTAAAATTGTTATTTCAAGTCTAAAAGCCATTAAATAAACCAATAAATCCATAAAAAAGTTTGCTGCTACTCTAAGCAACTGTAAACTATTCAATTCAAGTAAGTTCCTTCAATTAAAATATTTTTAAATATAAAATTAACTTTTTGATAATTTTAGAATGAATGAGGACGCCAGATCGTTGTTGAAATCTCTTGAGCTTCCTGATTACATTCCGCTACTGCTGGAGATCTATGGAATACAAACAATGAATGCTTTGACTCAGCTCAACGAGAGTACAATTGAAGAAGTTGTAGCTTATGTCAAGGATGGAACTCTCGAGGAAATCGTCGATTTGGACTCAAAAGAAAACAAGATTAAATATCTCGGATTCGATTACAAAAATCTGCAGAAATTCAATTTCGCTCCTTTTCACTTAAAATCACTACGAAAAGTTAGCGAATTGGCTCAAATAACACAAAGAATGATACAAGCAAACATGAAAAGTGAAGTTACAAGTGACAACTCAACTGAGAACGAGAACGATGCTGACAATTCTAACACGGTCGTGATGATAAAGAAGAAGGATAGTCCAAGAGGAAGAAAATCCAAAGAAACATTCGACCAAGAAAGCGTCATTGCTGAAACAATTCTGACAAAGACGAACGAATGTTTGGCTGCATCGAACATTCCAAATCGTGCTACTCCAGACAACATTAAAGTTTTGTTCATAGAAAGTAAGAACATATTCAGCGCACACATTGATTGTCCAGTTGCTGGATGCGAGAAGACTATTGCTCTCGGATTCAGTCAATATTTGTCACCTTCAATTGCTAACTTCAAGCGACATGTTCACATTAATCATTTAAATCAGTCAACTAAAAGGTATCTAAATAATCTCAGCACTCTCATTTATAAATTTTGATTACAACAAATTGTTCTAGAACCTCCTCAAGCATGAGAACAGAAGTGCCAGTTGCAGCTGACAATTACCCAGAATCTGATATTGAAGTTGAGGAGACAATCAGGAAGAGAAAGAGCTTGATAAAAGGCAAACTAACATTCGAACAAGCTGATGCTTACCAAGAGGATCTAATTGCGCAGATTCTTTCGAAGACGAACGAATGCTTAGCTGAAACAATATTTCCTGATCGCGCTTTATCCGAAAACATAAAAGTCTCCTATGATCAGGACAAGAAAATGTACAGTGCACATGTCGATTGTCCAGTTGCTGGCTGTAACAAAGCGATAGCTCTTTCCTTTAGCCAATATTTGTCACCATCAATGGCCAACTACAGACGGCATGTCAACATAAATCATTTATGCTTAATACAGAAAAGGTAAATTATCTTATTAATCTCATTTTTAAAATCTTAATTTAATTCTTTTTTCATAGAACTCCTTCAAAGATATCAGAAAAGCACGGAGAATCCGAAGTCATTGAACCGATCGTGAAGAAAAAGAAGAGCTTTAAAAAAGGCGAATTAACGTACGAACAGGCAGTTGCTTATGAAGAAGTTCTTGTGTCGCAGATTCTATCAAAAGCGAACGAAATCTTGAGCTCATTACCATTTCATGAACGAGCTTCATCAGAAAACATTAAAGTTTCATATGACGTAGATAAGAAAATGTTCAGCGCTTCTGTTGATTGCCCTGTTGCTGGATGCCAGAAGATGAGCGCTCTTTCCTTCAGCCAATACATGTCGCCTTCTGTGGCAAACTTTAAACGTCATCTCACTAATCATTTAGACATTGACACTGGAACAGTAATAAAATCCATGAAAAGTCAACCGAATCGTGCACCCACGAAAACAAAACAGAGTTTGATGACATCTCAATATGAAGTAGAGAGGATTGAGGAGTTAGAAGATCACGACACAGGCGGCGAATTCGTGGAAGAACTAGAACCCGAACCAGAAATCATGGATTATTGCTTTATTTGTCATGAACAACTAGGATCAATCCGCGCCGACTTCTCGGTCGCCTCGTCTTTCTCAGAAAAAAGTATTTCCAATATTTTTGGTAAGTTTTCCCTAAAAATATTTATTTTCAAATTTTTATTTGTCTTTTCTGTTTTAGAATCATTCTCAGATTGCAAACTGTCTGACGAAGTTGTTTTGAGTTCAGAAATCTGTGAAAACTGTTACATCAAATTCAACGAACTCGACGAACATCAAACAAATGCAAAACGAATTGAGGAAGAGATCTTGATGGCTTATCACTCAATCAAGTACGAACAAGAGGACTATTTAGTGGAACAAGATGATAATATCGTTGAAGTGATGTTTATCAATGATGAGAATAGCGAAACATTTGAAGAATTCGATAGGGACACGAAGAAGCTCAAAATTAAGAGCAAACTCAAATCTCCAGGGAAGAGACTAATGAGTAGAACAAAGAAAGACCCAGATGAAGGTTTGATTGTCGTGGAAGTTGGCGGAGAAAAAGCTTATCAATGCGAATTCTGCAATAAAATTTGCAGCGATCGAATCAAACTAAAGAAACATCACCTCATTCACGACGAAACCATTTATCAATGCGACATCTGCCAGAAAACGTATAAATCATTCTCAAGTTATCAGCAACATAAGAAAACACATGAGGAAAAGTCTTGTCTGCAATGGTAAGTTTTCTCTCAATGTCAACAAGAATAAATGTTCAGCGATTTCCTTTCAGCGATCTTTGTGACAAACGCTACACAAATAAGACTTTAATGAGAAGACATATAGAATCAATTCATCTTCAGCGAAAGGATCACATTTGTGCAATTTGTGGTAAGATTATCTGTAAACATGTTTTAAAGCTTTCTCAACTCAATTGGATTTTTTTTACTTATAGGAAAGGGCTTTGCACTCGTCTCAACGCTAAACACTCACATGTTTTCTCACCAGGATAACAGAGACGGTTCGAATACTAAATTGAGATAATCTAATGATTGACGAGCTAACAATCAAAATCTCTTTCAGTTGTTTGTGCGCTTTGCGGCTTCAGAACTTACAATAATCAAAAAATGAAGCGTCATATGGTAAGACCAAATAAGTTTTCAATTTAATTGAACTACAAAGATTTTATTTCAGACATCTCACACTAAAGAGCGAAACTTCTCTTGTCATATTTGCGATAAACGATTCCTCTACAGCTACAACGTTCAAGCTCACATCAAGCACGTCCATGAGCGCGTAAAGCGACCAACTAATGAAGAGAAGCTGACATGTCAGTTCTGTAATAAACGCTTCCCACTAATTTGGAAGTTAAAATTACACCTTGCAGAGGTTCATCAGATCATAGAAGAAGAAGAAGGGGAACCAAATATTCACAGCAAAAACGTTCACTTACCTAAGTAAATCTGCTCACTCAAACATTTAACTGAACTCTGTAACTGAATTTAATTAAAATATTTTCATCTTTATCCATGTTTGTTATTTATTTGTATAATTTAAATGATTTTAACTTAACATAAACGATACAATTGAACTATTTGCTTTGACAGAATGCAAATTGTGATTGAATAATTGAGTGAGACGAACGAAAAACATTTCAGCTAAGTTAATATTCTAATTAGGACTCTGCTGCACAATTAATGGAATTAAATGCTTTGAGATTCATTCATTGTCTAATAAGATGTGATATCTTCAATATAATGCTGTTGTCTAATCTACGCAATCTTCATCGTAATATCAACAGAATTCACTTTCCCTAATTTATTTTAAATTAAGTACACGATTCGTCTAATTTATTTTAATGATTATGATCAGCGACTGTCGCCACGTGAACGGAAAAACTGGCTTACTTTACTTATCAATGACATTTCAATACATAATGCACAGTTAAATGTTTAATTTTTGTCAATTTTTGGGATTTCTCATTTTAGAACTTGAAGCGCATAAAATTTGTTTGTTCCACAATATCTTTTAGTAAACTTTCTTTATGTCGAGCAACGCGTTAAATTAAAAAGGAAAAGAAAACAATTTCGAGGCATTAACTTCTTCACGATAAAAATTATTTTCTAACGACTTTGACTTTCCTTTCGTCTCATAAGTTAATTTTGTGATAAAACTCCTCTCAAATTGTCCTATAAACAGCATATCTCTCTGCCACCTCGAAACATAGCCAAACTCAGATGCGAACCGCGTACTTTAGTTTATTTTTTACTTAGCCATCCATTAGAGAGATCAAATGTTTAATTAGACCGCGCGCCACACTTCCCCACTCGGACTCGCGTTTCTGCTTTTCGTGTTTGGGGCGATTACTTAGAAAGCATTTTTCAGTGAGACACACACATCATGGATATCGTAATTTGAGTTGTGAGTGAAAGCATTTACCACAAAACTACAGCTAATATTATGCATTTGACTCCTTTAGATTTTGCAATCTTGCTAACTGTTGCGAGTCGAGCTCTTCAGGAATCGATGCTCGTCCGCCGACAACTTGCTTCGGCATGTCCGATGGCGAATCTTTTTTCTCGGCTTTCGATGAAGAAGACTCCTCCGCTGATGCATTGATTTGTTCGACAGTCTGCGAGGCGAAAGCATCCTCGAAGTTGGCTTCAAAGTTTGCTTCAAAGTTGGTCTCGAACTGACCTCCACCGAATCCATCATCTTCCTCGCATTGCTCTTTCAATTCAACTTGCTTCTCTTTATCATTAGTTTCTTTTTTGTTTGCTTCATAAGGCTTTTGATCAGCTTCTGGCAAATCATTTTCACCACTGCCACTGGCACTCTCAGCCGAAGGCGAGGGCTCTTCCATTTCAGGAAATCGCTTTTCAGCATCTTCAACACATGGCGTCGCACATGTGACTATAATTTGAGCTACACTTAAATTAGGTTGAGATTCTTTTCTCGATTTACCTTGTCCGAAATCATTACTTTCATCGTCTTCGCCCATTTCCTTTGGTGGCGAAAGCAAGCAGCGTTTTTGAAAAGAAATTTAAAAAGAGAAACATTAGTAACGAAATAAGTGAATGAGACTTTACATGCTACAAGCACTTTGCGAAGGGAGGAGAGGAAGTTAGGAAGTTACACTTCGCAACTTGTAGCATGTCGCCTGGGAACAAAAACATGAAAATATCAAATTTTAGTGCAGGGTGAGAGTCCACACAACAAATGGTTAAGGATGCGAATGTGTCCACGGAAAACGTCAACTATTGTTATACCTCCTTTTCACAAATTATATTAACTGATAGCATGAGTGAGTAGAATAAGAGATTATAAGCTTGTTAGCCTCACGAGATTTATTAATAGCAAACGCACCTGTTGGAGCTTGAAACTGTTTGTATTGCTTTTGCTGTGTTTGCGATAAATCGATCTCGAACTTCTTCTCCATAACCGCTTGTTGCTCGGGACTTGACGTCATTTCGTCTTCAATCAAATGAGGTGGAACTGTTGGTGGTAGTCCAAAGCCTGCAGGAGGCAACGCGTCGTCATCGTCTTCTTCTTCCTCTTCCGGTTCTGTCAAAGGTTCTCCATTCTCATCGCACTCGTCAACAACTAACGAAGGGAAATTGCCAATTTTTCCATCCAATTCTCCTTCCCACCATCCATCGTCGACTCCATGAGGTTCTTTTGTTATAAGTTTGATTATCTACAGAAAAGCGAATGTCATTCAATTGCTTTTCGAATTAAATTGCTTTTCATTCAACGAAACTTACTTGTCCTTCTTCAAACGTCAATTCATCTTCAGCAGTCGCGTCGTAATCATAGAGAGCGATGCAGTAGAGTTGATCACTCTTCTTCTTTACTGGTGCCGAGATAACGGAGACTTGATCAGGTGATTGTACAGAATCAGGAAGAATTTCTTGGTCCTCGCTGTCAACGGTGTAATCAACTGAAGAGAAAGAAATCTGCGCTGCCATCTGAGTCTGTTGTTCATTTGATGGAACATCTCGTTCAACGTCTAAGTAGTTGTTAGGAACGAAACCTTCTTCTCCACGATAGTTTCTAGCTCGTAACCATCCATCGCCATCACCTTCACCAACAACTTCTAACTGCTCACTCTCAACTATCGTCAACTCGTCTTCGTTTTGCGCCTAACAAATTTAAAACAATTATTTCATTTCCGAGAAGAAATAATTTGATTAGTTACCGTATAAGAGTAGAGCGCAGTGCACTTGAATGTCTGAACTACTACTGCTGCTGACGATAAAACTGGAGCAGCTAATGCTGGCGGTGGAGCCTCGGGCTCTTCGTCTTTTTCATTTCCCCAATCAATTTGTGTTGGATCTAAAAAAAGATTTTAAGAAAAAGATTTGAAGTTTTTCAAAAGTTTCACTTACCCTCCCATGTTGTGTTGAATTGTTGAATTGGTGGAACAACCTCATCTTCGTCATCATCTTCGAACTCACTCGATTCATGAATCGATTCGCGATATTCCTTGCGAATTTCTTCTGCTGTCTTTGTAACTGGTTTTGAATGAGTTGCTTCGGCTTCAACGTTGTCACTGTCGTAGAAAGAATCTGAGCTTGGCTGTTCACCTTCGCGTGAAGCATCGGTTTGGATTGAGAGAGAGCTGTTTGATCTTGGCATCTCTTGAACGCTCAATGTCTCAGCTTCTTGAATCCATTCCTCGACACTTATTCCGCCTTGCTTCAAGCACTCTAAACGAGCTTCTGATTTGATCTTGATGATCTCAGATTTACGAATTTGTTCTTGAAGTTCTTCAATCTTTGTTTCCAAATCGGGTCCGTTTTGATCGTTAGGATCATTTCGATGGCCAGCGTCACGCAATGCTTGATAACCCGCTAATCGTCTCGTGTTTTCTCTCGCCGAATGACTTTCTCGTGCGACTCGACCCGCCCATCGCTTTCCTTCTTGATTCAGTGTTTGCAAGACCGACTCGTGATCGGCTGTGACTTTGCGAACTTGATCGTTGTCGCATGGCTCGAACTCGTATTGAATGTGTTGCTTCAAAACTGGATAGAACAAGTAGCAGCATTGCAAATTGTATTCACGCGTCAATTGATTAGCTTGATCGCGAATCTTTCCAAAAGAGTTCTGAGTGGCTGAGCATGTCATCAACTCAGCTCGGCCGATGAGCGCGAGGAAGTCAGCGACTCGCTCGAAGACGTAATTTTCCATTGTGGTCATGGTTGATTGCAAGTCCGTTGTGAAATAACGATTCTGATGAGCGTTGGCTGATGCTAAACTCAAAATGTAATCATTTCGTGCGCCAGTTGATTTTTCCTCGAGTTGTTCCTTACGCGAAGTCACACGAGCGCTGTTCTTCTGCAGGGAAGTGATTGATTGGAAAAAGCTTCCCTTCTTCTTCTTCAACTTCTCTTCGATATCACGAGCTTTGTCGCGAACGTCGTGCGCGCAATGTTCTTCATCGAAGTAAGATTTCTTCGTTTTGTCAACGTCTTGCACGGAAGTCTGAACCTCGTGCTGAACTTTTCCAAGGTTCTCAACACTTTTCTTGGCGATTGCGAGCTTATAAGCTCTCAAGTACTTTGCCTCATCAGCGATTTGTTGTTGAAAGACTTCAACCGCCGCTAAACGAGCTTTCGCGAGCTTCTCATTCTCTTCCAAAACCGTCGTCCAAACGCTCCACATGTTCCTGCGGAAAATGAAAAATGGTAATCAGCTTGCAGCAATTTACATAATGAAAAAACTGGAAAAGTCTTGTTAATAATTTAATTATAATTTCACGAGAGTTGTCGTAGAGTTTTTAAATTTATAGTTTGAATTGAAAAAGCTTTAAAGTTCCCTTCGTTTCCACGCTGTCAAGACTTTAATGAGATATCAATAAATCATCATCAAATCAGTCTACGAACTCAAATTTTCTAAACCATCGACAAAAACAATTTCCCTTTAATTTAATTCAACGGGAATCGAGTTCAGTGTGAATCGTAAAGTTTCGAGAAGGGAAATGCAATAAGCTCGTTCATTTCATTTAGACTCAACCCACATCATTTTCGAAAATCCCAAAAAAGCTATTTAGGTAAACGTAATGAATTGAGAATGGAAAATTTCGGTTGATATTTTCCATGTTTATAAATAAATTTCCCGGAGCTCCGCTTGTCACACAAAACGGAATAAAATGAAAGAAGAAGTTCCCACTCGGAAGAGCTTTCGAGATCCGAGTGGAAGTCGATTGATTAGATTAAGCAAAGAAATCTCAACAATTATTTACTGCGTCGAAGATTTCTTTATAAAAGCACGTACCACTTCTCCTCGACACCATCCATCTTAATTTCGGGTATGTTTGGAGTCTTCTTGTTCAAGTAAGCCGAAGATAACTTCAATAAACCGTCGCTGTAAGCTTTCTCGATTGCTGAACGCTTGATGACGAATGTGCGAATGTCCTCGAGCAGATCACACTCATGTTGGTTCTTCAATTGAAGTTTGCCCAACTGCTCGGTGTGTAAGTTCTTTAAGAACTTTGTGTAGTTTCCCTAAAATGAAATCATGAGCGTGAGGATTCGATTTTCACTTAAGAATTTTTCATCTTTTACTTTTCTCGGCTGTGACTGCATTTTTAAAGATTCGACCGAAATAAAATCCAATTGATTGAAATATTCTTCGTTTCCTTTTGCGGATTTAAACACTTTTCATAAACCTCACGCCTTCTTCGCTTTTCAATTTCTGTTCTTGTTCATGTTTTCACTTCCTCGTTTATTTCAGTTCGTAGTTTTCTCACTTCCGTTCAATGCACTGAATCATTTAAACGCCCACGCATATTAAGCTTTAAAAAAATCGAATAATTAGTAAAGTTTCAACAAACTTTCATCATGAAAGTTTCATGACGAATGCAAATATCTGCGATGAATTATTTTCCACAATTTGCGGTGAAAGAAATTGCACAAAACGATTCTCAACCACGGAAAATTACGATTGTGAACTTTTTTTCATTTATCGATTGTCTACGATTGCTTGGAGTTTATTTGCTCCAGAAACCTAAAGGCAAATGAGAGTGGAAATTTAATTGGAAAGCAAGATCCGCTCGTGGAAAGTTTTTTTTTCGTAAACATTGAGCCGGTCTACGAAGCTCTCTCATATGTTTCGATTCGCGCCACATGGATCTTTATTGACATGAGTCAACGAATGGAAGTGAATTTCCGCGTGGCCCGATGATGGAAACTTGAAGAAGGAAATTTTGAGTGAAAAACTTTTCGCTCTAAACGCATGCGCGTTTAATATTTTCTTGAAAAATTTCTTCTTGGCTCGAGAAACTTTAGGTCAAACACTTTTGATTCTTGTCCTTTCAATGAACTTTGTAGAATTTCCATCAACGACGAGAATTATCTTTTGAAGCAGAAAACTTTCATCACAAACTTTTCACGATTTCCATGAAATCAAAAATAATTTACACGAGACTCGAGACAATCAACCTTCCACTTCTTATCATCGATAACGAACTTTTATTGAGAGAGACGTAAATGGAAACTGGAAAGATTCTTGAATATGTTGCCTCTCTGTTTGGGAAAAAATCTGCGAAAGCTCAATGACAAATCCTTCAAAGACTTTCCCTTTTTAATTTAATTTTTCTTTTTTTTATTGAAATCTAAAACTTCACTAAGTGGAACAACTCTTTTCTAAGTCGATGTACGTGATGCATTAAAAGCTAAAGATAAGAACTTATCGAACAATAAATTGATAAGACAAAGTAGTTTACTTAAACTAAAAAGCGTTTATTGAATTCAAACAACAGCAACACAAGTTATCACAAGATATCGGAATATTTTAAAGAGAGCACAGAATTTATGAAGTTGAATCTGAAGAGTCGCGAGCTTCTAATGCTGAGTCGATTTGTTTTGTACTTTCGAGTTGCTCGTAGTCAACCGTCGCTTCATCTGGCAGATCTTCTTCAGCTGCGTCCTCTTCTATTTGAGTCGACACTTGTTTGCTGACTTGCTCAAAGGATTCAGGATATTTAGATTCAAGTTTTCCTTTGATGGTTCGAATCTTCTTGAAAATGTATTCAAGATCTTTCTTCATCTCAATCAAAAGTTTGCAATTCTTTCTGTAATCCTCTGTGACATTCTTCAGTCGATTTTGACTGAGATTGTTGCAATTGGCAAGCATTTCATTTGTTTTCTCGAATCGCTGAAGCCTAAAACGAAACAAATATTTGAATTAAATTTTACAAAAACAGTTTTGAGTGAATATTTACATTTGTTTCTGCGATTTGATAATTGATGAGATGTCTCCTTGATTAACAACACCAGCGAGTTGTTGCACAAATATTTCAGGCGCTGTGAAGTTCTGAAAGCATTCGAAATCGCTTATAGTATTAAAACTTGTTGTACTCTGCTGCATTTTATTATATTTTGTTTATTTCACTAGAAAGAATATCAAGAGACAAGCGGCGTAGTTTTTCTTCCTGGAATTTTGTTCAAAACGAGAATGAGCTGCCGTTGAAAAACATTTTTTCGATAAATATTTTAATGATAATTGAAGAAGAATTTCACGAGCTAAAATATAATTCGAATTAAAATTAGCAAGGCAAAATAGAAAATGAGAATAATTTACCTTCGAAGTTGACAATTCCGTCGATTTGATCGATGTATCCGTTGATTCGTCGTTCATTAATTATTCAACTTTCCTTGGAGGAATTTTCACGACTGAAAAATTAGAAAAATGTCGTCTTCAGAAATATTTTCATGTAAACTACATTTTATTTAAGAAAACCTTTGAATTCACTAAAACATAAGAGACTTACATTCCCACCACCCTGTAAGGTCATGGGATTATCCGTTTATTAGAGTTCAGGTAAAAACAAAAAAAATATTTCGGCAACTCAATTTATTTTGTTCTCAACGTTCGATAAGGTAACCCACGCGCTCTCTTCAAGATTTCAAAAATATTTTTGGTTATTTTTTTTTCACTTTAATTTTAGATAAAAACTGAAATGGAAGGAAGCTCAGCAATGATGGCAATTAACAAGCGATCACAGGAAACAAACACTGAAGTTTCAAAGGAAGAACCTAAAACGAAAATTATCAAATTATCTGAAATGGCTACGAATAACTTGGATCCTTTGGTTCACTTCTCTCGTGTTCTTGGCATTTCTGAGATGATTCTTAATCATTTAAGTGGCAAGGACTTGAAAAAGTTTTCCGAAGTAAATCCACTTTGGTATAACGTCATCGCTTCGTCGAAAGTTCTCATGGAAAACATAAAAGTTGTTTTTAATGAAAAACGTAAGCTCCGAAAGAAAGATTACGATTTGCTGAAAAACAGTTCGAGAAAATATCAAAACATTGAAGTCCGACGAGTAAAGAAATTTTCCAACCCTTGGACCACTAAATTCCATTGCATTTCCGATTTGGAGCTTGATTTGTTTCTCAGTAAAGCTCACGACTGGAAAAACGTTTCATTAAGCGATGCAAATTTTAGATCAAAATTGGATTTATATAATTTTCTCTCGTCAATCGAGTTATCAGTTGAAAGCTTTTCTGTCAGAAGCAGGTTCAATGGAAAAGCATATCCATTTGATCACGGATCATCTTCAAACATAAATTCTTTCAAAGCTTTAAAGTTTCCAAAATTAAAACATCTGAAAATGCGTTTTGTCCAATTTCGCTTGATGGGCGTAATTTATGCTAAATTTTTGGTAAATTCTGTTGCAATCGAAAGATTTGATTTTAAAGATAGTCATGGTTTCATTGCCATAGACAGTGTTTTAACAAATATGCTCGAAAATTTTTATAAACTAACAAGTCTCACGCTTGAAACACAGAAAAGTGACTTGTTTGAAGATGAAACTTGGAAACGATTTCAATTCAAGCTTAAAAACTTAGCTATATATGTTAGCCGATATAGCGAACTGCACAGCACAAATTTATGGGATTTCATTAAATCACAAAAGGATTATCTCGAAGAGTTGACGATTTATCTTGACAACGACATAGAATTATTCAACTTGATCATGAGACTGCCGAAGCTTAAGATTCTGCACCTCGGGACTACATTAGATCCGTCCAACGACGACTTTCCAAATGTAATATCATCATCGATCACTCAACTCACGTGTAGTGGTCCTGTGGACCCTGACACTCTTAAATTTTTCATGAAGTCAATGCCAAACGTAAAAATTCTTCACCTCAGCGTAATTGGCAATAATACCTTTCGAAACTTATTAGAAATGAAAAGAAAATTTGAAGAAATCAAAGTTGTTCGATTAGTGCATGACCTCAAAAAAATGGATCTTAAGGTGTTGTTGATTAACGAGAATGATGAATGTCATGTCGAGGATTTTTGAGCTGTTTGGTAAAAACCATAAATAGTAAATAATAGTTTATAATAAGCTAAAAAAAAAGATTTTAATTTTGGAGAAAAACGAGAAGAACGTCGAGAACGAGGAGGAAGCTGAAGTATATGTTTTCATTCAAATTTCCCGCACGAAAGCCAAACTCCAAGACTCGCTCAAGATCTCCAATCTCTTAAACAAATTTTTGCTGCTGTAAGGGACTATTTATGTTCTTTTATGAACCATACAAAGATTCAGCTCATTTTGTTCTCAACGTTCGATAAAGTAAGATACTCGCTGTCTTCAAGATTCAAAAAATATTTTTGTTTATTTCAATTTTATTTTGATTTTAGATAATAATTCAAATATTAGGAAGTTCGAATGGAAACTCAAATGGATAGAAAATCAGCAAAGATTGTAATTAGTGTAATTAGTGGCAACGAATAAGTTGGATCCTTTGATTTACTTCTCTCGTTTTCTAAATATTTCTGAGATGATCCTTAATAATTTGAGTGGCAAGGACTTGATAAAGGTTTCCAAAGTCAACCCAATTTGGTATAACGTCATCGCTTCATCGAAATTTCTCATGGAAAACATAAAAGTTGTTTTCAATGAAAAACGTGAGCTGCAAACCGAAGATTACGATTTGCTGAAAAACAGTTCGAGAAAATATCAAAGCATTGAAGTCCGACGAAGGATCGATTGACTAGTATATCTCTGGAGTGATACCCTCACTGACAGAATCTAATTGCATTTCCAATTCGGAGCTTGATTTCTTTCTTAGTAAAGCTCACGACTGGAAAAGTGTTTCAATAAGCGGCACAAATTTTACAACAATAATGGATGTGTATAACTTTCTCTCGTCAATCGAATCATCAGTTGAAAGCTTCTCTGTCAGAAATAGATTCCATGGAAACGCATTTCCATTTGATGACGGATCATCTTCAAACTCAAAATCTTTTAAAGTTTTAAAGTTTCCAAAGTTAAAACATCTCAAAATGCAATTTGTTAAATTTCGCTTGACGGGCGTGGATTATGCCAAGTTTTTATTAGAATCTGTTGCAATCGAAAGATTTGATTTTAAAGATAGTCATGGTTTCATTGTCATGGACAGTATTTTAACAAAAATGCTCGAAAACTTCGAGAAATTAACAAGTCTGACGCTTGAAACAAACAAAAGTGATATGTTTGAAGATTAGACTTGGAAACGATTTCAATTCAAACTGAAGTGTTTAGTTATAGAAGTTATGAGATATAGTGAACTGCACAGCACAAATTTATGGGATTTCTTTAACTCACGAAAGGATCATCTCAAAGAGTTGACGATTGATCTTGACAACGACATGGAAATGTTCAAGATGATCATGAGATTGCCGAAGCTTAAGATTCTACACCTCGGAAATGCATTTAATCTGTCCGAGGACGATGTTCCAAATTTTTCAAATGTAATATCAACATCGATCACCCATCTCAAGTGTGAATCTAGACAGGACTCTGACCGTGTTAAATCTTACCCTGAAACTCTTAAATTTTTGATGAAGTCAATGCCAAACTTTAAAAACTTTACCTCCATGTAATTGGCAACAATATCTTTCGAACTTTATTAGAAACTAGTTTACCCTGGGCGGCTTTGCCGCCCGTCGAGACGAATCTCTTCGAGTTTTCCCGAGATTTCCGAATTTTTCCGACTTTTTCCCGACTTTTTTCCAAAATTTTCCCGACTTTTTCCGAAGTTTTCCCAAATTTTCCCGACTTTTCCCGAAGTTTTTCCAAAATTTTCCCGAGTTTTTCCGAAGTTTTCCCAAAATTTTCCCGACTTTAAATTTTCCCGAGTTTTTCCGAAGTTTTCCCAAACTTTCCGAAGTTTTCCCGACTTTTCCCGAAGTTTTGGGTTCATGCACAGCGACGCTAAGTTCATTTTTTCGCCACCAGTTGCGCTAAAGTCGAGCGTGACGCCACAGAAAGACAGAAAGAAAGAAGGACAGAATTTCAGATCAAGCCAATTCTTATTATTACTAGTTTACCCTGGGCGGCTTTGCCGCCCGTCGAGACGAATCTCTTCGAGTTTTTCCCGAGTTTTCCGAAGTTTCAACGAAGTTTTTCCGAAGTTTTCCCGAAGATTTCCCGAGTTTTCCGAAGTTTTCCCAAAATTTTCCCGAGTTTTCCGAAGTTTTCCCGACATTTCCCGAAGTTTTTCCAAAGTTTTCCCGAAATTTTCCCTAGTTTTCCGAAGTTTTCCCGAGTTTTCCCGAAATTTTCCCGAGTTTTCCGAAGTTTTCCGAAAATTTTCCCGAAATTTTCCCGGGTTTCCCGAAGTTTTCCCGAGTTTTTCCGAAGTTTTCCCGAGTTTTTTCGAAATTTTCCCGAAGATTTCCCAAGTTTTTCCGAAGTTTTCCCGGGTTTTCCGAAATTTTCTCGAAGGTTTCCTGAGTTTTCCCAAAGTTTTCCGAAGTTTTTGGTTCATGCACAACGACGCTTAGTTCATTTTTTCGCCGCCAGTTGCGCTAAAGTCGAGCGTCACGCCACAGAAAGAAGGAAAGAAGGAAAGAAGGAATTTCACATCAAGCCAATTCTTATTATTATATTAATAGAAAATTTGAAAAACTTAAAGCAGATCGTTTAAAGGATGTCAATGAAAATGATCTTAAGGTATTGTTGATTAACGAGAATGACAAAAGTCTTTGCAAAGATTGGAGATTTAAAATGTTTAATGAAATTATTGTATTTGAATGTTTCTAATATTTTTTGAAATAAATAAATTTGAGATGAAACTTCAACGCATCGAAAAAATTAGAAAAATGTTGAGTGCAAAAATAAATTCATGTAAACTACATTTTAATTAAGAAAACCTTTGAATTCAATAAAAGAAAAGAATTTCATTAATAAAGGCATTTTAACCATTAATTATTTTGGAACTTCAAATCTCGTTTATAAACTAAAAAGCCAATTTATTCAATTCAAACAACGGCAACACAAGTTATCACAAGATATCGGAATATTTCAGAGAGCGAGCACAGAACTTATGAAGTTGAATCTGAAGAGTCGCGAGCTTCTAATGCTGAGTCGATTTGTTTTGTACTTTCGAGTTGTTCATAGTCAACTGTCGCTTCATCTGGCAGATCTTCTTCAGCTGCGTCCTCTTCTATTTGAGTCGACACTTGTTTGCTGACTTGCTCAAAGGATTCAGGATATTTAGATTCAAGTTTTCCTTTGATTGTTCGAATCTTCTTGAAAATGTATTCAAGATCTTTCTTCATCTCAATCAAAAGTTTGCAATTCTTTCTGTAATCCTCTGTGACATTCTTCAATCGATTTTGGCTGAGATTGTTGCAATTGGCAAGCATTTCATTTGTTTTCTCGAATCTTTGAAGCCTAAAACGAAAACAAGGAGTTGAAATTAAATTTTACAAAAACAGCTTTGAGTGAATATTTACATTTGTTTCTGCGATTTGATGATTGACGAGATGTCTCCTTGATTAACAACACCAGCGAGTTGTTGCACAAATATTTCAGGCGCTGTGAAGTTCTGAAAGCATTCGAAATCGCTTATAGTATTAAAACTTGTTGTACTCTGCTGCATTTTATTTTATTTTGTTTATTTCACTTCTAGAAAGAATATCAAGCGGCGTAGTTTTTCTTCCTGGAATTTTCTTCAAAACGCGAATGAGCTGCCGTTGAAAAACATTTTTTATTGATAAGTATTTTAAGGAGACAAAGATTAATGAATCATTTCTTCGTCCAACTTCTTTGCAATCCAGGCTGGCTCTGCTGATGTGATCTTCTCGATAATGTTGTTGACTTGATAGCAAAGACTTTGAATTTGCTTGTCCCATTGAGGAAGAATTTCGCGAGCTAGAAAATGATTCGAATTAAATTTTACTGAGAAGAAGAAAAACTAAGAATAGTTTACCTTCGAAGTTGACAATTCCGTCGATTTGATCGATGTATCCATTCATTCGTCCTTCAGTGATCATTTGACTTGCAATGCGCTCAGCTTTCTTTGGAGGAATTTCCAAGAGAGCACCGAGTTCCTCGAATGTGATGTTGTTATACAATTTGCTAGCTGATAACAAATTATGCTCGAACACTGCACGATCTAAGATTGACGATCCGTCAACAGTTTTAGCTTTCTGATGATCCATGAGGAGAGCTTCGAATTCTTGAAGTTCAGTTCGTTTGATGATTCGATCCAAATACATTTTCTCGAGAATATTGTAAGCAGGCAGGTGTTGACAACGTTCATCCTTGAACAAAGTTGCAAGCATACGAGAGCGTTGCTGTCCGGCAGAAGCCAAAACTGTGCAGAGCAAAGCTTTCTTCAATGCGATCAAACGTTCTTCTTCGTCAACCTCACTGCGATAAGACAATTCGTTGTAACGTTGAGCAGCTTCGATAAATTTGCGACGATAGTCGAGGACTCGAGCGTAGCAAACTTTGTAGAGAATCTGAAGAGTTTCATTCTTAGTATCAGCTTGAAGCATCGAAGCGCGATTGATAAAGGATTCAGCCATTGCAGCATCTTCATCTTCCAAGTAGAGACGAGCGATCTTCAAATACGTTTCCAACTTATAATCGACGGAGTATTGTCTAGAGCATGAAAGAAATTAGTAAACAAGCTTCGAGATATTCAAGAGTTTTCTCACCTTTGGCCAGTCTCGAGAGGAATAAGTCCTAATTGCATTGCCTGATTGTTGCAACTTCTTCTTCGAAGGAGTTCATAGATTGAAGACAATTGCTGTCTGATTGTTGCAACTTGTTCTTCGAAGGAGATCACACGTGGCTGGACTCTATCTAATGTGTAGTTGCCGATGTCCTTTGAAATCTCGTCGGGAAGTTTAGCGAAATGAGCGCAGATCTCAGTCAAGATCTGACGTGAAATCACCAAACTGACTTGATCATTGACAACTGAAATGAATTAAATCATCAATTATTATCTCAGAAGAGTATTACAAAAGATAATTTAAAACTCCGACTTACTTGCTTCAATAAATATTTTGAGATTATCGATTTGATCATCATTTGTTTGAAAAATCGTATCCAGAAGATCCGACTTACTCTACCAAAATCACTTTACCAAAACAACATATTCGTATCAACATCGCATTTTACGTCACCTGGACAATTTAAATTGAGAGTTCATTTTGATTTTAGAAGAAAAATAAAATTTCGCTTTTAAGTTGTTGACAAAAAATTGTTATGTTACTGAATACGTCGACTGTCGCGACATCTTCGGATCCTCGCTTCGAAATATAAAGTTTCGTTAATAAAATATTTTCGAGTTCTTTTTCTTAAATTGTAAATCAAACGTAGACTAAACATCTTAATCACAACTTAATTCAAATATTTCAAACATTCCAATCAAATGAAATATTAAGCGAAAAACTATTTTCATCATTTGACAAAAAATATTTGCGTCCTCTCATAAAAGCTAAGCTCCTTTCGTTTGCAGCAGAAACATAATACTATCTCTTGTCATTCACCCAAAGCATCATCAACCTTTCATACCTCTTTAATGATTCTTATTCAGACATAGTTCTCTCGACTCATACTTATTTCGCAACGAAAACGAGTGATTATAAAATTTCGTTTTATCGTTGTTGCATCTCGATTACGGTGTTCCCATCAAGTACTTACATTGTTCATAGCTAAGGGACTTTCTTAAGTTTTTAAAAACAATAAAAAATTAAACAAAATACGAAAAATAATAAAATTAAAAGAAGACGTGAAAATAGTTTAGGACGACGAATAAAGTAAACAAATGAAGGCCGCTTCACTTACTTTTCCCGCGGATTTTTGAATTTTTTTCGCATCACGTATGCAGAAGGAAGAAGCGATAAAAGAAAATAATCAGAAATTAATCCAAACATAATAACAAAGATTTAACTTGGTTTTACGATATTCACAGTGGAAATTGAAGGTAAATCGAAAACATCGTTAATCGTTTTATTGGTTCATGCTGGATTCATGATGTTCAGAAAGGAATTACGCCTAGAAATCTAGTTTTTTGATTGTCCAATTATTTTTCTCGACACAAAAAAAATTAATCAACAAATGATTCACATCGCTTATCAGTTATAAAAAAGATTTTCGCGACATAAACATAGATTCCATCTCTTCGACGAAAGCATCGAATTACTTTTCTTTCGAATAAAGCCTTTCTCGATTGATAATTTCTAAAATAACAAAGACTTGGGTCAAATTACACAAAAGCTAACTTGTTGTTGTTTTTATTCCATCACAGAGCATCCACGCAATGATAAATAATGGCTACATCTGGCAAAATTCACGAGAATGTTGAGCTGGAAAGTTTCCTCGTCACAAAGCACTCGGCATGGAAGGGAAAGTACAAGAGAATACTGACGATTGGTTCTCATGGCATCTCCACCTATAATCCCGATAAATTCGATCTTACCAACCGATGGCCTTATTCTGACGTTATCAGTGTTACTCCAAATAAAACCGGAAATGTATGTCGAGTTTAATCGAATCGATTTTCTCCTACAGTTTGTAGTTGCTAATCCTTCTTTTTATTTTGAAGAATTCCAACGAGTTCATCATCACGTTGAAGAAGGAGAAGAAAATTGACACCATTCGCTTTTCGTCGGAATACAAAAGTGATGTTCTCACAGCTTTGTTGAAATATCATAAAGATTTTGCCGAGCGTCCTCGATATTCATAGTGGTCGGCAAACACCACTGGTCGGCTGTCAAATTTTCAGTGACACTCGAAGTTACTCCATGTTCCTTGGATCAACTCGATCCGACTACGAATACAATTTTTGCAAGCTACAACTATAAAGATATCGACGGGATCATAGGTAATGTTGAAGGTATTTTAAAGCAAGTCTATTGGATTGCATAGCGTCGATTAACTTAATTCTATTTTAGGCATTCAAGATATCGAAGGTGGAATTGTTCTCGCTTATGGGGGACATAGTCGTCTTCATCTCTTCATGGCACTCAACCATCACGAGATCATTCAAGCAATCGTTCATCAGTGTAATCAATCTCTTGGCAACAAATCATTCTGAATTAGTTCGAAAAGGAAAGGTTCGGAGAGTATCAAAATGATCAACATCAGACTTCGTTGTCAGAGTTTATCGTGAAGAAGATTTCGCCTCGTCATCTTGAACCACCGAAGCGAATCCTTTGCTTGACTGATACAACTTTATTGGAACGTGATCCGCAAACATACAGCATTTGCACTCTTCGACCACTAACAGAAATATTTGCGTTAATTCGCAGAATGATTAGCAACATTCAAATTTTTGGTGTCGAGTACAAACGTGGAGACATCCGAACATACACAACAAACGATCGGTAAGTTTAATATCGCGTGACCGAAGCAATCAAAATAACTTTCGGTAATTTTTAGTGACTCATTACTTGCAACACTTCTCGACGCAGTTCGAAGCTCCGGAAATATGGATGTTCACGTTAAGTCATCAAACTCGGAACGAAATAAACGAGAATCGCTGTCGATGAAGATAATTCCGGTTGAAAAGTTATTCGGGAAATTATTTTCTGTGATATTTCAGACGCGTCATTCTCACTGGTAAACGATGAAGCCTCCTGTCTACTTCGTAAGTTAAAAAGATTTTTAATTTTCAGCCGCACATTGTGCTCTGGCGAAAGCTGACTCACATCGACTCTCATCCGTGAGAATCGGCGAGTTTGATATAACTAAGGATCCGGATTGCGCTGAATCTGGATTTTGCAATCAACCACGCAGTTTCTCATGTTGTTGTACATCCGAATTACGTAGCGGGCCTTTATCATCATGACATTGCTCTTCTGATTCTAAGAACTCCGATCAATTGCACAGTTGCCGCACAGCCAATTTGTCTTCAACGTGATCGAGTGAATTTGGTTGTCGGAAAGCGAGCGGTGAGTTCATTATTGTACAATGAAGTTTAAGCTCATTAAAATTTAATTTTCAGACTGTGATTGGTTGGGGAAAAGTTTCTCTAGCAAATGTCATATCACCTGAGATGTAATACATGGACATTCCTTTGGCATCGTGGGATCAATGCTTGAGAGTTTACGGTTCATCTGGAGCATTAGAATCATAGAAGGACAATGGATGTGCGCTGGTGGAGAAGGCGAGATGTTTGTCAGGTAACTAAACATTCTCATCTTTAACTTTTCAACTCAACTTTCTACTTTTCACGAAGGGTTTTGGAGGAGCTCCACTTCTGATTTCTGAGTACAGAATCACCAATCAAATCGGAATAATGTCGTTTGGCTTGGAGAACTGCGGTGGACTAAGAATTTCAAGCGTTGACACTTCAAATGCGCATTTCTACAATTGGATTCAAGAGAACATTCCAGTCGAGTGATTTTTTTTCTAGCGAAAAGAGTTTTATTGTTTGAGAATGATTCGAGAATAAAAGTCGATAATGATATGTTAATAATCGTTTCGTACGCTCTTTAGAATTAATTTACTGAGTTCACTGATTCATTGCACAACATTAAAGAGCAAATTCGTTGCAATCGTTAAACGCAATTTAATTTCTCCAAACCATAAAACGTTTCGTCAGAACTGAAACCACTTCACAATTAAAAGTCTTGCGTTCGGCTTCTACTCAACAGTCTCGATCATTAATGTCATCGCGAAATGATTTAAACGCCACATGACTCGAATCGAATCTAACAAAAATTTATCGCCATCGAATCAAATTTGAGAGAGAAAGAAAAGGTCAAACAATTAGAATCTCATTCTGTCTTCTCAAAAATCGTGATTATTTTTTCATTTCTCGCTCAGGGACGCACTGTGGGACGAAGAAGTTTTACGACTTCTCATCCAAAATGCTTTTTAACATCAATCGCATTAAATTGAACTTCAATTTGATTCTGAGAGATGAGTCTTCTTATTTGACTCTCAGCCTGGTGCTCTCTCCTCAGTTTGATTTCAGCGCTCGACTGATCTGCAAGTTCTAAAGTTTTATTTTGTTTCATTTTTTGTTCCTTTGTTTTTATTTCTTCTGCTGCAAGCGTTTTAACAAATCGCAATGTGGTTCAAGCCACAAATCTTCGCGATTGCTTTCTCGTCACTCGTCATCTTTCAAAATGTCGAAGCACGCGAATGTGAAAGTATGACGGTCAGATCCTTTAAGGACATTATGGAACAGTTTCCGCACTGTACAGCGGTTCTAGGGAACCTTGTGATTAGCTTAATCTATGGCTGGGATTACGATGAGAATTTACATGGAAACCTTTCGTTGCCTTTGAGGGGCGTTGGAAATTTGATAACTAAACGATAACAATGGAGAACTTTATTTTCAGGGAAGTGACGGGATTTTTTATGTACGCACATGTGCAAGAAGTCAAATCTTTGGGTAAATTGTTTCCAAACCTCAATAATTCGAGGAAATCGTTTATTCTCAAACTTCTATCAATATCCAGTAATGCGAGCTGAAGTTTTCGATCAATTCCAACATTCCTTACAGTGACCTAAATTTTTCAGTTTTTCAGGATGTACAGGGTGGCGAAAAAGAAATGTCCGCACTTATAATCGCCATTACTCGGTAAATACTTAGAACTTTACAAAGATTTATATATTTATTGAAAGCTTATGAAATTGAAAAGACAATCTTGTTCTTCAATTCAAATCTTTTAGTTTAATTGCCACAAACTGAGTAAAAATGTATAAATTTTTTTGGTTACGTGGCACGAAAGTAGCGCCATCGTTTTCATCGCAAATTTTGATATTTGCATTCTTCTAAGAGAAGTTATTGTAACTTTTTTTTAAAGTCAAGAGATGCTTTAATCAAGCTCTAAATGCCAAAAGCTAAAACATTTCGATGCTGCAACATGGGAAGCAACTAAATATGAAAAAAATATTTTGAAAAAATAAAATTCTTGACTCCAAAACACACTTTTCAGTGTCAGTAGATGATAAGTGCTGTTTAGACGAAAAATAACATTTATACTACTTATTCTTGGTTTTTACCATCAGAATATCTAGTGCTTTAATCTTTGATGTTATTTCATTTGATAAGCGTCTGTTTGTCAATGAATTTTAGTTTTGTTGAATGCAGAAAGTCAAGAGTCTTACTTTAAGTTAATTCTCATTGCATTTTGTAGGAATTCGAGTTCTTTTGCAAGCTTTTTTCTTGATTTCTCCGATTTTCTGATGGTTTGATTCTTGACAGACTTGATCATCCCTGGAGTTCGATCTATTTTTGGCCAGTTGCTTTTCTTTCTGTATTCTGATTCCTTAATAGCTTAGTAATGTTTCGTTATACCCTGAATTATTCTTTCGATGATATTTTGACCACGAATTTAATTTTAATTTTGTTGTTTTGAGTGTCCGCCATTTTTTTTGAATGAATTTTTTTTCGCAATTTGATCTTTTTAATTTGCGAGGGATTGATAAGCGCGATCTCATTGAAACTTTGCGAGTTTGTTTAAAATACTTTATTTTATAAGCTTACATAAGCTTATCTTTTCATTCAGTTTACAACTGTTTCCAGTATTTCAACATGAAAATACCGGACATTTCTTTTTCGCCACCCTGTAAGTGAATGAAAACGACTCAACTTTATTATTTCTTTAACGAATTGTTTTTATTTCAGACAGTTTTTGCAGACACTTGCGCTTAATTTTTGCCGCTCTTCAAGCATTGTCGATCAAATATACCGATCCAAATGCTCCCCAACTCTCCCCAACTCTGGAGTTGAAGGCGAACTTTCACGTACTCAGGAGATTATTAACTAGTAAAGATGGATTTGCTGCATTTACGAATCTTACTGGTTTCTGCGAGTCAATGGGAAATCGAGTAGTGCTATCGCTAAAGAAAAACGACCTTGCTGTTACGTATGCTACCATTGACATGATCAATTGCTTGATGCATTCGATGCACTCAGATTATGACTTGAAGCAAGAACAACTGAACAAAGCTTCGTTGTTGATGCCGAAGGGTTTTCACGAAAGTTTACCAGACATGTGGGTAATTTTAGTGCAATAAGATTTTAATTTGTGTATAAAAACGATGAAAAGAAAGAAACAATTAAAACGATAAGAAAAGTAAACGATAAAAACGGCTTAGCAGATGAAGTTTGCTCAACACTTATTGTTTCTTATTGACGAAAATTCTTGATTTCTTTTTCCTAAAAATTCTCGCCTGTAAATATTTTGCATGCAGGCATGTTAATTACACGTTGAAATCGGGCTTTCCAATTCCAAGTTGGAAAACGGTTGGAATTGGAATTAAAACTTGGAAAACGCTAATTGATATTGAAGTATTTAAAGATGTGATTTTTTTATCTATTGAAAAGGAAATTTTTGCTGAACATTTAGATTAATGATTTTAAAACAGAAAGCTCCTTCGAAAGGTCTTTTTTTGACTTTTGCGAATTGTGATTTTTCAAAGTTACCAAGTAGCCAACAAAAAAAAATTGATCCGAACTTTTTATTGCAACATAATTTACCTCGACATTTACTCAACAACAAATGACCGCAAAGCTTGTCTTCTTAATAATCTTTTTTAGATAATGAAGTTATATTCAAAACAAGTCTTTAAAATTTATTTATTGAATACAATCGTGTAGATTCCAGTCTTGACAAAACTTTCGGTGGAGGTCGGTCAAAAATGGCGATCACTCAGGAAAACATGTGATACACAAGGATAAGGAATGTGCTTTATAAAAATCCGCCAATTTTGAAGCGCTGTAACTTTTTAGTCTTTATTTGAAATCGATCGATGTTTTTTTTAATTGCAGGCTAGTTTCAATAAAAGTATTTATGCATATAACCTTTTTCTAGTTTTATCATATTGTGTTTACTACAGCGCGATTAGTGATAGGCTCTCCATCTTGATTTTTCCAAATCACTCGAAAAAATCTTGAATTCAAAACTTTTTACAGTTTAGAGCTAAAAATCTTATGAAAACTAATAATTAAATACTTTTATTTGATAGTTTGGGACCTTGTTTCATTAAAAAGAATAATATCTTTTATTATAAACATGATAACAATGAAAATTTCAGGAAACAAATGTTCACCAACCGACAACAAAAAAAACAGATATGTTCGAAGAGAAACTGTAATTTTTTTAGAAATTGTTACTGTGAGAGTCGAAAGATAAATAAAATTAAATTCTGGAAAGAACAATTGAAAGAAAAATGATAAAAAGTCTTATCAAAATAAACAAGAATTACTAACCGAGAGCTAGAACTTTGAGCCACGACTTTTGATTCTATTTCTGTCAAACTTGTTCCTAGGCAACACAAAAACTCTTAAAATAAGTTTTTAACCAAGTTTGACTATTAATTTTGTTTCTAGAATGAATAAACTACTTATAAAGATTAAAACTCAGTGGTTTTTGTTAGAATTTATGCAAGCTACAACTCTTTGGGTTGAGAATAAGACGTAACGGTGAGCTGAGCGCCATTTTTTTGAACGTTGGATTTTTCTCATTCAAAAAAGAACATAGAACTTAACTAAACTATATTATCTTTTATTTATTCAAAAGCTTAATGTCTCAGCTTCAATCTTGTGAATTTTTATTTTCCTTAAATTAACTTACATCGAAGAAAATCGGTTATGTTTGCAAAATGGCGTCTTTCGACAATTGACATGATCGAACAAAAAAATTGAATTTAACGTTTTTGTGAAAGATATCAATTTTTTATTTAAAGAATCTTTAAAAGCAAAGATTAACTCACAAAAATCTTACTTGGTTTTTGTAAAAATGTTTTACAACTAGACGTGAGACTCGAAATTCGTTTGTACAGATCATGATAGATTGCCATTCACTTAATGCGCTGTAGTGAACAAAATATAAGAAATTTCAAAAATTCCACAATACAACATAATTTTTGTATAAACAAGCTTGAAAATAAAAGTAAAATCAATCAAATCCTTTGCGACATATCAAAGTTATAGCGTTTTCAAATTGGCGGATTTTTATAAAGCACATTCCTTATTCGGACATGCATGGACATTGCTATGAGTCGAAAACAAAAAATCATAAGCACATATGCAAGTGAGGAAAGAAAAATCCGCTGAGCAACGCATAATTTTTGAACGAGTATGAAGCGGCTATCATTACTTGATGCGGAAAATTTCTCGAACGGCTCGACTTTGGATTTTCAAATCTCGTTTTCACTATTGCTAGTAGTGATACTTCGTGAATTTATTCAAATCATCTTTATCGCAAAACACAATAAATTGTTTTTATGTGAAATTTTCACCACGAAATTTGCACGCTCTCGAAGCTCATCGAAAAATTGATCGCCTCGTTTGGAGTCAAATCTGCTAATATTACTACAATCTGTTTTTAAAATCGTTCAACAGTTATTGTAGGTTGGTGAACAATGATTGATTTGAAAGAACTCATCTCGTAACTCCAGAAAAATCTTTCTAACCGAAGTAACATCCTCCATCTTGAAATTTCAAGATTTTGCCCAGCTCTAAGAAGAATTGATTTTTTGAGCAAGACTGAAATTGTAACTTTCAAAAATCTTCTGTAATGTTTTGACATAAGGTCCGAAAGTATTTAACCTTCACAAGAATCATTCAAAAGTATCGAGGTAAAAAATTATAGTTGGTTGAAAATGTAGTCGAAGAAGAAAAATGACCATTTTGACTACCCTTACTTTGGAGTAAAAAAATTGATACAAGAGTTGTTTCGATTGAACTGCAAACCTTTTTAAATTCGCTGAAACATACTTCTAAAAGCAATAGATATACAGTAGACGTCAAAATGATAGGACCGATGGGAGTTTTTTTTATGTTTTCCTCTGTAACTTTCGAACCAATTATCGGATTCAAATGATTTCTTCTCAAAATTATAGCCAAATATATTACTAATCTAATCAATATAAACTTTTTCAGTTAAGTTAATTAAATATATTTTTAAATCAATCTCAAAAAAATTTAACCGTTTTTTTATGTTTAAAAATGTTAGGACCGGTAACGAAAAAATTGATTTTTAAGATACACTTTGTACTTTCGAAGATATTACTTTAGAGAAATGAATAACGATAATAGGAACTATGTTTAGCGATATTTCTTTTCAATTACAAATCAACTGTGTCATCAGCATTATCGCAAAACCCAAAACATCAAACTTTTAAATTTAACACATGAAAATCTCGGAGTTCAGTAATCGGAAAGAAAAAGGTTAAACACTAAATTAAAGCTTAACTAATCATCTTTCATGTAAGTCAAATAACATTTTGAAAAGTTAATAAAATTAAGGAAAATTTTGAGAAAGTGTGTGACAACGTCATCCAAAATGGCTACTTTGGTTCAGAACTATCAACGAAAAACATTGTAAGACCTTTTTTTCATAAATAAACTTAAATTATTCTGAAAGCCCATAAGTTTATCTAACTTTTATTCGCTTAGTTCAATTAGGTTGTTAAATAAGTTTTCGAGATAAAGACATTCCTAAAAATAGTTTAAATCTAAAAATTTGTGATTTTGCTCTCCTCTCCCAAAATACAAGGAAGAGAGAAATTGAGATTTTTTCGGTAACAAGATTGAAATTGAAAGGTCAATATTACAAATTAAATTAGGGTGTCCATCAGCAGTTGACGAAAAACACTGAGATTTTGGTCGAAAATCGCTATAAATCGCTATATTTTTAAAATACCGAAAAAGCAGCGATATTTAAATGAAATTAATCGTTTTTCGACGTTTTCATGTTACAGCCCATAGTAAAAGTCTAAAAAAAATGAACTAAAATTCCCAACGACTGGATTCGCAACCTCATACTAAAAATTATTAATTGAAAAGCAAGCATTTTGGAGTTACCACATTCGGTTCAGATTTTTTTTCCCTTCATTTGGATGAGTTAACAAAGAATCTTCGTTAACCAGTTTACAATACAGCAATTACATTTTTTCATACAGATTTAGTTTTTTTTGTTCTGATGAGGACGACGTTGACTCTTGAATTTTGCTCAGAAGCTGAATCTGAAGAACAACTTCTAAAAAGTGAGAATCTGAAGTCCGAATTCAGTAAAAAAAATTCGAATTTGTAGCCACAACAAAAACCAGCACGAATCAAGCAAGTTCACAACGAGTTAAGAAGAAAGGAATCTTCAGGAAGACTTGAGAATAACTAAAGTCTTTAGTTGATGAAGAAATGAGGAAAAGAATTTTACTTTTCCCTTGGATGTGACTTCATTTTGATAAAAATTGAAACGTTTTTTTGAAAAATCTGAAAAACGCTAGAAAAACGACCGAAAATGAAAAACGCCGCTATGCCGCGAGAAACGTCAAAAATCGCTATAAAAATAGCGAAAAAAGCTATAAATGGACACCCTAAATTAAATTATACAAATTATACAAATTATATACAAATTAAATTTGTTTGCCAAAATTGAGCTCGAATATTATTCGACGAATAATCTTAGGATGACTGTTGACACATTTCATATGGCTCTTTCCCTTACATTACAAAATCAGTTTAAAATGCATATACAGAAAAACTACAGAACAAAAATTTTACAACTGTTCTGGGCATTTGAATGTCAGCGACAAAATAAAATTAATTTGGGCTCATTAATTTATCAAACATTTTATGTTTCGAAGTTTATTTGTGGTTGCGATATGATGAGAGTACCTTACATACATCATTCAACTTCAAACTCAAAAATTTTCACAAAGAAGTGTCTCAAGAAGCGAGTTTTACCATTTATTCAATAGCAAGGATCCTCTGTCGTACTTTAAGCTAATCTATCAAGTTGTAAATGCTTCTATGAGATCATGGAGTGGTGCGAACTCCATGAAGTCGCTGTAATACCGAAAAACATGAATTGGTGTCGATGGCCAAAACTTTTTACCTTTAAGTTTTTTTGATCAGTTTTAAACATATGAACAATTGAATAATCAGCTAAAAATGTCGAAGAAACTAAACAAAAACAAAAAATCCTCGAATATTGGATGTTATTTATCATTGTCCAGAAGCTCTTGGGCGCTATGGCAGAAAAATGTCTACCATTTTATTAAACCGAGCAATAATTATTTTCTTTTAACATCATCGTCTTCCATGAACTTCAACCTTTTAAATGATATACTGCTTAATAATTTTAGACGACTAAGCCTGGAGATATTAACTTTTTTCTATGCGCCGATTTCAAATAGTGCATACTTTAAAGAAAATGGGCACCCTAGCTCCTCCCTTTCTAGGACCTACCATACACCACAAAAAAATTTTTCGCTCTTTCTTCATTGAATTTATATTGTGTAATTCTATTCGGATTGAGTAATGGGCCGGAGTTTGACCGGCGTATAGGTCGCGTAGCGACCGTCGCGGGTTGCGTGGTTGTGTCTTTGGCCGTAGGCCGGAGACTTCCTCCGTGCTCTCTAGTTTCTTATTCACTTCATTTGATTACCACAGATTGTGGTAAACCCCTGAGCGAACTGAATTCAGTAAATTATCTTCAACGGCAGCTTTTGCTCTGAAATTTTTGTATATTTTGATAACTTGAGCTTAATTTTATTTAATGTTTATCACAGTTTAAAGAATATTGTTCAAACAATATTCTGATCACGAAAGAAAATTAGTTCGGACCAGTTTTGACTGCGGTAATTTTTTTATGATTCAAAAATACGCCAACCAAATCCCAACTAAACGTCTGCTGTTGAAGGGCACCATTCTGCTCTAGTAATGTGCGACGGTACCCTTTTGAGATTAATTGAAACAAAACTTTATGAAAACAAATTCTTACTAATTACAATTCAGTTATTAATAAAAGAACATTACGAAGATTCAGCTCATTTTGTTCTCAACGTTCGATAAGGTAAAACACTCGCTCTCTTCAAGATTTCAAAAATTTTGGTTTATTTCAATTTTATTTCGATTTTAGATAAAAATTCAAAATTAAGAAAGTTCAAATGGAAATTCAAATAGAAGGAAGCTCAGCAATGATCGTAATTAACAAGCGATCGCAGGAAACAAAGACTGAAGTTTCAAATGAAGAACCAAACAAAAAATTCATCAAATTATCTAAAATGGCTGCGAAAAACGTGGATCCTTTGGTTTACTTCTCTCGCTTTCTAAATATTCCTGAGATGATCCTTAATCATTTGAGCGCCAAGGACTTGATAAAGGTTTCCGAAGTAAATCCACTTTGGTATAACGTCATTGCATCGTCGAAAGTTTTCATGGAAAACATAAAAATTGTTTTCAACGGAATACGTGAGCTGCAAACGGAAGATTTCGATTTGTTGAAAAGAAGTTCAAGAAAATATCAAAACATTGAAGTAAAACGAAAGTCTTCCCGCACAAATATTCCATCTGTAATCACTGAATTCAGTTGCATTTCCGATTTGGAGCTTGATTTCATTCTCAGTAAAGCTCGCGAATGGAAAAGTGTTTCAATAGTTGAGACAAATTTTAAAAGAAAACTCGATTTGTACAACTTCCTCTCGTCAATCGAGTCATCAGTTGAAAGCTTTTCTGTCAGAAATAGTTTCGATATCGATGGAGACGCATTTCCATTTGATGACGGATCATTTTCAAACATAAAATCTATCAAAGTTTTAAAGTTTCCAAAGTTGAAACATCTGAAATTACATTTTATTGGATTTCGCGTGATGGGCGTAACTTATGCCGAATTCTTGGTAAATTCTGTTGCAATCGAAAGATTTGATGTTACAGATTGGCATGGTTTCATTGCCATGGACAGTGTTTTAACAAAAATGCTCGAAAATTTCAAAAATTTAACAAGTTTGTCGCTTGTAACAAACGAAAGTGATTTGTTTGATGATCAGACTTGGAAACGATTTCATTTCAAGCTTAAAAGTTTTGCTATAATTTTTGAAGAAGATAACGAACTGCACAGCTCACATTTATGGGATTTCATTAACTCACAAAAGGATCATCTCGAAGAGTTGACGATTGATCTTGGAAACGACATGGAAATGTTTAACTTGATCATGAGATTGCCGAAGCTAAAGATTCTGCACCTCGGAAATGCATTTAATGCGTCCGACGACGATGTTCCAATGGTTCCAAATGTTCCAAATGTAATATCAACATCGATCACCCATCTCAAGTGTGAATCTAGACAGGACTCTGAACGTCCTAAATCTTACCCTGAAACCCTTAAATTTTTGATGAAGTCCATGCCAAACGTTAAAAACCTTTACCTCCACGTAATTGGCAAAAATATCTTTCGAACTTTATTAGAAATTAATAGAAAATTTGAAGAACTTAAAGCAGATCGTTTAAAGGATGTCAAGGAAAAGGATCTTAAGGTATTGTTGATTAACGAGAATGACAAATGTCTTGGCAAGGATTGGAGATTGAAAATGTTAAATGAAATTAATGTATTTGAATGTTTGTAAAAATTTTTAATAAATAAATTTGAAAAATCGGAATATTTCAAAGAGAGCAGATAACTTATGAAGTAGAATCTGAAGAGTCGCGAGCTTCTAATGCTGAGTCGATTTGTTTTAAACTTTCGAGTTGTTCGTAGTCAACTGTCGCTTCATCTGGCAGATCTTCTTCAGCTGCGTCCTCTTCTATTTGAGTCGACACTTGTTTGCTGACTTGCTCAAAGGATTCAGGATATTTAGATTCAAGTTTTCCTTTGATTGTTCGGATCTTCTTGAAAATGTATTCCAGATCTTTCTTCATCTCAATCAAAAGTTTGCAATTCTTTCTGTAATCCTCTGTGACATTCTTCAATCGATTTTGACTGAGATTGTTGCAATTCGCAAGCATTTCATTTGTTTTCTCGAATCGTTGAAGCCTAAAACCAAACAAGAAGTTGAATTAAATTTTGCAAAAACAGTTTTGATTGAATGTTTACATTTGTTTCTGCGATTTGATGATTGACGAGATGTCTCCTTGATTAACAACACCAGCGAGTTGTTGCACAAATATTTCAGGCGCTGTGAAGTTCTGAAAGCATTCGAAATCGCTTGTTGTGTTAAAACTTGTTGTGCTCTGCTGCATTTTATTTTATTTTATTTATTTCACTAGAAAGAATATCAAGAGATTAACAAGAGAAAATAACAAGCGGCGTAGTTTTTCTTCCTGGAATTTTAGTTTAAAACGCGAATGAGCTGCCGTTGAAAAACATTTGAGCTAAAATATAATTCGAATTAAAATTAGCAAGGGAAAATAGAAAATGAGAATAATTTACCTTCGAAGTCGACAACTCCGTCGATTTGATCGATGTATCCATTCATTCGTCCTTCAGTGATCATTTAAGTTGCAATGTGCTCAGCTATCTTTAAGGAATACACTGAAAATTTAGAAAAATATTGTCTGTATAAATATTTTTATGTAAACTACATTTTATTTAAACAAACCTTTGAATTCACTAAAACATAAGAGACTTACTTTAATTAAGGCATTTTGAGTTTCGCGTGATGGAAAACCATTAATAGTTTACTTTACATTCATACCACCCTGTAAGGTCATGGGATTATCCGTTTATTAGAATTCAGGTAAAAACAAAAGAAATATTTCGGCAACTCGACTTATTTTGTTCTCAACGTTCGGTAAGGTAAGACACTCGCTCTCTTGAAGATTCCAAAAACATTTTTGGTTATTTTTTTTTTCATTTTAGATAAAAAAAAACTAAAATGGTAAAAAGCTCAGCAATGATCGCAGACAACAAGCGATCACAGGAAACAAACACTGAAGTTTCAAAGGAGGAACCTAACACGAAAATTGTCAAATTGTCTGAAGTGGCTTCGAATAACTTGGATCCTTTGGTTCACTTCTCTCGTTTTCTAAATATTCCTGAGATGATCCTTAATCATTTGAGTGCCAAGGACTTGATAAAGGTTTCCGAAGTCAACCCAATTTGGTATAACTGCATCGCATCATCTAAAGTTCTCACGGAAAACATAAAAGTTGTTTTCAATGAAAAACGTGAGCTGAGAACGGAAGATTACGATTTGCTGAAAAACAGTTCGAGAAAATATCAAAACATTGAAGTCCGACGAGTAAAGAAATTTTCCAACCCTTGGATCACTAAATTCCATTGCATTTCCGATTTGGAGCTTGATTTGTTTCTCAGTAAAGCTCACGACTGGAAAAACGTTTCAATGAGCGATGCAAATTTTAGAACAGAATTGGATTTGTTTAACTTTCTCTCGTCAATCGAGTCTTCAGTTGAAAGCTTTTCTGTCAGAAGTAGGTTCAATGGAAAAGCATATCCATTTGATCACGGATCATTTTCAAATTCAAACTCTTACAAAGTTTTAAAGTTTCCAAAGTTAAAATATCTGAAAATGCGTTTTTTTCAATTTCGCTTGATGGGCGTAATTTATGCAGAATTTTTGGTAAATTCTGTTGCAATCGAAAGATTTGATTTTAAAGATAGTCATGGTTTCATTGCCATGGACAGTATTTTAACAAAAATGCTCGAAAACTTCGATAAAATAACAAGTTTGTCGCTTGAAACACAGAAAAGTGACTTGTTTGAAGATGAAACTTGGAAACGATTTCAATTCAAGCTTAAAAGTTTAGTTATAGAAGTTATGAGATATAGTGAACTGCACAGCACAAATTTATGGGATTTCATTAAATCACAAAAGGATCATCTCGAAGAGTTGACGATTTATCTTGACAACGACATAGAATTATTCAACTTGATCATGAGACTGCCGAAGCTAAAGATTCTGCACCTCGGGACTACATTACATCCGTCCAACGACGACTTTTCAAATGTAATATCATCATCGATCACTCATCTCACGTGCGAAGAAGTGGACCCTGACATTCTTAAATTTTTCATGAAGTCAATGCCAAACGTAAAAATTCTTCACCTCAGCGTAATTGGCAATAATATCTTTCGAACTTTATTAAAAATGAAAAGAAAATTTGAAGAAATCAAAGTCGCTCGATTAGTGCATAACCTCAAGAAAATGGATCTTAAGGTGTTGTTGATTAACGAGAATGATGAATGTCATGTCGAGGAATGGAGACCGTGGTTTTTAGAGCAGTTTGGAAAAATCCATAATTAATAGTTTATACAAAGCTAAAGCTTTTTAAAAAATTCAAAAAAAAACCAAATAAAATTTTTCCCAAAAAAAATTGAAACAAAGCTGAAAATTTTCAAAACGTTAAAATGATAGAGCCGCTGGAAGATATTTTATGTTTACCTTTACAACTTTTGACTCATTTATCGAATTTTGATCAAGTTTTCGCAAAATAATAGCCAAGTAAATTTCTAATCTAATCAGGAAATGGGTTTTCAGTTAAGTTAATTTAATATATTTTTAAATCGAACTCAAAAAATATAGAACTAGGAGATTGTTTGGATGTACTTAGGACTGTGTTTGATGGTTTTTCATTTGAATTACAACTCATCTGTGACGTCAGAATTAACTTATGCCGGATGCAAAAGTTATCACAAGCATAATATAAATAAAAATAATAATAAAAGTTGGTTAAACCGAACATATTCGCTACGCTACGTTCTTTACGTATTCTTGTACGTATTCTTGACTAGACCCTAAAACTTAAGAAGAATGTCACGAGCTAAAAACGACTTGAGATAAGTTTTACCTGTGTACATTCACACGTCCTTCAGTAATCATTTGACTTGCTATGCGCTCGGCTCTCTTTGGAGGAATTTTCTCGACTGAAAAATTAGAAAAATGTTGTGTACAGAAATGTTTTCATGTAACATATGATTTAAGAAATCCTTTGAATTCACTAAAACATTATTAAAGTCATTTTGAGTTTCGTTTTCTAATGAAAAACCATAAATAATTCACTTTACATTCCCACCCTGTAAGGTCATGGGATTGTCCGTTTATTAGAGTTCAGGTAAAAACAAAACAAAATATTTCGGCAACCCGACTTATTTTTTTCTCAACATTCGGTAAGGTAAGACACTCGCTCTCTTGAAGATTTCAAAAATATTTTTGGTTATTTTTATTTTAGTTTTAGATAAAAAAAATATTCAAATGGAAAAAAGCTCAGCAATGATCGCAGACAACAAGAGATCACAGGAAACAAACACTGAAGTTTCAAAGGAAGAACCTAACACGAAAATTATCAAATTATCTAAAATGCCTTCGAATAACTTGGATCCTTTGGTTCACTTCTCTCGTTTTCTTGGCATTTCTGAGATAATCCTCAATCATTTAAGCGGCAAGGACTTGATAAAGTTTTCCGAAGTAAATCCACTTTGGTATAACGTCATCGCTTCATCTAAAGTTCTCATGGAAAACATAAAAGTTGTTTTCAATGAAAAACGTGAGCTGCAAACGGAAGATTAAAATTTGCTGAAAAACAGTTCAAGAAAATATCAAAACATTGAAGTCCGACGAAGAATCGATTGGCTAGGACTGCAGCCTTCGCTCATGTTCCCTTTGATCACTGAATCCTATTGCATTTTCGATTTGGAGCTTGATTTCTTTCTCAGTAAAGTTCACGATTGGATAAACGTTTAAATAAGCGACGCAAATTTTAGAACAAAATTGGATTTGTATAACTTTCTCTCGTCAATCGAATCTTCAGTTGAAAGCTTTTCTGTCAGAAATAGATTCGATGGAAACGCATATCCATTTGATGACGGATCATTTTCAAACCTAAAATCTTACAAAGTTTTAAAGTTTCCAAAATTAAAACATCTCAAAATGCAATTTGTTCATTTTCATTCGATGGGCTTAGATTACGCCGAATTTTTTGTAAATTCTATTGCAATCGAAAGATTTGATTTTAAAGATAGTCATGGATTCATCGCCATTGACAGTATTTTAACACGAATGCTTGAAAACTTTTATAAACTAACGAGTCTGACTCTTGAAACAAAGAAAAGTGATATGTTTGAAGATCAGACTTGGAAACGATTTCATTTCAAGCTTAAAAGTTTAGTTATAGATGTTATGCGATATAGCGAAATGCACAGCTCACATTTATGGGATTTCATTACCTCACAAAAGGATCATCTCGAAGAGTTGACGATTCATCTTGCCAACGACATAGAATTATTCAACTTGATCATGAGACTGCCGAAGCTTAAGATTCTACACCTGGGAATTCCTTTAAATCTGTCCGAGAATGCTGTTCCTAATGTAATATCAACCTCGATCACTCATTTCTCGAGTGATGTTGTGATAGAACCTGAAACTTTTAAATTTTTCATAAACTCAATGCCAAGCGTTAGAAGCCTTTTTCTCAACGTATTTGGCAACAGAACCTTTCGAGCTTTAATAGAAACTAATAGAAAATTTGAAGAACTTAAAGCAGTTCGTTTAAAGGATGTCAAGGAAAATGATCTTAAGATGTTTTTGATTAACGAGAATGACAAAAGTCTTGTCGAGGATTGGAGATTGAAAATTTTCAAGGAAATTAATGTATTTGAAGGTTTTTAATTTTTTTTTTTTGAAATAAATAAATTTGAGATTAAGCTACGACCCGATTTGTTTTTGTTTAAGTTGACTAAGAGCTGTAAGTGTCGAATAAAATAAAATAAAATAAAATTTGAAAAATGTTGTGTGCAGAAATAAATTTTTTTGGAGTATGCGGTAATTTTTTTGTGATTCAAAATAACGCCAACCAAATTCCAACCAAACGTCTGCTGTTGAAGGGCACCATTCTGCACTATAGTATTGTTCGACGGTGCGCGTTTGAATTTTAATAAAACAAATCTTTATTAAAAGAAACTTACTAATTACAACTCAGTTATTAATAAAAGAACATTACAAAGATTCAGCTTATTTTGTTCTCAAAGTTCGGTAAGGTAAGATGCTCGCTTCAAGATTTCAAAAACATTTTGGTTTATTTCAATTTTGTTTTGACTTTAGATAAAATCTCAAATGGAAGAAAGCTCAGCAATGATCGCAGATAGCAAGCGGTCGCAGGCAACAAACACAGAAGATGCAAATGACGAAAGTAACGCGAAAATCATCAAATTATCTGAAATGACTGATAACTTGGATCCTTTGGTTCACTTCTCCCGCTTTATAAATATTCCTGAGATGATCCTTAATCATTTGAGCGCCAAGGACTTGATAAAGTATTCCGAAGTCAGCCCACTTTGGTATAACGTCATCGCTTCATCGAAAGTTTTCATGGAAAACATAAAAATTGTTTTCAATGAAAAACGTGAGCTGCAAATGGAAGATTACGATTTGCTGAAAAATAGTTCGAGAAAATATCAAAGCATTGAAGTCCGACGAAAGTCTTCCGGCATCTCATCTTTGATCACTGAATCACATTTCATTAACGATTTGGAGCTTGATTTCTTTCTCAGTAAAATTCACGGTTGGAAAAGTGTTTCAATAGTTGAGACTAATTTTAGAAGAAAACATGATTTGTAAAACTTTCTCTCGTCAATCGAGTCTTCAGTTGAAAGTCTCTCTGTCAGAAATAGATTCGATATCGACGGAGACGCATTTCCATTTGATGACGGATCATCTCCAAACTTAAAATCTAACAAAGTTTTAAAGTTTCCAAAGTTGAAACATCTGAAATTACATTTTATTGGATTTCGCGTGATGGGCGTAAGTTATGCCGAATTTTTAGTAAATTCTATTGCAATTGAAAGATTTGATGTTACAGATTGGCATGGATTCATTGCCACGGACAGTATTTTAACTAAAATGCTCGAAAATTACAAAAACTTAACAAGTCTGTCGCTTGTAACAAACGAAAGTGATATGTTTGATGATCAGACTTGGAAACGATTTCATTTCAAGCTTAAAAGTTTAGCTATAATTATAGAAGATAGCGAGCTGCACAGCACAAATTTACTGGAGTTCATTAACTCACAAAAGGATCATCACGAAGAGTTGACGATTGATCTTGGAAACGACATGGAAATGTTTAACTTGATCATGAGATTGCCGAAGCTAAAGATTCTGCACCTCGGAAATGCATTTAATGCGTCCGACGACGATGTTCCAAATGTTCCAAATGTAATATCAACATCGATCACCCATTTCAAGTGTGAATCTAGACAGGACTCTGAACGTCCTAAATCTTACCCTGAAACCCTTAAATTTTTGATGAAGTCCATGCCAAACGTTAAAAACCTTTACCTCCACGTAATTGGCAAAAATATCTTTCGAACTTTATTAGAAATTAATAGAAAATTTGAAGAACTTAAAGCAGATCGTTTAAAGGATGTCAAGGAAAATGATCTTAAGGTATTGTTGATTAACGAGAATGACAAAAGTCTTTGCAAGAATTGGAGATTTAAAATGTTCAATGAAATTAATGTATTTGAATGTTTCTAATATTTTTTTGAAATAAATAAATTTGAGGTGAAACTTCAACGCATCGAAAAAATTAGAAAAATGTTGAGTGCAAAAATAAATTCATGTAAACTACATTTTAATTAAGAAAACCTTTGAATTCAATAAAAAAAAAGAATTTCATTAATAAAGGCATTTTAGGTTTTCAAAACTTAAATGCCATTAATTATTTTGGAACTTCAAATCTCGTTTATAAACTAAAAAGCCAATTTATTCAATTCAAACAACGGCAACACAAGTTATCACAAGATATCGGAATATTTCAGAGAGCGAGCACAGAACTTATGAAGTTGAATCTGAAGAGTCGCGAGCTTCTAATGCTGAGTCGATTTGTTTTGTACTTTCGAGTTGCTCGTAGTCAACCGTCGCTTCATCTGGCAGATCTTCTTCAGCAGCGTCCTCTTCTATTTGAGTCGACACTTGTTTACTGACTTGCTCAAAGGATTCAGGATATTTAGATTCAAGTTTTCCTTTGATGGTTCGAATCTTCTTGAAAATGTATTCAAGATCTTTCTTCATCTCAATCAAAAGTTTGCAATTCTTTCTGTAATCCTCTGTGACATTCTTCAGTCGATTTTGACTGAGATTGTTGCAATTGGCAAGCATTTCATTTGTTTTCTCGAATCTCTGAAGCCTAAAACGAAACAAAGAGTTGAATTAAATTTTACAAAAACAGTTTTGAGTGAATATTTACATTTGTTTCTGCGATTTCATGATTGACGAGATGTCTCCTTGATTAACAACACCAGCGAGTTGCTGCACAAATATTTCAGGCGCTGTGAAGTTCTGAAAGCATTCGAAATCGCTTGTTGTGTTAAAGCTTGTTGTACTCTGCTGCATTTTATTTTATTTTGTTTATTTCACTAGAAAGAATATCAAGCGGCGTAGTTTTTCTTCCTGGAATTTTCTTCAAAACACGAATGAGCTGCCGTTGAAAAACATTTTTTATTGATAAGTATTTTAAGGAGACAAAGATTAATGAATCATTTCTTCGTCCAACTTCTTTGCAATCCAGGCTGGCTCTGCTGATGTGATCTTCTCGATAATGTTGTTGACTTGATAGCAAAGACTTTGAATTTGCTTGTCCCATTGAGGAAGAATTTCGCGAGCTAGAAAATGATTCGAATTTAATTTTACTGAGAAGAAGAAAAACTAAGAATAATTTACCTTCGAAGTTGACAATTCCGTCGATTTGATCGATGTATCCATTCATTCGTCCTTCAGTGATCATTTGACTTGCAATGCGCTCAGCTTTCTTTGGAGGAATTTCCAAGAGAGCACCGAGTTCCTCGAATGTGATGTTGTTATACAATTTGCTAGCTGATAACAAATTATGCTCGAACACTGCACGATCTAAGATTGACGATCCGTCAACAGTTTTAGCTTTCTGATGATCCATGAGGAGAGCTTCGAATTCTTGAAGTTCAGTTCGTTTGATGATTCGATCCAAATACATTTTCTCGAGAATATTGTAAGCAGGCAGGTGTTGACAACGTTCATCCTTGAACAAAGTTGCAAGCATACGAGAGCGTTGCTGTCCGGCAGAAGCCAAAACTGTGCAGAGTAGAGCTTTCTTCAATGCGATCAAACGTTCTTCTTCGTCAACCTCACTGCGATAAGACAATTCGTTGTAGCGTTGAGCAGCTTCAATAAATTTGCGACGATAGTCGAGGACTCGAGCGTAGCAAACTTTGTAGAGAATCTGAAGAGTTTCATTCTTAGTATCAGCTTGAAGCATCGAAGCGCGATTGATAAAGGATTCAGCCATTGCAGCATCTTCATCTTCCAAGTAGAGACGAGCGATCTTCAAATACGTTTCCAACTTATAGTCGACAGAGTATTGTCTAAAGCATAAAAGAAATTAGTAAACAAGCTCCGCGGTATTCAAGAATTTTCTCACCTTTGGCCAGTCTCAAGAGGAATAAGTCCTAAAACATTTGCTGCTTCACGCCATTGCTCTTGACGTTCATAGATTGAAGATAATTGCTGTCTGATTGTGGCAACTTGTTCCTCGAAGGAGATCACACGTGGCTGGACTCTATCTAATGTGTAGTTGCCGATGTCCTTTGAAATCTCGTCGGGAAGTTTAGCGAAATGAGCGCAGATCTCAGTCAAGATCTGACGTGAAATCACCAAACTGACTTGATCATTAACAACTGAAATTAATTAAATCATCAGTCATTATCTCAGAAGAGTATTAGAAAAGATAATTCAAAACTCCGACTTACTTGCTTCAATAAATATTTTGAGATTATCGATTTGATCATCATTTGTTTGAAAAATCGTATCCAGAAGAGTTCGATATCGATCTGCTTGCTCCTTGTGACCACCTGAAGATCCACTTAATGTAGCTAGTTGTTGCCGAAGCATTGATTGAGAGTTCATTTTGATTTTAGAAGAAAAATATAATTTCGTTTTTATTTTGTTGACAAGAAATTCTTATTTTACTGAATACATCGAAAACGAGACTGCAGCGACATCTACGGATCCTCGCTTCGAAATCTAAAGTTTCGTTAATAAAATATTTTTGATTTATTTTTCTTAAATTGTAAAACAAACGTAGACTAAACATCTTAAATGACAACTTAATTCAAATATTTTAAACATTTCAATTAAATGAAATATTAAACGAAAAACTATTTTTATCATTTGACAAAATATTTTTGTGCGAAACGACGTCCTCTCATAAATCCTAAGCTCCTTTCGTTTGCAGCAGAAAAACATAATACTCTCTCTTGTCATTCACCCAAAGCATCATCAACCTCTCATACCTCTTTAATGATTATTCCCAACACATGCAAACGTCGAAAACGTGCCTCAAAATATAAGCTTGAAATCAAAGCGAGGGAGATTTTTTGTTCTGTTTTGCAGACAGAGTTCTCTCGACTCATACTTATTTCGCAACGAAAACGAGTGATTCTGAAATTTTTGACCGTTGCTATGGTTTCTCAGCTGCCGATTTCATCGTCGCATTTTCGCGTTTTGCGTATTTTCGTTTCGTACTTCAAGCGGCTCGTCGGAGTCGCGAAGAAAACGACTCATCTAATTTAGCGACTTGATTTTTTATGATAATTCGTACCGCGCGAATCTTAGAACAAGAAGGCGAAAAAAAAACTTGTTCCGCTCGACGGCCAGTGCCAAAATATCAATAAAGTATCAAGGTTCAATCACCCCTTCAAACGAAGAAAAATCTGCCGAAAAAAAAAGTTTCAGGCGCATGAAGAAAAAAGAAATCATCTCAAGTAGATTTTTTTCACCCTCGCACTTTTTCTTGCCATTTCCATGCCTCCTCTCACTCTTCACTCTCCTCCTTTCCCGTTCGTATCACACTCTATGAAGAATTATGCTTTGATGAAGGGTTTTTGTGATTGAAAGCGGAATGAACCATGAATCAAAGTATGAAAGAGTCAACGAAGGAAATGGATAGAAATATTATTTCGAAGTTAACATAGAAGAAGAAAAAATCCTTCAGAAAGTTGTCCAAGTTCTCGTCTTAAATCGATCCTTTTTCATCTCTCGACGATGATACTTTTGCCCTGATCCATCGTACCATTGTGTGCATGTTGAAGATGGAAAAAAGGAAAGAACAAGAAGACTCAGAGCGAGTTGCGGATGGAAACATCTGCCAACTTTTAATCCTCGGCTTGTGAGTGTGTAGGAGTCGAGCGGAGCGGTATGTGTCTTTAAGACGACTGCCAGGCCGTTGACGAGGCTTAAAATCTTTGCTCGTTCTCTCTCTCCCTTTCCCGCTCCACCTTTTTTGATATTGCACAACGACAATCGACTGTGTTAAGGATTCATTCGACATGTACGACATCGAGCGGCTTAAAACATAATGCCAAAGTTATTTGTTCGTCGGGCCGAAAGACCCTCGCGTTTTATCGTCGTCGCATCAAACTCTTCATCATCATCTCGATGCGATGTTTCCCTATTTCTTAGCTCTTCTTCTTGCTATTATTCCACACAGCTAAACATTTCGCTACCCATCGCTTTGGGCTTTTTACTGAGTTGCCTTGCGGCTTCAAATCTTTCTTCTTCCTTTTGCTGTTCTTGTTGTTGTTTCATCATTGGTTCGGTTTGAAACGCGCCGTGCTTTGTTGGTGTGTATGAACGAGCATTTCAGTCGCAAGCTGAGAGCTCTCGGTAGAGGATGTGCTGAAACGAAGTCGCACGAGTCGGAAAGGGAATAAAAGAAAAAGTATTTTTTTGAGTGAAGATAGAAAGAATTTTGTTTTCGCGCTTTTTGATCATCAAGCATTGAGAGTAATTTCAGCGGATTTTACGCCGCGCGCGTGTGAATAAAAAAAGATTAAAGAACAAAAAGAAAAATAAAATCAGATCAAGCTAACAAGATGAGTTCGCTTGCTGCGTTTGCTAATTTGGATGTTGATAAACTGATACAAGACATTGCCTCGCGGCCCGCGATCTGGGATAAAAATTTCAACGGAAGACAAAATAAAGGGTTTCTTGAAGAGACTTGGGATGAGCTTGTAAGTATTTTCTTTTTCTGCTTGAATTGTAATTTAATCCTGAAGCTTAATTTCTTCTCCGTTTTGTTGCAGGCCGCGATCCATAATGCTCCGAGTAAGTGTTATTATGTTGAACACACATTTTCATCTTTTTGTTTGTGGTTCGTGCATCATCATCGTGCAATGATGATGTTAAGAGAAAGAGAGAGGGAGAATGAATCATCGAGAGAACATCATTGTTGATTCTACTCTCTCGCGTATTCACTTTACGTTCATTCATGAATATATTTCTTGCGTATTTCTAAATGTTTATGTTTTATGATTTTTTTTTATTAATCATTTTAGAAAAGATCATCAAAGCAAAGTGGAAGGGATTACGAGACAATTTTCGTATTCAATGGAAAATGATTCCACGTGATGAGAATGATCAACTCCTTGTTTCGCCGGAAGGTAAAAGAAAATATCTTTTAAAAATCTTTGAAACTAAATATTTTTGTTTTTAAAGAATTCACTGGAACCAAATGGCAATACTATCGCCCACTTCTCTTCTTGGCTGAAAATATGGGAAAGTCAAGAAACAGTTACAACAATCAGTTCGACGACTCAAATTTCGAGCTTCTTCATCAGTTCGAGCCGGCAATAGAAATTCCGAGCGACGACGATCTCGATGAAGACACAAAACCAGAAATCTCACCAAAGCTTCACCAAAGACTAATGGCAGCTGCATTAAAGACACAACGAGACATGTCACCGTCACCACAAAATCAGTCAAGATCACATCAGAGACAGCCATCGTCAAAGTTGCGTCCAATACCTCAGCTCAATCTTATGGACGTTCACTCTCTTTTAGCACGAGCCACTGTTGGTCAAACGACAATCTCACCAGCTCCAATGCATCAAAATCACAATCAACAACAAAGCGCGAGCTCAACATCTTCAAATGCAAAACGAAGAAAGACTGATGAGGTAACGACAACTGGATGTGGGGCCAGCTCAAACGATGAATATCCAACAGCATCAAGTCCAAATCCAAATTCCTCAAACGACGACGACTATCACTTTCTCATGAGCTTGCAACCGTATCTTACTCAGATCCAAGCGCCACAAAAGCTTCGACTTCGAATGAGAATCCAAAAACTTATTTTTAAGGAACTTTATAAAGATGAAATTGACGACTAATCAAATCAATTCAGCAAAACATTTGTATCCTCAACATGCCATTTACCCGATAAGACTTAGTTTTAAGTGATAATTATAAAATGATTTTGGCAGGTATTGAATAAAAATTGATTTCATTGGAGAGAAAAAGAAGTTTTTTTATTAGCGATTATCTCATTTGAGTTAGAGGGCAATGTACGAGGATCAATTTGATATCTCTTCGCATATCGCATATCGATAAGGAATCGTATGGCGTTATTAACTTTTAATGTTCAAAACGAGTTCTCACTTGTTTTGAGTTAAGGAGAACTCGCGCTCTCAGAGCTTAACGATTCTCTGGAACTGGAAATTGTTATCATCGTGTGGTTAAATTTAAATAAAGAATTGAGTCGAAAGAGAGCTCATTAGGTTTGAGACAGTCGTCGTGTCAAGAAGTGGAAGTCAAATTATTAAATAGATTTTAATCGAAAAAATGAGCTGTTTATCGCGTTTTAGATTAATTACTTTTGATGTTACGGACACTCTCATAAAGTTTCGAACAGCCCCAGGAAAGCAATATGGAGAGATTGGAGCTTTGTTCGGTGTAAACCAAGACGATCAGCATGATCTCGTCGCAAACTTCAGAGCAAATTGGTGAGTGTTGATGGAAGTTCTCGTGACCTTGGAAATTAAATGAAGTTCTCGTCGTCTCGTCGTAGGAGAAAAATGAATCGCTCGCATCCAAATTTCGGTCTGAAAACGAAGATCGGAGAGAGAGAATGGTGGAGAAGACTCATTCGAGGTAATAAATATAATAATTCTCCATTTCCCTTTGTAAATACTTTCTCATGCATTTCAAGGCACTTTCGATGCACATCAACTGTCGGATGAAAAAGTAAACAGCATGACAAACTATTTATTGGATTTGTATAAGACATCAACCTGCTGGCAATTGACTTATGGCACAGTTGACTTCTTAAACTTCTTGAAGCTCCAGAAGCAGTTTGCGAGTCAGAATGGGAGAAACCATGAACCTCACTTCAAGATCGGCGTCATCAGCAACTTTGACAGTCGCTTGGACGTTCTCTTACGAAATATGAAGCTTCACCAATACTTCGATTTCGTGTTGGGCTCTTACCAAGCCGGAGTTGAGAAACCGGACAAAGAAATTTTCGAACTTGCTATGAAGCAAAGCGAGTTGAAAGACTTAAAACCTGAGCAGTGTCTTCATGTTGGTGACACTCCAGTTACTGATTACTTCGGTCCGAGAAATGCCGGCTGGTATAGTCTCTTGATTCATGAACGTCCTGTAGAGAAGCTAAGAGAGAAGTACGGAGACAAAATTGAAGATCATCACGTTTATCAGAATTTCATTGATTTGCACAAGGACATCTCGAAAGATTATATAAAGTTTTGATAAGGCAGCAACATTTTGATTAATTTTTCTTTTCTGAAAGTAATAAAAATTAAAAGAATCTTGAATTCTCCAGAACTATAAATTTTTTATTCATCTTTCTTTCCTCGGCTTTTGAAAGATTCAAGGAGGGAAATTGTTTTTAGGAGAAAATTGCGATTTAAGGATATTAAAATATGACATTGTTTAAGTTTATCGTTATTGGTATCGACAATGTACCAAGGTATTCATTTTAAAGCGTTTTCTTTTATCATTCGTACAAACTGATAAATTTTTGATGAAGTGAAGTTGTTACAAAAATATTTTTTTTTCATGAAATTTATTGAACGAAATTTTCTTTCTTTATCACTGCGTCAAATCTCCATCTTCTCAAGATATCTTGACGGCGATATATTTTTATTTTGTTTGATTTGTTTGAATGAAATTGCATTTAAGTAACTAAGAAGCGTCTTAAGAAGGTTGCACAAGCGTTTTTGTCGTGCAACACTCGTATCGCAAACACAAAAGTTTTTTGAAACACATTTTAAAGAAGAAAATTGTTAGAGACAACAAGAACTTAGAATATCTACGTAAATTTCAGTGTAACTGTTAATTTAATCGTCAAACTGAAATTAACGTGAAACAAATAATTTTGAAATCGTCCAGAATATTCTGCTCCCCAATCGGAAGAATGCTAATCAAACTACTTCCTTCTCAAGCCTTTCCATTCACCAACTTTTTAGAAGCACTTAAATCTTTCTTAAATCTGTCGCCTTCTTCTATAAGATCTACAACGAAAAGAAACAAAATCAATGACAGGGATGAAAGAATTCGAAGAAAAAACTGAAGTGTGCAAAGTTATAAGTTTGTGTTTTCCTAAACTAAAATATTTCGATCAACGGAGATCATCATTCATTAAGTTTTTTTTTCTTGTTATTGACAGTCTTCAAAAGAATGACATGAGGATCATTATCATCAACATAATTCTTTAAGTACAATTGCATTTTTAACAATTTCACGAGACATTTAAAATGTTCAAAGTTTTTTACAATCACTAGAAATTTTTTGTTAAGGGATGAAATAAGCTTTGGGATAAATTTACGAAGAAATGAATGAACTATGAATACTACATCTTCCTGAACTAGAAATATTCTGATTATTCATTCGCTAATCGTTTTAAAATTCTTATCTTGGCTGACGACGCTGACACAAACATGTTAAGTCGAGCACACTATGAATTTGTTTATAGCACACAACAACTCAATTCGATGGTCCGGGCTCACAATCGTCATTGTCATCGTGCGTGTGCAACTCACCGTGTAAACTGTAACAGAACTTTTTCGTGTTGTTCCAGTCTTCTTTGAGAGATAAGTTAAACATGGAGTAGTAAGGATCTCCAGTTACTTCCTTTATGATGTTCAGGAAGTTTGGCAAACTTTTCTTCAATTGCTCGCCTTCGAGAGATGTATAAGTCTCGAGCATGATCAAGCCACGACAGCGAGGATGGCTAGGTTCTTGATAGATGTCCATCTGAAAGTATTGGTTGTTCACCAGGAAGCAACGACGTTTCTTGAAGATGGTGAAGTGGGCGTCGTCTTTCTGAGCCAGCATGTTCAGGTAATCACGTTGTGTGAGTTGAGTTTTCACCTCGATCGATTGTCCGTGGCAATGAGGGCGTCGTGTTGTGTGGATATAACTAAAAATAACAAAAATGATTTCGCGATCAAAGTCTACATTAAGATAGTTTTACCTCCAATGTCCATTGATTCCACGTTTTCGCAAGCGGGTCTGTACTCGTTGACCACTCGACTGCAAATAATGATGAACCACGTTGAAGTCTTGGAATGAAGGAAAGAGTTCGTCGCGTAATGGTCCCGAAACGAGGAACTTGAGCTTTCGCGATGTACGCAAGAGACGATCTCCAGTGTCGATACTGAGCTTTTGACAAACGCATTCAATCATGCGATTGACTTTGGCTTCGAAATCTGTCGAATTATCGATGACATCAAAGTAAGGATGTCCAATCCAAGCAGAAGCGGCTTTATAATCAAGATCGCGAGCATGATCGACACCTTCTGAGCGGCACGAGTGTTCCTCACTAAAAATAAGTTTTAATCTTTAAATATCTTTAAAAGGCGCCATTTATTTTCCACACTTACGTTGAATAAAACTGCTCCGCTCCGTTTGCAGCAGAAACCATGTGAACAATCTGATTGTAGCGATTGTCCCGCATCTCAATTTCGTTCCACCCGTTGCTTTTCTTCATTCTCTCCCACTTGTCAGGTTCGATGTAGGCCGAAGCGTCCATTACTCCTCGATCGCATATAATCTATCAAACGATAATAGAATTAGGTCTAATCCGGAACATTTTTATTACATTTCACTTACCAAGCAGTTTCTCCTGCATGATTTCGCAAGTTCGAAGTACGTGTTCTCGATTTGAATCATCGTACGGAGAAGGTTCTCTTGGAACTTGTAGGCTAATGAAGAGAGAATAATTTTGGTTCGTTATCATTATTCCGATTAGAGTAATAATTTACTTGGAACTTGTGACAGCTACGTATGGTTAAAGTTAAAGCGAGCACAAAAAAAAAATAAATCAACAAATCACTAAGAATTGCGTAGCATCTCGAAAGCTGCATGATTCGGAATTCAACCGGCTTAGGAGTCAAGTTTAAAATTTCTTGATATTTTCATTGAAAGGCCATGCCCGCGAAATAGGTTCCGCATGACATGTCAATTGTTGATAACGCTACAATAGTAACAGCCAAAAATGTTTACATTCATCTCGAGAGCAAACTCAAAACGCCCAATTGTTGTTTATTTAAAACTTTTTGAAAACCAACAAATTAAAAATATTCGAGCGATAAAAGAAACAACAACAAGCATCGACGAAAATCAAGGTTTGTAGTATTAAAAAGTTTTATTTTGAGCAGGCAAAAGTCTTGACCGCCACCGAACAATCGCATCCTGTTTTGACTTTCAAAGTTCGCCTACAATGATTGAGCGGATTCCGCGAGATTTCTCTGCCAGAATCACGTCTATCAACATCGTTTTTCAATGAAGTTTATTGCATCTTGTTGCGTTATCGATTTTCCTTCCATGAAAACGTGGAGCGAACAAACACAATCACTTAATTCAATTTAGAGCAAAGGAAATCCTTCGAGAAATTATCGACAGGAAGACAAACGTCACTCAACGATAATTATTTTCTTAAAGTGCTCATTGCATTTCTTTAAAATTCTACGAAGAAAATATTTTAAACAATGTCATGGGAAGGTGCTTCTTCAATTGCCCCAAAAAGATAAACAACGAACTTTGTAGCAAAATAAATTATAAAATCTCCGCGCTGTAATAAAAATTGCGCAGACGATGCAATAACCTACATTTCGCTGCACGAAACGGAGGACTCTCATCGGAAGAAGAATATTTATGTCAAGGTTAAAGGATTTCTAGGATAACTGTGTTCAACCTTTATTAAGAGTCGAGAGAATTTCTCAGTTAGCAAGATTCATCGGCGTCAGCAACAGTTTCAATGTAGAAAGATTGACATCTGGAGAGACAGGCAAAGGCAAATGCAATGTAATCTATTCATGCAGCTGGGTCGATTCGCTATGAATATTTTACTTCGGAGCACGTGATTTTTATTTTGCATCCGCTCAGTCAAATTCTGCTGACGTCTTGAGAAAAGAAAACGACGCAATTAAACCAGCGTGAAATGAATCTTATCACAAAATATTCCCAGTTTTTGCTTCAGTAATCTATTATAAGCAATGCCCTTGGGGAAGCGCTTCAAACTTAATCAATGGTTACGCATCAATGCCAAGAATACGTTGAAAATAATTCACGTTTGTGTGCCAAAATTTTAACTTTTTTTTTCGGGAGTTTTTCTTCCACATGTGATATCAGAAAATTCAGTGAAGCATTAACAACTCTGAGTGTGTATTTATACTCGATTGACGAAAGCAGGTTGATGATGTGTATTTTAGTAGTGGAACAAAACTGATAGGAGAGTTAATTTGTTACGTATTTTCTTATTTTATGATAACACAGGTTGATCAACTCTGCTACGAGGGAATAATGAAGGTTTTCAAATGAATTGCGGAACATCTACTTAGCCGTTAAAACTGATGATGTGTCACTTGAGACTGTTGACATGTACACAATGTTTTGTAATTACAATGTGACTAGAAAAATTCTTTTCTGGATAAGCTTTTGTCTTAATGCCAGAACGAAAAACAACTGAGAAATCACAGGACTCACCATCAGTGGCACCAGGCTTTGACGCCTCATACGCCAAACAACGTGGACAAGCAGCATGTTTATCAACGCTGTGTTCAGTCGTGTGAGTTGTAAGATCTAATTTGGAATCTTTACGAATCGCTAAAACATTTTTGATCAAATTAATTTAAAACATTTGATTCAATTCATTGAACATCCAAAGAAGCGTTTGATGCAATGTGAACAACACAGTTAGTTTGTGATGACTCTTACCGCGATTTACTACTTTCAAGTAGAATTTGCGGGAATCCCCGATGATTTCTTAGTTAAAAAGTTAATTAATTTTTGAATTTGTTTGGGTAAACGCATAAAAAATTTATGGCCTTTTCTAAACTATAAAAATATTTTTGGGTTGAAAGAAGGTCGCGGTTAGTGACCTCGCCTTCAAAATCGACTGGAAAGTGTTGTTCTAAGAAAACGAAAAAAATCTCAACGAAAGGAAAAGTTTTTGGCAAACATTTGTTGGCCGCTTAAAAGACAATTTTTCAGTAATGTTCACTTAATTTCACTCGAAGCGATCTCTAAAAGCTTGTTTACAGAATATTTCTTTTCCCAATACTAATTAGTTTGACTTTACCACTCAGGCTAAATGACTTTGGTAAAATTTTTGTTGATATAATTCATAAGCAGCACGCAATCAACCGTTCAAATGTCAATATATTTTATGGCCGCTTAACTTCGTGAATTCTAAAAGAATTATCCCGAAAGAACATTGACCTTGTCAATCACAAAGTTATGATCAATATTACGAAAATATTACGAAGTAAAATTGAGTCTCGTCAGCAACAAATACCAAAACTAAAATATTTAAATCAATCGATACTTTTGAATTCTTTGGATTACACAAGAACGTGCTGATCAAATCTATTTTCCAATTTTTCTGTCGACAACAGTCTCGAATTCTTTGCTACGATGAAACCTTAAAAGAGATTTTCGATTATGTCAACCTCGAGCAAAAATTCTATCGATTGAGCTCATCAGCCGTGGGAAGACTTATCAAAACAGGCGAAACTCATTAACGTCATTGAAAGACATTTCAGGGATCACAAAAAGCGTGTGAGTGATTTTTGTTCTACGTGACTTCGTCATCTTGAGACAAGCCCCATTTACGTTCATTGTGAAAATAGCAGCATGTGACCGCTCGTGAAATTTTTATTCTCAATGAGAAGAGGAAAAACAGAAGCGAAAATTCAGATTGTCGGCGTTGGCGGTTTGTTAGTAATTTACAAAAGATAAATTCACAATGCTAAGCCTCCGAGAAGTCTTCTCTGCGTTTGTTTCTTCAAATCGCCAATATTTCAGGCAAAAAGATTAAAAATAAATTTCTCATTCTCTCCTCTCGAGTGATGAAGAGTAGCGGAAAATTTGCAAAAATAATCAGCGGACTTTAATCTTTGCCAAGAGAAAGAATTTAAAATAATATTAGAAGCCATTTGCAAGAGAATGCAAAATATTACATCAATTAACGAGATCCTCCCGCTGTTCTGATCCACAGAGTCTGCCAACTTAAATATTTACAGTTCGCGTGAGCGTTATCTTTAGTAGTTAACGAGAGCAATGCATCGCGTTTGTTTATTTTTATTCTAAAGTGAGTCGCTTTCACTTGAGTTTGTGATCGCAGTGAGATCATCGACGGTCACCAAAAACAATGATTTCAAAGAAATTTAAGAATTATTCAAATAAATGATAAATCATTGTTATGTCTGTCGATTTTTTAGGAGAATAAGGCGTGCTACATGATTCTGCGAAAATTTTGTTATTCTTTTCATCTTTTTTTAGGCTTAACGACTTGTGTGTGGGGGCCAATGATCCGATCAGAACAGACACGAGAGAAAATCAGCAATCACAACACAAAGTGATTTGTTGATACAGAAATGTTACTAAGTTCTCACATAATGCACAAGAGGTTAAAAGTTAAAAGGTTTAAGAATAAGCTATTTCACTCACTTTCATCTGAATTCAGATCGGAGAATTTAATTCCGCCGCTGATGATGTAACGAAGCGTCGAGTCGAAAGGATGAGAAAGAAAAATCAAACGTCAATATATTTCTTAATCTCTCATGAGGATTACGTTATCAACGAAATTACATTGAATTTCATTTTAAATCTGAACTTGTTCTCACCTTAACAGAACTGTTGCTGTTTCTGGCACTCGATAGACCTTCCATCCCAAGTTTTCGAAGAATGTTGACAATCTCGCCTGCGATGTTGTTTTACCTCCGCATGGTCCTGAAAATCACAAATATCATTAGAAACTTGTTATCAATTTTTAAAAACTTTGTAAGATATCACGCCAAACAAATTCTACGGGCGTTAAGAAAATCGAGAGCTGATAAGACACGTCGTCTAAATATTTTGTTGACATTGCAAACTCAAGTCACAATTTCATTCTCATTGATTTGTGTGGAGGGAAATTCGAGCTAATTGAATTTCTCTCTTAATCAATTCGTCATCATCCACTCAGTTTGTACAACGCAATTACGAGAAAGCCAGAAGTCTGACAACAGCTAATCAACAACGCCGGCTTAAAAAAGATTGTTTGCTACAAATTGCGATCGACAATCGAACAGATGCGTTGCGATTTAAGTTTGTAGTTATCTAATCGAATCGGGAAATGAATGATTTACTTAATCGAGTAGCTGTCATAAAAATTGCTCCTTTGTGCAACAATTTACGAGGGAAAAGACAGTAAGAAAGAGAAAGAGAAAAGCACATGGAGCTGCACGATAGAATTTCTCGACGGAAACGAAAAGAGCGACAGGGACAGGGTATTTCTAAAAATAAAATGAGTCAGAAAAACCGCGTGATTTTCCATTTTCAATACTCGGAATCACAAGCAAATATTATTGACCATCGGAGGGTTTTAATTGAAAACTAAACAAAGTCATACCTCCAGTGAGAACGAGTCTATAGACTCGTGGATTTTCCGGCTCCATTAAATCGGATTCAATAGGTTTCATTTGATGCTGATGAAAATTTTGCGGGTTTCCTTTCCAAGCTGCTCGCCAGAAATATTTTTGGGGATTTTTTTTTCAGCACGAAATTCACACTCGACAACAAATTAAAATGAAATTAGAACTCGACACACTTGATCACTTATTCACACACTGATTCACAACTGGTGATTGAATGGATTCTTATCAAATTAGTTTCTCTAAATCCATTTTTAAATTTTTCTTTCAAAATTAGACGACGAAAGACGAGATTTTTACGTCTACTCGATCCGAGACTTTAGAAAAGACTGTTCAAAGAAAAAAAAACAATGGAAGGGAGAGATTCGTTTGGAGACATCCAACGGGAGACTTTCTCGGTTATATCGTCAAAGTTCGTTTTGTAGAGTTGCGGCGACGTTCAGATTGATTTTTTAGTCGAAATATTCAGTTGACTCGGAATCCTCGAATTGAGCAGCAGACAATTGAACAATCAATGATTTAAGTGAACAATTAGTGAAATAATTATTCGAGTTAGTTTCTGTCTCGACAAAAAATAAAAGTCGATTGATTATTCGGTCGCCGTTCGAGAAGAGAAACAAAAACATTCAGAAAATTTCTTAAAATTGGATTAAATTTGCTTTGAAGTTTTGAAAAGGGTGAGTTGAAAGAGAAAAATTGAGGAATCACTTCGTGTCGTGTGACGAAAAAGCTAAAACAAGACTTTTTATTGAAAAAATGTTGGAAAATCAATAACAAGAAAGTTCACTGAAGAGAAATATCTGAAGAAAAAAAAGAAATAAACCAGACTCTACTAAGTACTAACTGTATCGACCGGAACGTATGAGATAACTCATCAACAGTAAGTCTGGAGTTGTTAAAAACAATAATTATTTCATCATCGAACGAAGTCATCAGCCCCATCAGAGACTAAAAATAATTGAGCAGCACAGTGTGTTGTCCAGAGGGGTCACTTGAAGATTCTTTTCTTAAAGGTTTCTTCGAACCTGATACGCAATTCAAATATTTCTTATGCCGATCGCTCGCTAACAAAGAAATCGTGTTGCGTTAGCAGTGAGTGAGACGAGAAACGATAAGTGCTTGCAAATTCCTCAAAGCTAAGCAGCTCATTTAAATTCGCTTCTTTGTACCTTCTAGTGCATCGTACAGAGAAAGAAAAATCTCGCATAAATTCCAAAGCACAGCTGATCGCGTTTATTTGTATGCGTCAGATGTTGTTGGTTTTATTTTTGTTTTCTCAAGCTGCTCGATCTTTTTAAGCGAAACTGTCGCGTACTCAATTCAGACAGACTTCGATTTGTAGCTGCGTTTTCAATTGATTTCAATGCAGAAGAAAAAACTTTGCTTGCATTAAAAGCGAATAATTCTGGAAATGTTCAGTTCAAGTCAGAAGATTCTGGTAAAATATTGTTTTCTCTCTTTGCAAAGCAACTTAAGTCTGCACGAGGCTTAAGTAAGAATTGTCGATGAAAATAAAGAAACAAAGTACTTTGAATGTATCAGCCGCTGTTTGTTGTGTCGCGACTTACTCAAGCGCGCATATCAGTAGAGGAAGAGCTTTTTCATTATCTCTGTAGAACGATTGTTTATCAACTTTTTTTTTGTCATGTTTAAGTCATTCACGTGCAAAGATATCGAATATTTGTCAACACAAGATTCTGATAAGAAAAATAAAGTTTGCACCAATTAGCTCGCTCAACAACAAATCGCATCGCCATCAGGTTAATAACATTTTCATGTGAAATCGTTAAATCACTTGCATCGTTAATTTTTCTATAAAAATATTTATCGCTGTGGACGAAAAATTTATTGTTTTCTTATCTAATCGTTCTGTTAGTTGAATTTGTGTGATGCCACAAATTATGAGACCAACAACGCAAACAATTGTTTTTCCAACTGCGCCTTTTCGCTTTCTCCTCAAATTTCCCATGAATCAAGAATCTATTTATAACGACTCCATCAAAACTCCAATTAACAGAGAAGATTGCTTTACTTACTTGGTCAATTATCACGGCGAGTCAAATAAGTAACATGTGGCTGCCCAAACTCAAGGCATCACAAGCTGAATATCTTTGACTTCCAATTAAATGTTTACTGCAAAATAAACGTAACGTCTGAAGTTTAGAGAGGTGTGGCTGACTGAGTGCAATGACACAAAGACTTGACTGCATAAAAACAAATTTAGATCGCACGCTTCTCAGCTGCAGTTAAAAACTTTTTCGTGTTTTACGACTACAAGCGAAGCTTTATTGTGTTTATTGTGAGAATTAAGCTTATTGTTTTGACGAATTTATGAATTTCGCATTGCGCGTTAGAAAATATTTACATTCGAAATCTCTTTATCTTTGAATGTGTCAAAAGAATGAATCGCTTGAGATATTGCTTTTCCGTGTTCATCTTTTATCGTACATGCTATCGCGTTTCTATTTTTATACTCGGACGATTGGAAGAACGCAATTTATTTACTTCGATGTAGATTGCTTTGGCTTCAGCATTTTTTCTGCGTTTTGCGTTTGTTTACAGCAAAAGAGGAGGTTAAAGTTTTAGCTCGCACGAGTTAGTTGTTCCGAACCCGTTTGAAATAAAACTTCTGCGACATCGATTTTTGGACTATTCCTTGTTTGTTCCGTGATCGTAAAGCATTAAATGTTTAAATGACGATTCGGCTAATTAAACGTTTCGACTGTTTGCATAATATAAATTTTTAAATGTTCGCTCGTTTGTTGTTGTGCGAACATGAGTCGCCCAACTTATATTTCTCTGCTTGAGCTTTTGAAAGCCAAAACAAACTGCAAAAGCTCAAGCGACGTGCAGACACATTCAGTACAACAAAACGATGAATGGAATTATTGATTTTTCAATAACTTTTTTTTTGCGACTATGATGACGCGCTTCCGAACGAACTATGAATGAAAATCATCTGTTCAACGAGCCAAGTAGTGTGGGGGGTAGAAAGCGTTTTAGAAATGTTTGTGGACGAATTGATTTTCGCGCACAAGCACAGAAAGAATTTCTTACTAGATTGGATTTTCTCCGCGAGCTTTACACAATAAATTGTCGTTAGCGACTAGTCACACACGAATTCGGCAAGAAGCTTCTGCTGTAATTTATGGACGTGAAAAAACGTCCAGGAAAAGTCTCATTACAAAAGCAAAGTAGAACAATGAGCGTAACACCAATTTTCAGCCGAAAATTATTCTGAAACATCGTCATTCGAGTTTTTCATGACATTTCGTGTAAGCTTTGCGAAAAAAATATAAAAGTTCATGATAATTTCAGTGATAAGCTCTGTTGGCGGCGTTTTGGCAGTAGCTGAAAGACAATTTGCGTGTTATTGAGATTCGTACCTTTACCAAAATGGAAATAGCTTTTTCTTCTAGTCTACAAGCTGTTACATTCGATGAAACGCAATTCGTGTCTATATTTAACGATATTGAATATTTTATTGTTAAGTCGATTGTTATTTTTGTTCGTCTCGTATCTTTCTTCGTCCTAGTCAGCAAATATTGATGCTTGATTAGTTTGGAGTGAATGACTTGCGAAATATTCGCTGTTTAGTTTGTGAGATAATTGATTGACAAATCGCTAAATGAAATACGACGAGACGTGAGTTTAAAAATAAACTGAATCGGATTGGTCACAAAGTGCAATTGAACTCAATTTTGATAAAAATAAACATCGAGACTGCAATCATTTCATCGTCGCATTCACTCGATTTCAGAAACTACCGGTAATGGCAACATGGACAACGAACAACCCCATCAAGAACTTGTAAAATGCGTGCTGGTTGGAGACACAGCCGTAGGCAAGACTAGATTAATTTGTGCTCGAGCCTGTAACAAACATGTTTCGCTATCACAACTGCTCTCAACGCACGTTCCAACTGTATGGGCAATCGATCAATATCGAATCTATAAAGACGTGCTAGAGAGATCATGGGAAGTAGTCGATTCTGTGAATGTTTCTTTGCGATTGTGGGATACGTTTGGTGATCATGAGAAGGACAGAAGGTTTGCATATGGAAGGTCCGATGTGGTTCTTCTTTGCTTCTCCATCACAAATCCAATTTCTTTGAGAAACTGTCGACTCATGTGGTATCCTGAGATTCGTAAGTTTTCAATAAATTTTTTATACAAAGTTGAAAATTTCTTTCTTTTCTTATTTAGGTCGCTTTTGTCCAACCGTCCCAATTATATTAGTTGGCTGTAAAAATGATCTTCGCTACATGTATCGTGATGAAACATATTTGGCTTATTTTGGTGACAGGAGTCCATTTGTTCGTGCAGCACGGAAAAGTGATTTAGTGATGCCTGACGAGGCTAGAGCTGTCGCTAAGGAACTTGGAATAGCTTACTATGAGACGAGTGTCTTTACATATTTTGGAGTGAACGAAGTGTTTGAGAATGCAATTAGAGCTGCACTTATCGCTCGACGGCAGCAACGTTTTTGGATGACAAATGTAAATACTTTGTGTGCTCTCCATTTAGAATATATTTTGATAAAATTATTTACTTTGTTCAGCTTAAACGCGTTAAACGACCTCAACTACAATTACCGTTCAGGCCGCCCAAACCAACGCCACCAGAAGTCTCAGTTTTGACAGGCAATCATGTGAACGACATGCTCAACATGTTTCAATCATCTTGCTACACTGATCTCGTACTTGTTGCCGGCAAATGTCGTTTTGCTGTTCATAGGTTCATCTTAGCTAGTAACTCAAATGCATTTCATAGGTAAGCATTTCTTATCTCGTTGTAGCTTTCAAAAGAGAGACAACTCATCAATTATTTTATTAGATTATTAAGCATGGATCTGACATCCGACATGGGGGCAAGAAGTTCAAGCGAATCGAGTATGGTCAGTTCCACATTCGGTGAATCAAACACTGCAGACTTTAATGAGGATACAGAGTATTTGATTCGAAATGAACAGAAGCCATCAGTGAGGTACACCACAAGGCAAATGTTACTTTTCTACTATTTGCTAGAATAGATTGACATTTGATTACGCAAGCGAAGATATATCAATGTAATGATTTCATTGTAGAATGTGGGAACAACTGAAACGAAGATCGAGCTATCAAGCTTTGCCAACAGTTGAACCGAAGAAAGATATGTACCGAGAACTGCATCATCCAGTCTTTCAAAGTATTCGAGTTGTTCAGGTTAATAAGAAAATTTATTTCCCAATCAAGCAATTAATTTCATGTTTCGTTCCACAGGTTGACGACGAGAACAATCGAAACATCCAAACACAGACGATTGTCACATTAGGTAAAGTCATCACTGCAAAAGCAATCCAACAATGTCTTATGTTCATCTATACGGGTTCCATCGAGCCGGAATATCTTCAGCTCGAGGTAAAATATTTCAAATTTTCTCATCGTTCGTGTCATCAAGCTTCAACTTTATGATTTTCTCAAACAAGCTAGAACATTTCATTAAGAAAGAAATTAGGACTTTTGTTTTTGCAAAATCGATTTTTCAACAAAACAAAGAATCACATTCGTCAAATGCAATCTTATGAGAAATCTTATGGTTTCGTTATAAATATTCTTTTCCATTTATTTGAAATGAATGCAGACCGCGTCAATAGGAATTTTGCTGGTAAATAATGACGAATCCTTTCTTGTTTGAAGCGAATTGTGAAAGTTTATTGTTGCAAAACCGAAATCATTTCTAATCGATGAAAATCTTATTCTTCGATTTCAACAGGAAGTTCGACAAGCCGCCGAGTTTCTTGAGCTTCCACAACTTTTGGTTCTTTTGTCAAATTCTCATTCCGACGAAAGCTTCATGAACGAGGAAACTATTCAACATTACTCGATGGTATGTGAAACTTAAATTGAGGTCAAAAGAAGCTTATCAAGTTTGAAAATCCATTTGCAGTTCATGAAGCAGAATTTAGAGAAATATTGCGTCGACACTGGAATGTTTGCTGATATCACATTTGAGCTGGATGATGGTCGAATGAGAGCTCATCGAGCTATGCTGGTTGCGAGATGCGAAGTGATGAGGGCGATGTTGAATGGCGACTTTAGAGAAGCTCATGCAAAACTGGTAAATCAATTTTCATTTCAATCGAAAACTTTGAATAATTTTTTTTTTCTCTTAGATTTGTTTGCCTGGAGTCACAGAATATTCATTCCATAAACTTCTGTGCTATTTGTATACCGATGAGATACCACCAGTCTCAGCAGAAAAGTCACTCAATCTTCTAGAGCTGGCTAATCGCTTGTGTCTACCAAGACTTTTGAATCTTATTGAATGTCGTGTCATTGAAAACTTGACGAGCATCTCACAAAGCGAGACTTGCGAAGCAGTTGAGCTCTGTTTACGACTTCTTGAACCAGTGAAGGTAAATTCTTCGAAGCTTTGTAAACACATTAATCTTAATGAATCAACATTTTCAGCTTCACAATGCCCATCAGCTTGCCGAGTGGTGCATGTCCTATTTGTGCGTGAATTTCAACAGCATCTGTCGACATTCGCCAAAGTCATTAAAGATGCTTCATCCAGAGAATCAAGAATATCTCAGAGAGAATCGATGGCCACCAGTTTGGTATCTCAAAGACTACGATTACTATCAACGTTGCATGAAAGAGCAAAAGATTGAAATGAACCTTAACAAGAAAAATTGCCACTCTGGCGACAACGGCTGTTTGTGCTTCACAGGTGGTGAGTATAAGAACCTCGCGTGCGAGACATTAATGAGAGTTAAATCGCATGGCTTAAAGCAGTTGTTGGCAACAAACATTCCATAAATTATGATTTCAAAAGTTTGCATTGAGCTCTTAGCGATTCTTCAGTTCTTTCCGCACGCAGTTTATTCTCATGTTTGCACATTCACGCATTCAGTAGTTTGCAAAATTGTTAATTCATCTCGTATTACGAACAATATTGGACGACCCAGTATTTTTTTGGCTAACAGGAAAATCTAAGCCATCTCGGGACAGCGTAGTGAGTAAGATTGCGGCACAGGACAGCGCCAGCTTATTTCAAAGCAATCCGAACTCTGTCGATCAACTTGACTTGGAGATTGCAGATCTTTGACACCCAGCAAACGGGCAGTGGAGGTAGGAGTCGATGAGTTTAGAAAAACTAGATAATAATTATTTTTCATTCAACAGGTCTGTCAGGTTCATCGTCATTCTGCCCGTGTTGCTGTGTTTAATCTGCTCCGTCTTAAGCATACTCATTATTTTTCAAATTTACACATAATTTTTACTTCAACTGACGACGACATGTCGAGTACCTTTGTTAACTTTTTGTTACAAAAGCAGCCACTTTAGAGTTTGTTTAATGAACGATAATTTAAGAAAAGGAGAGAGAAAGAAAGAGAAGATTTATTTGATGGAAATGAATCAGAAACAAAGAAGATTGAGACGAAGTGCGGTTTCTTAATTGTTATAGTGATGGTGCGAATAAAGAAAGAAGTTCTTACGCTTTAAATTTTTCCTCAAGTTCGTCAGACTGAAACAAATTATTTTCTTCAAAAAAACTTTTTAACTTCCTTCGGAAGAGCCGATTATATGTCTGTGAGTTCACCGAAAATTCCATTTTCTATTTACGTAGAACTGTTGTGCAATTAGGAAAGAAAATAATTTGGAAATTCGGGAAAAGGATTTTAAATCCAAAATTTTAGAAATCCCTGATTAGAAAGCAAACTTCACTGGTTGAAGATTGATTAGAAAAAGAAAATCTCTTTTAACTTTTGCTCTCAAGGTGAAAATGCCTTGATAGAAATTAAAAAAAATTGTGCAAGCATTTTCCACTTCAACTGCCTCAAATGTGAACTTTTAAATTAAATAACTCCAGTTGTAGTTCAAGCAAAATAATTGGCTAGAAAAAATCAGAAATGGATGTAAATTTGTAGGATGTGCTTCAACTGGATTAAGCTTTCCATATCAATTGAATTTCAGTCTGCATTTTACTCCTCCAACAACTTTGTAACGAACAACTTGGCTCTGACCCATAAAATTCGTATATTGCGATTAGGAAACTGATTAGGCACCACAACAAATGTAACTTTTTAATAAAAACATTTTGCTTACGAAATATAAAACTTGTTGAATTATTTTTTAGTTTTTCTTTCCAGAAATCATTTCAAAATGGAAATTCTTATTTTCTTCTTTATTCAAGTAATCTAAGTACAATACATTAAGGACAAGGGAGTTAGTGTGCGATGAAGGGAATTATGAATTAAAATCATAGCCGATCATGAGTAGAAACATTTTTTACAAAAAACATTAAAATGCACTGGCACATTTAAAGAGACGTTAAACGATTTCAATAAATAGAGACGTTTGAATAAGTTAAGAGAATAATTTAGGTCAAGCTTTTAAGAAATTGGAACCAGCCTATCCTGTTCTTTCGGTTTCGCTTGAATGTTGACTGCTGAGTTGTTGAGTGAGAATTGAATGATGGACATTTGCAGATGGAACAACTCTTCTCGTCGCTGCCATCACCGCAGCCATCTCTTCCGGAACAAACCTGTAAAATCAATTTTCAAGAATGGTCAATGAAAAATCAATTTGTGAACTCACGATAGCTGAACTCCTGCACCTTCCATTGCCGCACCTCAAGGGACAATAACGGTTTCCTCGTGCAATTGGAAAACTTGCAGCTCTTTGGAATGAATTTGTTATGACGACACTTGAACCACACAAATGTGGAGGTTCATCGCTACCATCTCGACATGAGATTATCGCATTGCAGAATTCATATTCTGGCAAGCATTCACCTGATCGACATGGGAAAGTGTTTTCTGGACATTTCCTCGATCTACGGAAATCGCAATTTTCTTCATCTTCACCTAAAAAGAGATTTCTTTGGCATCAACTGATTAAAGACTTTGAAGACTAAGAAGATTTTACCGTCAGGGCATTGAAGCTTTCCATCACAAAGTGCGGCTTTTGAAACACATTTCCCGCTTCGACTACATTTGAACGATTGCTTTGGACATTGAGTTGTCTCGTTTCCAAATTTGAAATTAGAGAATGAGCATTCTTCGTCAGATCCATCCTAGGAAATCAGCAAAGATTAAATGAAATCAGAGAGAAGCTTTAATCTTCTACTTACGCTACAATCTGGTCGTCCATCACAAACGAAGAACCAACTAATGCAAACTCCTGACGAACGACACTTTGAGATGACAGAAAATTAAAATAAATTTATTCATTTTTTGATCGAAACAAACCTGAAACGTTCCCTCGGCGCAGCCTGTGTTTCGAGACGAGCATTCACTGGAGATGACAGAATATCTCGCCGCTTCACATTCGCACACTCTTTGCTCGCTGCAAAACGTATTTGGATCGGATGACTGACATTGTTTGTCCTCAAAGCACGGAAGCCCCAAAGAAACCGCGTAGTTGTCCAAATCGGCTCGGTTAATTTTCTCTAAGACAGGAAAAAGACGTCAATCAATAATCACTAACAAGAACAAATTATTTTTGAGTCTTACGTCTTGTGTCTTTGACTGTCGAGCTAAATATTGAGGAAACAGTTGTTGAAGCTGCTTCCACATCGTGAATAAAGTTCGCGATTGTTGATGATAATTCTGCGTGTGGACCATCAACGATTGTAGTTCTACTTGTCAGCTCTGAAATAATTTCTGTCGTCGAAGTAATTGCGGGTTCTGTAACCGTAGCTGAAGCGCTAACGGGCTCGACGACCTTCATCTCAGTTGTGATTTCAGACGCTGGTTCTTTTTCAGTGGGCGTGTTAATTGCTTCATCAACTGTAATCATGTCTTCTAAATGCTCGTTTTTATTGCCGTCCAACGATGATTCTTCAATTCGTTCGGTCTCTAATGTTTCGCTTACACGCGAATCAATCGAAGTGCTTTCATTAATCGAAGCTTCGGTTGGTAATTCGATTTCATCGTTAGGTGAATTAGTTTGCTCTCGAGATGAGGTTGTTTCTATATCATCCGTTGTCGATTCCTCGATCATGTGCATCATTTGATTTGCAACGTCTTGAAGCAAAGGTTCGGTCTCATGTTGAATGAACTCAGTTTCTAACTCGTCCGCTTCATCGGGAATTTCATTATTTTCTGGAGACTCATGATACTCTTCGTCGTCATGTTCGGTAACGATGTCGATTGGTTCTGAGAAATTCGGATTCTGTGCTGGACTTTCATTGCCTGAATCAACATACGAGTCGCTATCACTCGATCCTTGCTCCATGCCACTTTCGTCTGTTTCTAATTGCTCTGTAACAGAATTCTCTATTGCCTCTTCTGGTTTCTTCTCGTCATGGTTTAATTGCGAATAGATCAGCTCAGACAAAGTGTTGATGACCTTGATGCCATTGTCGCTCTCTTTATCATCATCGGCAATACAATTCAAACCGGTAATTCGAGCCGGCGACGTACACTGACAGCGACCAAAAAGATTTGGTATCAGGAAGTCGCAGTGAGAATTCACGTCCCACATTTTGCAATGATGATTTGAATAGCACACTGTTCCAGGCTGTGCGGCTGTAACGGAACAAAAAGAGAGTCAATCGATGATTTAAAATGGTTCTTCCGGCTGGAACTCAATCGAAATTGGATATCGCAAAGCTATTCACAGCTCTTCATTGTTTTGAAATGGCATTGAGTTACGCTCCATTTGTCGAGGCTAGAAAATTGCGCAACTAACTAAGAACCGAAATATGTTCCCATCATGATATTCAAGGTTGATGTTAAACGCATTACATAAATGGGTCAACTGAAACAGGCGATCAGCGATAATTTGCTGTAACATCGATTAGCCATGCGAGTACAAAATGCAACGAGACATTCTATAATTAAAATCTTCGATCGCCGCGAACACTCAAACTGGAAAAGCGAAAAGAGAACTAACTGCAACTTAGCATTCCAGGAATGAATCGCCGTGATCTTGTTACACAGTTTACTTTCACAGACTTATTATCAACTTATCAGGTCAAAATTATTTAAATCGATAAATTTTATGACTTTAACATAAAAGTTTCTTGATCCTCGTGAAACATGAAAAATTCTTTAATTTTCAGATTTCACACAACGACTCGTCGTTGACCTATTTCTCGCATCGAAGACAAGTTTTCTTTGCGGTAAGCTCAGTCCCGATCACAACAAACAAATAATTTCACTTTCTGCATTTTAATTTAAAGTTCGCGAAGCGAAGAAGTGCGAAGAACACTTCATTGTTCTGGTAATTATGACGATAATGAAATTCTGGTATTACCATTAACCTAAATAAAATGCCAACCGGCTGTAAACGAAATGATGTCAAACACTTCTCGTGTCATCTGAGAAAAATTGTTGAAATCTTTGTTGATTTCGCAATATTTGCACGCGAAAGAGAATTCTTCTTGTTTATTTGCGCGAACAGAAGTAACAAGAAGCTTAACGAGGAAGTAGAACTGAGCCATTAATTCGATTATGCACCAAGTTGGGTCGTATGCTGATCTGAATCTAAATTGAGCTTCTTTGAACGGTTATTAGTTCCGTGCATTTGTTGTGATTCTTTAAAAAAGTGTTTGCATAGCAAACAAAGAATGTTTTGAGATGGCTCGTTGCGTTTGCATGAAAAGGCAAAGAGAAATGTAGAAATGCATTCATAATGGCTATCATCAATCTCATAAGATTTTCTCTATTTGATTATTCCGACATTGAGATTTACATAAATTCCTTACTTGCAACGAATTGATTTTGATATTGCACAAAAGTTGGCTTTGAGGTCAGCGACTAATAAAAAGTATTTGGTCGTTCGTTCGAATAGAATTTTTGGTAAATTCAGAAGTTGGCAATTGAATGAGCATCGAGACATCATTTATTTTCTTTTCGCATTTGCCACAAGCAACAATTGATGGATAATTTGAAAGCAATAAATTCGTTCATTGCTTTTCCTTGAGCATTTCTATTGAAAGTTAAATATTTGCATTTTACTGCCGCAGCGATCTTCAATGAACTCAAATTGGGCTTCAAATCGCTAGTCGCTTCATTTGATTCATTACTCCATTCTAAACACTGTTGTTCTTAATGATCATTCCCATCGGGCAATTTACCACTTCAATCCCGCATAAATCAAGTTCAGCGAGCATGGAAATTCTTTGAAGAAAAAGGAAATTCCGCACACTTTCCATTCGAAGTTTGGTGTTCAATGAAGTCACGAGTCGTGAGGCCGTCGAATTACAGTTATTTATGTTTCGATGATGTTCATTGAACACTTAGATTGTTGCAGATTGAGTCGAGAGCCACAAGCAAGTTTATCAAACGTTTTCAATACTCACGAACTAGACAAGTGTGCTTTCGAAACTGAAGAAATCCCTCTGTGCATCTGCATGCTCCATCTAAGCAACCGCTATTAGCCACTCGCATTGAACATTGCTCATCCTTCACACAATCGCTGCCCAAAAGTTGTGCTGGAAAGAAAAAATGGAAACTCAGTCTTTGTTCTGTTTAGGTTTTTGGAGTTTTTTGTGTGGTGAAAGCAAACATTGAATACCGAAAACGTTTTTTTCTTCTTTTGAATAGGTCAATCAACTTACATGAGAGACAAATAGTTTCGTTGTAATAAACGTAGAAAGGTGAGCACTCGCAGATCCCTTCCAATGAGCAGTAACTTCCTTTAATGTGATCAGAGCAATCCATATCGTGATGGCAATTTGAGCCTAACGCTGCGTACTCCTGTTGAAATGTTGTTTTTATCGAGAGCGTCAGGATCTGAAAAAGAAAAGTATTTCATCTTTAATCTTTAAGTAACAACAGAAGCTTCTTAGTCATTATCAACGGTTCAACTTCTTTCACTTTCAGCCTCTTTAGCGATGTCGATTCACGCAGGCTATTAAGCGCAATATTTATGCTGAACATAAAATATTGAAATGCGATTCACATCAAAACAATCCGTTATACAGTTTCACAGATTTTAATTTCTTTTCATTACTTAGTGACTCTTAAGCTGCGGAAATATTTAAGGTAAAATCTTGAGCCGCGTAATTAAGCTTTTAAGATTAAATGAATAGCCAGACACGCACAATTTGCTGGCGACAATGTCTTGAAGACAACAGCGAAAGTTATGAGAGCATAAGATGTCCGGTGAATAATTTTTAGAGTCTCAACTCTAACGTTTGAGAAGTTGTTGACCTCTTCGAGTTTTTTCTTTTAAAATGTCAACATAAAATTGCAATTTAGAAAGTTCAGTTGGAGTCGATGTTGCTTAGGAGAAGATCTCAAGTAACATGCACATAAATTTTATCAGAATCGCGAAGGCAAATGAAAAGGAAAGCACCAAAGTTAAAAATGATAAATTTTCACTTTAGGCAACAGAGCGCTCGAGACAATCTTGCATTGATATGCAAATAGAGAAGAGAAATCATTCAGTAATTGAAATAAATGAAATTGCTTTACGATAGAAATGTTAATTCAGAATTATGTGGAAAGTATTTCACGATTACAAACCGCGTCTAAATCAAACGTGAGTGTCATGGTCAAACTCATGACGAATGCTCTCATGTCTTGAGCGAGTGAAAAACGTGCGAGTTTGCTGCCATTTAGCGACACAATACCTCAGGCGTTTAATAATTAACAACGATGCTCTGATCGACTGGAAATGAAAGTGTCGATTGTCTCTGCAAACATTTAAATCTCTTGAGCGGTTTTAATTAAAAAATTTCGACTGAGAATTTTCCGGATTTCTTAAAAATCTAAATATTTCTTTGATTGATGAGAGAAACATTTTTTTGATTGTCTGTCTCGAAAATAAACCGAAACCGCAGAAGCTGTTTCGCACCGAATGCGATGTCTACTTCATCATATAAAGGCAAAAGATTAACGGAATTAACAGTTTCTTTTGTAATTATGTCAAAAGAAGAACAAATTGTACTGGGAACCTGAAGCTTGTTAATTTCTTTAATTAATTCATTGTGTAGAACGATGATATGCTGAGGATGCTCGAATAAAAATCGCAAATTGTTATTTTTTTTTCAACAAAAAATTACGTTGCGTGCTGTGAAAATGAATCGTCATGCAATGAAACTTGAATGAAGTAAACACTTTACCGATAACTAAGCGATTGAAATATCAAATTACTTGGCTTTAATTCTCGAATATATTCTCCTGCAATTCCAGGAGCTTATGGAAATGGGATGATAATTGAAATCAATATTTAATGGTTGAAACGTCGAAGGGTGCAGAAAAGCCTCAAATTTTCCCATCAAGCACTCAATGATATAAAACGTAATCCGGAAGAGACGCGCAAAAAAGATTCGAGTGAGTTTACGGAAAGGATTTTTGCATGAAACCGCACAAACGAAACAGACGAAAAATAAAAACAATTTGCGAAGGGTTGCATTTGTTTGAAATTTATGACTTTCGAGTTGTCAAGCGAACTGACTGGAAGCATTCAACCATCCAACAGATAATTCTGTCAATAAAAGTGTGGAAAAGTTTGCACATGAAACCATTAAGTGAATCCCCTCTTAACTGATGTGTCAAGTGAAATATGAAATCAATTTGTTCCAAACACACGAGATCTGATGATTTGTTTCTTCATTGTCCCAGAGCATTCGAGTGGATCCAGCAATTGATACTTGAACTGTTCATAAATTTTATTCTCGACATTGCTGATTGATTTTGTCTCTGGAAGTGACAAGCAGAGGCCAAATGCTCAGTGATTCTCGTCGACAGGTGTTGGGAGTGCAAAACAGAAGGCAATTTCGTTGAACTGTAAAAGTTAATGTTTGTCTGCACGTGACGAAATATCAAAAGAAATATAAAAAGCGTACGATATTGCCAATAATAAAATTACAATCCTCAAAGGTCATAACGGATGAGTGAGAAGAATCTTAAAATTTGCATAAATCGAGAAACTTTCCATCAGAACAAATCATTTCGCGATTCACATAATTGGTACGTTTCATCTCAATCCATCACAGCGCAACATATTTCAGCATGAGAAGATTCACTTCGACATTCTCAGTCGCTCATGAAGAAGATGAAAATGCTTCAATTCAACTCAACTCAATCATTTTCTGTTCTTTCCTTCCTGTTACATTTCGTGATGTTGGATGAATTCAATTTAAGAGGTTTAATGGATCATCAAGAGATTCACATGCTTCACTTCCCTTTAATCTCTTTCGCGATTCTTTTTCTATTCTCTTCTTCGTTGATAGTTTTCTAAACGAACATTATCGAAATGAAATGAACAAAAGCAGGTGGCTCGCAGTTTAATTTCTTTCGATATTGTTCTCGAAATTGGCGTGTTGCTTGATTTTCGATTGGCGTTTGCTTTTGAGAGTTTAACAGTTGCTCGTAATGTACAGTTAGAGTGCAGTTTAGATTAGCAATTTAATGCTTTAAAGAGCCACAACGATCTTAAGAATTTAATTTCGGTAAAGATGCTTTTAAAAAGTTTCTTCCGTTATCAAAGGCCGTTCATTCTTTTGTTCGAATTTTCCTTCTTTAATGATTCTCGCGCGCTCTTAAAAGCTTTGGAGTTTATCTCTAAATAATTGTTTTACAACTTACCATCAGAACAAATATTTCTAGTTTAAATAACATTTTGATTTTTCTTTTCACTTCAAACACTAAAACTCTTTTTTCACGAAATTTCTTAAAATATTTTTTTATCAAACTTTTATCATTGAAATATTTTTTTCAGATTTTTTTAAACTTTTTCAATCTTTTTTTTTTACTTCATGCACTTTACTATCGATAAATAAATAAATGGTGACACGAACTGCAGACGAAACACAAACACCGACCGTTCTTCATCTGATGTCAAACTCGAAATGAAGTGAACGATTCTCTGCTTTTCCTACACACCAAACAAAACTCTTCTACACAAATAATGAGGAAAAATTCTTTCTCCACGATGTGAGCAACGCCAGAGAAAATAACAGGAGGCTTTGCTTGTGTTGGTGTTAAGGCCAATTGTGCAACAAGCGACTGAGCTATTCTCTGATTTCTTTGGATAAAAAGAAAAAACGTGGAACATAAATTCAATGTGTTTATTGCACCGCAAAACACATGTAGCTCTTGTGGCTTGTGTTTATATTTTTTTCCCGATCTTTCAGAAGAAAAATAAAATAAAATTAATCGAGTTTGCGATCTAGGCTAAGAAGAAATCGAACTTTTTTCCAGAATCTCACCAGAAAAAAAAACTAAGAAAATGTATCTAATCTTTGAAGGCATTTACACGAATCAAATCATTCGACACGTTCTTCCTCCTCGCTTCTGAATTCTGTCGAATTTTGATTGAATTTTGCATTCGATGCAACCCGTTATTGAATTGAAATGCATTTTGTGGCATGCTCAACCGCATCATCATGTGTTGAATGCTAATGAACGGGACTAAGAACAGATTTGCTCTATTACAATCTAACACCTTGCATTCTAATTTCTTCTCTAATCCTCCGTCAATTTGTATTCATCAAAGATTCTTGCATGATGCGATTTAAAGCTTTCAAATGCATTCTTAGTTCTTTAAAGATTTACTGGACGGGACAGTTTAGAAATAACGTAGCCACGATAATTTGAGAAGATGATTTCTCACTTTTTGAATAAGTTATGAACAAATCTTCAAAGTCGGTAAATGAAAACACAATCAAATCGTCTTTTATAGTAATGAGCTTTTAATTCTCACCATAGTGAACATTGCCACTCAAAACTGTTGACGCTGTTGCCGTTAATCTTTTGTTTCATGTCCAAACACAACATCATCATTAATCTCGTTCCATTAAATTGTTGTGATAAAGAAATTATGAGAAAGCTACCGCGCATCTCTCCTCCACTTTAATTGTTGATGAAATGATAGAAAATAATTAAAGCAACAGATTCCTGATTAATCTCAGTGAGAATTCAAATAAATTTGAAACTTTCTAAGCCACACAGGTTGCGTGTGCAGATCACATTCTCTCTCGAACTTTAACGAACGAGATCTCACAAAATGAATAATAATCATCTCAACCAAAAGTGCAGAATTAATCAAAACTCTAATCAATCATTTAATCGCTTCATACAAAATCGAAGGCTTTAGAATTTCGCTTAACATAAATAACTGTAATTTGAAGGCCTCGTGACTTCATTGAACACCAAACTTCGAATGGAAAGTGTGCGGAATTTCCTTTTTCTTCAAAGAATTTCCATGCTCGCTGAACTTGATTTATGCGGGATTGAAGTGGTAAATTGCCCGATGGGAATGATCATTAAGAACAACAGTGTTTAGAATGGAGTAATGAATCAAATGAAGCGACTAGCGATTTGAAGCCCAATTTGAGCTCATTGAAGATCGCTGCGGCAGTAAAATGCAAATATTTAACTTTCAATAGAAATGCTCAAGGAAAAGCAATGAACGAATTTATTGCTTTCAAATTATCCATCAATTGTTGCTTGTGGCAAATGCGAAAAGAAAATAAATGATGTCTCGATGCTCATTCAGTTGCCAACTGGTGTGCTTTTTATCACGAGCTGTAATCGTTTTAGTAGAAACTTCCTCGTTAAGTGATAAATTCGCTGCTGTCATTCGTTAATTGCAAAAATGAAACCAGTTAACTCGTCTAATCTCAACGGCGGTGGTGGCCTATATGCAGATTTAGATTCTAAGCCAAAGGAATGTGATCGAACCGGCTGCGTTTGTTTTTGCTTCAAATTCAATGTTCTTTCGATGAATTGAACAATCAAAAGTTTCAATCAATTTAACGGCTGTGCGATTGATTTCTTCTTTGCCATTACTTCCCGTGAAAATTGAAATCCCGTCGAGTTTCGTCTGGGCAATGAGCTCATAGCGAAATCGTCTGCCGATAATTTTCTTTCATATATCAATTAGAGTTTGATGGGCTTTCAAATTAGAGGTTGATATGTTCATGGGAAATGTGTAATTGGAGTGAAGATTCCGATAATGACTAAGCTGAAATCAAATAAAATTTACGCAACCCAAATTCTCTTTTACTTTCTTTTTGAAACTCAATTTGAACGAAGATGGGTCAATTTAAGTTCGGCGAGTAGGCGAAAACCAGTTAGACAAACGAGCAGTGATCATCGTTCTTCCGATCGCATCTTGCGATTTATTATTTGAAAATGAAACTTAATGTTGAGCCGACATTGCGATCAAAGTGTGAAGCTCAAATAGTTTGAAGATGATGTTATTCGAAAGCGGGTTATGAAGATGACAAGCAAACACTTAACAAAAAATCGCCTGTTATAGAAATGGTGACATTCTTACACGTTCTCCTGGCACATTCTTTGTTTAATTGTTAGTCAGTGGGAGTTTTCTGTCAGATGTCAACGCAAAATGTTCGTTTTTTATGCCTCGATTTGCTGGTAAAGCAAAGTAGAAGAAAACGTTGAATGTTTCCACCTAAAACACTTGTAGAATATCATGACTTGACACTTCCCGTGTGCGATCTTATGCTGGAAACATTTAAATGAATGAAACCAATTCATGCAAGAAAATGTTTTCAGATGCAGATTAAGCTTTCCAAACTTGGAAGACAATCCAGATCCACTTTCAGTGCGCTAAATCCAAATGCGTATTCATATCTATGCGTGCCTCTATCGTTCTGCATGGGAAATGGGCTTCCTAGTGTCTTCTGAGAACTCTTGTGGCAAGTCAGAGCTCAATTAATATTCTGCAGAGAAGAAAGTTTCTAAGCTTAGGTGCGAATGCAATTCTTCGAAAAGGTTTCAATATTCGCATTCACCTTCAGAATTTTAATATTAATTGATTTTATATTTAACTTGCGAATGAGTGAAGTTGAGTTCTTTCATTCACAACACGATTTCAAAGTTTGTCAATAAATTTCTCCAAATGGAAGAAAGAATTTTTTCTTTCTGAACGATTCAGAATATCCACGCTTGTTCCATTGCTAACTTAAATTTCAAAGCATGTTAACTCAGTTGAATCTATTAACTTCTTAGTTGAAACAGACAAGCAAAAAGCAAACAAAATAGAAAAGAATGTCAACAGAAAGTGGTTGGATTCTGTTAATCGCCTAAGCGAGAAACATTTGTTCTCGAGTTTTGTTGATTTTACTTTGGAAAAAATGATTTCTTTTACTTGAGATCAGTTTTATTAATTACACTCGTCGATGTTTCGAATCGGTTTGATTTACGCGCGCTTTTCATTTTCTGTTTTGAACCGATTCGTTATTGTGACATCACTAACAAACTCGCCCCAGTCCCATGCTCACGAACCGCTTCGTATCTCTCACATCGGGGAAGTGAAATTTCGGTAAAACTTGTGTAATTACGTCATTTAACACAAAGAACAGACGGTGAATCAATTACTAACCTTATCATCATCACGTCATCAGTGATAATTACTTGCGGATTCCATAAAAACCCAAGATTTTACAAGAATTGTGTAATTTGAACACGAAGCAAGAAAAAAAGTGAAAGGTGAAAAAGAAAACATTAAAATTCATTGAGTTCTCGATTCAAGCTTTACTTCGTTTCCAGGAAAAATGGATACGTCACTGACGGCAAACCAAATCAGGAAGATGTTCTTGGACTTCTTCGCTGAACAAAAACATATTTACGTGCATTCGTCATCAGTCGTACCACTGGATGATCCAACGCTTCTCTTCACGAACGCTGGAATGAATCAATTCAAGCCAATTTTCCTTGGAACTGTTGATCCTAATTCTGATATGTCGAAGTGGGTTCGTACAGCAAATACTCAAAAGTGTATTCGCGCTGGAGGAAAGCACAACGATCTCGATGATGTTGGCAAGGACGTTTATCATCACACATTCTTTGAGATGCTCGGAAATTGGTCATTCGGTGACTACTTCAAGAAGGAAATCTGCACGTGGGCTTGGCAATTTCTCACTGAACGTTTGAAGCTCCCAAAGGAACGTTTGTACGTGACTTACTTTGGCGGTGACGAATCTGCTGGCCTTCAACCCGATTTCGAATGTAAAGAAATCTGGACGAAGCTTGGAGTTCTTCCAGCTCACATTTTACCCGGATCGATGAAAGATAACTTCTGGGAGATGGGGGAAACTGGCCCATGTGGTCCCTGTTCGGAACTTCATTTTGATCGAATTGGAAATCGCAGTGTTCCTGAAAAGGTTAACATGGATGACCCTGATGTGCTCGAAATCTGGAATTTGGTGTTCATTCAATTCAATCGGGAAGCTGATTCATCTCTCAAGCCTCTTCCGAAGAAGCACATCGATTGCGGAATGGGATTCGAGCGACTCGTTTCTGTAATTCAAGACAAACGTTCTAACTACGATACCGACATTTTCGTTCCACTTTTTGATGCAATTCAGAAAGGCACTGGAGCAATTCCTTATGAAGGCAAAGTTGGAGCTGATGACGTTGATGGAATTGATATGGCTTACCGCGTTCTTGCTGATCACGCTCGTACGATTACAATTGCTTTGGCTGATGGAGGTTGCCCTGATAGCACCGGCCGTGGTTACGTGTTGCGAAGAATTCTTCGTCGTGCCGTTCGATATGCAACTGAAAAACTTAACGCTAAGCCAGGATTCTTCGCTACTTTGGTCGACACGGTTGTTATGCTTTTGGGAGACACTTTCCCTGAACTCAAGAAAGATCCACTGCACATTGTTAACATTATCAACGAAGAAGAGCAACAGTTCTTGAAGACTCTAACTCGAGGTCGCAACTTGCTTAACCGAACCATCGCTAAGCTCGGCGACTTGACAGTTCTTCCAGGAGACGTAGCTTGGCGCTTGTACGATACTTACGGCTTCCCCATCGACTTGACTTTGTTGATGGCTGAAGAGAAGAATTTAACTATCGACATGGCTGGTTATGAAGAAGCTAAGCACAACAGTTATGTCTTATCGCAAGGAAAGGCTGCCAGCAAAATCGACACTATCAACTTAGATGTTCATGCTTTGTCTGAGCTTTCCGATAAAAATGTTCCCACCACAAACGACTCATTCAAATATCGTTATAAGGCGGAATCCACCGATCCAACTGCTGAATACATATTTGAGGGCTGCAACGGAAAAGTATTAGCTTTACGCTACAACAACCAATTTGTCGATGAAGTTACAAGCGGACAAGAGTGCGGAGTTATTTTGGATCAGACCAACTTCTATGCTGAGTCTGGAGGTCAAATCTTTGACCAAGGGTACTTCGTTAAGGTTCAAGATGAATCCACTGAGTTCTCAGTTCGCGTTGTTTACAACAAAGGTGGCTACATTTTGCATATCGGAGTTGTTGAAGGAGTCTTGAAAGTAGGCGATGAAGTTAAAATCCATCTCGACACCATTCGTCGTCAACTGACGATGAAGAATCATTCTGCCACTCACGCTTTGAATCACTCGCTTCTCAAAGTTCTTGGAAACGATACCGACCAGCGTGGATCGCTCGTTGTGCCTGAAAAACTTCGATTTGATTTCACCAACAAGAATGCTATGACGATCGAGCAAGTCGCTGCTGCTGAAAGGTTCACTCAAGAAGTTGTTCAAAAGAATGTTCAAATCTATGCTAAGGAAGCTAACTTGAAAATCGCTAAACAAATCAATGGATTGCGATCAGTTTTCGATGAGGTAAGAGCAAATAGTTTTCTTAACTTCAAAGATTCTAGAAATCTTCTTCTTTTAGGTTTATCCCGATCCAGTTCGAGTGATTTCCTTTGGAGTTTCTGTTGAAGAGTTGGAGAAGAATCCACAAGGAGTTGCTGGAGTTGAGACTTCTGTTGAGTTCTGCGGTGGAACTCACTTGCATCAATCTGGCCACATGGTCGACTTTGTTATTACGAGCGAAGAAGCAATTGCAAAAGGAATCCGCCGAATTGTTGCATTGACTGGACCTGAAGCTGAAAAAGCTCGCAAGAAGACTGCTTTGTTAGAAAACGAGCTTAACAAATTGAAAGCTTTGATCGACTCTGATGTTAATGCTACAAACTCGAAGGAAATGGTAAAGAAGATTGTCGAACTGACTGAAGACATTTCGCAAGCCGTGATCCCGTATGTGAAGAAAGATGAAATGAGAAACGAATTGAAGAACATGAAGAAAACTTTGGATGACAAGGAACGTGCAAAGACTGCTGCAGTCGCTACTGTCGTCGTTGACCAAGCTAAGCAGCTATGTCAAGACAACCCCAACGCTAAGTTCTTCGTACATCGTTTTGAAGCTTTTAGCAACACGAAAGCACTTGACTCTGCTTTGAAGCAAGTCAGAACATTGAATGCTGACACATCTGCTTTGTTCGTGTCAGTCGATGAAGACACAAAGAAGATCTTCTGCTTGGCCAACGTTCCAAAGAGTGGAATTCAAAAAGGACTGAAAGCCAACGAGTGGATTCAACAACTTTCTGCTGTGCTCGGAGGAAAGGGAGGCGGCAAACCAGAATCTGCACAAGCTTCCGGAACTAACTACGACAAGGTCGACGAGGTTATCGAGTTGGCTAAGAAGTTCGCTAGCTCAAAACTCGATTAAAGCCTTTTCAAGGTCCACTAAGCATTTAAAACACATTTCAACATTTTGTACTAGCCAATGGCTTTAATTTTTCATTTATTTACTTAAAGGCTTTATCTGAGAAACATTGAAATAAAATCTAATCTGCCATTTGCATCTATCCGGTTCCTTTAATTTTTTGTGACTTCTCCATCTGCTCGTCGTAATGTTCTCTGATTATTGTGAGAAGCTCTGTCATGTTAGTTCCCATTTTAGCGCTGATAGGAATCACTGGTACGTCTCCAACCTTCTCACGAAGAATTTCTACATTTTCAGCGGCTTCTGGAAGATCAACTTTGTTCGCTGCGATTATTTTCTGTCGATTTACAAGTTCCGAACTGAATTTTCCGATTTCCTCAATCAAAGTAAAATAATGATTCCACGGCTCAGCACACGAAGCGTCAATAACAAATAAAAGCGTGTTGCAACGTTCTGCGTGTTTTAGAAATTGAATTCCAAGTCCTTTATTCTCAGCTGATCCTGGAATTAGTCCAGGAAGATCAGCAACAGCAACTTGCTCGTAGTCATCGTAAGGAATCATGCCCAAATGTGGTTTTAGAGTTGTGAAAGCATAAGGAGCGACTTTTGGTTTCGCTCTCGTGATAGCTCTGAGTAAAGTAGATTTACCAGCATTCGGCAGACCAATAAATCCAACGTGTGCCATACTTCGGAGTTCTAAGTAATACGACAAGTCTTCGCCTATAGCTCCATGTTCGCTGACCATCGGCGTTTGATTAGAGTTTGATAAGAAGAAATGATTGCCTTTGCCACCAGCTCCTCCTCGAGCTGCAACAAACATTACACCTTCAGCTTCAAGGTCTCCAACAACTCTTCCAGATCCATTCTTTATAATCGTTCCAACTGGAACTTTTACCATTGCGTGCCCAGCGTTTTTGCCGTGACAGTCTTTGTTTCCGCCTTTTTCTCCACTTTCGCCAGATAAAATTGAAGTGAGATGTGTGAAGTCGTTGACATCTCTTGAAGCTTGAAATACTACATGAGCTCCATTTCCACCGTCGCCTACGAAGAGTTAAAATTAATCCTTCGACTTAGAATTTTAAAGATTTCTCAAATTACCTCCATCGGGTCCAGCTCTTTCGTTACACCAAACACTGAGAAATGACATGCAACCATCGCCTCCCTTTCCTCCGATCACTCTTACTGGCTTCGAATCCATAAAATATTGACTCTGAAATTTTATTCTTTAGAAAATTGAATGTGCAATGTGACTTTCTATTTCTTACTGTTTCACGGCTTGATTTCGGCTTCCTGCTTTTTAGAGCTACAGCAACTGGCTTATTTGAATAATTTCTTAGTTGCATTCCAGCAACTCTTATTAGTTGCGACAGCATTTTGTTTTTTATTTTCTTATTTTTAGTAAACAATCGTGAGGGGAAAATGACTAATGGAGAAATAAATATTTAAATCTAACGTTGAAATGAGAGAATTAAAAAAACTCGAATTTCTCGCTAATTAAATGATCCCTGATAAAACATACAAAGCTGAATAATCCTGCTGATAAAAACTGCAAAAATATTTGTTTTATATTTCGATTTGATTTAATTTTGCATGAATGAGAGATTCCCCTTTATTATGATTATCCATCGACTTTCCTAATTAATTCATCTAGAGAACAAACATCTGCTTCCTTAAACTATGATTAAATATTTTGATTATGAAAAAGTTTTCCTCCTCAACAATTCCAAAAGAGAGCACCTTATCATAATTATTCATGAATGAAACTTTTCTCTTACTACGAAATTTCCCTGAGAGCGGCTCAGTTCATTCATGCAGAGTTTTCATTTTCAGTTGTCGTTTTGTTTTCTTTCCATTCGGATCGTTCTCGTAGAGCTTGTAAAAAAATTGAAGAATTTGCCTTAGACAAACTTGAACCTGTGTAATCAAGTGCTTTGGATAAAGTGATAAAAAAATAAAATTGTAAAGTGTCGGGCGATGTGATATCATTTGTGAGAATTGAATTAACGCATTGTTGATTAGAAAATGTCATAAGATCATCGACGATCGATTTCGCGTATCGATAAATCACAATCAATCAAACAACTGCCTTGAAAGTTTTATCATAGTTTTGTGCAAAGTTTAGCGTTTGTCGATTATTCACCAACAGATAAGTAATTACACAACCGCTTTTATCAATAGAGTTTGCCGATAACGTGCATAATTTCATGAATCAACGAGAATTTTTGTTGCCGCCGCGACTCACAAAAGTTGTTATCTTCAATGCCACACGAAGTTTTATCAAATCGCTAATTAAATAATTTTATTTTATTTTGACTTCTTCCCTTGCAAAATTTCTGTCGCATCTCATAAACGAAAGAAAGTTAATTCGCGAACATTTGTTTCAAGACTATTTTTAGACATCTCGTCTCGAATATGTGGTCGGCATTTAAGTGAACTATTATCGTCTAAACAAACTCCCGAAAAAAATAATTCAATTAGCCAATTCAGATATGATGGACTTTAAAATTTTCGTGGCGCGTGATTGGAGAGTTTATGATGATGTCAGTAAATGCGACGAAGTTTTGTGATGACACGTGAATCAAAATTCTAATCTAGAAGGATTGTCCGAACAATTTCCGAACAAAAGAGCCTTCGACGATAGATTTTAAATTCATTGAATTTTTTATTCTTCAACTGCAGACATGGACATCATCATGCCGTGTACAAAGCGACTTTCAGCGGATTTGAGTGGGAACTCTAACTCTGACTGCCCCGATCCAACTCCAGTTGTTCAATTCTCAAAGAGTGAAATTCAGAATTTTTTATCGGTGAGTGAGAGTTAATTCGATTTCTTTTGTGACTAAGTTCAAGGACGTACGACACAAATCTGAGAGTTTCCACATCTGTTGTTGCAACTTTCCTTTTTAACTTTCCTTCGAGCTGATGTTCGACGTGAATGTAATGAAGGAAAGCTACTGAAACGAGGTTTATAGATCAACGCGATGTGCTACACTCCCACTGACACTGAAACTCCCTTCAGACTTTCGTTTTCAAAAGCGAAATACTTTTCCTTCACAGGCGCCAGTGAAAACTAACCAGGAAATTTATGAGAATTCGATGCTCGAAGATGATCCCAATGCGAACACGCAGTTGAAGCGTGAGAGCACGGCTAGGTGGGGACCAAAGCATAAAGGTAAATCGTTTTATTAAAAAAGCTTTATCGTACTTCTAATGAAAAATTTTATTTAGGCGCTCAGACACTCGCGAACTTTTACAGCTCGGGTGAGTCGTCTTTTTTGTCATGTAAAATGGTCCTTCTGCGGTTTGCGGCAAGCGACAGACGAAACTATCCTAGAACTCGCGACTTCACTGCATTAATTAATAACGCGTGAGAACCAATTGCGCGTCCCACGAAACCGTTTACATTTTGTATCCGTGAAAAATCTAGTTAGGCGGATTTCATTCTAAATTATTGATAGGAACACGTGAATGATAAAGCAAATTTGTCTGCGTATCGATAATTCAGACATTCAGTTATGCTACGCCTTCCGAATCATTCTAATCGATGGAGGGATGACTGTTCTAGAGCTTTGAACTTTGCGCTGTCTCAAAAGTTTCACGAGCGAGTCAAAGTGCGTCTCAAACATTTTCAATCACAATCTTCATAAAAAATCGCCGTCGCCTCGCTGATGACCCATCGAAACATCAATATTTGGATTCCCCGTCGCTAATTTTAGTTTATTGTCGAGGAACATGCGAGCGCTTTTCGTTTTTCTTTACCTTTCTTTCGACGACACTGTGTCAAGTGCAAGTCGAACTTTCTTGACATTTTACGTTTACTCGTTTGTCCTTTTTCCTTTCTCTTAATCAACAAATAAATTTATGTTTATTTAATTTTCTTCGGGCTTTTATTTTTGACGTGGCTTGAACTCGCTATGTCTGCCGAAGCGCTAGCTGTTCTTAACTATTTTTAGACTCGCTGAGAAGTGCGATGATTATGAAGAAGCATGCAAACCTAAAAAGTATTCTTGGCATCTTCGACTAATTATTCAAATTTAATTAACTCATGAAATTTCATTTTTCCGTTCTCACGATGGCCACAAGTCAATGATCGAACCGCCTCACGAATGAAACTCTTTAAGTTCACTCACTTCAATCAATTGAACAGCGATTAAGTTTGCTTGCAACGACGAGGGGAATTTCATTTACATAAAGCTTCGAAGAACATGCAAAGACTTGCAAATAAAAGAACTTGAAATCCTTGCGTGTTTCTCGAAGCGTTCAAATATTGAACAAAGCTTCATTTTTTTATTGACTTTCTGGCTTGTAATGATACAATAAAAGTTCGCACGTATACCGAGAGTTCATGAAACATTCAGAAATTGCTTTTGAAGGAAATTGCGACTGGAAACGATCAATTCTTCAAAGCGAGGAGCTTTTTAAGCTTTGGGGTGGAGACTTTAAAATTTGAGGTTTCTCAAACTTGTTGACATATTCAAAAAGTTAGTTGCTTTGTTCACTTAATTGGTTTAGTTGATCAAAGCACCTGCCGAGCTTTCAATTATTTCTCAATATTTAATTGCCGGCAGAATGTCGCCACTATGCGAAAAACGTTATGTCGATTATGTAATATTTGATGTGGACACGAAAGCTCATGTCGTTTGCTTGTTAGGGAAAACTTTATGAATTCTTCTTTATTCATAGGAAAGCGAACGCAAGAAATTATCTGCGTCTACACGTGCCTGACCCTAATGGCTATCAACTTCTACTTGATCATAAAACATTTTCGTGTTGAGCGGTTGAGCGCTGTGATTTTCTCAGCTGCTTGTGGAATCCTGACTGCAGATTTTGGATCAGGAATCGTTCATTGGGCAGCTGATACGTGGGGCTCTATCGAGTTGCCGATTGTTGGCAAAAACTTTTTGCGGCCTTTCCGAGAGCATCACATCGATCCAACTTCAATCACTCGTCATGACTGGATCGAGACGAACGGAGATAACTTTATGGTCGCTCTGCCGATTCTCGGAAAGTTGACGTGGATTTTCTTCACTTACTCACGAGCAGAGATTCAAGTGGAATATCCTTTCTGCGCATATCTTTTTCTCTGCTCGATCTTCGTTGCTGTAACCAATCAAGTGAATAAGCACAAAAAAATATATTTTGACTAATTTCACAAAAAAATTCTAATTCAGATTCACAAATGGTCTCACACTTACTTCGACTTGCCTGTTTGGGTTCAATATCTTCAGAACCATCACATCATTTTGCCTCGAAAGCATCATCGCATTCATCATGTGTCACCACATGAAACTTACTTCTGCATCACAACTGGTTGGCTCAATTGGCCACTCGAAAAAATCAGGTGCGTTTGAATAATTTCGCGAAAGTTTTCAAAGCTCACACAAGAATTTTACAGATTCTGGTCGACGTTGGAAGCAGTGATTGAGTATGTCACAGGCTATAAGCCTCGAGAAGACGATCTGAAGTGGGCGAAGAACACATCGTAAAAGCGCACGCATCACATTCACAGCAATCGAAAAAATATTTTTTGTTAAGCAATTTGAAATTAAGCTTTAAGGCTGTGCATCGATAAAAATAAAGTTCACGCAAGTGTTGTGGCTAAAACTGTTCTTGCTTTGACTTTTAATTGAAGATTCGATGTAAAGCTTGAAGTTCCTCCCTAACACGAAACATTTCTTCCTGAAAGTCGTGCAATCGATTTTTTTTTTCCAAAGCTTTCTGGCGACGCAAATAACAAATGAATTCTTAATATTCCCTTCAAGCTTTGCTATTTACACAAGCAAATAAAACGCATTTCAAAGTCATTGGATAAGGATTCCTTACTTTCTCGTCACAAACACGAGTAACATAAGTTGCGTGTTTAAAAATTTATTTGGGAAAACTTCTGATGGCACTTGAATTGAACGGTTTCGGGAGTTCGGCTGGAAAAACTTCTTCACATACGACAAGCTATTAGCTTTAAATTTCCTTATTTAGGCTTTAATGTTTAATGATCACGCATGATTTTCCGGAAATCGATCGTCGTACGAACATTTATTGCTAGCCAAAGAAACACGTTTGCATGAATAATTCAAGCAAGTGATTGCTACACATAACGCCGATAAAGTCGCTTGTTAATTTAACAAACAGATAGATTAATCAATAAAGTTCGAGGTATTTACTGTTCACATGCGTTGATCACATGTGATTCAAGCTAATCGCTAAAGTTCTTTTGTAGGAAATTGCTTTCTTAGAAAAATTTTCTATCCAAAGAAGATTCTACTTGTAGCTCAGTAACGCAATTATTTCTGATGAAGTTGATTAATAAGCGCTCTCGATGGGTTTGTATTTCATTATTTTACTGCTGAGCTCCACCCTCTTGTTGATTTTCTTTCATCGCAGCGATTTGGTGATTCATACATTTTACAAATAAAAAAAATTCAGGTGAAAACTTTTAAATTCTAAAGATTTGCATGCTCGAACGATTAGAATGCAGCTTGCTCGACTTTTCGCCCTTGCATGCAAATAATGACCGACTTGAGTATTTTTTCATGTTCGTCTTTAAAAATATTTAATTTAGTAAGAAAACAAATATTTAAAAAAAAACCTTCAAAAGAAAACTCAAGTCAGCAACGAAATTATTCTAAAGAAAATATTTAGATCTTATTTTATTCAATCGCTATCACGTTTCACTTTAACATCTGAAAATATTTTCAGTCGAATTTTACTCTTTTTCTTGAAAGTCTTGAAAATTAAAATAATTTCAGAGATAGGCTCCTTACACGATTGAAATGAGCTAATTTTGAATAAAACTTATTGAAGATTTAAATTGTTGGATGAGGACCGAGAGTCACGGTTCGTAATTGGTTTGACATCTGCATGATTTTTTGATTTAGATTTTGCTGCTTCTGTTGCAAGTATTGAATCAAGTCTGCTTGTTTCTCCAAGAGCTCAGCTACGTCAGCACCTCGTTGCATCAATCCAACTGAGCCAGTTACTGTGCTGATACCTTGTAGAGCATCTGGAGGAGATTTTGTTGCGTTGAACTTCGTAACTCGATTGATGTAACTACCGTGAACGATGAAGAACACCAAGTTCTCGGCTACAGTAAATCCAACAACATAAACGAGAGGACTGAGATACGACGAAATGCATTTCTCTGCAAAATTGTCGCCATAGTAATGATGCATTCCAGCCGCTACAGCGAGAATTGCTGTGTTCCATAGACTCACAATTGTTAATGGAACTGATTTGTGAGTTCTCGTTGCTCTGTAGAAATCGTGATAACCGTTGAGTCTCAATTGATCATGATGGTACTTGATTATGTAATCAAATATCTAAGGAGAGGCAAATATTCGATGATGCGATCATGAATCATCAAAGCAGAACTTACGAAAGTAATCACCCAGAATCCTGCTCGGACGTAAAGCATTATGAAGTAAGCCTCGCACCTCTTCTCTTGTGGCCATGTCGCAGCGAGAAGAATTCCAAAAGCTGAGATAATCGTTGAGATAAGCAGATGAAGGCTGAAACGGGTGATTCACGGGTCAAATGTTTTGTAAACAAAGAAGGTTTTAAATTTCCGGATTTTTCTTCCGAAATAACAGCGGATATTAGAAACTAACCTGAAGTGGGGAACAGTCCGTAACTTTTTGAATCGCGAAGAATTGCCTGCAGCCAAAACCGGAACTCGATCGTCTTCCATTGTAAAATAAAATTATTTTTTTCGATTCGCAATATTTTGAGTTGAAGACTTCAGTAAAAACAAGTGGCACAGCAGTTCGAGAACGAATTTATTTTCAGGCTTTTCCTCCTCAGCTCTATGTCTCCTTCGGAGAAAAAGCCTTATGTGTTCAGTGAGATTTTTATTTCGACTCAAAACAATAACAAAATAATTGTGATCGCGAGAGTAAAATTAAATTCAGTTTGAAAGCAGAACTTCAAAGAGTATGAAGTGTAAAATAATCTTTCTATCGCTGTTTTTCCTCGCTTTGGCGTCGGGAATCAGTGGCGAAGCAGACGATTGTGAGCCAAATGTAAGTAATAAAATACAAAATGTCGCTAATCTCTTTCTTGAAAAATTGCGATTGATGTTTTTGCTCGCAATCTCGATGACTTTAATCGATAAGAGTGAAAAAGTTTCGCAATAAAATTTCGAAATGTTCTTTGTGTCGTCGAAAGGATAAAGAAGAGATAAATCTAAAGTTCGAGTTACAAAATGATCAGAATAATCAGGTAGAAAATAATTCTTTCTTCTATGAGATGTTCGCTTATCACGAAGCCACAAGTTCTCGAAAGCCACGCTTTACTAAGTGATAAACGAACAACTCTTAATTTGCACAATGTTTCATGGGAATCGCTAGAATTATCGGATTGCGGTGAACGAATGTAAAAATAATTAAGACGCCAGGACCAGAGAAAAATAAATTATGACGACTCTACGACCTAAAAAGGTGAAATGACCTTAAACAAAGAGAGAACAGCCGCGCAAGAGAACGAGAGACGCGATGATTGATAATTAAACCGGGAAGACTCATCGCGCACAACCACTACAATCAACTCGTTTGCTCTTCAATGAATATTACGATCGCGATGTTTACTAACAAATGCTTGAATGAAACAAAGCGCGATAATGAAATGCAATACAGAAAAAAAATCGCAAGTAAACATTGTAGTAACCACATTAACACCACCCACGCTTATCTTCGCATCCCATTGGGCTTTGAGACTAACACGATGTCTGTACAGTGAATGCCTGGGGAATCAAAAGGAAAATTATTCTCGAGACTAAAGAATGTGAATCAACAGGATAATCAATCAGACGAAAGATTCGTGGCAGTTCGCGTTGACCAGCTCGGAGTAGACGAACTGAATCCGGACTTGCAACAAATTCAAGACATCGTCAACCCTTTTCTTCCCCCCAACTACAAATATTTGTACGCACTGAATGCTACGAGAGAGATCGTTAACGGATTCAAGTACGAAATTATTTTCGTGATGAAAAATGAACAGAACGATGAAGTTTGTTGTGAGATGGATGTTTTAGAGAAACCTTGGCTGGTCAAGGATTCAAAAAAGTTCCGGAAAATGACTTACAACAATTGTTCATTGGAAAACTCATTGGACGATGAAGATAGAATGAGAACCGAATACGATGTGAATCCAATTTTCGTGAACCAGAGGACTCAGCTGACTGAAGATGATGTGAGAGATATGGAGGATCAGATCGTTGGTCTAAAGCCAAAAGCTACCACAACAGAAATTGCCGAAGAGGAAGAAGAAGAAACTACGCTGACTCCGCTTAATCCTTCATCCAAGAATCTTCTCGACGATTTCTTCAATATGAACAATTATTTCCCTCCCCCGCAACTTCAAACAACGACAGCTATTCCAACAACACTGCCACCAGAGTTGTCAAACTTTAATATGGACGCTTTAGATGAAATGTTTGGTTTGAAAAAAGTCGCCAATTCTCAAGCAGCACCGAAAGTAAATGATGATGCGATTGAAGATGATAAATTACACCAACAACGTGTTGAAAATGTCGCATCATCAATTCCAACGAAGAATGAAACGGCCTTGAAAGATCTCGAAATGGAAATTAAGAAAGTTTTCAGTGAACTTTTCCAAAGCGATCCTGAATTTCAAATGAATATCATTGCTTTGATTAACCGAAAAGATGACTCAACAGCTCAGAAGAACTACAACTACGTAATAAGTATTTTAGCAAGCAAACTGAAAGACAAAATCGAAATGTACAATGTTAAGCAACAAGTTGAAAGCGATGAGTTACAGGTCACCGTCGATCCTCTCAGTGAGTCAGGAGATATTCGCCGTAAGCGATCAGCAGGCAAAGAAATCTGGGACGTAGCTGAAGAAGCGCTCGACACTCTCGATCACTTCGATTTCGATGATAAGAAACGAATCTTACTAAACATTCTAAGTGTTAAACAAGCAAACGGTCAAATGAAATATAAGATCGAAGCGACTATCGCAAATAGTCATTGTCAAGAAAATTCTCATGAAACAAGCAAATGCATCGAAAGAATTGACCTCGATTCTATGAAAATCTGCCTACTCGAGGTAAACAACCAAATTAAACTTTATGAACACAATTTAATTTTTGGAAATGTTTTCGAAATATTCTATTAGTTACTTGACTAACTTGCTATTCGTGTTTTACAGATTAATGAAAATGGTGAAAAATTGACAAATTCACAATGCGCTCCATTGAAAAGGGAGAGAAGACAACTTGGAGCTTTGGGGGCACCAGCTCCATTCGACGTTGATCATGAGGACGTTAAACTTTATTTGTCAGAAGCTTTGATTGAAATCAATGCTTCCGATGAACCTGACTACACGTAAGAACATTAAACTGTTTTTAGTTTCATTAATTCAAGTTTCTTTTTCTCTTTAGCGTTAAAAAAGTTATTGAAGCAACTCGTCAAGTTGTTTCTGGTTTTGCGACAAAGTTCAAAGTTTTGTTGGAACTCGAAGGAAAGGATGTCACTTGCGATTTTGATGTTTGGGAACAAGGCTGGCTCCCTAATGGCCGCAAAGTTAAGGTCGAATGCGACAACGAAAAGAAATACAATTTAACTCAGAATCCCGTCTCACAACGCAACAAGGTACGCGCAAGAAGACAACTTGGAGTTCCAGGAGGAATCAATCCAATTGACGTTAATCATGAAGATGTTCAACTTTATTTGTCAGAAGCTTTAGTAGAAATCAACGCTTCCGATGAACCTGATTACACGTTAGAGCTTGATTGATCACTTCTTTCTTCAGTTTCCTTTAATGCAATTTTTTTTTTCTCTTTCTTTAGCGTCAAAAAAGTTATTGAAGCATCAACTCAGGTTGTTGCAGGTTCTCTTACAAGAATCAAAGTTTTACTGACACTCCAAGAAAAAGACGTTACATGCGATTTAGAAGTGTGGGAACAGTCTTGGATTCCAAATGGCCGCAAAGTTAAGGTCGAATGCGACAACGAAAAGAAATATACTTTAACACAAAATCCTGTCTCACAACGCAACAAGGTACGCGCAAGACGCAGTAATGTTGTCGGTGGAGAACAAGAAGTCGAGAAAGATGATGAAAAAGTCTTAGATCTTCTTTCAACGCATCTTAAACGTTTGGACACTGGAAGCGAAGGTTCATTTAATTTGGTGTCTGTTGAAAAAGTCACGAAACAAGTTGTAGCTGGGCTCAAGTATAGAGTCAAAGGATCGTTCAAAGCTGGAGAAGACGAACCTAAACCTTGCACGGTTGAGATCTGGACTCGACCATGGATAGAAGGTGACGAAGGCACACAAATTAAAGCTGAATGTGATGATGGCGTTCGTTTGAAGACAAAACGAAGCAAACGATCAATTCGACCAATGCCAGGACGTCACAGTAAATTTGATTCGGAAGAGTCAACTGACGTGAATGCTCGAGAACTTAAATCAGAAGTTTTGTTCGAACACTTCGTAAAGAAATATCATCGTCGCTACGCCAATGAACTTGAACATAAAATGAGACTCCGAATCTTTAAGAAAAATCTTCATAAAATTGACATGTTGAACAAGCACGAACAAGGAACTGCCAAGTATGCAATCACTCCATTCGCAGATCACACAGAGAAAGAATATTTACACAAGACTGGCTTGGTTTTGAGAGATAATGAAAATGAATTGAGGAATCCAATCGCTGAGATTCCTGATATTGAACTTGAAGATTTACCAGAGGAATTCGATTGGACAGAAAAGGCAGCAGTCACTTCAGTGAAAAACCAAGGAAATTGTGGATCATGCTGGAGCTTCTCGGTAACTGGAAACATTGAAGGTCTTCACGCCATTAAAACTGGAAAGTTAGAAGCTTACTCCGAACAAGAACTTCTCGATTGTGACACAAAGGATAACGCTTGTAATGGCGGTTACATGGACGATGCTTTCAAAGCAATTGAAACAATTGGTGGTTTAGAACTCGAAGATGAATATCCATACAAAGCTAAGAAACAGAAGAAATGTTTGTTCAACCAAACTCTCAGTCATGTCAAAGTTAAAGGAGTTGTTGATATGCCGAAAGGAGATGAAGTTGCAATTCAGAAATATCTCGTTGCTAACGGTCCCATTTCAATTGGAATCAACGCCGCAGCCATGCAGTTCTATCGTGGAGGTGTCAGTCATCCATGGAAAATTCTCTGCCGCAAATCTGATTTGGACCACGGAGTTTTGCTGGTCGGATATGGCATCAAATCTTACCCAATGTTCAACAAAACTTTGCCCTATTGGAAGATAAAGAACTCGTGGGGACCGAAGTGGGGAGAGCAAGGCTATTATCGCATCTATCGTGGTGATAACAGCTGCGGTGTCGCTGAAATGGCTTCCTCCGCTGTGCTCGAGTAAATATTCTCGTAAATACAAATTGAATACTCGCCTAAATCTTCGACAATAACAACTGATAACAACGAAATCAACAAGGCCAAATCAATATGAACATTAAAAACAAGAAATATCGAATTCAATTCTAAGGTGTGGAAGAATTAACCGGTTACGATCAATTTTATTTACTTAACGAATCTCTTTTTTATATTTTTTGACATTTCTAAAGCGTGAGCTTCAAAACTTAAATGTTCTGTATCAAAGTTGTCATTATGAAAACAAATAAAATAATGTTGAAAAACTAGAAAAGTTTGAAATGGATTGAGGAACCCCAAGGCAGGCAAATGTATTCCACCTAACAGTACAATGAACTAGTAACGAATCAAGATTGAAAATGACAAATTCCAAGTTCGTTTGTCTGTTTGAAGAAGCTTTCCTCCGAACAACAAATTCCCACGAGTGCCTGTTACTAGTCAGAAAATAAATTGATGCTTTACAAAGTCAAACGTGATCATCTCCCTTGACGATAGGCAGAAACGAGTCTCTGATCTCTGTTTGCTCTCCCCATAAATTTCGTTTATGCAAATGATAAGCCGACCGGCGATTCGTAAGTTTTCATACATTTTTTTTGGCTTGAGATCGATGAACCAGCCGTGAAGCTTGATAAACAGGAATATATTTGCTCTCTCAATTCAAACGATAATAATTTTCATCTTTTCGAGCGAAGATTTAAGGAGCGTGCGAAAGATTCGATTTCAGTCTCGTTTGCTCCATCGCCAGTGCCAGTTCAATTTAAGTGACACGTCTCTATTTCTTCAAGATGAAATTCATTCTCTGCATTCTCGCTGCTGTCTTCTTATCTACAGTCAACTGCGGTGTACGTCCAATCAACAATTGCAGCAAAGTTGCAAGAACTTACTGACCTAAATCATTTCCTTTCTATCGCAGATCTACTCGCTTTACAGTAAGACCAAGAACTCCTTCCATGATCTGACACTTAAAGACAGAGTTCGGCAAGGCAATTTGGTGGGAGAGAAACGTACGATCGACATTAACGATCAACACGTATCGGATTTGCTGGTTGACCACTTGAAACGTTTGATAACTGGAGACGACAGCATTTTTGTGTGAGTATTGCGTCGCATTTAAATCGAAATACAGAAAATTAATTTGAATTTTTCAACAGTGTCGATCGTATCTACGAAGTCTCTAAGCAAACAGTCGCTGGCATTTCCTACAGAGTTCGAGGCCACTATGTCGTAGAAGGCGTAGAAAAGGACTGCACAGTTTCTATTCTCGAAAGAGTGTGGCACGATACAGAAAAAGTTCTCATCTCAGCAAAATGTGACGACGGATCGTGTTATGTCACAGAGACTTATACTTGCTCGCCGAAATCACTTGCAGGTCTTTTTTAAACTCTTTTTGAAATAAAATTTATTTCATTACTCGACTGATAAATCTAAATGTTTTATTCTTCTTCGCATTACATGTTGTGAAGTTCTCATCGGTCATATAAAAAAAATATTTCAAATGATAACACAATTTGCGCGTTAATAACTATGAACAAGTTTTATGTTTTTTTTTGGTTCAATAAACGTTGCAAATATTTGTCTTTGACATTTAGTTAGCTCAAGCCGATCAGTTTAAAACAGTTTGGCAACATGAGAACATTGTTGGGAATAACTTTTGTGCTTATTGCAGTTACCGGAGCTTTCAGCGTAAGCTTAAGTTCGTGAAAGTCTTTTTCATTATTAAAAGCTTCTTTTCGATTAGGATGATTCAAGCAGCCATATTGTTGGTGGAAAGCGAGAAGTCTCCGTTGATGATCCGGTTGTTCAAGATCTTTTGAAAACGAATCTTGCTCGATTAGTTACTGTCGATGGAAATCCACTTGAAACAATTACAATCACAAAGATCACGAAGCAAGTCGTCGAGGGATCGAAATATGAAGTGAGTGGATCGTTCAAACATAGCAGCAAACCTGCTGAATGTGTCATCGTCATCTGGAGTCGTCCATGGCTTGAAGATATTGACGAAAAAACTAAATTGAAAGCAGATTGCGAAGGTCAATCCTTAACAGTCAAAAGTGATGTTGGAGCCTGGTAAACCGAGAAAATTTCAATAAACAAATTGATAAATATTTTTCATTTTTTTATTTTCCATTTTGATTATCGAACATGCGTTGACGGGGAAAATCCACGTTGAATCACACAACTTCCCGTCAACACATATCCGAATCATTTAAACTAACTTTTCCATGTCCAATAGTTTTTCAATGATTTTTCATTTTTTTTTCTACAAATGCATGATGTGAAAATGATTCATAGAAAATAACTTTTTGTGTTACGCACAGTTTCGTGGATCAAGGAATGAAGAAGATCTCTTGATTTTAGATCTTTTCCTTTCCTTGATAATAAATAAGAAATTAGGAAAAAAAAACTTGGAAAAATATCAAAACGCATTTTAACAAATTATTTAACAAGATATTTTTGCAATAATTTTTAATTTGCAATCTCTATCTTAGCACAGCTTCGGTTGTTAGTTGATTTCAGTTAGCAAAGAACTTTTCTAATAATCAATTGAGGTTCGTAAAAAATCTTCGCTGCATAGAGAAATGTTATTTACAAAGTATTTTGATTAGTTTTGTTTTTGTTAATTTCTTGTCTCATTAGAAAACTTTTTTGTTTCAATGTACACTGGACTGGGGGGAGGTTTGTGAACTTAAAAACTGGTTTGTGCAGTACAAATGAAAAGTGTGAAAAGTAGAAAAGAAATGTGATTTCGTGTTAATGAGATCCACACGTGTCAAGCTATGTGAGAACATCTTTGTGTTCCATGTGAAGGATTCAACGATTGCGATCGTTGCTTAAGAAGTTCATTAAGCTCTTCGTTCACAGCGATCAACGTTAAATGTACGTATAAAGAGTCCATTCTCAACTGGGCTTTGATTTTTTGCATTACATCACGAATGTAAAGGAAATTAAAAGCTTTAAATGGCATCTGGTTGGATGTGAGTGTCAACTTCGTCGTCAACTTCATTTTGTGATGAAGCTTCAAATTTTCAATGAAATTTATTTACAAGTCCCTTCGATGATTCGATTCAAAGACGAATCGATGGATTCTATTTCTTTTTTCTGGTTTTCTTGCGGCCGCCAGTTCCAGTACGCCTGCGTTTCACTGTCTTCGGCGATTTCTCATTCGCGTTACCATTCGTTGTCGCCGCTGGGCCATTGCCATTCGTCACTTTCTTCACCAACAACTTTGATTTGCTTTGTCTTTGAAGAATCCCGAGTTTGCCTTTTGCCCTTAAATGCTGCTGAACTAGTTCACTTAAGGCACCTTCTTGTGCTAGCATCGTTAGAAACGTTGTTATGAATTCATCGTAGTTATGAGTTCTCCGACAGTCGTCAACCTAAAGAAAGAAAATTAGATGAGACTTGATCGCTTTCTTGATTTTGTAAATCACTTACTTTGTATTTTTGTCGTTTGTCATTTTCATCATCAAGATGCTGCTGCGTCACTGAAATCTCATTTTCGAGATTCGCTAGTAGTGTACAAAGATAGTTGGATGAGAAGGCGGTTGATTCGAAGACGTTGGGTGGAGTTGAAGCTGAGTAGTTTCCACTGGACGTTGATGAAGCTGAAGACGATGCTTGATGGTTTTCATTCTTCACCTCAAAGCTTTGCTCTTCCACTGTCGTTTGAGTGTGATGCATTCCAAGGTAAGCCTCAGTGCTTGTTCCATTACACGGAGCACAAAGTGCTGAGTCAACAGAAGATGGGGCCGTAATTGACAGATCCATTACTACATCACTTGAATGCTGTTGATGGTTGAACTGATTATCACATGAAGTTGACGCTGCTACTGAGCTGGAAGCGAGCGGCGCTGGTGGATTCTCTAACGTATTGTCACTAGAATTGGTTAATGATGCTAGATTGGCTAATTCTTTACTAAAATTATTCGATGAGAGATTAAGTGTAGATAGTGTTGGTGGAGATGAACTGCTTTGATGGAATTGATGAATGTCCTAAAAGGAAAAGATTTTAATAAAAAATTCAAAGCTCAATCAATTTAAAATTTACTTGTTTCGACTCAGCATCATCATCAGCTGGATCACAATCGTTCGTAACAGTTTCCTGTTCTTCCTTCACCAACATATCTCCATTTGTACCATTGACTAATTTCTCCAACGCTTCCTCGACGATTTCTTTATTTCGCCTAAGAATCTTCAGCTTGTGTGATATTGAAATACGTCGATCGGGCACTACGGCCATGAGATTGAAACGAATGTCTTGCTCGCCATTGGAAATGTCGATGCGATTTGTGATGACTCGTCGGAATTTGTCTGTCCAGTCTTCATTCGCTTCCCATGTGCCATGATCCATCGGAAACGGCTTCAGCCCGTCTAGCTCAAATAAGTGACCATTGATTGGAACAAAGCTGACGAAATGAAAAGCTTCACACGCCACTCGACCAGTTGGAATACCTATTCGAGCACTCGTAGTTGCACCAGAATTTCTCTCAAGCCTTCGTCTGGCTTGCGGCATTGCATGTGAGTTGTGAGCGAATGCTAACTCTGGCGTGTTGCCGATAGCATAGCCTTTGTTCTCGGGTGTCATGTCCTTAGTGTGATTCTTGAGTCGTGAAAGCGTAGATCCGAGATCGATGTTTGAACAATTAAGTAGAATCGATAGCAATGCATGTGTTGCGCAACTGTTTGGAACGATCTGATGAGCGAAGAAGATGCTGTTAACGACGTTCTCGTCTCGCTGATAAATGTCAGTAGTTTCTGCCAACTTTCGTCTAGCTCTTCGTTCTTCAATCCACCGAAACAAGAAAATAAACCCGTAAACGGGACCCTCGATTGGCTTCTTAAGATCATATATCTCTTCGACTTGAACTCCATTGACACCAAAATCTTCCAGCAGAAGCGTGAAAAGACCTTCAAAACAAAAGTGTGAACAGAAATGTTTTAGGATTTCTTTTTAAAACTCACCTGGATCGCTTTCTAGCTCGAGCCAACCTTCTGTTAAGCTCGTTATGTCAGCAGGCATCGCTGAACAAACACTTGAATTCCAAGATTTATGCAGATATAGTAATTTTATTATCGCTCAGAATTTTGCAAAACATTTTTCCGTCAAATTGTGTCAACTTTCGAATCGCAAAACATTTGAGATTAACTTTAATGCTTGCGATTAACTTTACTTTTATTTAAGTTTCTTTATGAATCGCTCTAATCAGCTTGGATAGCTTTTAACAATCTTTAAATTGAACAAATCTTCTTATTGTTCTTTTTTTGCCTAATCCAACGTCACTCAAGTCGCTGCGCAATTTAAATTCTCCGTTGCGCAATTTTGGAATAAATGAAATAATATAAGGAATTTGACTATTCTGTTTATCTAACTTATAAATCTCAAAGTGATAAATATGAATTATTCATTATTCGACCTGAATTTAGTATAAATTAGATTTAGAGTTTAAAATTAAAGTTCAAAATACCAAAACATGTGAGAATCCAATGAAAAACTTTGTTATAGCAAATCAAAAGTGAGTGAACACGATGAAACGAAGACAAACAAAATCAAAGAAAACAAGCCACCGGGCTCAGGATAAGGAAATGGCTGAGAATTTCTCGGAATTATCTGTTAAAGAAGAAGAGGATTCATCGGCAAATGATTCTGATAGCGACGATGAGAATGGAACTCCTGCAAATTTTGTTGTTGCAATGGTATTATTTACATTTTCGATAGCTCCATCAAATCCTAAACGGTTCACTTTTATATTTGCAGTGGGATCTTAATCATTGTGATCCAAAGAAGTGCAGTGGACGAAAGCTTCTTCGTCATGGACTCATCAAGAACTTAAAACTCGGACAAAGATTTCCTGGCTTAGTCCTTTCGCCGGTTGGAGTTCATTGCGTTTCACCACTCGATAAAAACATCATCGAATCTTCAGGAATTGCTGTTGTTGATTGCAGTTGGGCACGAATTGATGAAACTCCATTCAGTCGCATGAAGTCTCCGCATCCTAGATTGTTACCTTTTCTCATTGCAGCGAATCCAATCAACTACGGAAAGCCTTGCAAACTCAGCTGTGTAGAAGCTATCGCAGCTGCTTTAATGATCGTAGGATTAAAAGACGAAGCGAGATTTTATTTATCAAAGTTTTCATGGGGCCACTCGTTCCTTGAGCTCAACGATGAGTTACTTGAACTCTACGCCAATTGTAAATCTAGCGAAGAGATCCTCGAAGTGCAACAAAAGTATCTTGAGGACAATGAAAAGGAACGTGCGAATAAAAATCACGATGACATGTGGCCAACATCATCCTCTGAAAGTGAGACTGACGAAGACGACCCACCAGCACAGACAAGTAAAGCGAAGAGTTAATCTTTTTCCTTTTCTTTATTTGTTGAATTCTTAATCGAGAGCCAATAAAAGTCTTGGGGGAAATTTAAAACAGAATTTGTTTTTCTCTCGTGCGGAGATACTTCTGGAAAATTGAAACGATTTGTCGAGAACTGAAGCTTTTTTTTGTTGGGAAAAAGTTGGCCAAGCCTGAAAAATTGTTATTTCTGAAATTTTTAAAGCTTCAGAAGTCGAGGGAACCGTTGATGATTTGATGAACCAACTGCCCAGAGAGGCTTACAACTAAAGTTGGTTTGTAGACTGCTCATCTTTTAAAAGTTATCAAAGAAGTATTCAATTTATGAGCAGGAAACGTTTCAAGTATCAATTAGCTTTAAATATTATTTTGGGGATTGACGATGGATCGAACAAATATTTACTCTTCCCCCTCAGAAACTTCTTCCTCGTCATCTTCCTCCTGAGCTTGATTTGTCGACGATCCGTTAAGAGCATCCTCCTCCTTCTTTTTATCTGCGTAGCTCACGTAAGGTTCGAGATCAAGCTCATGATATTTTCCATCGATGCACGTCTGTTCGATGTCGTTGATGTACAATAGCTCAACTTTTGAGTCGCGTGTTGCATCTTTTCCTGCGCTGGCAACACATTTAACTTTAACTTCAAGGAATTCATCTTTTCGTCTATCTTCCCAGCATGAGTAAACCATTGAAGAGTTGAAATGAATAGTGTTGCCTTTTGAATCCTTATCGCGCAGATATTTTTGCAGCAAAGACTGACCATCACGACGCCACAAGCAGATTCCTGTGTTGGAACGGAGTCCATTCTTCAAGTCACCTTTGTATGCATAAAGTGAGAAAACTCCTTGACGATCAGGAAAGTTTCTAGCGTCGGCTTCTGATGGAGCTTTCTTTGATTTTCCTTTGGCGCTCGACTTCGTACTCTAAGAGATTAAAAGGTTAGAAATGAGATCAACACAAAATATACTTTAACATACCTGATCCATTGATTCATCTTCTTCCTCGTCTTCATCAAACTCCTCGTTCTCTTCTTCATCCTCTTCTTCTGAGCCACCTTCAGACTCATCGTCGCTGTCATCTTTCTTTACCTTCTTCTTTTTGGCTGAAGTCTTTGTGGACGTTGCTTTACGTTTCGGCGTCTTCTTTACTACTTTCTTTGAGCCATCCTAATATTGATTAAAATGATTAGTTTCATGTGGATCGATATAACTTTGATTCGTTTGAGGTACAGTTTTGTTATTTTTTACTGCCGCCATTTCTACAAACACATTCAAACGAAAACAAAGCGAATTTTATATTTGTCTCATCTCACCTCGGGTTCTGGCTTCCAGTCATCACTGCCATCGTCAGCTTCAAACTCTCCGTCATGTTCATCGAAATCAGATCCAGTATTTGAAACCATTTCGGTGCGATTTCTCATTCTTTGAGTACAAGAAATTTGTATTGTTGTTGTTCCACACTAAGCGAGAAAATGCCGAAGCGGAGTTAAATTTTAATTCGATTTTTCTCGCCCTAAATAACTTACATTTGGAATCCTTCGTGTTCAACCACCAAGCGTCTATTCGTGAACAGTTCAATAATATTTTCTCGATAAGAAGTTGCTTACTTAAGCGTCAAACGTAAATTGTGTCGAATCTTTCGATCACAGCGTTTTTTATCTTAGCAGATTTGAATGAGCCCCCTGCAACTACGAGTAAATTTAGTCGTTAAAAAAATTGATTTATTTAAAATTTCAGTTAAGGATTATAAAGTTTAAAATCGAATTATTCTTTATTTAATTAATCTTTTTACAGCTTTGTGTGAAGTGAATCGTTATTTCTTTGGTGACTGCTTAAAAATCAGAGGAAAACTGTTCCTACTCGCAAGCATCTTCGATTTCTTCGACATTCAAGAGTTGAACTAGATTGAAATCTTTTCCAATGCATTTTGCCATAACTTCAAGAAACTGAGCTTCGTATTTCTTGTTCCATCCTGTGTATTCATTCGTCGAACAGAAGCGAATATCTCCAGCTTTAGACACTTCCTCCATTCGATCATATTTCTGAAGAAGTGATAAGTCAACACGACGCCACAAAGTCACTTTCTTATTGGCACGCAATCCTTTTTCCAAATCAGCTTTTAAGATGTACATCGAGCAACCATTCTTAGGATTCTTCGTTTCTTCAGTTGGACGAACCTGTTTAAGGTTATAAACTAAATTTTAAGCTTTTAGTTTCTTTGAAAACTCACAACGCCACTGACGACTTCATTGATTGACTTCTTTCGTTTCTTTGCTGGAACTGCTTCCTCTTGAACCTTCTTGGATTGTTTCTTTGTCTTTGGTTTCGCCATGACAGCTTCAATTTCTACATCAATCTTTCGTTTTTCACGAGTTTCTTGCAAAGGCTTGCTTCTCTTCGTCTTCGGTGACTCTTCTGGCCATTCAAAGTCATCAGCGAAACTTCCGTCATCGAAACTAACAATTTCTTCTTCGTTTTGATTTGTCGTCTCAGTAGAAATATCCAAAAATTCTCCTGTTCGCTCGTCCATTTTAAGTTGAGTGAGGAAGGAAGTTCTGGGGGTCTCTTCGACAGTGACGTAAATAAAATTCTTGATTAAAGTTTTTAACGAAAAGTTCAAAATTTGAAAAGTGAGAAAAGCACGAAATGTGATTGATTAGCCCTCCGAACATTGCACAATTTAATTTGAATTTACTTTTTCGAATTTCTTAGAGAAAACAGAGATGATCAAAGAAGACAGCGATCTGATCCTTGCCGATGAGGTCAAAGGAAATCGTTGGTCAATTAGACCATGTCATTTGTATAAGGTAAATTATTTAAATTGCTTCATCAAATTTTTTGGTTTGTTTATTTAAAGTAAATAATTTTCTTCGTTGTTTTATAGGAAGAATACCGGGATTGTCGCTCAATTAAAGCCAGATTTCAACAATATTTCGTACATGGAGACACCCTTGATTGCAGTAGCTGGGAGCATGATTTTGAAGATTGCGAAAGATTTGAAGAAAAAGGAGATTTAAAAGCAGCAAAAAACGTCATCGACTCAGAAGGTATAACTTAACTCACTTTCCCTCTTGCACTTTGTATTGAAAATATGATTTCAGCTAAAAGAAGAAAGGAGAGAATGGGTGCACATTACGGTAACAACGTATGGAAAAAAAGAGATGCCCCACCCGAAGACTGGAGTAAGCCTTTGCCCGATCGACTTCTGAAGGAATATGAAAATTCATATTTGGATATCAAAAATAAGGAGATGAAAGGAATTCCCATCTCTCAAGAGGCTGCCAACTCAATGCAATCTTCACGCTGCATTATCATGTAAACTCGCGTATTTATATCCCGTTTATAGTTCAAGGTTTTATTTTGGATTCTCTTGATGTTGTCTTTAGAAATAAAGAAATGTTCTTGAAGAAAATTTATTGCACAATGTTTTTATGTCAAGGAAGGAATGGTTTTCTTTTGCAAGCGATTTATTAGTAAGGAATTACAGGTCTAGTAAGACGTTAGCTCGTTCGCTGTCGGCATCAAATGGTCTCGAAAATGATAGTTCCTCACTGTTTCTCTATTTGACTAAACTAATCTGAAAAAAAAAGACTTCAACAAAACAACATTTTCTATTTCAGATTTTTTATTTTGCAAAATAAGTGGGCTCCATTTAAATTATTAAAAAGTTTAGATTAATTGCCATTAACTTAACAGGAATTTTTACTTTCGCAAAATAAAATGTTTTGATCATTTTGACACAACAATAAAAAAAAGGTTTTTATCTTCTTCTTTATTAATGACATGACATGTTTTCAGCATAACACACTTAACTTTTATTCTTCATGATATCGATTACATTATCGAGAAAATTTTAAATTGCTTAAACTTGTAGAAAGTCGCTAGAATTAATAAATACAATGACGACTCTCACGACCTCAGATCGCGACACTCTCTCAGAATTGCTTTCATCATTTACAAAGCGTTGTTTTCGAGCTTAAAAATATTCTTCTTCTCTCGTCGGGTCGTTTAAGCTTCACAACATTTCAAACAGATTACGGCTGAACGCTATTTTGATCATCATTCTTAGAAGTTCTGAGTAAGAACTTGGTTTGTTAGAAGAAAAGAAATGCAATTATATAACGGAATTTTCTTCGTTTGTTTCGTGCGTAGTACAACAGTGTTTACAGAAATTAAAATGCTAAAGTTCATTCTTACTCTCAGGACGAAAACAATTATCAAAAGCTTAGAACACAAGAAAATGTCTTTACGACTATAAGGAGACATGCGACGTTCGTATGTGGAATCTTATTTGTTTGAAAAAGATTTTCATTTTTTCCTATGTTTATTACGCTTCTCACCAGCAGTCTGAGTAGCCTTGCCGTAGATGGCATCGTCATTTGATAATCAGTGCGGATGCGCCTCTTTGTAATCGCTTTGGTCCATGGTGAAGAAGTCTTCGAGTTTCCATTGCAAGGTTTCGAAGGTCGGTCGACGCATTGGATCTTTGTGCCAGCATTCAAGCATGATCTCATAAAGCGCTGGATTGCAGTTTGGTGGCATTGGCATACGATAACCGTGCTCCACTTGACTTAGTACTTCAGCATTTGTCATACCTTGAAAAAGAAGAGTGTTAAAGCAATTTGCAAGCAACGAGTCAACTCGATATTGTCTTACCTGGATACGGTAATCTTCCGTATGTTACGAGTTCAGTCAGCAAAATTCCAAAACTCCAGACGTCACTCTTAATAGAGAATCGACTGTAGTTGGCAGCTTCAGGAGCAGTCCACTTAATTGGGAAGCGGGCACCAACACGAGCTTCATATTCATCTTCCTTAATTAATCTGATTAAAGAAAGAAAAATTAGTTTTCTGATGATTCTTGATGAGATTTGATTCTTACCTAGCTAAACCAAAATCAGCGATCTTAACGATGTTGTTATCACCAACGAGAACATTTCTGGCAGCTAAATCTCTATGAATGTAGTTTTGTGACTCCAAGTAAGCCATACCGGCTGCGATTTGTGCGGACATGTCAATAAGTTGTGGGAGCTTCAAATTTCGTCCTTTGCCTGTAATCAAAAATTGTTTATGAGATCGAGAAATATTTTAAAAGTTCAAGTTTCATACCTTGAAGGAACTCCAAGAGCGATCCATGTTTCATGAGCTCAGTAATAATGTAGATTGGCTCTTCGAGTGTGCAAACGGCATACAACTGAATCAATTTGCTGTGCCTCAACTTCTTCATGATTTGTGCTTCAGCCAAGAAGTCTTTTGGATCCATTGTGCCAGATTTGAGTGTCTTGATAGCAACAGGCGTTGTGTTGTTCCACAAACCTTCCCAGACATCACCAAACTGACCTGAGCCGAGTTTCTTAACGAATCGAAGTGAGTTACGATCGATCTCCCATTGGTCACGTGTGCGATGTGACAATCCGTCAGTCACTGGCTTCTCAATCTAAAATTGGTAAATAACGTTGAGTCATCAAATTGCTAGTTGATTTGTTCATTTGAATTTCCATGCATGGGGGAATATTAATTGAACAATTAGATGATAAAGAGATCTTCTAATTAGCGAACAATAAATTAAAATTTGCAAATAACAAATCTCGCAGTGTTTTCATCTGTCAGAACCAGTTGTTTGATACCTAATCTCGATTTATCTATTCAAATGCCAAATTTGTCTGATAAGAAACGATTTATCTTGACGAGCGAGTCTATTTGAATATTTATGAGCTTCATAAATGCGGGTGGGTGATCAAGTCTAAGTGCGAAGATTCGACTTTCCTAGCTAGCGTTGCAGTTTTGTTGAGCAGCTCGTGACGTTTTTGTTTAAAAATTTAAAGAATTTTTTTGCACAAACTTCACGCTTTGTTTTGGGAGTGTCGGCAATGAAGGTCAAGCCGTGTCAGCTTTCTTCTCTCAAAACTTCATTCACATTGCAGATGATTTACATGAATTCAAAAGTTAGCGTTGCACTTAAAAATCAATTCGCTACAACTATCAACGGAAAATTCATTGATTACCACTAAAGGTTGAACATATTTAATGCAACATTGAGAACAAACGCTCGTTGAAGGTGAACAATTGAGTAAACAAAAAGATAATAAAAGGAAGGAAGAATCCCTACCTCAAACATGGTCAAGTAACTGCTCGACTTTAAATTTAAAGTTTTATGTTTGTTTTTGAAAGTTCATTCAATTTGCGACAATTTTTGACATGTTCGAAAAGAGGGAAAGTTTTTTGTCGTCAAAAAATGGGAAAGAAAAGAAGGAATAAATCGAAGAGAAAGAAATATTTCCATTAATAATCATTTTCATTCATTGTTGTTTCATCAAATGTAAATCAAAGCAAAAAGACGATTGAGGAAAAACTAAAAATTCTCCTCTTGTTACGAAATGAGGCTTAATGATTGTTTTCATTATTTAAGAAAGTGAAGTTTTGCAGGAAACTTTTGCTGCTGCTGGTTTTTACAGTAATAATAATAGAGAGAAACGATAATTTGTTTAGCCTAAGTTGTTGCTACGATAATTACCTGAACACAAGGTTTACAGAGATTCACGCAAAGACCGTCAGAGTCTTTCGAATAATGTTCGACAAGCTCTTGAAGAGTTCTGAAAAAAAGAAGAAATAAGTTTCTCTTGAAGATTGATTCAAATCACGAGAACTCACCTGAATGTCGTGCGACGGGCAATGAAGAAGCCTCCTTCATCGAGTTGTCTAATTCTGTAATGCTTTACGGTATCGCCATCCCTAACTAGAGTGTGATTCAAAAATTAGCAACTTGTGAATCATTTACTTTAATTGTATTAACAAACCAGAAAGCGAATAATCGTTGTGTCGACTCTCCGAATCACGAATCAAGAAAGCGCCGTGCTCATTTTCAGGCAGCAAAAGCTTTTTCTCAGCTTCTATTCTCTTGATCTTTCTGAAGTACCATCTGTGAAGAGATTGAAAAGTTATTACTCTGATCGTTTGAAAGTCATGCGATTATATCATCACGAATTTATTAAAGTGAAAAGCTTTCAAAAACATTAAAGATTCTAGATGATTGATCTGTAGCAATGGAAATTGCTAGACTCGTAGCGAATTGTAACAAAGTACAACTTGATAGACTTATTTATCGAATAAGGTAGTGCGATCGTAACATTCTTCTCAGCTTGTTTGGACGAGTCAGTCTAACTGAAACGCTATTTGTGTCATGTCGATCCAAAGCTCAAACAGCTACGATCACATCATTTTTAGAATTTATGAAGACTTTTATAGATGAAGTTTAGTTAACCAAAATAAAACTTCAGTGTTGGGAGCCGAATGTGTTGAATAAGCTTCACGACCTTGTCAAGGCTAACGGTACCGTTAAGTATTTGGCTGCAAAATGAATTTATTAAAAATGTGGAAAGAAGTTTCCTCATCCTTTCGGTAATTTGTATGCAAGCAATGTTTTGATGAGTCGTTAAACGAAATCGTTATTCAAAGGTCAATCGCTTTGTCGATGTACGATCGATACTTCCTTTCATGAAAACAATAAGCGAAATCTTAATTAAGTTTGCTGAGAAAATTCTCGAGCAAACGTTTAGTCGATGTGAATTGTAAAGTTGGTCAAAGACTTGAATGAAAGGAAAAATACAAACTTCTAATCAAAGCAGCGAATCAAAACCGATTTAAAAGCTGTACCAGAAATTTTCATCGCAAAGTTATTACGCACGTCAAAAATTAATGTCTATCCGGCTCCGCAAAAAAATTCCTACCAAGCGTTGGATAATTGGACATTAAGAGGATGATCAATTTCTGTCGACTGTCAGTTGCAAATAAACGATGGCGCCCGCCTGAAGAATTTTCATGAATAAGAGAAAAGTCACCAACATGACGCTCTCTACATCATTACAAAATATATGTACCAAGGCGTCAGCCGACGGCGGCAGCGCTTGTCATAAATTGATGAGTGTTATAGTCGCATTAATGAGGTGAAAACATTCAATTAAAACCGTCTGCATACCTCGCGATGCCCTCATAACCAGCCAATCCACTGCAACATTAATCATAATGCGCTCTTCAAGCTATAAATAATTTTCTATTTTCGACTTTTGCAATTGCTTTGCTAATGACTGATCGTGTGAATTTTGATAAAGCATGTTAACAGAAGCTAGGAATCTTCCGAAGATTAAAAAGAGGAAATTAATGTTTCTACATTAACGACTCGTGTTATACATTCCCATACAAATCAGATAGTTGCATCAACCGCAACCGGAGTTAGGATAGATGATCAGATGTTTAATATGAGTCCGGCGCCATCATCTTGATGTTGGTCGTTTGTTTTTTAATGAATGCACTTTTTCATGTTTGAAGAATGTAATTGAAAAATTCACACACCGTCGTTGGCAACTTTATTGCATAAAATTAATATTTGTTATCGCGAATTAACTTACAGACGAAGGCAAAGTCGAATTAATGAAGCCAAACGCAGAGGCAAATTATGTTGGATCATTATTTAACTAATCATCTTGATAAAGTCTTTCTCTTTTTTTCGTCTGCATATCAACTTCAGTTATGCTAATTACTTATTTTCTCTGCTTAATTATGGACCTTTGCGTATGATTCAGTTCGCGAATGCTTTATGTAAATATTTTGTGCAACTTTCATTGAGTAACTGAATTGTCATTTTCAAATTACGCCTGCAGCAAGGCTTGTCATTTAATTGACACCTTGCCGTTGATAAACTTTCGATTCATGTCTCACCAAACCAGGAGCTAACAACTGCTACCGTTTTAGCTTACATCTTGGCGTCGAGATAAAAATAGACGGATGGCCGTTTAAAATGTAGCGTAATGAATGCTATGCACATTTTTCACTCACGTTTGAGTTGACTTAAATGATGGAAAAGAAAACATGAGCTCGTCGACAGAAAAAGAGAATCGTCGTCGAAGCGTTTCCCTCGACTTTAAATTGATCTAAAATTTATTTGCTTGTCTCGAATCTCTTAAACGATGAGAAGAGTAAAGAGAACAGAGGCGAGTCCTCATTTCAAATTCAGTAAAAGTTGGTCTCTTCCTTCTTTGCTTCGACACATAAATTTAGTCGAAGCGAACTTTCATGTTTCATTCGTTTTAATCGCATTGCGTGTAAATAAATTCTTTTTTTTCCCTTTTTCGATGCATTTTGTTAAAATGACATTGGACTCTGGACGAAGTACAAGTTGCATCACTGCCGGATTTTCGATCGAACTGATGATTGTTCCGTCATCAATATTTTAAACGCATTCCGAGAAATATCTTCGGGGAAAACCAAAAACAACGTAGATCATTAGCGCCGTTACGCGCCAATGCGATCGTAACTACAATTTTCAATGAAAACTTTTCATCAGTCATTTGATTATAAGTTTGTTAGTTGATAATTTAGATTGCCACAGCATAAACGTGTGCTTAAAAATAAATATCAAGTAGCGCAAGTAAATAATTTCAAAAATGCACGAATTTCAGCTCAAAGGGGAATTCTCAAAATGTTCTTTAACACTTGAATGTACATCTCGTTTTCTTTTATACTCACAATTTTTCGTTTAAAAATTCGCCTCGAGTGAATTCGGATAAACGTCTGGAGCTTTTTTTCGGCTGCTGCCTAATTGGATGAAGAACCGGAACGGATATTTTTCGAAAAGGTTTTTGTCTTGTGGCGATGGCCTCATTTTCATTAAGCGTCGCAAGCATATCCAACGAGCTGCTCTTATAAATTCTATTGGGCTCGCCTTCGACGAGTTGTACAAGAGAGCTCTCGTTCTGCTGCGTGATGCGATTGAGGCGTGAATAAAGCTCGTCAATCTTTGCTTCAAGATGAACGTTTGTTCTCTTATCTGCTATAGGCGATGGAGTCTTCGAGAGTTTATCGCTTTCGTTCGATGGTTTCGGGTTGTAGGAGAGAATGTTTGAGAATCTTCTGATTCTGTTTGTCTTCTTCGGCACACTCTCGATGGGACTTTTTTGCTGAGAATTTTCTGCCGGCTTTGAAGTATCGTCCGACACATTTTTTTCTTCGCTCGTCTTTGTCTCTTCAAATAAATCTTCTTCAGTTATTTTTCTCACCAGAAAGCGATTACATCCTTTCAAGTTAACTGGAGACGTCTCGAGCTTTTTCGTTTGCAAAATATCGTAAATCGTTGACAACTGTTGACTGCCAATCGATGTTGTTGCTGATAATTGATTGTTGGCAGCGACACTTCCTTGTTTCATTGAGCTCGCACTCATCGTACTCGTTGAATTTAAATTTTCAGAGCTCGTGTCAACAGCTTTTGCACTATTGTCATCCTCAGCTGGCGCTTTGAAATTTATTTCAGCATAATTTATTCGCTTATTTGTAAACTTTTCCGACAACGTTCGCTTTCGCTCGAATTGATCGTCTTCGTCTGTCTTTCGATGGAGAATCTCGTAAAGTGTTCCATAAGTCATATACTTGTCATATCTCTTGAAATTCTTCGTGAAGATGTCATTCTTTCGTTGTATGATGTCATAAATGGTGCCACACGACAAGAGATTGTCAAAGTCTTTTATGTTGTTCTTGTTGCAATGACTTTTGAATAGCTCCAAGTTTTTATCGTAATTAAGTTTCTTGTCATTGCTCGCTGTCAAATTATTATTTTTTCTTAAAATATCATAAATAGTCGAGTTGGTGACGTTTGTTGGGGAATTCGAGTCTTCGCTGATACTTTGACTTACTGTTGAATTATTAAACTTGTTTTTACGAGTCGATATACGCTTTGAATTCCTTCGCTTCATCTTTCCCATAAAACTCTCATCAGATCGAAGATTTACGGTGTCAATTACAGTTTGATCACCCGAGCTAGACTTAGAACTATTATCACATGAAACATTTGTTGCAGACTTAAATTCCTCGTAAGATTTGCGACGAGATTTAACTGAACTGCTTTTAACATCTAAACGATTCGCATCAGTTATTATTGATGAATGCTTCGGGTGATCACTGAATAAGGATTTAAATTCTTCGTATGACTTTCTTCGATTTCTCGATTGCGACGGAATTGTTAGACGAGTCCAGTTGCTGGGAATTTTTTCACTGTTATCGACCATGTCAGTTTCTTCGCATGGATTGATTTGAACTGTGACGTTGCACTGAGTTTTCGCAGCATTTTTCGCACTCTCCAATTTGCTCTGCATTTCCATAAAACCAGAATCCATTGAACTGACAGTACATGTCGAATCGAAACTGGTTTTGCGAGCTGTTGATGACAAATTGATAGACTCAATTACGTCATTAACCGTGTTTTTACTACTAAGCTCAGGATGATCGATTTGCGGCTGTTTGCGATTCTTCTGCTTCAGTTGCTTATTAACGGTCGCATAGATGGGCATTTTATTGCCATTACCGCTCGCTTGCACACGTCGTATCGGCCGTTTCTCACTCTTGAACGAGATCGTGTTCTTACGTCTAACATTAATTGGACGCAACACATTTCCGGGGCGTTTGTTACTTCGTCCTGTGCTGATTATTTTGGAGTCGATATACTTTTCCACTAATTTCTTGCTCATATCTTTCCGATTACAGCATTTGCTCTCCTCATTCGTACAACGGGCACAGCAGAGAAACTCGTATAAGATTTCATTCTTAAGGTGACCAAATCCAGTAGATTTTTGCTGTGTCGCATCGTTGCCGACATTATGCAATACAGGTTTCTGTTGCACAACTCTAGCGATATTTTCTTTATTCAATTCTTGTTCTGGATTGAAACTATCTTGAATTATTACACTTCCTACCCCAACACCGCAGTCAAGCAACACAATACCACCGTCGCTAGGTAAAAGCAGTCGTCCTTCAGCTGCTGCACTTATTAACTCGCGAACAGCTAACACATGTTGCTCGCTCAGATTTCCTTGCAATTGAATGCCTTGTAGTGCGAAAGCGGTTGGTTTTTTGTTGTTTGAATTCGGATCACTACACCAAACAACCGGCATGGCTGCCATTTTTCAGACGTCTAAGCAGTTTGGCTTATGAATTACGACGAAGCTCGAAACACGAACACACATAACTCAGTAATCAGCACTTGTTAGATTATTTTTTTTTAATTATTTATGTCCCGAAGTCTTTAAGCATATAGTTAAGCTCTTCTTTAATTTCCTGTTGATGTACGTGATTGTTATTAAAGTTTATAAAGAGATAAGTGCACAGATGAACAGTTTTATCTGGAACTAACGGGTACGCTCGATACAAGAATCCATCAATATCACAATCTGGCCTCAATAGAAACCTTTCAACGTCTTTCTCTCTCAAAATTTCACTTTCATTTCCTCACGCGTTGATTGAGAAACAAAAATGCGTTCTTGACGTTTCTGCAAAAAGTGGTTTGAATGAATAAAACTGTTTGCTCTTTTTATAAAACAAATTGTGCGACGATCAAGCTCTGACTCATTAATATAAATATTTAGTCAACTAATTAATTGCGCTACTTATTCTAAAACGATAGCACTTCTAATTTAAAAGCTTCGGAATTCACTGGACTCTACGTCGCAGTGTAAATATTCAGACGATGAAATAAAATAATCTTTCTCCGTGAGAACGTTAAACCCATGAAATGTAAAGACGAAATTGATAATTTATTACTCTCGCGACTGTGGATATATCGCCATAAAATATCCGAAGCTTTTGAAAATTTCGATTCACGTGGAACTTCTCCAGCCGAAAAAAATTAAATCCCAAAGAATGAAGAATCGTTGATCATTATTGGTGTCAAGTCTCGATTGCAACGGACCGTTACTCTTGATAAAGGAAGAAAAACGATTGTGAGTCGAGCAGAAAACGTAAAGAATGTTTGTTGGAGGAGATAAATAGTTCGCTATCAAAGTTAAGCTTATTGCGATTCGAAAACGAGAATTGTTGTCTTAAGTAAATTTTAGTTGATAGATGAGATGTTAATATGTTTAGGAAACATGAAATCACTTTGTTTTCAGCGAACAGTCTTTGCGTGCATATAATTATGCAGTTAACCTCAGCGTGTGTTGCCTTTTCTTTTAGTCTTTAACATGGTCTTCAATAGAAAATAATTTCTAACGGTACTGCCAAATCAAAATATATCAAAGAAACAAAAGGCGATCGCTGCTCATACAAAAACTTTTCAATCGCGGCAAAGCTCGTGTCTCTTGATTAAAATTTTCGCGATATTTCACACCGAAATAAAATTGTCAATAAACCTTTTGAGTCGGTCGTCAGATAATATCTAATTTAGTCGAGCTCGATTCATGGCACAGTTGTGGTTTATAATAAATGAAACAGTTTCGTTACATAATTTCATCTTAACACTTGAATGCATTTGTTTCTTACTTTGGAAATATTTTCTTTTTCTTCTTCAATTTGTATTATTTACACTGATCAACAAGCAGTTCACTACGAGATGCTTTCTTTCTCGATCTCTTCTTTGCGACAGTCAACGGATGAATTGGATGCAAACTTTTTCTACCGTCTTATTTAACACGAAAGATTCTCTCTTTTCCGTCGTGCTTGGAGATTGTTTGCCCGTTCCACCCCGAGATAAACACGCGACTCCTCTCGCGACGTTTGCTACTTATCAAGTCTAATGATTTAACATCTCTTCTCTGTGCAACAGATTTTACTCTAATCTGTGCTCTTCAACTGTTGTGCTCGTTGCAACCACAACGCAACGTGGAGCTTTTCTTCTTATTTTATATTTTATAAACTTTAACGAAAACTTTTTACGTCTTCATGAGGCACAATCTCGAAAACAACTGACAGAGAAAACAGCAGAAATGCAATGCGAGAGAAAACTTTACAAGCGAAAAAGCTGTGACTTATTCAAATACATGACGAGATTGGTGATAGTGGTCGTTTCGTTTTACTGTATGAAAGCGATGACAACATTCAAAGCTCACTCGTCACCAACACGGAGACGAAACATTTTCTCAAGAGAAGCTCGCAAAGAGAAGTATCCAGGAACCAAAATTTCGCGAATATTTATTTTAAATTAATGAACGATCCTTGAAGTTCAAATGAACTTCCAAACATATGCCCAACAAGGTAATTCAGTTGTTTAGCCTGACGCAATCGCCATACATTTAAACAGAGAGCTTTGGTGTATTTGAATTATATTATTTTAAATTGGCTGTGTTAAGCTTGCGAATGTACGAAAAGCTGTCTGTATTAAACATGTTGCGGTTCAATGATTTCTCTCCAATGCATGCTTAAAATTAATGTTTCTTTTCGTTCGTTTGCTTTGTTATAGAATTTATTTTTTCGATTAAATTCTCTTTTGCGTTTATCTTCTCGTGTTTCAATTCAAGAATTATTTGCATGAAGACTTCTAATGTTAATCAACTCGTGTCTCCTGAATCTTGATAGAATCCCTTATGCTCCGTTCTCTCGCTAATCCGACATAAAAAATTTATTTCCATGAATATTCATAAAACTTTCGTTAAAGCAAACACAAGAACAACACAGACACAGTTATGCTTCGTCTCGCTTTGTTCTCGCTGCAATGCTGCAACAGAAAATTGTGACAGCTTTCAATTATTTCCAAACTCGTATGTTTCGAGGGAAAAACGTTTCATGTGATCGAATGTTGTAACAGGATTTGAAGTTAATTTTTATGACTACATCAAGCTCAGATGAGATCGCTCGGAAAACTGCGTTTTGTCAACAACTTTACATTTGAATTACTTTGTTAAATTTAGTTCCTTCCTGTTATTATTATCCCACACAAGTCGTAAAACTTCTTCAAGTCAATTCCGCGGCCTTAATATTTTTATAGACCACGACGTCCTACAATAAAACGAGCGAAAAATTCTGACAATGAAATATTTCAAAGTTATGAATTAAATTTAATGATTTTCTTCGTAAACATCTATTTGCTTTTGTTAACCTTTTTCTATCTTTGATTTTTCCAAAGAAGCCTTTTTTGTTTAATAATGAAGCAGCATTCCTAGAAAGTTTTAATTGATCCATAATCATTTCTGATGCTAATTAAGTCGATAATTAAAATGTTTGCAACTTTAATTAAATGTCTAGATATTTAGTCACTCTCTATCTCTCAATTGGCTCATCGACCTCCATAAATAGACGCTCAATCTCTAGTAAAGTCGTAACGAGCTAGCCCGCTTCCGATCGCAAAGTAATTAACCTTCAATTGCACGGAAAAAGAAATTAAACTATTTTTAGCATCGAAGCTTCGCAAAGCTTTGTTAGACATTCCATGTCCAATTAATTAAAAGCAACATCAGTTCCATCAAGCAATGTCAACAGTCGCTCATCATATCAAATATTCTCCACATCATTCTAAATTCTCCTCGACAGACATTCTCAGCGGTCGGCTAGTCAGGTCAAATGAGCGATTCACGTGATGGCCATTTAACAAATTCTTCGAATTCCTTTCGTCGTCGCGGCTCATTCGCTCAACAAATATTTGCTTAAAGCTTCTTTTCGATGACGACTTTTTTAATCGACTGACATTTTCCATTATCTTCAACAACATCCGGCGCTATCGTTCGACGAGAAAGAAAAAACTTTCTTCTCCAGCGTCAAGCGCCACAAAATATCGTCGATTATGGAAATATTTATCATCTGTATTAACAAAAGGTTTTGAAACTTTTTGCGTCTGTATCTTAACTTTTTTTTTACCATTTCGGTTGCATCACCAGAGATTCAAAAAAGTAAACCTGTTGATCAGGTTAAAGAAATGAAGAAGAAAACTAATTCAATACCGTGACCCATTCGCAAATGGCACGTTTCGAGCTTAGAATGCAAGCGCCTCACGCACTTTACTTTAGATTTTTAATTGAGATTACTCGGTAAATGAGAGAAACGACGGTGAGTTGCATCGAGAGTCAAGGAGAAACAAAAGCCTCGTTTTCGATCAGGCAAACAAAAGTTGTTCGCTTTTCCAAGAAACATCGCGTCGAGTCAAGTCTGGTAATTCCAATCTAGGAAAAGTTTTTGCGAGCCTTCCTCGTAAGTTGGTCGAGGGAAAATTTGAAGTGTCTATAAACATTTATGAAGGCCTTCAAGGGATACGATGAACTTAGGTAACGCATTCTCGCTCACCACTGTTGACAAACGAAGTTATTCCATGCTTTGAACGTGCTTATGTAAATCAGTTTATTCGTCTCAAATAGCACAATACCTTCTGACTCAAGTAACGAAATTATCTCACAATCTAGCTAAACTAAAACAAGTCTATGTGGGCATGAATAAAAGTTCGTAATGATTGCTAAGGGCTGAAGCAATCAATTAGTACGGAGCGCGTCAAATTTAATAATAAAAACCGTAATTGTCAAGATTCTTATCGTCACGTGCTAGAATCATGAAACTTTACAATTGATTAAAAAATCGATGTTGGCAAAAGTTTTCTCGATAGAAACTTCAATGGACTTAATGAAGCTTTGCACGGAGCTCATTCATTTCCCAAGGCGATGTAATTATAGACTCAAGCGAGCATAATTAAAATCATTAATTTTGACGGGTCTAAATCGAAAACCGAATTCGTAGAAAGCTTTTCACTTTATGACGTACGTAAATGTGATGAAAGGTTTCTTTCATTTAAATCAAAATGTTACTTACGGTTCAGCTTCGATAGATTTGAGCTTCGCAACATAGTTCGATGGAATGTATCCTTCCTGTCGTGTCTTTTTGCTTCTCGCCAGCCACCAGTCACCCTAATTAGAAATCGAAAAATATTTTTGTTAATTAATGTTTATTGTTGTGTTGCATATGCTTCGAATTTCAATTCTATTTTTATGGTTTGAGCATGGAATGATAAAGTTGTAAACATCTGATTTGGTATGTGCCAGATACGAAATGAAAACTATAAATAGAAGCTAGTCACATCCAGATTTTTTCCATCTGTGGCTTCTTTTCATTGAGGTCTCTTTCTTTGGTCGATAATCTCGAAGTTCGATGAACGTGAACAAAGTGAAACTCATTAATGATGATCTGAATTGACCAATTGCATCCGAAAAATCAATTTCCTCAACTCTTAAAGCATATTTTAATTTCATATTTCCAATGAAATTCGCTTTTGTATTTGCATTTTTCTGAATACAAAAAATAATAAAATGTAAAGGTCAAACAAATCGCTGAGCAAAGAAGGAAGTGGCAAAGACATTCTTGAAACCAATTGGCACTACCGTCGACAGGATTTGAATTTTAATTGAGTCGCGAAAGGATCGCAGCAATGCATACCGAACTTCGAATGGTCTGTTGACATGGAACAGTTGAATTGCCCGACACCGTTTCTTACAGCGACAAGTTTGCTCAAACTTCATGAAGAATGTGATTTTAGAATAGAAATTTCCCGCAGCGTTGAATTATTTTCAAGCCGCGACAAGAAGCAAAAAACAAAACGCGGCCGAAGACGAAAATAGAAAAAATATTTCAGATTGAAAATTCTATTTTTCAGGAAACGACACTTCAAGAGACGTTTATGGACTTTACTCAGAAGTCTTGTCGGATCATGATTGGAATAATTAAATTCAAGTTGTTTCACCAAGAATGGAAAAAAAAACTTTCAATCAAAATTAGCAAAACGCCCAAAGCACGGTTATCTTCATCGATTAATCTGTCGATGTGTGCTTCTTCGTTTCTCATGTGTTCGCTAAAATAAAACTTTCTTTTGATTGATGTTCTATTAATCATCACTATTTAGTTAAAGACTTTCGCTGGGCACAAGAGGACCAAAGGTGAATCGTCAATAGATAGAGAATACACAGAAACTTCCTTATGTCCTTCATTTTCAATTGCTTGCAAATTATTTAAAAAGTGAAACTCAAATTGCTCATTAAAAAAATATTCTCGCACGCACTTAAATCCTCGATTGAAGTTTCCATCATTATTTCGACATCAGAGCTGATACGAAAGTCAACGAGAGATAACATCAGAACTCACTACTTAGCTCATTCACACAGCAATATTGTTATGATTCTCCAACAATGAAATGCGCAATGCAAATAAATTAAAAATGCGAGTCATGTGCAAATGTTTGTCTATGTGAGTGCAGTCAGATGTTTTCACTTTTCAAGCTTTATTGCTCGCACGGTTAATTGGCCATAGGAAAGGAAACTTTCAAATTACAGCAAAACATCTTCCGCAAAAGCACATTAGATATCGAAGTTATTTAGTTAGGCTATCATCACTGAACTGTATTGAAATATTAGAACGCTCATGAATTGCTTCAAATTGAGCTGTTGTTAATAAATATGCGGGTCAGAACCACGAACTTCATGGAGTTCTTTAGTAATTTAATTGAACAGTTTTATTGTTGAGAGAGCGTTAGTCACGATTTGTTTCTTGCATTGATGATTAATGAGTCACAAGTTTTTGATAAAGACGGAACGACTCCTTGCCACGACTGTGACTAACGATAGACTGACCGCGCCTGTTCTTTTCCTTTTGCTCCTTAGCATTTCAAAATTTTATTCGCAACCCTTCAAACAAAGCAACAGAATGCCACACGGCCACCATGAAAAGCCGATAAATTATTCAAGTCTAGCAAATTGATGAATGGATTCATTTTCAGACTGAGATGATGTTCTTTAAACCAGTGCGGGATCATGAGAAAGGGAAGGCAGATTGGCAGGTTCTTGACTAAAGTGTAATTTCACATTTCGAAAAGAACGAAAACTGGTTTCGTTCACACAAACATTGGCACTCGACAGTTCTGTTTATCAATCGACACACATAAGCAACGTCATGGACACAATAGATCTCAGCTATCGACTTAGTTAATTTCGAGACGAATTAAAGGGAGAAATACTCAAGAATAACTTTTTTTGTTGGGTGTGTGAATGTGAGACGAATGAATTTAGAAAGATGGATGGAGAAGAGCGAGAGAGAGAGGAAAGAAAAAAAATTATCCAATGTTCCCCATTCGTACCTGGGTATCGTTTAAGATCTCTAGATGTTCTCCTTTTCTGAAGCTCAAGTCTTCATCCGTCCGGGCATCGTAATCATAAAGCGCAACAAATATTTTTGTGTTGGCATTCGGCAGTTCTGGCTCAGGTTGCTGAGGAATGGGCGATGGATTAACAATATTGTTTAAAGTTGGATCTGGCTGGTTGTTGTTTGGCGGATCTAACACTCCACTTGTTATCGTATCGTTCTTTGCTGGATCCGAACGCGGTTTTCCGAAACACTTGCCCATCTTTAATTTTTGTCTTTCTTTATCCACTAATCGATTAAACCGCTTACAGACTCTTTTTCAAAGAGATTCTTGAATTTTCACAATCAAAAAACTTGAAACCTTTATGGGCGAAAAACTTTCTCTATGAATTTTCTGCTCACGAGTCACGTTTCCGACATTTTAAGTCATCTAACTCTACAACCTAACAATCTCACTTTAATTAAACTATTTTCCATTTAAATTTAGTTGGAAATCTCTTGCAAAATCTGACTTTAAAACTGATTGGAAAATTCGACAAGACGAGAGAGTTCACGAAAAACTACGAGACCTCCGTAGTTCCAATTAAACAGAGGGCGCTGAGAGTCAGTTTCAGTTAGAGAGGTAAAAAACGTAGTTTCACACATATTAAATTCAAAAACAATAACAAAACCTTTGAAAGCCTTTAAATTGGATAATCAAGCAAAGAGTAGAAAATATTTAGAACGCGACGGCTAGTCGCGAAGCTCTAATTCAAGAATCTTTCATAAATCTGCGAGGTGAGTCGTCTAAGCCTTTGAATTTCAAACAACTCAATGAATTTTTTTTAGGAAATGGAAACTTTTGTCTATGATACTCGTTCAATGTGTGATCAGTGCGGAAAAGGATTCTCGAATATTTACACTCTATCCGCACACAAGAAACAAGTTCATGAAGGGATCAAGTCCTTTTCCTGTAATATCTGTGAAGCCATGTTTGCTACAAAACATAAGTTGCAGAGACATTTCCAAGGAGTCCATCAAGAAAGACGGGATTTCCACTGCGTTACTTGTAGTCACTCGTTTAAAACAAGAGACATGCTCGTGAAGCATCAAAGAACTCACTTTGATAAAGGACCATTCAAATGCCAGTTGTGCGACGAAATCTTTAAGTTCAAAAGTGGTCTCGACCATCATTTAAAATTGAAGCACACTGCAAAAGAAGAAAGCGAAACGAAAATAACCACAACAATATTTTATGAATGCGATCTCTGTCAGAAGCTTCTAAAGTCAATGAAACAGCTTGATCGACATGTAGCGACTTGCAAATTAAGAAGCTTTGGAGATCAGGAGCAACATGAATCGTCATCTGTAAGGACTCTAAGGGAAAGTTTCTTCAGCTGCTCTTATTGTCATAAAACTTATAAATCGAAAAGCAACTTTGAAATCCACATTGCCTCGCATGAGAATGTTGATGAAATGAGAGATTACGAATATGTCATTAGTCCCATAATTGAAGAAGTTTATGATGACGATGATGAAGATATGAATGAAGTGATAACTAATGATCCTGAAGAATTGCTTAAGAAAATTGATGAAGATGTCGTCTCAATCGAAAGAATAGAAACAAAACGACTAATCAAAGAACCTGTTTTGGAAACGAACGAATGCATCGAAATTGATGAGGAAGCGAGCTTAGAAAATATTTCTGCCGAGTCAGTTACTGTAGACGATTATTCAGACGATGTCAAAGTTGAGGATTATTTGATAGAAGAAGGATTAGATTTTTATGAGACAATTATTGCTGAGGAATTCGAGACGTCGCTGTCAGAAGTCAATAAAGGCGAAGAAATTTATGTCGATGAGAACATATCAAAAGAAGAACACAACGAGAAATCTCCGGAAAAGAAGAATCAGAGTGTTTGTGACGAATGTGGAGCAGTCTTTAAGAACAATAGTCATATGAAAAGACATGTTCAACGGAAGCACCGAAAGGAGTGTTACAAATATCAATGTGACATCTGCGACTCAAAGTTTTTACTAAACTATGATTTAAAACGACACATGATTAAACACAGCAAAGCTCGCAACTACCAATGTGAGCTTTGCGAAGATAAAGTATTTAAAACTGAGCTTTCATTGAGAAATCACATGAAACTACTTCACGACCCGAATAAGACTCTTGAAAAGAAATTCAAGTGCAATTTTTGTGATAGAAGTTATCTTCATCAACGACACTTGGATTATCACTACAGAAAACATACAGGTGACCAGGTGAGAAGACTGATAAGCAAAAGATTTATTGCCTTTTACATTTAACTTTCTGTTATTTCAGCGTTATCGATGCGACGATTGTGACAAGTCATTCTTCTACTCTGACGCTGTGAAATGGCATAAGATTAGGTTTGATTTTATTTCTCATAAAAATTTAAAAGTTTCTAAATTATTAAAATTTTAGATTCCATGGCGAGGCTGCTCCTTTCAATTGCGGAATTTGTCACAAAAAATTTATTCACGAGAAAAGTCTTCAATCTCACGAGAAAGATCATCAAGCTGGATCAGGATCCCTTGCTGTTGAGTGTAAAATTTGTGGAAAGTCAGTTTCTGAAAAACGTCATCTTCAGAGACACATGCGAATTCACGCTGATAAGAAATTTCAATGCAAATGTGGCGAATCATTCAAAGAACGACATCAGCTTGCAAAGTGAGTTTGTCGTAAAGACTTTTTAAAAAAAGATTTCCTAAAATATATTTTACTCAATAGGCATTCAACAAATTGCAAAATAGCAGCAGATGAGGACAATACGAGCTGAGTTCCCATAGTTAGATAAAAAGTTCTTTATTGTTAGTATTTGCTGTTAAGCACTTACAACATACAATAAAATTTCTATTATAAAAAATATTGAAATAGAAAGAATCTTTTTGTTAAAAATTGTTTGAACTTGAGCAATCGATATGCTGAAAAATGGAAATTCAAATAGATAATCGAATCATCGATTTAAAAGCAATCTGACAGCTCTCGATTTTAGAATTTGTCGAGTTTCCGTGCCATCATCTCATCTATCACATTGATCGCTCGTTTTTCTTCCAAACTGATTAAAATTTCAATTACGGAATCGAGCGGCTTTTTGGTTTGCTAAAATAAATAATAAATTAATCTCAACGACATTAAAGTGAAGAGAAAACTCACCTCAAGGTACTTCAAAAGACTTCTCGTTGGACTTGCTTCATTTTCCCATTTGTTGCTCTCCTCATAAAGCTCAAGCAGAAATGCGACTTCTTTCCACTTTTGGTTCTTGTCGAGAATAGAGCAAAGCTCATTGATGCATTTCTCGTCGAAGGAGGAAGCTTCTTGCTGGGAAGATGATGCTTCGTTCTTCAGTGAACTGTTGTAGGATTCGTCATAAAATTCTGAGAAAAAGTTGACAATTTCCTTGCTCATCTTTCTGCTCATTGCGAGATGAAGAACGTTCATCTTTGAATTGTTTGTTTGATACAAAAGTGTTTCATCACATTCAATTAAATATGAAATCATGTTTAAGTTGGGCTCCTTTGTCGACAAAGCAATATGCAAGACGCTGTCTCCTGAAGTTGGATTTTTTCTCAAGACATCAACTCCTGCTTCAACAAGAAGCTTAACGATGGTAAAATCGTCATTTGCTGTTGCAATGTGAAGAGCAGTCAAGCCATCATCGTTAAGCTCATTTATGTTGAGATCAACTGATCCACTGAGAAGCTCGTTCACCGATTCTTGATCTTTTTGAAGAACCGCCAAATGCATAGGAGTGTTTCCGAATGCATCAGCTTGATTTGCATCGACTCCAAGGTTCAAGAAGATCTTCAACAGGTTTGGATAACCCGCAAGAATCAAAAGATGGATGCAATTCCGATCTAAATCATTCACTGATTTGAGGACGTCCATCAATTTGTACTTCAGCAGAATTAACACGAGATCTTTGACGTCTTCTTTTGATCCATGTTCAATGCAATCGAGAAAAATATTTTCTCCTGTTTCATCTTGCGAATCAATCAAAACGCAAATCATTTCACGGAGCTTTTCGCCATCAAAGTTGTTCTTGAACAATTTGATAAGCATCTTGAGCTTTTCCAAAACAGTTAAGTTCAATTCATGTGATGTTCGTCGAGCTGTTGGCTTTCGACTGCAGACTGCGTCAATCTCAAGCCTCGAATCTTCAACGAAATTAGTTCGAACGAAAAGATCTTCGATCGAGCTAACGTCTTCGGGACTCAACGGAAACGTGTTCAAATAGCCTTTCAGCATCGACTCTTCAAAGTACATCGACTCTTCTTCTCGATATGATTGCTGATGTCCACTTCGATTGAACTGTTGAGCACACGTGTCTGAAGTTTCTTGCCGCGTCGTACCAAAAGCACATGACATTTGTGAATTCGACTCGTGAGAGCCTACAACTGTTGGAATATAATCCGTCGAATCAGTTCGTCTTCTCTTAGAACCATGAATTGTATTTGGTTTGTAGCGGAAGTCAAGCGCTTCTGATGTGACTCCATCCTTTGGTCGAAACAATTGAACTTTAACATCGACGTACGAATCAATCGATGGTTTACGATAAGCGGGTGTCTTTAAAACAATTCCATATTGATGATGAACATCCGACTCTTGGAAGATTCCAAAGTCTTCCCAATAGCCAGAGCCACCAGCTCCATCATCAAAATGTTCAAAAAACTTAACTTTAATATTATCTAAAAGGAAAGAGAGAAATTAAATCTCGACGTCCAGTGACGATTTGAAAGCTTCACGAAGTCGATCAGATTTGAAAGCTTCACTTACTTTTGCAAACTTTCTCAACGAACATAAAAACTTCTTGTCCACCGCTCGCTGAGCTTGTGAAAGTACTCATACGAGTTATTTTCAATTCTCCGGTCAGAGCACTCTTCATGTTGTTGATGATGTTGGAATAAACCGGAGGGCATATTTTCACCCAAATATTTTGCACTTCGTCTTTGATAAACGCTTGAAAGCACAAGCAGACTTGATTCAAATTCATTTCCTTGTATTGCGATTCAGTTTCTTTTTTAAGCGATTGCTGTTCGGCGACTGTCAATTTACGGTTTTCTTCGAATTCCCTTTCAGCTTGGATCTTCTTGAAAAGCTCGACTTTAATGTGCTTTTTAGCTGTGTGAATGATTCCGAGTCCATCGAAACTGAAATTCAAATAAATCTTCGAACAATTTGATTTAAAATTGACAATTTTAACTTACACGGCTGTGAAATCGTTGTCAATTGAGACTTCCATGTCATGAGGATCACTTCTGTCTATATCGTTGCGTCGTTTTACAAGTTTATGCGAGTGTGGGCTTTCCTTGACCATTCCATTGTCAGAAACTTGATATAAACTGCATCGGATCATCGCCTTTGTTGTGCTGGGAAAGTTTCGTAAAGCAACTGAAGGATAAGATTTTTTGCCTTGGGCTCCCATTAAACTTCCATGTGTTCCGTGCATCTCGCTGTAGTATCGGAACCGAAAAGGTTTCTCAGACGGCTGCACAACAATCTCCAGAACTGGTGACTTTGCAGGAACAATGTGTGCTGCGAAAGATGCAATGATGAGCAATTAAAATTCAGCGAACGAATAATGCAAATTTTGTATTCTTGTTGTGTAGTTGAATGATTTAAATGTTTCACGCTTCCGAGAAAAATCCCGCTCGTAAATACATCGACGCAGATCACTCATCCAAATCAACAAAACAAATACGTAATATCAATTTATGTTCAATGAGCTGACTCACGTTTGGGGCTTAACGTTGTTGGCACAGTTGTTACTGATGGCGTCGAATTAAACGACATATAATTGTTTAATAAAGCTCCTGGAGGGCTGTAGAAGTTTGGAAGGACCTCTTGGAAGTCACCGAGATCTGCGAAGAAGAGACGAAGAGATATTAGTGTTAGTAACGAGTAGTAACAATAATTATTATAATGAAGTTCATAAACAGAGAGTCGGGGATTTTTATTTCATGAAATTACCATTGTAGTCGTAAGTTTGCATAGGGTTGATAATGTCAGCGGCGTTGTTACTTGATGACGCCAACATCTGATGCGAAATTGCTCCCATTTGTGTTGGGGACGTGCTGGACTGCTCCATCAACCCTGAATATCCTGAATCAATCGATGACTGCGACAAAGGCGACGACACGGGCAAGAAGTTACCTAAAAGGAAGGCGAGAAAAGGTTGAATGTGCTGCTGTCGCGATAAGTCAATCACTTGAAATATTAAATTGCGTTTGACGTTCCGTCTATACAAATTATTTGCTCGACATATATCTGGCTTTGATAAGAGAGTTCCCCGAAACAGAGTCGTTATCATCTGTGGCGAAATTTGGCGTCGCTTGATTTAACAAAGAACTGTTTGTAAATTATTTTATTACTCATGTCAATAAAGATTATTTATATGCTCGATAAAAATTAGAAACTGATTATTGGATTATTCACAATTAAGCGATAAAATTAGAAATTCGTTATTGATAAGAAAAACTCTCTCATTTTTTATGACCTTCACGCGCAAATATCAAACAAACTCAACTGTGTACGGTTAATCCATTGACATTTGACACATTCCAAGGTTTGTCCGGATTCAAAAACTTTTGAAAGTCCATGTCAAAATATTTTTATTTTTCACAACTTTTCCTTCACATGAAACTGAAATTCACAGACACTTGTTGCCTTTATGAAAGATTCTCGTCCAATGAATGAGTAGAGAATTATTTTTTTGCACTCACAAACTGTGTCGAGCGAGGAGAAAAAAATGCTTAAAGCTTTGTTGGCAGAGCGCGTGTATATAATTTGAGAGCCGCATCAAAACGATCAAGAGGTTGCATATATTTTATGAATAAATTTCCTCAAATGAGAGGTTCTGACAAGTTTTTTTTAGAGAAAATAATTTTTCAAATGAGCTTTCTTACACAAGTGACTTAAACCGCAAAAGGATTTTTACGTGCACAATTCGATTGGCAAGAGCGAACTCGATTGCCTATTTTTCTAACAAACTTAACAGAAGTCAACACTCGCGCAAATCACACGTGTCAAAATAAAACTAGAGATCAACTCATTTCAGCTGAAATGTTAAGATCAGTCTGAGGGAATTGAATCTAAAATGTGGTTTCGGTGATTCCCACATAGCGGGTCACTAGAGATAGAGAAGAAGTAGAGACCATCATGATTGAGCGCGAATATCATACGAAAGCAATTGGGTAAATGTGTATTGGCGCTACGCTCTGTAAACGCACAAGTCGCGGCTTTTTTATAGAGAGAATCTCTGCAATACGCGAGAGAAACGTGCGACCGGTATTTTGGTCTTTTTGTCTTCGGCTTAATCATCATCGTTTTGGAAGCTGGAATTTCCCTGAAAAAACGCTGTGATGCTCCTAACTGGTTTTTTTTTTGTGTTTGGAATTTCCTCGTCAACCAATCAACCGGTGAAATTAGTTGTGAGATCACAAAGATTTTCGGCTTTACCTGTCACACCGTTCCATCCCGCGTTCCACTCAAACGCTTGATCGGGCACATTAATTGTGTTACGACATGCAGTCGCGAAATTCATTATCACATTAGTTCGATCGAGTCGTTTCACTTTGAATTATTGAACAAGAATGAGCTCTCATCTCGAGAACAACTTAGTTTTGTTTGGCTTGAGCGTGAATCACATTTGTGAACGTCGTTTGAGATAACGAAAAGGGGAATCACACGAAAAAGTAGAGTTCGCAAAGAAATATTTTCTTGTTTTACGATTTATTTTCATCGCAATCTACTCAAAAAAAATTACGAACTATGCGTTGCGATTATTTTCGCATTGATAAAAATAAAACTTGAAATAAAAGCATTGGCAAACAATTTTCGACACCTGCTGTTTCTTCAAAGTTGTTTATCGTCGTTGATCAAGTAATTATTCATAAAAAATACCCAAAACTGTCTGGAATGCTAAACGAGACAACATATTTTTGTGGTTTCTTAATTTTTTTTATTCAAACTTCTTGATAAGGTCGCGATCACCTCTACGCAATTCTCGTGCTGCATGAACTAACTGCATAGCGCTGTCAGACGTAGGATTTACATGAGTCATGGATTGAGCTTCTTTGTCAAATATGTCTGCGAGAACATCAATTAGACCCTCAAAGCCGAGAGATTGAGCGTTTCGACGAATTCGATTTAATTCTTTGTAGAACTGCGAAGTCTTTTCCGGCATTTTCTTTGCATGACGAAGAATCTTTTGAACATCAGATTGGAGTGCGCTCTCTCGTAACCAACTCATGTTTCCAGATGTGTAGCTTTTCTTATCAGTTTTGATAGGGAATCCGTAGCTTTCGCCTGGCAAAGCGTCTTGTAGAAGTCCCAGATGTCGCATGTCACCAATCCAAGGGATGACACTTGTTCCCGGCATCAGAACCGAAAGCATCAAATTAGATTTCTTCTTGTCGGCATATGAATATGCAAGACCATACCAATCGTCAGCAAGTAGAACGAGTGCTGCCATATTTTCCAGTTTTAGTGCGCCGTGCAACAAAACAATTGCAGATTCCTTCGTGGTCAAGTCAGTGTTCGGCATTGAACTTGAGCTGGCGTCGTCATTTTCGTCATGAGAATTTTTTACGAAGAAGTGTTTCATCTCAGATTCAAGTTTCTCAAGTTCACTTCCAGTTTTCTTTGGGGAAGCTTCAACCCTCGGAAATATGAGATTTCGACTTAAGCTCGCAGGGGATCCGCCGGAGCCAACAAGATCAGAAATTTTAATGTAGCCGCAAACTTCCAATCGCCTTGAGATCACTCGAGTAGATTCATTGCCGAAAATGTCTTTACTTGTAAACGGCAAAGGAGCAGGGAAGATAGAAATTGGCGTTGAATCTAATTTCATATACGATCCAATTGCGATTACGGCATCGAACGTCTTGTAGTTTGCGTCACACATTGCTTTAAACATTTTCGATACCGCTCTTTCCATTGATTGATTTTCGGCGAGACGAGGTGTGAAGAGTTCTCCCTTTTGTTTTGATACGTCAAGAAGTTGTTGGTATAGATTGAGACCTATCGATGGAAATTTACAGTTGAACGATGACATAATTGGTTTAATTAGCTTACCATATTTGAATCCGATATCTTCGTCAATATTTCCTAAGCACATGATTGAAAATTTGCTTTGTAATGGCAATGGCAACGGCTGATTCTCTCCTGGTAATCCACTGATAAGATTTTTTACGGACTTTGAACCAAGTCCCACGCCGAGATCAGAAACCATTAAAAGTTGTGCATAGCTCTGGCTTCCCCAGTTACTGCTAAAGATGTTGCTACACGCCATAAGAACATCGTGAAGGCTAAAAGTCAAAAGAATAAATGTCAAGCCACCAGATTACTGAAGTTGAACTTTACAAACCTTGTCTTGTCGTAATGTTCGATTTTAAGAAGAGCAGCACGAATCAATGAATAGTCTTTTGTAAAGTCAACGATAACCTCGTAGAGTGCACTGTAAACAACCTGTAAAAGAGAACAAAACGTGATAAGTGGATGACATTGATAAAATTCAAAACAATTCAGGTGTAGTGTGTTTTTTCTTTCAAATGTTGTTTAATTCTTTATTAAGTTCCAAAGTCTAACATCCGTACATCTTTTTCAAACAGCTCAATCTTTTACTGAAATATTTTGTAAAATCAAGGAGTTACATGAATTTAAATAAACGAGGGAAGGGGGAGAGAAAAATATTTCAGAGCAGTGGTTCTATTTAATTTGTTGGGCTTTGTTTTTGGCGTTGACGAGATCTACAAGCTCCTTCACACGTTTTAAACATTCCTTTTTTGTTCGATTGGGAATGCATTCAGCGATGCGTTCCCATCTTTCAGCTGTTGAGACCGGATAGGTTTTGATAGCTTGTTCAAGCAGCGATTGCTCTTCTTTCGTCCATGTTTTAGATTCAACAGCTGGCGGTGGTACTCCGTTCGTTTTTACTTCCGGCTTTGTTGCATGTCCATTAACTAGCGGCTGAGCTTCGCCATTGACTTCTGGTTTCTCTTCGACAACTACAGCAGTTTCTTTCTTTACTTCAACCTGAGCTTTCTTCTCATCAACTGACGCTTTTCTTTCAATATTTTTAGCTTTCTTGACATCTCCCGAGTCTTTGGTGCTAATCTCAGAATTGTCCTCTTTTTTCAATTCTTTCTTACTCTTCTCAAAGGATTCAAACGCTTTTTGATTCATTTGAGTCTTCAAGTCGTTTTTCGTGAAATCGCTAGACTGAATATCCTTGGCCTTGTTCAGGACTTCCTTTGAGTTGAACCTAACGTTCTCTGGTAAGTTCGTAGCATGTTGGTTGATGAAGTTTGACACAACCTCCCATCGTTGATTTGTTCCTGCTGGGAAGATGTTGACTGCCTTGATGAGCAGTTGAACGTTATCGTTAGTCCACAAATTTTTCTTGTTTACTGCAATCAACGGTGAAGGTGTACCTTTGCCAATATTGTTTACGTAAGAGCTTGGTTGGAGATTTTTCTGGCGCTCTTCATCGTTTTGCTTATCCATATTTTCAATAGCTTCAAAGAAGATGACGTGACCATCGGACGGGTTTGCTTGAATCTTTTTGTTGAGTTCTTGAAGTTCCATGAGCTTGAAAGCTTCGCAGAGCTTTTCAACGTTCTCAACATTCTTAACCTTATCGCTTCCGTCGGTGACAAAGTAATCGTTACTCTTAGCAAAATCTCTAAAAGCTTTTCGTTCTTTCTTTAAGGCACGCTTTTGAATTTCTTTCTCGCGTTGAAGCACTTCGATGCGTTTTTGCTCTTCTTGTTCGGCTTTGAGTTTAGCTGCTAGTACTTCCTTAGCTTTACGTTCTTCTTCGGCTATGAGAGCTTGAGCTTGTGTTTGTTTTGCCTTCTTTGCCGCCAATTTCTTTTCTTTCTCTTCCTTTTTGAATCTTCCTATTCTAGGATCATTGTTGTAGGCAAGGTCTACAAGTTGACGGATTCTCGCCATCTCTTCCTTCTTCCGTTTCAATCTCATCGTCTTATTTTGCTTGTCAATCCAACGGCGTTCATCTCGATCTTGTCCCTTATCTTTGTCTTCTTCATCCAAGTAACTGTACTCGCGCCAGGATTGGAAATCGTACCAAAAATCATAGAATCGCTCAACATGACTGCGCTCACTTTCGTTAACTCCAAGCAATGGCACGTTTTTCTTCTCACTCCAACGAGAGTTCAGTTTGAAGCATGGACCCAAGACTTCAAAAAAGTTCTTTTCGACTTCACTTTGTGTTGGCAAGTCGTCGTTGAAGTTAGGATCAATCGAATCATATGATCGACGTTTCGGCTGATTTCCAAGAAACTCGTAGGCTCGTGTTATACAAGTGAAGTAATCGTCGTCTGGATTGATGTTCTCTCCTTTGCCCTTTCTCTTGTCGGGATGATGTCTCAATACGATCTTACGGTAAGCACGACGAATGTCGTCATCTGACGCATAATATCTAAAACGTCAGAATTATGCAATTAAGTAAAACTATTAATATATGAATACAAAGTGTCTTACCTTGCAGTCTGTAATCCCAGAACTGCATAATGATCTTGATCCTTCCAATGTTTTGGATCAAGGGCTTTGAGATATTCAACGTCGAGCTCAAACTTCACTTCCAACTCTTCTACATCGTCTAAGTTTTCATCAGCATTGCTTTGTGGTGCTTCGGGATCTTGCTTCTCGTCTTCGGCTTTGGGATATGGTAGAACTCGAGGATAATTCTCTTCGTTGATTTCACCAGTATACTGGAGAAACGATAAACCATAGCAGTTTATTCGCTTGTATTTTAAGTCTGTGTACAGGACTAGCGCCATTTTCTTCAGAATTTAAAATTTCATTCGCCAAAACTCGAGCAATGTTGAAGCCAGAAAACGTGCGACGACGAAAATTTAATTTTTTTGGGTTTCTGGTCCAACAATTCACAAGACTCTTATCACTTGATATCTTCACTGCTTGCTCCTTCCAATCCAATGATTTGTGATGCAAAAATACTTTTCCCCAACTTGGAACAAATGAAAAGGAATTTCGAGTAGAAATCGTTTTTTTTAGTGCTGTGGCGTGGTTTCTCTCCCTTCGATCACACTGCTCAACACTCAAACCTTCGGAACTTGGTCAAGCTCGGTTTAAATTTGAATCACTGATTTTTTACCATTGTAATACTGATTTTTTGACTGGTTTGTTTTAATTCATAAATTATGAATGTAGGATTTCTACTTTGTTTCCGGCTTTTTAGCAATTAAATATTTAACAACTTACCAGAGAAACAAACTCCATTGACTTGTTTTTGTTTGCTAAGTAATCGAGAAACTCATTGATCCCATCAATTGCAAGTTGGCTATATGAAATGTCCTGGTCTCTGTTGGTACAAGCGACTCTTGTCATTGATAAAGAAACCTACAGTAAAGAAAACATTTAAATGAACTTCAAATATTTTAGAAATTTAAATTTTAATTAAATCTCACATCTAATGCGATTATCGTTGGCATTTTGCTTCAACTTTAAACGAACCCAACAATTCTTATTTATTTCAATTACACTTTATTAAAGAAACTATGAGCTTCTGTAGCAGAAATATATTTCTCGATTTTCAATGTTTACAATTTGACTTGAATTATTTTAAACCTCTGCAACTTAAACAAAAATATTTTCTGAGATGACAATTGAAGATTTAAATTCTTTATTCAACCGCTAAATAAATGAAACCAATATTTTATTGATTAGTGATTAGTGATAAATTTCACGAACATTAATTTCCTTGAAAATTTCTGTTTTCCATTCCTCGACGAGACATTTATCACTCTCGTTAATCATCAATACTTTCAAATCTTTTTGCTTGACACCTCGCAATTCAACAACTTTAAGTTCTTCAAATTTTCTGTTCGTTTCTATTAAAGCTCGAAAGGTATTATTGTCAATAACTGGGAGGTAAAGGCGTTTAACGTTTGGCATTGAGTTCATGAAAAATTTAAAAGTGTCAGGGTCCTGTCTTAATTTACACTTGAGATGAGTGATCGATGTTGATGTTACATTTGGAAAGTCGTCGTTGGACAGATTAAAGGAATCCCGAGGTGCAGAGTCTTAAGCTTCGGCAATCTCATGATCATCTTGAATAATTTTATGTCGTTGTCAAGATCAATCGTCAACTCTTCGAGATGATCCTTTTGTGAGTTAATGAACTCCTATAAATGTGAGCTGTGCAGTTCGCTAGATCGCATAACATCTACATATATCTAATATAAACTTTTAAGCTTGAATTGAAATAATTTCCAAGTTTGATCTGCAAACATATTATTTTCGTTTGTTACAAGCGATAAACTTGTTAAATTTTTGTAGTTTTCGAGCATTTTAGTTAAAATACTGTCCTTAGAAATATAACCATTAAAATCGATGGACGAAAAGTTCAATAATTTAACATACACAAATTTGGTCTGGGCTCTGTAATATTTTGAAATGAGTAAAACGTCTCAATCTTAGTAAACTAAGACTTTCATTAATTCTGTGAAATCAAAAATGAACGAAGCAATAGAATTTATTTTTACATTTTTATTCCAGTTCTTGGCAGAAAAGTTATTTCAAAAGTACAAAAAGCCAATTTGGTTATGGATTAATGGTAAGAATAAAAAAATGTAATTGAAAAAATAATTAATTTTAATTCACAGGAAAATTCCGGCGAAATGAGCAAATAAGATGCAAAGTATTTCGATGCCGGCAGCGATTCAAAAACCAACAAGAATTCATGGAGCATGAAGCAATTCATTTGGGCCCTCAACATTACGAGTGCCCATTTTGTTTGTACCGCTCAACAAGGAATTTCAACCTCAAAACGCATTTGAAGACGCATCGCCAAAACTAATTTTATTTTTTTAAATGTGGTGCCCCACATTCAGAAAAGAGCCAAAAACGCTCTTCAATATGAATTCACATTTGGAGACCTTCCGGAAGCGAAATAAATAAAACATTATGTATATATTATATAATACATTATATTATATTTTTAACAGGAAATGAGCACGAAGAAAAAAATGCAGAATCTTGAGATGCCGACAAAAATTTAAAGACGATAAAGAAGCTGAGATGCATGCCAAAATTCATAGAGGCCCAGGACTTTATCAGTGCCCGAAATGCAACTACACTTCAAACCGACTCTTCAATGTGACTATTCATTTTGAGAAAGTTCACGGAAATCTTCACTAAAGCGTTGCAAGTTATTAGTGCATATTGCGTTTACCGTTCTACAAGAAATTTCAACATAAACACGCATTTGATGAAGCATCTGCAGCGGTTCAACACAAACGAAGAAGTTGAAGCTCACGAGCTCATTCATGTTTCTCCAAAAATATATATTTGTCCAGAGTGCCAACATCAAACAGAGCGGCTTTTCAACCTGAATCAAAATTTTGTTCAAAATATGTATATATTATATTATACATTATATTATATTTTTTAAAGCGAAGGCATGGACAATGAATTCTCTGTGTGTCTTTATTATATTTTTATATCACAGTAAGTCCAGAATCAAGTTATTCTGAAGGCGGAAGCTTATTCAATATAATATATGCAATATTATATAATATATATTATAATATATTTAATATATGATATAATATATATGTAACATCTAATGAGCCTCAAGTTTGAACATACACAAATTTGGTCTGGGCTTTGTAATATTTTGAAATGAGTAAAACGTCTTGATCTTAGTAAACTAAGACTTTCATTAATTCTGTGAAATCAAAAATGAACGAAGCAATAGAATTTATTTTTACATTTTTATTCCAGTTCTTGGCAGAAAAGTTATTTCAAAAGTACAAAAAGCCAATTTGGTTATGGATTAATGGTAAGAATAAAAAAATGTAATTGAAAAAATAATTAATTTTAATTCACAGGAAAATTCCGGCGAAATGAGCAAATAAGATGCAAAGTATTTCGATGCCGGCAGCGATTCAAAAACCAACAAGAATTCATGGAGCATGAAGCAATTCATTTGGGCCCTCAACATTACGAGTGCCCATTTTGTTTGTACCGCTCAACAAGGAATTTCAACCTCAAAACGCATTTGAAGACGCATCGCCAAAACTAATTTTATTTTTTTAAATGTGGTGCCCCACATTCAGAAAAGAGCCAAAAACGCTCTTCAATATGAATTCACATTTGGAGACCTTCCGGAAGCGAAATAAATAAAACATTATGTATATATTATATAATACATTATATTATATTTTTAACAGGAAATGAGCACGAAGAAAAAAATGCAGAATCTTGAGATGCCGACAAAAATTTAAAGACGATAAAGAAGCTGAGATGCATGCCAAAATTCATAGAGGCCCAGGACTTTATCAGTGCCCGAAATGCAACTACACTTCAAACCGACTCTTCAATGTGACTATTCATTTTGAGAAAGTTCACGGAAATCTTCACTAAAGCGTTGCAAGTTATTAGTGCATATTGCGTTTACCGTTCTACAAGAAATTTCAACATAAACACGCATTTGATGAAGCATCTGCAGCGGTTCAACACAAACGAAGAAGTTGAAGCTCACGAGCTCATTCATGTTTCTCCAAAAATATATATTTGTCCAGAGTGCCAACATCAAACAGAGCGGCTTTTCAACCTGAATCAAAATTTTGTTCAAAATATGTATATATTATATTATACATTATATTATATTTTTTAAAGCGAAGGCATGGACAATGAATTCTCTGTGTGTCTTTATTATATTTTTATATCACAGTAAGTCCAGAATCAAGTTATTCTGAAGGCGGAAGCTTATTCAATATAATATATGCAATATTATATAATATATATTATAATATATTTAATATATGATATAATATATATGTAACATCTAATGAGCCTCAAGTTTGAACATACACAAATTTGGTCTGGGCTTTGTAATATTTTGAAATGAGTAAAACGTCTTGATCTTAGTAAACTAAGACTTTCATTAATTCTGTGAAATCAAAAATGAACGAAGCAATAGAATTTATTTTTACATTTTTATTCCAGTTCTTGGCAGAAAAGTTATTTCAAAAGTACAAAAAGCCAATTTGGTTATGGATTAATGGTAAGAATAAAAAAATGTAATTGAAAAAATAATTAATTTTAATTCACAGGAAAATTCCGGCGAAATGAGCAAATAAGATGCAAAGTATTTCGATGCCGGCAGCGATTCAAAAACCAACAAGAATTCATGGAGCATGAAGCAATTCATTTGGGCCCTCAACATTACGAGTGCCCATTTTGTTTGTACCGCTCAACAAGGAATTTCAACCTCAAAACGCATTTGAAGACGCATCGCCAAAACTAATTTTATTTTTTTAAATGTGGTGCCCCACATTCAGAAAAGAGCCAAAAACGCTCTTCAATATGAATTCACATTTGGAGACCTTCCGGAAGCGAAATAAATAAAACATTATGTATATATTATATAATACATTATATTATATTTTTAACAGGAAATGAGCACGAAGAAAAAAATGCAGAATCTTGAGATGCCGACAAAAATTTAAAGACGATAAAGAAGCTGAGATGCATGCCAAAATTCATAGAGGCCCAGGACTTTATCAGTGCCCGAAATGCAACTACACTTCAAACCGACTCTTCAATGTGACTATTCATTTTGAGAAAGTTCACGGAAATCTTCACTAAAGCGTTGCAAGTTATTAGTGCATATTGCGTTTACCGTTCTACAAGAAATTTCAACATAAACACGCATTTGATGAAGCATCTGCAGCGGTTCAACACAAACGAAGAAGTTGAAGCTCACGAGCTCATTCATGTTTCTCCAAAAATATATATTTGTCCAGAGTGCCAACATCAAACAGAGCGGCTTTTCAACCTGAATCAAAATTTTGTTCAAAATATGTATATATTATATTATACATTATATTATATTTTTTAAAGCGAAGGCATGGACAATGAATTCTCTGTGTGTCTTTATTATATTTTTATATCACAGTAAGTCCAGAATCAAGTTATTCTGAAGGCGGAAGCTTATTCAATATAATATATGCAATATTATATAATATATATTATAATATATTTAATATATGATATAATATATATGTAACATCTAATGAGCCTCAAGTTTGAACATACACAAATTTGGTCTGGGCTTTGTAATATTTTGAAATGAGTAAAACGTCTTGATCTTAGTAAACTAAGACTTTCATTAATTCTGTGAAATCAAAAATGAACGAAGCAATAGAATTTATTTTTACATTTTTATTCCAGTTCTTGGCAGAAAAGTTATTTCAAAAGTACAAAAAGCCAATTTGGTTATGGATTAATGGTAAGAATAAAAAAATGTAATTGAAAAAATAATTAATTTTAATTCACAGGAAAATTCCGGCGAAATGAGCAAATAAGATGCAAAGTATTTCGATGCCGGCAGCGATTCAAAAACCAACAAGAATTCATGGAGCATGAAGCAATTCATTTGGGCCCTCAACATTACGAGTGCCCATTTTGTTTGTACCGCTCAACAAGGAATTTCAACCTCAAAACGCATTTGAAGACGCATCGCCAAAACTAATTTTATTTTTTTAAATGTGGTGCCCCACATTCAGAAAAGAGCCAAAAACGCTCTTCAATATGAATTCACATTTGGAGACCTTCCGGAAGCGAAATAAATAAAACATTATGTATATATTATATAATACATTATATTATATTTTTAACAGGAAATGAGCACGAAGAAAAAAATGCAGAATCTTGAGATGCCGACAAAAATTTAAAGACGATAAAGAAGCTGAGATGCATGCCAAAATTCATAGAGGCCCAGGACTTTATCAGTGCCCGAAATGCAACTACACTTCAAACCGACTCTTCAATGTGACTATTCATTTTGAGAAAGTTCACGGAAATCTTCACTAAAGCGTTGCAAGTTATTAGTGCATATTGCGTTTACCGTTCTACAAGAAATTTCAACATAAACACGCATTTGATGAAGCATCTGCAGCGGTTCAACACAAACGAAGAAGTTGAAGCTCACGAGCTCATTCATGTTTCTCCAAAAATATATATTTGTCCAGAGTGCCAACATCAAACAGAGCGGCTTTTCAACCTGAATCAAAATTTTGTTCAAAATATGTATATATTATATTATACATTATATTATATTTTTTAAAGCGAAGGCATGGACAATGAATTCTCTGTGTGTCTTTATTATATTTTTATATCACAGTAAGTCCAGAATCAAGTTATTCTGAAGGCGGAAGCTTATTCAATATAATATATGCAATATTATATAATATATATTATAATATATTTAATATATGATATAATATATATGTAACATCTAATGAGCCTCAAGTTTGAACATACACAAATTTGGTCTGGGCTTTGTAATATTTTGAAATGAGTAAAACGTCTTGATCTTAGTAAACTAAGACTTTCATTAATTCTGTGAAATCAAAAATGAACGAAGCAATAGAATTTATTTTTACATTTTTATTCCAGTTCTTGGCAGAAAAGTTATTTCAAAAGTACAAAAAGCCAATTTGGTTATGGATTAATGGTAAGAATAAAAAAATGTAATTGAAAAAATAATTAATTTTAATTCACAGGAAAATTCCGGCGAAATGAGCAAATAAGATGCAAAGTATTTCGATGCCGGCAGCGATTCAAAAACCAACAAGAATTCATGGAGCATGAAGCAATTCATTTGGGCCCTCAACATTACGAGTGCCCATTTTGTTTGTACCGCTCAACAAGGAATTTCAACCTCAAAACGCATTTGAAGACGCATCGCCAAAACTAATTTTATTTTTTTAAATGTGGTGCCCCACATTCAGAAAAGAGCCAAAAACGCTCTTCAATATGAATTCACATTTGGAGACCTTCCGGAAGCGAAATAAATAAAACATTATGTATATATTATATAATACATTATATTATATTTTTAACAGGAAATGAGCACGAAGAAAAAAATGCAGAATCTTGAGATGCCGACAAAAATTTAAAGACGATAAAGAAGCTGAGATGCATGCCAAAATTCATAGAGGCCCAGGACTTTATCAGTGCCCGAAATGCAACTACACTTCAAACCGACTCTTCAATGTGACTATTCATTTTGAGAAAGTTCACGGAAATCTTCACTAAAGCGTTGCAAGTTATTAGTGCATATTGCGTTTACCGTTCTACAAGAAATTTCAACATAAACACGCATTTGATGAAGCATCTGCAGCGGTTCAACACAAACGAAGAAGTTGAAGCTCACGAGCTCATTCATGTTTCTCCAAAAATATATATTTGTCCAGAGTGCCAACATCAAACAGAGCGGCTTTTCAACCTGAATCAAAATTTTGTTCAAAATATGTATATATTATATTATACATTATATTATATTTTTTAAAGCGAAGGCATGGACAATGAATTCTCTGTGTGTCTTTATTATATTTTTATATCACAGTAAGTCCAGAATCAAGTTATTCTGAAGGCGGAAGCTTATTCAATATAATATATGCAATATTATATAATATATATTATAATATATTTAATATATGATATAATATATATGTAACATCTAATGAGCCTCAAGTTTGAACATACACAAATTTGGTCTGGGCTTTGTAATATTTTGAAATGAGTAAAACGTCTTGATCTTAGTAAACTAAGACTTTCATTAATTCTGTGAAATCAAAAATGAACGAAGCAATAGAATTTATTTTTACATTTTTATTCCAGTTCTTGGCAGAAAAGTTATTTCAAAAGTACAAAAAGCCAATTTGGTTATGGATTAATGGTAAGAATAAAAAAATGTAATTGAAAAAATAATTAATTTTAATTCACAGGAAAATTCCGGCGAAATGAGCAAATAAGATGCAAAGTATTTCGATGCCGGCAGCGATTCAAAAACCAACAAGAATTCATGGAGCATGAAGCAATTCATTTGGGCCCTCAACATTACGAGTGCCCATTTTGTTTGTACCGCTCAACAAGGAATTTCAACCTCAAAACGCATTTGAAGACGCATCGCCAAAACTAATTTTATTTTTTTAAATGTGGTGCCCCACATTCAGAAAAGAGCCAAAAACGCTCTTCAATATGAATTCACATTTGGAGACCTTCCGGAAGCGAAATAAATAAAACATTATGTATATATTATATAATACATTATATTATATTTTTAACAGGAAATGAGCACGAAGAAAAAAATGCAGAATCTTGAGATGCCGACAAAAATTTAAAGACGATAAAGAAGCTGAGATGCATGCCAAAATTCATAGAGGCCCAGGACTTTATCAGTGCCCGAAATGCAACTACACTTCAAACCGACTCTTCAATGTGACTATTCATTTTGAGAAAGTTCACGGAAATCTTCACTAAAGCGTTGCAAGTTATTAGTGCATATTGCGTTTACCGTTCTACAAGAAATTTCAACATAAACACGCATTTGATGAAGCATCTGCAGCGGTTCAACACAAACGAAGAAGTTGAAGCTCACGAGCTCATTCATGTTTCTCCAAAAATATATATTTGTCCAGAGTGCCAACATCAAACAGAGCGGCTTTTCAACCTGAATCAAAATTTTGTTCAAAATATGTATATATTATATTATACATTATATTATATTTTTTAAAGCGAAGGCATGGACAATGAATTCTCTGTGTGTCTTTATTATATTTTTATATCACAGTAAGTCCAGAATCAAGTTATTCTGAAGGCGGAAGCTTATTCAATATAATATATGCAATATTATATAATATATATTATAATATATTTAATATATGATATAATATATATGTAACATCTAATGAGCCTCAAGTTTGAACATACACAAATTTGGTCTGGGCTTTGTAATATTTTGAAATGAGTAAAACGTCTTGATCTTAGTAAACTAAGACTTTCATTAATTCTGTGAAATCAAAAATGAAAGAAACAATAAAATTTATTTTTATATTTTTAATCAAGTTGTTGGCAGGAAATTTATTTTCAAGGTACAAAAAAGCAATTTTGTCATGGATTAAAGGTAAGAATAAAAAAATGTAATTGAAATAATAATTAATAATTTATTTTATTTTCAGGAAAATTCCGTCGAAATGAGCCGCAAATAAAATGCAAGGTTGTTAGATGCCGGCAGCGATTCGAAAATAATCAAGAAGCCGAAGAGCACGAAAGAGTTCATTTGGGTCCTGGATATTACCAGTGCCCATTTTGCGTCTACCACTCAACAAGAAACGTTATACAAATAAAATGCAAAATTGCTAGATGCCGCTAGAAATTCTATTCGAAGGAAGAAGTTAGAGAACATAGAAAAATTCATAAGGGTCCTGGATTGTACAGGTGCCCCACATGCAGAAAAAAGAGTCAAAAACGCTCTTCAATATGAATTCACATTTGGAGACCTGCCGGAAGCGAGATAAATAAAACATTATGTATATATTATATAATACATTATATTATATTTTTAACAGGAAATGAGCATGAAGAAAGAAAATGCAGAATCTTGAGATGCCGACAAAAATTTAAAGACGATAAAGAAGCTGGGATGCATGCTAAAATTCATAGAGGCCCAGGACTTTATCAGTGCCCGAAATGCAACTACACTTCAAACCGACTCTTCAATGTGACTATTCATTTTGAGAAAGTTCACGGAAATCTTCACTAAAGCGTTGCAAGTTATTAGTGCATATTGCGTTTACCGTTCTACAAGAAATTTCAACATAAACACGCATTTGATGAAGCATCTGCAGCGGTTCAACACAAACGAAGAAGTTGGAGCTCACGAGCTCATTCATGTTTCTCCAAAAATATATATTTGTCCAGAGTGCTACCATCAAACAGAGCGGCTTTTCAATCTGAATCATAATTTTGTTCAAAATATGTATATATTATATTATACATTATATTATATTTTTTAAAGCGAAGGCATGGACAATGAATTCTCTGTGTGTCTTTATTATATTTTTATATCACAGTAAGTCCAGAATCAAGTTATTCTAAAGGCGGAAGCTTAATTCAATATAATATATGCAATATTATATAATATATATTATAATATATTTAATATATGCATATCATATATGACTCACCTGTTCCTGTGATGTTCAAACTTGAGGCTCATTAGATGTTACATATATATTATATCATATATATAATATATATGTAACATCTAATGAGCCTCAAGTTTGAACATACACAAATTTGGTCTGGGCTCTGTAATATTTTGAAATGAGTAAAACGTCTCGATCTTAGTAAACTAAGACTTTCATTAATTCTGTGAAATCAAAAATGAAAGAAACAATAAAATTTATTTTTATATTTTTAATCAAGTTGTTGGCAGGAAATTTATTTTCAAGGTACAAAAAAGCAATTTTGTCATGGATTAAAGGTAAGAATAAAAAAATGTAATTGAAATAATAATTAATAATTTATTTTATTTTCAGGAAAATTCCGTCGAAATGAGCCGCAAATAAAATGCAAGGTTGTTAGATGCCGGCAGCGATTCGAAAATAATCAAGAAGCCGAAGAGCACGAAAGAGTTCATTTGGATCCTGGATATTACCAGTGCCCATTTTGCGTCTACCACTCAACAAGAAACGTTATACAAATAAAATGCAAAATTGCTAGATGCCGCTAGAAATTCAATTCGAAGGAAGAAGTTAGAGAACATAGAAAAATTCATAAGGGTCCTGGATTGTACAGGTGCCCCACATGCAGAAAAAAGAGTCAAAAACGCTCTTCAATATGAATTCACATTTGAAGACCTGCCGGAAGCGAGATAAATAAAACATTATGTATATATTACATTATACATTATATTCCCGAAATGCGACTACACTTCAAACCGACTCCTGAATGTAACTAAACATTTGAAAAAGGTTCACCGGATCCCTCAAATGAAAACAAATCGTAGAAGTTAAACTGAAACAACTAAAAGCTGAACTACTAAAAGCTTTTAAATTAACTACTTAAATTAATTACTAACTTAATCGCACAATATTTTTTAAACAGACTCAAGGAAGCAATTTCAACTTTTTAATACATAACGTTGCAACTTTATTAAGAAAAAATCAAGTTTGATATCAAAACATGAGAAAAACTTGAAAATTTAAATGTTCATGAAGTCGTCAAAAACAACAATTTTCGACGTACTCAAGCCAAATTATGCGTCATACTACCCAATCTACGGTTTTTTAATTTTTTGTTAGATGTTTAACAAAATTGCATTCACCGAATATGCAGATTAATTTATATTAACCCTCAAATTTAAGGTCAAAGTTGAAAGTTTTTGAAAATTTTCAAGATTTTTCTCATGTTTTGATATCAAACTTGATTTTTTCTTAATAAAGTTGCCACGTAATGTATTAAAAAGTTGAAATTGCTTCCTTGAGTCTGTTTAAAAAATATTGTGCGATTAAGTTAGTAATTAATTTAAGTAGTTAATTTAAAAGCTTTTAGTAGTTCAGCTTTTAGTTGTTTCAGTTTAACTTCTACGATTTGTTTTCATTTGAGGGATCCGGTGAACCTTTTTCAAATGTTTAGTTACATTCAGGAGTCGGTTTGAAGTGTAGTCGTTGAAAGTTGCAACAAGATGTATTAAAAAGATTTAAAACACAATTAGACAAATTCATCGATGTATGACATGAATAGGTTTAGTGGATGGTTTGTGACAAATTTTGACTTTTGTGTTAGAAAATTGCTAGAAAACTGCTTAAAACACGATTTTGTTCATTTTTCCTTTAGTGGTCCCGATTTCGGAGGTTATTTTTTAGCATAATCAACCTCTTCACCCACTCATTGCATATCGATTTAAGCGGCAGAATGTGTTCTATACTTCTGTAATAAAATATTTCAAAGTTTGATCACCCAGTTAAAGTAATTGACGACAATGTTCAAAAAGAAACGAAATTTTTCGATAAAATTTGACTTTCAGGATCTATTGTGCAAAATTGGTATCATTTTTTTAAAAAATTAATTTTCTTTTCAATAGATCAACTATCAAAGAATAAAAAAAAGTTAACTACAGAGAGTTTGATCAAAGGGTTTTTAATTAAATCAATTTTAACTAACAGGTAATTTTTCTCATTTTAAAAATATTACCACCACTGCCACCAGTGGTGGTAGTGGTGGCGACCATGGTGGTGAATACACTCCACCACTTACCACCACTGGTGCACCACTGGTGGCGACGAACTCTAACTTTAAGTTCTTCAAATTTTCTTTTCATTTCTATTAAAGTTTTAAAAGTTTCCTTGTTAATTACGTCGAGTTAAACCCGTTTAACGTTAGGCATTGAGTTTATGAAAAATTTAAGAGTGCGAGGTTCCTCTTTTATTCCACACTTGAGTTGAGTGATCGATGTTGGAATTACATTTGGAAAGTCCTCCTTAGAGGGATATAATGAATTGTCGAGCTCCAGAATCTTAAGCTTCGGCAATCTCATGATCAAGTTGAATAATTCTATGTCGTTGTCAAGATGAATCGTCAACTCTTCGAGATGATCCTTTTGTGAGTTAATGAATTTACATAAATTTGTGCTGTGCATTTCGCTATATCGGTTAACATCTATTACTAAGTTTTTAAGCTTGAATTGAAATCGTTTCCAAGTCTGGTCTTCGAACATATCACTTTCGTTTGTTTCAAGAGTCAGGCTTGTTAGATTTTTGGAATATTCAAGCATTTTAGTTAAAATACTGTCCGTGGAAATGAAACCATGACTATCTTTAAAATCAAATTTTTCGATTGCAACACATTTTACCAAAAATTCAGCATAACTTACGCCCATCGACCGAAATGAAACAAAATGCATTTTCAGATATTTTAACTTTTGAAACTTTAAAACTTTGAAAGATTTTGAGTTTGAAGATGATCCGTCATCAAATGGAAATGCTTCTCCATGGAATCTATTTCTTAAAGAGAAGCTTTCAACTGATGACTCGATTGACGAGAGAAAGTTGAACAAATCCAATTTTCTTCTAAAATTTGTCTCGCTTATTGAAACACTTTTCCAGTCGTGAGCTTTACTAATAAAGATATCAAGCTCCAAATCGGTAATGCAATGAGATTCAGTGATCAAAGGGAAGATGAGCGAAGGCTGTATTCCTAGCCAATCGATCCTTCGTCTGACTTCAATGCTTTGATATTTTCTCGAACTGTTTTTCAACAAATCGTAATCTTCCGTTTTCAGCTCACGTATTCCATTAAAAACAACTTTTATGTTTTCCATGAGAATTTTCGACGATGCGATGCAGTTATACCAAAGTGGGCTGACCTCGGAAACCTTCATCAAGTCCTTGGCACTCAAATGATTAAGGATCATCTCAGGAATATTTAGAAAGCGAGAGAAGTGAATCAAAGGATCCAAGTTATTCGAAGACATTTTAGATAATTTGATGACTTTCGTGTTAGGTTCTTCATTTGAAACTTTTTCCATCACACGAAACTCAAAATGCCTTTAATTAATGTAAGTCTCTTGTATTTTATTGAATTCAAAGGTTTTCCTAATTAAAATGTAATTTACATGAATTTATTTCTGCACTCAACATTTTACAAATTTTATTATATTTTATTCGACACTTCCAGCTCTTAGTCTACTTGAGCAAAAACGAATCGGGCCTTAATCTCAAATTTATTTTAGAAAATCAGTGATAAATTTCACGAAAATTAATTTCCTTGAAAATTTCTATTCTCCATTCCTCGACGAGACATTTTATTTCTATTAAAGTCTTGAAGATTTCCTTGTTAATTACGTCGAGGTAAAGACGTTTAACGTTTGGCATTGAGTTCATGAAAAATTTAAGAGTGCGAGGTTCCTCTTTGATTCTAGACTTGAAATGGGTGATCGATGTTGATATTACATTTGGAACATCGTCCTCGGACGGCAATAATGCATTTTTAAGTTCCAGAATCTTAAGCTTCGGCAGTCTCATGATATTGTTGAATATTTCTGTGTTGTTGACAAGATGAATCGTGAACTCTTCGAGATTATTCTTTTGTGATTTAATGAACTCCCATAAATGTATGCTGTGCAGTTCGCTATATCGCATAACATCTATAAATAAACTTTTAAGCTTGAATTGAAATCGTTTCCAAGATTCATGTTCAAACATATCACTTTCATTTGTATCAAGCGACAGACTTGTTAGTTTCTCGAAGTTTTCGAGCATTTTTGTTAAAATACTGTCGATGGCAATGAATCCATGACTATCTTGAAAATCAAATCTTTCGATTGCAACAGAATTTACCAAAAATTCAGCATAATCTACGCCCATCGACCGAAATACAACAAACTGCATTTTCAGATATTTTAACTTTTGAAACTTTAAAACTTTGTAAGATTTTAAATTTGGAGATGAACCGTAATCAAATGGAAATGCGTTTCCATGGAATCTATTTCTGACAGAAAAGCTTTCAACTGAAGATTCGATTGACGAGAGAAATTTGGATCTATACAAGTAGCACACCCTTGGAAATCTATAGAAAATTTATAGAAAAAACATAGAAAATACATAGGAAATAAATAGATTTAAAAATCCATATATTTTCTATATATTTCCTATGTTTTTTCTATTTTCTATTAAAAATCTATTTGTTTTCTATAGATTTTCCATTTATTTTCTATTTATTTACTATTAAATTTTAATATAAATTATCTAAATAGAAATACTATGGATTTTCTACAAAAAAACTAAAAATGCCAAAGGTGTGCTTCCGTCCACCTTTTTTAGAAAAAATTATGGGTTTTCTATAGAAAATTTATAGATTTTTTATAGAAACCATATAGATTTTCAATGGAATTTTTATTGAAACACGTTACGTCAAAGTTCTACGTCGTTACGTTTTATATTGAAAATACATGGAAAATATATAGATTTTCCATGGTTTTAATACATGAAAAATATGATTTGTACAATGTTATGGTAATTATATTGTAGATAAGTTTGCAAGGAATTCAGCGACGGATATTTCTCTTTTGTCCAGTTTTTCTTTGTTTTCTTTGAACGGCTTTGAAAGCTTAGAGTGGTCCTTGTGTTTCAATTTTCATGTGTTTCTCCCTGGAGATCTGCGTACGTCTTATGAATAAAATTTTGAAGAGATTCATTAAAAACCCATATGTTTGGATTCTTTTGAAAAACAGTTTTCAACTGATGGTTTAAAGATTCGACACAATTATTTGTTCGAGCTTTAAGCTTTGTCACACACCACTCCTTAACTTTAAACTGCTTTGTCCATACGTCTACGAAATATCTAGAATAAAATAGGCGGATATTAGCTTATGGCTTCGGATTTTATGTTAAAAACCTATAGAAAATCCATTTGTTTTAAATGGATATTTGTTATTGACTTACCTGTAGAAGTCTATGAAAAATTCTGTTAAGTCTTCATTTTCAATATATTCTGCGATAGCCAACAAACCTAGCAAGATGTGTTGATGTGGAAGCAAACATAATCGCATGAAGAGTTTAAGAGTAAAACGTGCGTTTTCATTTCTGACCAATTGTTCTGCTAGCAAAGGGATTGATTTTGCTTTTCGTCTCAAGGCCTGACAAAAATGAAACATGCAGCCGCTAAGCTTTGCGTGTGGCCAAACGACTCGGAAAGCTTTACGTTCTCCTTTTTCGACCAATCGTTTTTTAAATAAAAATTTAATTGGGTTTCACATCTAAATTATATTAAAACTTAATGGATTTTTAATAGAAAATCCATAGAAAACGCTACGTTTCTTACGTCAGAAATATAGAAAAAAACATTAAAAATTCATGGAAAATTTATTTGTTTTAAAGAATGGCCATGGATTTTCCATGAATTTTTAATGTTTTTTCTATATTTCTGACGTAAGAAACGTAGCGTTTTCTATGGATTTTCTATTAGAAACCTATAGTTATTGCTTAAAATAAATAGAATTTCCATAAGTTTTTAATATTTTTCCTACATTTTTGACGTAACGTTTTCTATGGATTACCTATTAAAAATCTATTAATTTTTAATTAAAATTTAATAGTTCCCAAATCACATATTTATTTTCTATAGATTTTCTACATAAAATCTATATGTCAGATGGATTTTCTATAGAATTTCTATAAAAATTCTATAGAAAGGTGTGCTACTTTTAGGGTGTGCTACTTGTCAAGTCCCCTTTGCGTGTGGCCAAACGACTCGGAAAGCTTTACGTTCTCCTTTTTCGACCAATCGTTTTTTAAATAAAAATTTAATTAGGTTTCACATCTAAATTATATTAAAACTTAATGGATTTTTAATAGAAAATCCATAGAAAACGCTACGTTTCTTACGTCAGAAATATAGAAAAAACATTAAAAATTCATGGAAAATTTATTTGTTTTAAAGAATGGCCATGGATTTTCCATGAATTTTTAATGTTTTTTCTATATTTCTGACGTAAGAAACGTAGCGTTTTCTATGGATTTTCTATTAGAAACCTATAGTTATTGCTTAAAATAAATAGAATTTCCATAAGTTTTTAATATTTTTCCTACATTTTTGACGTAACGTTTTCTATGGATTACCTATTAAAAATCTATTAATTTTTAATTAAAATTTAATAGTTCCCAAATCACATATTTATTTTCTATAGATTTTCTACATAAAATCTATATGTCAGATGGATTTTCTATAGAATTTCTATAAAAATTCTATAGAAAGGTGTGCTACTTTTAGGGTGTGCTACTTGTCAAGTCCCCTTTGCGTGTGGCCAAACGACTCGGAAAGCTTTACGTTCTCCTTTTTCGACCAATCGTTTTTTAAATAAAAATTTAATTGGGTTTCACATCTAAATTATATTAAAACTTAATAGATTTCTAATAGAAAATCCATAGAAAACGCTACGTTTCTTACGTCAGAAATATAGAAAAAACATTAAAAATTCATGGAAAATTTATTTGTTTTAAAGAATGGCCATGGATTTTCCATGAATTTTTAATGTTTTTTCTATATTTCTGACGTAAGAAACGTAGCGTTTTCTATGGATTTTCTATTAGAAACCCTATAGTTATTGCTTAAAATCAATAGAATTTCCATAAGTTTTTAATATTTTTCCTACATTTTTGACGTAACGTTTTCTATGGATTACCTATTAAAAATCTATTAATTTTTAATTAAAATTTAATAGTTCCCAAATCACATATTTATTTTCTATAGATTTTCTACATAAAATCTATATGTCAGATGGATTTTCTATAGAATTTCTATAAAAATTCTATAGAAAGGTGTGCTACTTTTAGGGTGTGCTACTTGTCAAGTCCCCTTTGCGTGTGGCCAAACGACTCGGAAAGCTTTACGTTCTCCTTTTTCGACCAATCGTTTTTTAAATAAAAATTTAATTGGGTTTCACATCTAAATTATATTAAAACTTAATGGATTTTCTATTAGAAAATCCATAGAAAACGCTACGTTTCTTACGTCAGAAATATAGAAAAAACATTAAAAATTCATGGAAAATTTATTTGTTTTAAAGAATGGCCATGGATTTTCCATGAATTTTTAATGTTTTTTCTATATTTCTGACGTAAGAAACGTAGCGTTTTCTATGGATTTTCTATTAGAAACCTATAGTTATTGCTTAAAATAAATAGAATTTCCATAAGTTTTTAATATTTTTCCTACATTTTTGACGTAACGTTTTCTATGGATTACCTATTAAAAATCTATTAATTTTTAATTAAAATTTAATAGTTCCCAAATCACATATTTATTTTCTATAGATTTTCTACATAAAATCTATATGTCAGATGGATTTTCTATAGAATTTCTATAAAAATTCTATAGAAAGGTGTGCTACTTTTAGGGTGTGCTACTTGTCAAGTCCCGAGAAATTTATACAAATCCAGTTTTGTTCCAAAATTTGCATTGCTCATTGAAACGTTTTTCCAATCGTGAAATTTACTGAGAAAGAAATCAAGCTCCAAATCGGAAATGCAATGGGATTCAGTGATCAAAGGGAAGATGAGCGAAGGCTTTAGTCCTAGCCAATCGATCCTTCGTCGCACTTCAATGTTTTGATATTTTCTCGAACTGTTTTTCAGCAAATCGTAATCTTCCGTTTTCAGCTCACGTATTCCATTGAAAACAACTTTTATGTTTTCCATGAGAATTTTCGACGATGCGATGCAGTTATACCAAAGTGGGCTGACCTCGGAAACCTTCATCAAGTCCTTGGCACTCAAATGATTAAGGATCATCTCAGGAATTCCGAGAAAGCGAGAGAAATACTCCAAAGGATCCAAGTTATTCGCAGCTTCCTCAGATAATTTGATGATCTTCGCGTTAGGTTCTTCATTTGTAACTTCTGTGTTTGTTTCCTGTGATCGCTTGTTATCTGCGATCATTGCTGAGCTTCCTTCCATTTGATCTAAAATTTTATCTAAAATTGAAATAAACAAAAATATTTTTGGAATTTTGAAGAGAGTGCGTGGGTTACCTTATCGAACGTTGAAAAAGAAATGAGTCGAAATGTCGAAATGTGTCATTTATGTTCCGAATCTAATAAGAAATCATTTTATCGCGTTCTCATTCAAATTCTTCAAGATCGTTGACGTTAGCGTATCCTAGTCGATGCCATAATTATTGATGAACATTCTCGTCTCCAATTGAAACAAATGACGAGTCACGTTCTCAAACACTGTCGACAAGATTTCCAATGATTAGTCCACTTTTAGTTCAATTCCTTTGCATAAAACTTTCAGTAACAGCGAAAGTAAAAAGTAAATTCTCATTTTCGTTAATTTTTCTTGTTCTTCAACTTATTAACTCGAAGAAATCCACTCAACTGACCGAACCAAACGTTGATTGGCTTATCCACTTGACAAATTGTGCGTGATTCATTCGAGAATTCCGATTGAACTTTATTGGAAATGATTTTAAAGATCTCGATGAGAAATCCTTGCATCGCCGGAAGCGAAGTTTGTACACAGTTTTTTGCTTCCAACTCGTCCGTCAATCTCCGATTCTTGATATGAGAAAGTTTGAACATACACAAATTTGGTCTGGGCTCTGTAATATTTTGAAATGAAGAAAACGTCTCGATCTTAGTAAACTAAGACTTTCATTAATTCTCTTGAATCAAAATGGAAGAAGCAATAAAATTCATTTTATTGTTTTTAATAATATTGTTCACAACATGTTGGTTTGAAGGTAAGAATAAAAAAATTTAATTTCTTATTAATTAATAATTTATTTTAATTCACAGGAAAATTCCGTCGAAATGAGCCGCAAATAAGATGCAAAGTATTTCGATGCCGGCAGCGATTCAGAAATCAACAAGAAGTCATGGAGCATGAAGTCATGGACCCTCAACATTACCAGTGCCCATTTTGTTTGTACCGCTCAACAAGGAATTTCAACCTCAAAACGCATTTGAAGACGCATCGCCAAAACTAATTTTATTTTTTTAAATGTGGTGCCCCACATTCAGAAAAGAGCCAAAAACGCTCTTCAATATGAATTCACATTTGAAGACCTTCCGGAAGCGAAATAAATAAAACATTATGTATATATTATATAATACATTATATTATATTTTTAACAGGAAATGAGCACGAAGAAAAAAATGCAGAATCTTGAGATGCCGACAAAAATTTAAAGACGATAAAGAAGCTGAGATGCATGCCAAAATTCATAGAGGCCCAGGACTTTATCAGTGCCCGAAATGCAACTACACTTCAAACCGACTCTTCAATGTGACTATTCATTTTGAGAAAGTTCACGGAAATCTTCACTAAAGCGTTGCAAGTTATTAGTGCATATTGCGTTTACCGTTCTACAAGAAATTTCAACATAAACACGCATTTGATGAAGCATCTGCAGCGGTTCAACACAAACGAAGAAGTTGAAGCTCACGAGCTCATTCATGTTTCTCCAATAATATATATTTGTCCAGAGTGCCAACATCAAACAGAGCGGCTTTTCAATCTGAATCATAATTTTGTTCAAAATATGTATATATTATATTATACATTATATTATATTTTTTAAAGCGAAGGCATGGACAATGAATTCTCTGTGTGTCTTTATTATATTTTTATATCACAGTAAGTCCAGAATCAAGTTATTCTAAAGGCGGAAGCTTAATTCAACATAATATATGCAATATTATATAATATATATTATAATATATTTAATATATGATATAATATATATGTAACATCTAATGAGCCTCAAGTTTGAACATACACAAATTTGGTCTGGGCTCTGTAATATTTTGAAATGAGTAAAACGTCTCGATCTTAGTAAACTAAGACTTTCATTAATTCTGTGAAATCAAAAATGAAAGAAACAATAAAATTTATTTTTATATTTTTAATCAAGTTGTTGGCAGGAAATTTATTTTCAAGGTACAAAAAAGCAATTTTGTCATGGATTAAAGGTAAGAATAAAAAAATTTAATTTCTTATTAATTAATAATTTATTTTAATTCACAGGAAAATTCCGTCGAAATGAGCAAATAAGATGCAAAGTATTTCGATGCCGGCAGCGATTCAGAAATCAACAAGAAGTCATGGAGCATGAAGCAATACATTTGGGCCCTCAACATTACGAGTGCCCATTTTGTTTGTACCGCTCATCAAGGAATTTCAACCTCAAAACGCATTTGAAGACGCATCGCCAAAACTAATTTTATTTTTTTAAATGTGGTGCCCCACATTCAAAACGAGCCGAAAATGATTAAATTCATAATTGCTAGATGCCAGCAGGAGTTCAAAGATAAGCAAGAAGCCGAGAAACATGCAATAATTCATGTACGTCCCGGTTATTATCAGTGCCCGCATTGTGCGTACAGTTTCACAAATTTCAACCCTAACACACATTTGAAAACGCCTCGCAACCCATAATTTTTTTTTTTATGATTTATATGACGAGTTTGGTGACTAAATTGGCCGCAATACTTCGTCGCCTTCGGAACCGCATTTTTGATATTCAAAATTTTGTTCAAATTCAAATCATGCAACATTATATTATATTACATTATATTATATTATATATTATATTTTCAATTTTTTTTAATTTGCTAGACGCCAAAATGCCGGCAACGGTTTAAGACGAACCAAGAAGTTGGAGCTCACGAGCGAATTCAAGTGGCTTTAAAAGAATATATGTGCCCAAACGAGTTATGCTAATATTAAACGAACAGGCTATTGAATCTGGAAAGCCATATGCAGCGTCGTCAACATGGAGTCGTAGCATAAATTTTATTTTCATAAATTTATATTTTTATAATTTTATATTATTTATATATGACGACTTTGGCTACAACAATTCATAAATTATAAAATATAATATATATGTCATATCTAATGAGCCTCAAGTTTCAAACTCCAACCGATTGTGTTTCAAGTGTTTACACAGTTCTTGCAAGACGTCGTGGTCATGTCACACAATATGTTCCAATTCATGGATCACCACTCTACACAGTTAAAGCTTTCATTCTTGCTATTGGCGATCCTTTGGACAAAAGCATTATCATCAGACCACTCGAACCTCAACCTGCTACACGTCTCGCTCGTGAGTTCATGATCAAAACAAGAAGATTCAAGGGATTGTCCGAAGATGTTTCCATCAACAAATTCTTCGACGATCCTATGTTGTTAGAATTAGCTAAGCAAGATGTGCTTTTGAATTAAAATGTGCGCTGTCGAGAATCCCAAATAAAAACTTTAATCGTAATATTTCTCTTTTTTTTTTCAAGTTAAAAAATTCATAAATTAGTTTGTAGAAATTTCACTTCACTTAAAAAATTAGGTTTTTTTGCTTTAATTTCAATAAACTAAGCAAATCATTCAGTTAACGTTTTTGTGACAATCTCATCACAGCGAAAGTTGGTATTTGCACAGTTTACCTGCGTTGCTCGATGTGTTTGAAACTGCTAAGCATATTCTGCTTGATCGTAACGATAAATTCCTCGCTCGCTCGATCTTATGCAGTTAGCGACGCTGCATGTCAAAATATGACACCTGCTCACGGATCTACTGAGCCTCAAGTTTCAATCGCAGGAATTCAAATTGTCCCACACGTTTTCAAAGTGAAACGTGGAAAAACGATCAAAGTGTCTCTTCATCGAGTGACTTCAGATTTCACTTTTCGAGGATTTCTTGTTCAAGCTCGAAGCGTTCAATCTGATGAGATTGTTGGAAACTTTTTCGCAAATGAGGATGTGAAAGTGATGGTTTGTGAAAACTCTTACTCGACAGTTTCGCACTCAAATCCTCAGCCAAAAACTGAAAAACTTCTCAAGTGGAAAGCTGATGAGAAAGCCAACTGATTTTGTGGGGTCAATAAGATTTCAGTAAGAGAGCTTAAACATAAAATTTATTTTAAATGATTTTTTGTATTTCAGTGCAACCATTGTTGAAAGTTTCCAAATATTTTGGACAAACCTTCGATCTCCTGAAGTTCAGATCAGTTGACTTAGTTTTATTTACCATTTAGAAAATTTAATGGATTGAAACAATTTCGGGTAAAGAAAATCATTAGAAAAAGAAACTCAAAATGTTTATTAATAAAAGTCTCTTATGTTTTATTATATTCAAATGTTTTCTTAATTATAATGTAGTTTACATAAATTTATTTCTGTACTCAACATTTTTCAAATTTTATTATATTTTATTCGACACTTCCAGCTCTTAGTCTACTCAAACAAAAATTAAGGCGAATCAGGTCGTAGCTTAATCTCAAATTTATTTATTAATTTTAGAAAATCAGTGATAAATTTCATGAACATTAATTTCCTTGAAAATTTTTATTCTCCAATCCTCGACGAGACGATTACTATTCTCGTTAATCAACAATACTTTCAAATCATTTTCATAGACATCACGCAATACAACAACTTTAAGTTCTTCAAATTTTCTTTTCATTTCTATTAAAGTTTTAAAAGTTTCCTTGTTAATTAAGTCGAGGTAAAGACGTTTAACGTTAGGCATTGAGTTCATGAAAAATTTAAGAGTGAGAGGTTCCTCTCTTAATTTACACTTGAGATGAGTGATCGATTTTGATATTACATTTGGAAAGTCCTCCTTGGAGGGATATAATGAATTCCCGAGCTCCAGAATCTTAAGCTTCGGCAATCTCATGTTCAAGTTGAATAATTCTATGTCGTTGTCAAGATGAATCGTCAACTCTTCGAGATGATCCTTTTGTGAGTTAATGAATTTACATAAATTTGTGCTGTGCATTTCGCTATATCGGTTAACATCTATTACTAAGTTTTTAAGCTTGAATTGAAATCGTTTCCAAGTCTGGTCTTCGAACATATCACTTTCGTTTGTTTCAAGAGTCAGGCTTGTTAGATTTTTGGAATATTCAAGCATTTTAGTTAAAATACTGTCCGTGGAAATGAAACCATGACTATCTTTAAAATCAAATTTTTCGATTGCAACACATTTTACCAAAAATTCAGCATAACTTACGCCCATCGACCGAAATGAAACAAAATGCATTTTCAGATATTTTAACTTTTGAAACTTTAAAACTTTGAAAGATTTTGAGTTTGAAGATGATCCGTCATCAAATGGAAATGCTTCTCCATGGAATCTATTTCTTAAAGAGAAGCTTTCAACTGATGACTCGATTGACGAGAGAAAGTTGAACAAATCCAATTTTCTTCTAAAATTTGTCTCGCTTATTGAAACACTTTTCCAGTCGTGAGCTTTACTAATAAAGATATCAAGCTCCAAATCGGTAATGCAATGAGATTCAGTGATCAAAGGGAAGATGAGCGAAGGCTGTATTCCTAGCCAATCGATCCTTCGTCTGACTTCAATGCTTTGATATTTTCTCGAACTGTTTTTCAACAAATCGTAATCTTCCGTTTTCAGCTCACGTATTCCATTAAAAACAACTTTTATGTTTTCCATGAGAATTTTCGACGATGCGATGCAGTTATACCAAAGTGGGCTGACCTCGGAAACCTTCATCAAGTCCTTGGCACTCAAATGATTAAGGATCATCTCAGGAATATTTAGAAAGCGAGAGAAGTGAATCAAAGGATCCAAGTTATTCGAAGACATTTTAGATAATTTGATGACTTTCGTGTTAGGTTCTTCATTTGAAACTTTTGTGTTTGTTTCCTGTGATCGCTTAATGTCTGCGATCATTGCTGAGCTTCCTTCCATTTTAGTTTTCATCTAAAACTAAAATCAAAAAAAAAACCAAAAATATTTTTGAAATCTTGAAGAGAGCGAGCGTTATACCTTACCGAACGTTGAGAACAAAATAAGTCGAGTTGCCGAAAAATTTCTTTTGTTTTTACCTGAACTCTTATAAACGGATAAAATCATGACCTTACAGGGTGGTATGAATGTAAAGTAAACTATTTATGGTTTTCCATCACACGAAACTCAAAATGCCTTTAATTAATGAAAGTCTCTTGTATTTTATTGAATTCAAAGGTTTTCCTAATTAAAATGTAATTTACATGAATTTATTTCTGCACTCAACATTTTACAAATTTTATTATATTTTATTCGACACTTCCAGCTCTTAGTCTACTTGAGCAAAAACGAATCGGGCCTTAATCTCAAATTTATTTCAGAAAATCAGTGATAAATTTCACGAAAATTAATTTCCTTGAAAATTTCTATTCTCCATTCCTCGACGAGACATTTATCATTCTCGTTAGTCATCAATACTTTTAAATCATTTTCATTGACATCACGCAATTCAAAAACTTCAAGTTCTTCAAATTTTCTTTTTATTTCTATTAAAGTCTTGAAGATTTCCTTGTTAATTACGTCGAGGTAAAGACGTTTAACGTTTGGCATTGAGTTCATGAAAAATTTAAGAGTGCGAGGTTCCTCTTTGATTCTAGACTTGAAATGGGTGATCGATGTTGATATTACATTTGGAACATCGTCCTCGGACGGCAATAATGCATTTTTAAGTTCCAGAATCTTAAGCTTCGGCAGTCTCATGATATTGTTGAATATTTCTGTGTTGTTGACAAGATGAATCGTGAACTCTTCGAGATTATTCTTTTGTGATTTAATGAACTCCCATAAATGTATGCTGTGCAGTTCGCTATATCGCATAACATCTATAAATAAACTTTTAAGCTTGAATTGAAATCGTTTCCAAGATTCATGTTCAAACATATCACTTTCATTTGTATCAAGCGACAGACTTGTTAGTTTCTCGAAGTTTTCGAGCATTTTTGTTAAAATACTGTCGATGGCAATGAATCCATGACTATCTTGAAAATCAAATCTTTCGATTGCAACAGAATTCACCAAAAATTCAGCATAATCAACGCCCATCGACCGAAATGAAACAAACTGCACCCCTGTGAAGATAGCACAGGTTATAGATAGCACAGGTTAAAGATAGCTATAAATAATTTAAAGATAGCACAAGTTTATAGCTAGCACAATTTAGAGATAACTATCTATAAAAATCTATCAACTTTTCATAACGGCCGAAAAAAAATCAAAAGTTATAGATGATTCAGAACCGGCTCTGGCTATAATTTTATCTATAACTAAAAAAATATCTTTAAATTATTGTTATAGATAAAACGGTTGATATTCTCTCTATAAAATACTCTCTCTGAAAATATAGATGATTCTTCTATAGTTTTCTCATCTTTAACTCTATCTATAAATCTTAATTATAGATAGAAACCGTAACCATAAAATAGTTACTTTATTTGAGTTTTCCATCTTTAACTCTTAATTATAGATAGAGACCTATCTATAAAATATTGTACTTTAACTAACTTTCAGGCAAATTGTAGTTTAACTAACGTTTCAGGCAAATTATAGTTTAACGTTTTTCAAGTTTCCCATCTTTAACTGTATCTCGTTTAACTCTAGTTTAAAGTTTTTTTAAAAAAAATAAAAAATCTTAGTATAACTAAGTTTTTTAGGAATATAACTTTATTTCAAAATTTAACTCAAGCTATCACAGCGTCAGTGACATGGTCGAGAATGCCGTCGAAACCTTAAAAGAACGCAGTGGCATCTCTCTCCAAGCAATCAAAAAGTTCTTGGATGCCCAATACAAGGTTGACGTCGAGAAGTTGGCTCCATTCATCAAGAAATATCTAAAATCGGCCGTTGAAAAGGGTCAATTGCTCCAAACTAAAGGCAAAGGAGCCTCTGGTTCATTCAAGTTGCCCACTGCAAGCAAGAAGGAAGCTGCACCGACCGTCAAATCAGCAGGCGCCAAGCCGAAGAAGGCAGCTGGAGAGAAGAAACCTGTTGCAATGAAACCAAAGCAGCTGGCAGCCCAACTAAGATCAAGAAGCCCTTTGCCAAGACAGCTAAGAAACCAGCAGTCGCCAAGCCCGCAAAGAAGGCACCAGCAAAGCCGAAGGCAGCCGCTTTAGCTAAACCAAAGAAACAGCGGCTCCCAAAAAAGCTTCTCCAGCTAAGAAAGCAGCAGCATCGAAGAAGGCTCCCATTCTTTGGTATCTTCTCGCTACCCATTCTTGCGCTGTCTTCCCTTATAGATATCACTTATAGACTGCCCAAACTTTGTTCCTAAATCTCGTCTAGCTTCGATGTTGATCGTTTGAATTCACAATTTCAACTGATTTATTTTCCAATTTTGTGCTTCTTATAAAGGAAAAAATTCAATGGGATTTCAATTTCTTGGAATTATAGATAGAGTTAAAGATGGAAACTTAATTAAAGTAGATTATTTATAGATAGAGTTAAAGATGGAAAACTTAATTAAAGTAGATTATTTATAGATAGAGTTAAAGATGATAAACTTAATTAAAGTTACTATTTTATAGCAATGGTTTCTATCTATAATTAAGATTTATAGATAGAGTTAAAGATGAGAAAACTATAGAAGAATCATCTATGTTTTCAGAGAGAAAGTTTTATAGAGAGAATATCAACCGTTTTATCTATAACAATAATTTAAAGATAAATTTTTTAGTCATAGATAAAAATTATAGCCGGAGCCGGTTCTGAGCCTTCTATAAATTTTCAAATATTTCAGCCGTTATGAAAAGTTGATAGATTTTTATAGATAGTTATCTCTAAATTGTGCTATCTATAATTTGTGCTATCTATAATTTGTGCTATCTTTAAATTATTTATAGCTATCTATAACCTGTGCTATCTATAACCTGTGCTATCTTCACAGAAGTACAAACTGCATTTTCAGATATTTTAACTTTTGAAACTTTAAAACTTTGTAAGATCATAGATAACAATATACCTAGATTGGCCAAGCTCAAAATTTTTGTATGCAAAAGGTAAAATTGTTGTTGCTTTTTCAGTCGTTTGAGGGGCGCTTCCCCTCAAATATTTTGTCTAAGGGGCAATGCCCCTTAGAAGATTTGTTTAAGGGGAGGCGCCCCTTAAACAGGATCCGTGGGGTTTTTTTGCTTGTTGTTGTTGGACCAAAAGGTAAAATTTTGTTTGTTTGAGGGGCATAGCCCCTTAAACATTTTAATTAAGGGGCGATGACTCTTGCGCTGGAAAAACAACAACAATTTTACCTTTTGCCAACACGCTTGGCCAATCTAGGTATATTGTTATCTATGGTAAGATTTTAAATTTGGAGATGAACCGTAATCAAATGGAAATGCGTTTCCATGGAATCTATTTCTGACAGAAAAGCTTTCAACTGAAGATTCGATTGACGAGAGAAATTTAAACAAATCCAGTTTTGTTCTAAAATTTGCATTGCTCATTGAAACGTTTTTCCAATCGTGAAATTTACTGAGAAAGAAATCAAGCTCCAAATCGGAAATGCAATGGGATTCAGTGATCAAAGGGAAGATGGCCGAAGGCTTTAGTCCTAGCCAATCGATCCTTCGTCGCACTTCAATGTTCTGATATTTTCTCGAACTGTTTTTCAGCAAATCGTAATCTTCCGTTTTCAGCTCACGTATTCCATTAAAAACAACTTTTATGTTTTCCATGAGAACTTTTGATGATGCGATGCAGTTATACCAAAGTGGGCTGACCTCGGAAACCTTCATCAAGTCCTTGGCACTCAAATGATTAAGGATCATCTCAGAGACGCCAAGAAAACGAGAGAAGTGAATCAAAGGATCCAAATTATTCGTAGCCTCTTCAGATAATTTGATGATTTTCGAGTTAGTTTCTTCCTTTGAAACTTCAGTGTTTATTTCCTGCGATCGCTTGTTATGTGCGATCATTGCCAAGCTTTCTTCCATTTTAGTTTTTATCTGAAACCAAAAAAAAATTGAAAAAAACAAAAATATATTTTGGGATTTTGAAGAGAGCGAGTGTCCTACCTTATCGAGCGTTGAAAAAGAAATGAGTCGAAATGTCGAAATATGTATGTCTACCCGATTCTAATACGAATTGGTTTTAGTAGAAAAAAATTTCTAATGATGGTTTGTTTTCTAATATGAGACACTCACAATTGTGAGTTTCCCTGTAAGTCTCTTGTGTTTTATTGAATTCAAAGGTTTTCCTAATTAAAATGTAATTTACATGAATTTATTTCTGCACTCAACATTTTACAAATTTTATTATATTTTATTCGATATTTACAGCTCTTAGTCTACTTAAGCGAACGAATCGGGTCGTAGCTTAGTCTCAAATTTATTTATTTCAGAAAATTAGTAATAAATTTCATGAACATTAATTTCCTTGAAAATTTCTATTTTCCATTCCTTGACAAGACATTTATCAATCTCATTAGTCATCAATACTTTTAAATCTTTTTCCTTGACACCACGCAATTCAACAACTTTAAGTTCTTCAAATTTTCTGTTCATTTTTATTAAAGTTCGTACAGATTTTTTGTCAATTAAGGCGAGGTAAAGACGTTTAACGTTTGGCATTGAGTTCATGAAAAATTTAAAAGTGTCAGGGTCCTGTCTTTTTCTAGACTTGAAATGGGTGATCTAAAAATAATAAGGGGGTAACCTCCGTACGAGCGGGAACCTCACCGGATCGAGACGAGGTGAGGCACCGAAGGTGCCGAAGCGAGGCGAGATAAAATGAGAAAACCAAATTTTCCAAATTTCACCCACCTCCCCCCGGAATTTTAATTGAAGCTTTTTTGATTCTTGCCCGACTCTCACCGTCGTAGCGCCCAAACGTGATGAGATAGAGCCGTGGTTGTTTGGGCAGTTTTTATTGTGAATAGTTGTGTAACAATGTGAGATAATTTTTTTACCCCTCTTCCCTCCCCCAAAAAAGGGCAAAATTGCAAAATGTAAAAACGTCGCCGAAAAAATGGTGAAAAATGACCACTTCTGATTTTGGCAGGCCCAAGTTCCTTATTCGATTTTCCCCAATGTAAACTTTTTATGTAGAGTTCAGTTGAGGGCATCATCGGTGCAAAGGGGGTGGGTCCACGTATTTTTTTTCACCCATCGGCAGGACGAAAACTGCTAAAATTGACTACTTTTTGCACTCATGGGCACCTACACGAGAACGCCTTTAATAACAATTCGGTATTAAAAATTTAATTTGTACATGAAGAGTTGTCCAACAATTTGGTGGTACTGGCTTTCAATTTGGATCGTTAAAATTGTGAAATTTTTGGCCTCAAAGTTAGGCATGGAAAATTACGTCACTTTTTCAACTATTGCGCAACTTTTTGTTCCCAACGTTGGTTTGATGTGAAGGCAAAAGTTGTAGCTCTAATTGAGACCTTTCGAATGATGTATCATGTGTCGGGGTGGAGAGAGTGGTGTGACGCATATATTGGCTTGAGTGGGTCGAAAATGGTCACTTTTGGCGACTTCATTTACGTTGGGGGATTTTAAAAAAAAAAACCTCATTTTTTTTGGCTCAAACTTACTGAAGTCATTGTCCAACAGTTGTGCTACAAGGTGGCATCTTTAGTTTCTCTGGGAAAACCTCTATTTTTCAATAAATCGAGGTCAAAGTTGAAAAATTTTGAAATTTTGCAAGTTTTTCTCATGTTTTGATATCAAACTTGATTTTTTCTTAATAAAGTTGCATCGTGATGTATGAATGAGTTGTAGCTCATGATCTGACGAGTTGATTGATGTATGACACAAGTAGGTGGGGTGGGTGGTTTGCAAAATATTTTGACATCCATGACGAAGAAATCGCCAAGTCAAGGCAAATTTCTATGAGAGCGAACAAAATGTATGGAAAAAATATTTTTTCTACCTGGAGTGAAAAATAAGTTTATGTGAGGTCAAAATACATTGAAAAACTGAGATTACGGAACAAATATCTCGAAAATATATATTTCTCGAAATAAATTTTTTTCTTGAATATTTTTTAATCAATTAAGTAATTAATTAAATTTGTTAGAGCGACTAGCTTCCTGAAAAAACCGCGTAACACGCGGTAAAACTTACTAGTCGATGTTGATATTACATTGGGAACATCGTCCTTGGACAGAGTTAAAGGAATCCCTATGTTCAGAATCTTAAGTTTCGGCAATCTCATGATCAAGTTGAATAATTTTATGTCTTTGCCAAGATCAATCGTCAATTCTTCGAGATGATCCTTTTGTGAGGTAATGAACTCCCTTAAATTCAGTTCGCTATATGGGTTAACATCTATAACTAAACTTTTAAGTTTGAATTGAAATCGTTTCCAAGTTTCATCTTGAAATAAACCACTTGTGTTTGTTTCAAGAGTCAGGCTTGTTAGATTTTTAGAATTTTCGAGCATTTTAGTTAAAATACTGTCCTTTAAAATGTAACCACTCAAATCTTTAAAATCAAATCTTTCGATTGCAACAGAATTTACCAAAAATTTGGCATAATCTACGCCCATCGACCGAAATGCAACAAACTGCATTTTCAGATGTTTTAACTTTGGAAACTTTAAAGCTTTGTAGGATTCTAAGTTTGAAGATGATCCGTGAGCAAATAGATTGAAACTATTTCTGACCGAAAAGCTTTCAACTGATGACTCGATTGACGAGAGAAATTTATACAAATCCAACTTTCTTCTAAAGTTTGTCGCGCTTATTAAAACAGTTTTCCAGTCGTGAGTTTTACTGATAAAGAAATCAAGCTCCAACTCGGTGATGCAGTGGGATTCAGTGATCGAAATGTAGCTACCATGCCGGAGATATACTCGCCAATCGATCCTTTGTCGGACTTCATGCTTTGATACATTCTCGAACTGTTTTTCAGCAAATCGTAATCTTCCGTTTTCAGCTCACGTTTTCCATTGAAAACAACTTTTATGTTTTCCATGAGAATTTTTTCCGAAGCGATGACGTTGTACCAAAGTGGATTTACTTCTGAAACCTTTATCAAGTCCTTGCCAAAAAGCCTCAAATGATTAAGGATCATCTCAGGAATTCCGAGAGAACGAGAGAAATACTCAATAGGATCCAAGTTATTCGCAGCCGCTTCAGATAATTTGATGATTTTCGTTTTAGGTTCTTCATTAACATCTTCTGTGTTTGTTTCCTGTGATCGTTTGATGTCTGCGATCATTGCTGAACTTCCTTCCATTTGAGATTTTACCTAAAATTGAAAAAAAAAATATTTTTGGAATTTTGAAGAGAGCGCGTGGGTCTGTGTATCGAACGTTGAAAAAGAAATGAGTCAAAATGTCGAAATATTTCTTATGTTTCTACCTGAATCTTGTAAGAATTCATTTTATCAGAAAAAAAACTCTTATTATGTTTTCTCTTTAAGATTCCAAAATATTTATGTTGGTTTGTGAATTCTTTTGAAATATTTAAACTATCCACTACCTTGATCGATGGGAATCAATCCAGTCGGTACTGCCATTTAATATTGATGGAAAACTTCACTAAAGCGTTGCAAGTTGACAAAAAAGTGAATCGGAAATTTTTAAATCGATCCCATAAAATTGCATAGTAATTGCATAGTTGACATATAAGTAGTCAATTTTCCTGACCATCACAAAACGAAGTTTTATTGTCAATCAGTCAGCAGTGAAGCTTCAAACGGAAAGGATGAAAATTGTCGAGCTCTACCAGCGAGCAGTGATATATTTCGAGAACCAAGAGGTTTACGCGGAATCAGTGTCAAGGTTTCTATTGTTTTGTCTCGAGATTTTGTCGCCAACGAAAATCCGAAATGGAAAGAAAAATATTTCAGGATTGTAAAGTTCTCGTTTGTGATATCGTTATTTTATTTAGAAATATTTTTATTCAGATTCGTTGCTATGCTTGCAAGTATGATGGGAATTTGTATTCTCTCGTTGACTTTTACTGTCACTGAATACAAATCTTTGAGTTTGACAAGCTTATCGGAAAATGTTGGAATCTTTAGTAAGATATCAATAGAATTTCAATCCGATTTAATTTCCAAAAATTTTTTCCAGCGAGTGTGCTGAGAATTATTTTTAATTTCATTATCATCGCTTTGGCTTTCAACGACATCTCACTGTTGGTGCAACGACTGATAAATGAAAAGTGAAGAGAAAAAAGCTTGAAAATCTTTTTTTTTTTTATATACAAAATATTTTTAACAGAAAAGCGCAAAAAGATGAGCTCACGTTCAACTATGGCAAAAAAGAATTCATCGGAATTGTACTTCTCAACATCTCAACGACTCTTGCATCCTTTTGCACGCTTATCAGCGGTATCTTCTTCAAAGTGAATGAAAATAATCTGCCGTTTAACTTTCGTCTAACTTTCTTGACTCTGGAATCTGCTGAAATTGAATGGACAATTAATTACGTTCTTCAAGTAACTTTGACGTTGTTTACTATGCTGTGCTTCTTGAGTTTCTTGCCTATGATCTTCCTTTTTATTAATCATTCATGCTGGAAGATCGATCAAACGATATTGCTCCTAACCAATTGGAATAACGCTGAAAGTGAGAGTGATGCATCAGAGTTCATCAAATGTGTTGTGAAAAAAAATTGTGAATTTCTCGTCTACATAGCTGAGACTCAAAGGCTTCTAAAGGGTTTCTTCTTCATTGAGATCTTTACTTCATCTATAAGTCTTTGCATGAACTTCTTTGTCATTCTGTCTGATCCGCCCGGCAATATTACTAATTATACATTGATTTGTATTCCATTGGCGCAAGCTTTCATAGTTTGCTGGCTCGGAAATCGAGTGAACATACGAATTGAAGTTCTCACTGTGGCCATTTACGACTTGAATTGGTACAAGTTTCTACCCACTGACAGAAGAAGTTTACAAATAATGTTGATGATGTCGCAAAACATTCGAGGATTCAACGGAATATTTCACGAAGTCAACATGGAAACTTTCCAAAAGGTAAAAACTTTGAAGGCGAAAAAGTTACTTAAAAATATTTTTCAGATTTTGGAATTCGCTTATTCGTATTTGATGTTCATGAAATCGGTTAACTTACCAGCATAAGCGAAAAGTGTTTGTTTCAATTATTTACACGTTAAAAATCTTCGTTCGGTGTCCTTAGCAAATTTTCCGTAAATGTTCTTTAGAAAATAAGAAAACTTAGATCTGAATTGTTAGCAATTATTTATGTCTCTTTGTTAATTATTGATTTAAGGCACAATAAATATTTGTCTCTAGCACTCAATAAGCTGATCTTTTGTTTTTGATCTCTTTCCAAAAGTTTCTTTTTTAGTCGAACTAAGTTTAGTTTAATTTATTATATATATAATATTTATATATAATATATGCATATAATATCATAGTTTTGTTAAACTATCTTCCTAACTTACTATCAACTTCACACGTCTGAGTGCTTCTCAGAAGAAATGACGAAGCTGGAACATAAAATTGCATAAAATCTTGTTCAAAATTTTCATTTTAAAATTTATTCTTTATTACAGCTTAAATGCTTACAAGGTAGACTTACAACTTAAAATACTAAGTAGAGTTTAAATGATTATCAAAATAGCTTGAAGTGAAAAATGAAACCGAAATCCTTTAATCAGAGAGATATTTTTAATATCGTTCGTGTCGAAAAGTCTTCATACGAGAAGTGAAATGTTTCTTGATGCCTTGCAAACCTAATATTCTGAACTATTGCCGTATGAGAAGAGCTACATGGCACAATAACAGAAAACCTTTCAAATCTCATCTTCTATCAATAAATTTAAAGAACTTAAAATCGATTTCTTTTTGGTTTCTAATTATATTCATCAAATGGGTGAAATCAAATGCATTGCGCGTGGTCAAGGAAATGTACTGCGAACACTCTTGTCTTATGAGTTGAACAATTGCTACAAACGACTCTTTTACAAACCCGTCTTGCATTAATTTACTTTCGAAACTTATGTCCTAGAGTTGTTGGGCAGAGATAGAGAGATATAGTTGCAAAAAAGTGTTTTCTAATAAATACTTTGAAGACAGAATTTTCACGGGTTTGTCAAAGCTTCAACTATAAATCGGTCAAAATCTTGTCAACACATTCACGTTTGTTTAAGTATTTCTTTTTCGTTTAATTTTGAGGATAATTTCCTTTAGCGAATGGGAAATCGCTTTCGTTGGGTTTCCCTTTAAAACAATCCCTTTTTCTTCTTTTCTTTTTTCTCTTTTCCATCCATGGTTCTGTAAGAAAGAAGAAATAATATTTTTGTTCGGGGTTTTAACAGGAACTTTTGACACCACTAGCAGAGCAACTCTAATCATAAATGAAGCGGTTAATTATGGTTTAGCTTGAAGTGAAGATATGAGGAGGATTATTTACATCAAGTACAAAAATAAAAGAGATTATGGATGAGCGAGGCGCTGTAGACAATACTGGGATATTTTTAAAGCTGACGCTGAGTATTTTATTTACATTTTAAAGAATTCTTGAAACCGTTGATGAGGAATCGGCTTCCATCACCGCTAAGCCTTTTAATATTACGAGGTAAAAGCAGCAGCACAAAAACTTTCTAATCGTCACAAGAAACTAAAGCATCAAAAGCCAAAGGGAAATTGAAAAGAATAAATCAAAAAGAATTAAAAGTTTTAGAAAAAAAAGAAGCGGAGCTTTAACTTATTAATCTACTTAAAAAAGTTTCGCAGCCGAAGACTAACTTAGTCACGATTCGTGTCTGATTGAATGATCGGAGCGGAAATCGTAGGTGGTGTTGCAAGCTTCGCACCTTCAGGTGCGCCAAACGAAGTGTGTCGTCTCAATAATGAACCAAACACGCGACTCTTTTTTGACTCTTCCGACGTTCTCGATGCCAACGAGCCAGTCCTGTGGGAAATTGGGCGGTTTACTTTAAGAAAATTTGCAAAACACTTTGTTCGATTGAAGGGAAAATATTTTGAAGCTTGAAACGGTAAATTCAACAAAGCATTCAAATAAAGAAACGCAAAGCAAAAAGCGACAGAAAAACAAATCCAATCACCAACAAAACGAGGGAGAATAAAATTCCCAAAACTAATAACAAACTAACTAAAGGAGGAAGAACCTGTTCAAACGTTTCGTGAAAAACTTTGTTAGATTGCAAGTCAAAACTCTCTTAGGAACGGTCAGTTTAGGATCAGTGAAGGTTTATGCACTTTGCTATTAAATGTTATATCCCAGTTTTGTATGGATGTGTTAGACAGACAGAAAGGTCGGAAATGTGGAGATTTTTTTTTTTGAATATTGCGTTAAAATGAGAGGTGAACTGTTAATTAAGGCAGGCAAGGCTGAGGAATACATTTAATAATTTAAAACAATACTCACTCTTTGCTGTTTGCTTCCAAACTTCGTCGTTTCATTTCATCGAGAGTCACACCATTCTGTTGTTCCCAATCGACTTTCTCGTGCTCGAATGCTTTGCGACGTTCTTCCAATTCTCGGATTTGTAACTCAAGAGCCTTAAATATGATAACAATTTAGTTAATGAAAACATTTAATTTTTCTTGATCAAACCTTTTTGCGCTCTTCGTGTCGTCTTGTCAATTCGAGCTCTGAATCCTTCAACTTTTGCTTCTTCTCCTTAACCTTCATCTCGAAGACTTGTTCCATTTCGGCTTCCATCTTCTTCATCTTTGAATCATGTTCACGCTTTTCTTCTTCCATTTGAGCAAGTGGATTCCTGAAAACATCAGACAAGAAAATTTTATGATCAAATTCCTCTTTATGAAAATATTTTAAGCCGACAACTAAAGAAGTTTTGCAAACGCTAAACAAATTTCATGTAAAAAGGACACGGCAAGTTTGATATTAAGCATCAGCGTGATGACGTGAATTCTAATGATTACAAATCGTGTTCATCTTGCGGAAAGAATAAAATGAATGTTTTCCTTTTTGAAGAAACTCAAACTTACCAAACGGTCACAAACGAATTCATGACACTTCCAGGATTGCACAAACTGAATTGAAAACATAGAAGAGAAGATTTGGTTGTGGAACGATTTAAGGCTTTTGCTTGCTTTCGAATTTTTTTAGGGGAAAATAATGTTTAACAGCAAGTAGAATAAAATAACGAAAGAGATCATCTCACTACAAGAAACTTTGATTTCATGTCATCAAACGATAAGGGAACGTGAATAGATTACAATGAAACTATAAAGCGAGCGGGAGATTGGAGTATTTAGACAGCTATTTGTACTTACTTGTTTGACATTCTCGTCTTTCCGTCATTGCCCAAGCCAGCCAACTTTCGACAGCGATAGTTCTCGTAATGAACATTGTTAGTGACGTCTTTCAAGTCCTGCAAGTGAGTTCGCACGACCATGTTGCGTAGAGCGATGAAATCGCAATGCTCAAGGTTCTCAACTAAAAATTGTTATTCAATTGTTAAGTACAAACATTGACAATCTTCAAGCAACAGAAATTAATTTACCTTCAGCGACGCCCCAAGGATATTTTCGACCGCGAACTTTTCGTCCATCGATTTCAATAATTGCGTTCGCCCCAACGACAGCGTATGGCACGCGTGTACGCAGTTGTCGTAAAGCCTTTGCTTCATCTTCGTCATCAAGTGGCTCCGGGAAATCGTAAATCTTAATTTTGTGTTGCGCAATTTCATTCAATATTTGCTTCTTGAACTGTTGAATCTCCTCGGGCGTTAGCGTGTCAGCTTTCGCGATAACGGGAATGATGTTGACTTTATCGTGGAGACGCTGCATGAACTCGATATCAAGAGGCTTTAATCCATGCCCGGAAGGCGCGATGAAGTATAAGCAAACATGTACACGACTGTCGGACATAGCTTTGCGGTGAACACGCGATTCTGCTGTCAAATATTCCTCGTACTTTGATTCGACGAAATCAATAACCGGAACCCAACTATGACGAACAATTAAAAATTTTATGGGTGACGATTAAGATTTGCTAAGCGGAAACTCACCAATTACTGTTATCGACAGCATCTCCAAATCCTGGCGTGTCGACAACGGTTAGCGTTAAGTTCACACCATTCTCCCTCAACAATACTTTCGTTGTTTCAACGTTGACGGTCTTTTTAGCACGGAAGGATGGTCCTGGGTGCTGCTCCTGATTGTAAATGTCTGATAGGAACATGGAGTTGATAAGCGTCGACTTGCCAAGTCCTGATTCTCCGACAACCATCAGCGTAAATTCGAAGCCTTTCTTAACAGCTTTCCGGTAGACTTGATTTGGCAGATTGGCAAATCCAACATAGCCATCGAGTTCTTTGACTTTTGGTCGCACAATTGCTTGTTGTTTCTCTTTTTCCTGACGCTCGTTCGCCAACTTATTCGAATCTAGATGGTGATTCATATCGTTTGCTTCCTTTTCCTTCATTATCAATTTGTTTATGCTATTCTGGACGTTGTTGTGCGTTCCGTTTGTTGTTAAATGTGGTTTCTCGTTGGTGTTGTTCTGAAACGAAATGAACGTTAGGTACATTCAACAAAATTGAAATGGTTGCGGTTACCAGTGCCGAATTAATATTATTCAACGAAGGTGGTTGTGGCGGCGGACCGGAAGGACTCTGAGCTTCTCCCTTGAAAAACATTTCGCGTTTAGATTGCATCTGAATTGTGAGATTTGTGTGTGGCATTCAAGTGATGATGTTTGTGTTGCGGTTGGTTAAAAATCATACACGAAACGATAGAAATGAAAAGAAATGAAATTAAGTAAATCATTCAGGTTGAGTTAAACAAAATATTAGTCACATAATGCAATTGGAATTCAATTCGCGACAGTGCAACTCGTGTTAATCAACTCAAGCAATCGACTAAGAGAACTGAGCGAACTCAATCAAAACTTTTTTTTTCACTTCTCGTTGACTCAGTAAAAATATTTGCTGAGTTTCTTAGAATTGAGTGATTTGGAGTGGTTTGAAACAATTTGAGTTAAAATATTTATGACGAGCAAACAATGAATTCTGGTCGATGAACACAGCAAACAGAATTAAAACTATAAATAATTACAAGTATCGAAGCGTCAGGAGCTCTTGAGAATGATTTAACGGTTTGACGATATCATGAGAAATAAAATCTCAGGACGAGAGATAAGAAAACAAACAAAGCTCATGAAATGTTTGTTCCTGTGTCGCTCGACGAGATTCTCGAGTGAGACGTCTTCAAAGATGTATAAAACTTAGAAACCAGAGAGACATCAAAACTGCTTGAAAAAGTTTGTTCTAATTACAACGAACAACAATAAGAGTGATCTGTTGTCTTACATTTCATGAAACATGAAGTAAATTAAATGTCTCGACATTTTTTGACGGCCGGATGATTAATTATCTTCCAAACAATCGGAAACCAAATTATTCATTGACCATTAAATGCTTTGATGAAGATTCCGTGAACGAATCAAGTACAATTGAACGTCATTTAACTATTGACGATTGACGATACATCGCCAAGATTAAATGAGAACATTTCTCTTTAATTTTCCATCACGAGAAAATCTGCCAGCTGGCCTCCACGCTTATCAACATAATTCGTTTATTTTCGAATCAGTTTAAATTGAAATCAGAGTTTTTCTCAACTCAAGTTCATTGCCAATTGGAATGCCAAGAAAATCTGACAACTTTCCAAAACCACTTCTTCATGAAGTTCAACAGAGACTAAATATATCATGCACTAAAAATACAAACAGTTGGTTGATGGCCGAACTTCTGGTTAGTTTGATTATCAGGACACACACATAACTCATAAGAAGCTTGATGATTCCTTACCCCAGGAGCTGCCGCAACACCATTACCATTTACATTATTTTCAATCGCAGCATTTCCATTCTTCATTTCGGCGTGTCCCAACCCGTTATTCTGTTCCATTTGCCTTTGGCGGTTGGCTAAACGATCGAGGCTCGCTAAACGATATGAGCCACCGATTCCTTCCTACCAGCATGCAAACACATTCAAAAGTTTAAAATGAGGTAAAAACAAAATAAACGAAATTTGAGACATTAAAAAATCCGCTACTTAGAAAGTTTTTTCATGACAACACTGAGAACGAAACATTTATGTTGATGATAGACGGAAATAGACGGATAAGCATTGCGTGATGATATTAAAAAGTTTTAAGAACTCTAAGTTGACTTTTCTCTTCACCTTTCTCTTCAACCATTCACATTTTAATAAATTATTCCCGCAAGCGCATGGATCGTTATTTCTGAGAGACTTAGAATCGGATATTGTTCTCGTTTCGTTTTCAATCTTCAGACTGTAACTTATGAGTTCTATTTTTAGATTTGTTTTTCATTGCAGTGGAAGCAATCTTTGAGAACTAAGGAAATAAAACAATTCTTCCGAGAAAGCGAAATGAATGAGAGGAAATTCTATAGAAGAACCATGTGCGCTGTATCATTAACAATTATAATGGAAAATCTTCCGTTCTATGTAGAAATCTGCCCAATTTAAATATTTATCTGAATTTTCTGGTTCATGCTTTAACTCGCTTATCCATCCGCAAAATCGGTTGATTCGGCATCAAACGATCAATTTATGAGCGATGAGTCAAAAGAAAAGCAAACAAACGATCGAGTAGGTAATTTCCTTTACTTAGTTGAGTGACCAAGCGTGTGTAATTTGTATAAGGGCAAATGCATTCAGACGTTTACAGCTATGGTCACCCTTCATTACTTTAGTGAGCTCTTAATTTCTTCAAATAATCAAATTGTAAATCAATGAATGAAAGCATTGTAGAGCGCCACGTCGACCGAATGCAGCCTGTTAGACACACTTCGTTTAATTTCAAGATCTTTAACCCAACAAACGATGGCAGACATAGAAAAGATCCATAAATTATAAACAATTTAAAAAGCCATAAAAACGGTTAACAGAAAAGTTTCCTCAATAAATTATTATTTCGGTCGATTGAAAAGCAAATTAGCTAATAAATAGCATCGCGCGTCGATGAAAATTCGAAACTGATTCATGTCTCAATTTTGTGTTTTTGTTTCAATGTAGAATCTATTGATTTATCAATGAAACGAACCTTTTCCCTTTCGAGTCGATCGATTTTGGCTCCGCCAAACTCGTTTCGGTCACGATCGATTTTTCCGAATGACGTCGAATATTTTGGAACTGTTGGTGGAATCACAGGGCGGGCTGCGATTGCCGGCTTGTCATGCGTTTTGTTAATACTGTGAATCGTTGCCGTGTGTCCTGATTGGAATGTTGACATGTAAGAGCCTGGAGTCGAGAGTACTGGTTTCGTGGGAGGTACAGGCGGTGGACCAGTTGGCGTTGTCGAACTCATTTCTTTATTGGTATTTTTTGATTCGTAATTTTATTTCACCGTAATATCTTTAATAATCACATCGAATTGTTGTTGTTTATCTTTGGGATTTCTAAAAGCGGAAAATAACGCAAATGATTGATCGTTGGCATTTCGGAATATCAGAACATTTGCACAGCCAGAGAGTCACGGAGAAATGTTCTTCAAGGTTCTTTTTGTTTTGAACACATGAACCGCACCCAATTCGTTTGAGAGGTTCACTAATTGCTAAGTGCTTCCTATTTCCGTAGAGGCTTACACAAACAACACTTCCACGTGAACGTTTCAATATTAGCAATCAAGTGGTCGATAAATTCTAGAGCATCGATCAATTTATGCAAAGCTATCAGAATGTTTGTGAACAGACTTAACTCAATTAAGAGCTCAATAATTTGCATAAAGAATTCATAAAAGAGTAAAGTCAATTTGCAATTTTATGGAAAGAAACTGATAGTTCATGTCTTTAGATTGTCACATAAATTAAATATTCGTCATAACGTTCTTAGAGAGGGAGGGATTCAATTAACCCTTTGCATCACTTCATGCAACTCCCAGAGCTTTCGATCTCAGTTCAGTTGATTGCGTTCTGAGTGTAAGTCAAGATTACTTAATGTTAATCGAGCTATACGCGCTCGCTGACACAATTTCTCAGAAAAATTTTAATTAGTCGACAAACAGAGACTCACGAGAAGTCTTTCATTATCAAAATAAGAAACAGTTTTTACTTCACGTAGAATAAAGTTCAAATACTTTTCTTGTGATTCTCTCGTTAAGAAAAGCAATTCATTAAATATTCAAAATCATTTTTCGAAATGCGAGAAAAAATATCCTTGACCTTCATTACATGTGCAGGCGTCGAATTTCCCCGAAAAAATTTACCCTGCTGTAGCAGTGAACTCACACATGAAAGCAAATATTAGCATTTTTTACCAACAAACATGGATACAAAGTGAAGGATGAGGAGACTCCTCGCCATGTTCTGCAATCTGCGCCCGAATCAACGAAGTTAAAATAAAAATGAAAATTCAGATTTCCATAAACATGACTTTGACTCTGGGCGTTTTAGTTAATTCATAGGGAAAGAGTGACTCTTGTGACAATTGAGAGTGTGTTTGTGAAGCTCCCTTTTACACCCTCGATTCAATTTTGGTCGTCTCTTGCTCACTTAGTCATCACATAGGCAAAACTTGAAATTTGTCATTAAACTCAATCGAATTCGCGTGTCTTTTGAATTGATAACAAACGCGTGCTATCAATTGCAATACACAAACATTACACGGTTCATGAGAGTTGGATTTTCACTTCATATTTCTACTGATAAAGCAATCATTTGAGTGTGAATGTTTAGTCAAAATGGAAACACCGAGATCTCTGATTCTTCTTTGAAACTTGTCGTTCTTATTCGAATGAAATTTATCTTATTCGTTGCTCCTTTTGCCTTTCGTCTCCCGATCAATACTTCAAATGGATTTTTTTCTTCTCTTCACGCTTCATTTCTGAATGAAGCTCAAACGAATATTCTGAAGCTATCAATGCTTCTAGTAAACGAATGAGATTTAATTACACATTATTTCAATCATTATTGATGCTATAAAGACACAAATTAGCACATTTTAACTTTTGTTTGATGCTCAAGAATATTTTTTCTCTTCTCGAAAACTTCGCCCCGAAAAAGTTTCTTTATGTTTTTTTATTCCGGCTGTGCATATGTTCGATTTTCTCGATGTCATTCTATGAAATTCTGCTGATTTCAATCATATTTCTACTTCACACACTTTATTTCTTCGAATGAATCAGATTCTGTCACTCGGCTCGACTGCTTATTGCACAAAATTCAATTAAATCCTCCGTCAATAATTTTTGCTTCGCTCGCGATTAAATGTCAGACTCGAACTGAGGTGACGAGAGAGAAATCGAGAGAAACATTTAAGAGTGTCTCGGATAAATGTGGTGAGTTTGAAAATGAATGCGCTGAGCATCAGAAATATATGCTTGAGCAATTGTTTACAATGGATCACGCTGTTTACAGTCACGATCAATCTTTCACTTCGGAGAAAACTGATTTTTCGAGAGAAGTCGAACTGTTTTTGACAAATTGAAATTTCTCGAACCGACAAAGATTGCCTTTGACCAAATACGAAGTGCACAAATCGCTTAACGGTTTCGAGTTACTAAGGAATGCGAAAAAAAGAATTTTTGGTTGGCATACAAATTTTTGTTTTAAAGTCACGTACTGTCACGTCACTGTGTGTTTTATTTAACTAATGAATACAAAGCACTCAACACTTTTCCGTCCATAAATTTTGCCCTATAATTCATAGAAAATTTGCGTAACATTCTTAAGCTACCGGAATTGAAGAAATTAATTCGATTGCGCGCGCGTGAACCAAATTAGCGTCGAAACGTCGAAAACAAAGCAACAAGAATTACTCTTGCGGTAAATTTATTCTCCATGAATTCAAGATTTCGTAACATTAAACTGCAATTATGTTTAAACTCTTTTGTTATAAGAAAATAAATAGCGACGACTTAACTTTACATGCATTAGTGAAGCGCGTTCTGCTTCTGGTGTTAATTTCATTCCCGGCACTATCATCATCACGAACGAATTCGTTCTCACAATTTACGTTTTTTTTAGTCAAAAATATTAAATTTGTCGAAAAGTCTACGGCAAAGAAATCTCTTGCCAGTAATAAATTAATTCCATTTCCTATTATTAGCTTTATGAAGAAAGTTTCTAAATTTATGTCTCGAAATCACCGAACTTGAAATGCTTCATACTCACAGCTGTTCATTTAATGACATCAAGTGCGACCAACATGAGATGATGATGACAAAATAAAGCAAAAGAATGATGAAGAAAAATATAAATTAGAGAATAAATATTAAATTAATCAAGATAAAAAAGTGAGTGCGAGGCACTGCACGAGATCGCGTTTCATTTTCTTTTTATGAAGACAGCAACACCTCACATATTTAATAAAGCACAAAAAATGGAGATGTTAAACAATAGAAATGGTGAGAGCGCAGCAGTGAAGAAAATTGATGTTAAATCGAAAGCCAGCACTTAATTTTGAAACCAGAAGTTAACATCGTCTAGAGATTAACTTTAAAAGGGGAAACTTCATGTTCAATAGAGGGATCTGTTAACTTCATTTATGAGAAAATTCATTGAAACTTGACATTCAAGATACTGAGCGAGTTTTTCATTCTTAGAGAAGAAAGTCTTGATAAGAGAAAGGAATCTTGTTCTTCCCGACATAGCGACTTACGCTTAGACACATTGTTGTTATTTATTGTTATTCCGTTATGATTGTTGTTGATGATAACGTCCTTCTTTGAAGGATCAATTTTCAGAATCACGCTCATTTCGTTAGGTCACTTTCCAAAACTTTTGGAGAAACTTTTTCGTTTATTTGTTAAATTGCTGAAGCAGAAATCTTTGCTCAAGCCAGCAATTAAGGCTGAGTTATATGAATTTCCAATCAACTTTTGAAGTAATAACTTTAATTAGCTGAGACTATTACGTTTCTTCAATAACGAACCGTTCCGCGCGAAATCTGAGAGTCGACTGAGGAGAAACTGAAAAATAGCGGAGCGAACAGAAACAAAACACACCATAACTAATGGGGAAGCGCAACAAAAGCGACTGGTGTAGAATTTCTCCAATTCTCATCGCAGACATGGGTGAAGAGACACTTGACTTGATAGTGACAATGTTCATGTAACGTCACTTAGTTACGGCCTCACGATCGCAATGTAGAGTTAGCACCGATCCGAATAAAAAGCAATGAATCGCTTTTGAATTGTTGTTCTGGATTCATGAAGAAGCTCTAGAGGCCCATCGGCGGAATGTGGTCACGGAAGACAAACAATAAGTAAAAGGAAGATTTACGGTTAAGCTTGAAGACGCGTGTAAAATAATTAATCGAATGTTGTGTGACAAAAACATTATGAAGGCATTTAAATTCATCTCGCGATGGAGCCAGTGAAGCAACATTTGACGACTTGAAAGAAGGTCTCACAGAAGATAATAAAGTCTTAACTCAAATGTGATCTTCCAGAGCTGAGATGAAGATATGGATGGAATTTTAAATGGGCATTGATTGACAGCGGATCCAAAGACTCTTCTTGTTTTGCAATTATCGCAATGACGAGTGAGTGATCTAATTGAATCACATGAGGAATTCAACTTCGGCAGACAAGACTACTGCAATGATGGAAACTAAAGGAAATTCCAATAAATGTGCCGAGTTTTATTTTTAGCGCTCAGCAAACCCAAACACATGGCGGGACAGAAATTTTCATTCATCTCGAAGTCACACTGAAGATGACAAAATGTTTCCAGCCAATGCAATGAACTGCAGCACAGAGTCGTAAGGAGAGAAGCCAGTTTGGAGGACAAATTAATTTGCTGGCGCGAAATGAATTGGAAACTTTTTTTTATTGATCTGAAGTCTCTCAAGAAAAAATTTGTGAAAGTCACTGAGCCGTCGAGAAAATAAACAAGGAAACTCATTATTGATGATGCGTAGTTCTCACACCTCCTGAGCTCGGCGATATTGCGTGTCAAGGGAATATGCTTTTATTAACGATTTGAGATCAAAAGTGTGAAGAGTAGCTCGCATGAATGCTTGGAAGCGCAACATGAGTCATCGTCATTAAAACATTAAACGCTATCAATCTGTTCAAATTAACTCTCGTGCTCCCCATAAACAAATCATCGTTAATGATTATTATCTTCAATCGCGATCTTTCTCACACACATTATTCTCTCTCTCATTTACATGTTTGCGAGTTGAAACCCCAAGGAATTATCAGTAAGCGGTTGGCAAATCAAACTCGTCCATGACGATCAAATGAAATTACAAAAGTATTCTGTAATGATCTCATAAGCACAACGAGACAGAAAAAAATGCGCGAAACAGCGAGAAACTACACGCAGTTAAGCTTCCACACAAAGACATTTAATCCTGATAATGCTAACTAGAAATATACGAAATATCGTTAGACGCTCCCTCTCCCCGAACAAAATAATGTAGGCGAGAATCATTCCGGGAACCTCTTCTCAAACGCTAAACTCAAGTTCTACAGAAAACTTATCGAGCCGAGCTAATGATTCATTTGTCATTGAAACTTCCGAATGAATTCTAATAATCTAAAACTGCATTTTAAACATCAGAGATACGAGCGAACTTGTTCCAATTTTGAAATAATATTCCAATTGTTATAATTTAACTGAAGACGGTCATCTTTTCATTTAGAAAAGTCAAATTTAATTTTTCGCAACTCCAAACCAAACACAAGTCACAATCAATTTCACTTTTTACCTTGTTTGAGATGTTGCATTCCTTTCTTTCCAAACTAAAATGATGACAATAACAGGACGATCTACTTATTTGAACTGATGATAAGTCTCTCACAAATTTCACGAGTTTTCCACGACTTTTTGGGTGTTGTTTGTTTTCGAGATTTTAAAATTTCAGTTTTTTTTGCAGAGACTAGGGATGAACGAAGATGTGATTTCACAAGATTTCAGTTTGGTTTGATGAACACGCTCAAGTTATGTTCTAATGAAAACGCTCAGATAAGATTGAATGAAGAAATTTTAACCTGGCACAACTCCCAGCATAAGCTACGAAGCATATTTTTTAAATTCATTTTATTTCCCGAGAGAAAACTCGAGAACTTTCATTTTCTTCTTTAATTTTGTTCCCACGCTTCAAAAGCTTTTGTAAAAGCTCAAGCTTTACGATATCAGATTTCATTCTTAAAATTATTCATAAATCAAGTTCAAAGCATAATCGAAGGCGATGAATAAAGATTACTCTCGCTCTTTGCATTCCTTTATAAATATTATGATTTATATCATGACAAGCTCATTGACGACGGCTGCACGAGTCGTGTAAGGAAGTAATCTTTAGAATTCTCTAGTTGAGAGTTGAGCTCTGAAAATTCTTCACCAAGACCTTTTGCATGTTATAAAGAGACAATTGTTAAAATAAAACGCGACTAGTGTCTCGCCAAACTATTACAATGTTGTTTATCTTTTTTCCCTCCACCCACGTTTTCAGACGAATTGAGAAATTTAGGAAATTCCCGACCTGCTTGCGAGCGAAGAGACGCATCTCCATGCGAACAGCGTTCCCCTTTATCTTTTAAAAGTTTTCAACAAAAGTTGTATTTACACTTGCTTAACGGATACCACAAAGCTTTGACACTGGAGATAATAATAAATCGTTGTTTGCGCGAGACACTGAGAGACTCGGGGAGAAGAGAGAAACAAACATCGCGCGCGAGCCGTTCCCTATAAAGCACTTTAACAATCAACTGACAAAGCTTAGTTAATTTTCTGATTTTGAGCTTATCGGTTCGTTTCGAAAGAGAAAAACAAATTAATTCGTGAATGCTTTTGTGAGCATAAGCCGTGAAAAATTGTGTTTAATTAATTGTGCGTATTTAAAAATATTTTTGTCAAACATTCGTTGAAAGCAAAAAAAATGTTAAAGTTGAAAGTGAAATCTTCGATAAGCCACCGGCATTTGGATTAATTTGGATTATTGTTAAGCCCGCACTTGGAGTTCTTTTGAAAAGTGCTTTTGAAGGGCCCAATTATGTTGACGAACTGAATTAAAGTCATGGCGTTGACGGCTTAAGGAAATAATCCCTCAAAGCTTCTCAAGCAAATTGAAACGCAAAGTCCTTGTACTTGAGCTTGTTGACATAGTGAATTTAAAATATTTTTCGTAACAAAAAAAACTTGTAATTCTTTCCTTGAAAAACGTTTACACGCAAAATGCGTCGTTGTGATTTAAATTTATCGTGAGATCGATGGATTAATTGAGGAAAGTGCTTTAAAGATTAAATTGTTCTATTGAAGATAAAATTGCTTCCTACAAGTTTGACATAATGAAGTCACAATAAACGCTTACACATCAAAAGCCATTCACTCAAGTGTCCTCAATGTGACTTTGAAAGGAAAGAGAATTTTTCAATTCTTTCTGTTCGTCATTCTTGTCATTGTCGATTGGTGCAAGTTTTAAAATTGAATTAGCACATCCCGAAGCTAAATTGACTTACACATCTTTTAACTTAAACTGCCATGCCGTGACTTCTCAATTAAATTTGATTCCCTAACGGATCAGAGAGAAAAAAAATGTTTTGATTCGTTTGCTTTCGACGAATGGATGATCTGATTAAAAAATAATCACTTAAGTGCTAATTAAAGTGTTCTCCTAGTCGTTCTCAGATCAAAATGATCACAAGATATATTTCCATCGCCTTCGTGATTCTTCAACTCTGCTCAAATGTTCTTCTACAAAGAGATCGTGGACCTCCTGACGTCTCAGCAACCGATCGACAGTTTCGAGTTGTTTACGAGTGGCGAACTTTAGATTTCGCTTACAGAAGCGAGCAAGACAGAAGTGCGGCTATTTTCAGAGGCGAATACATTCCACGAAATGTCATCATCTCAGATGTTAAACCATACGCGAATCGCTTGTACTTGGTATTTAAGACTTAAGTTCTTGAAATGATCTTGAGTCAACAAACTTTAATTTTCTTTTGTCTAGTCAATCCCACGCATGCTTCCTGGCAGTCCAGCTACGCTTGGCTACGTCATCGCTCCGGACAACAACGGACGCACGGATCCAGAGATCGAGCCATACCCAAGTTGGCAAATGAATGAAATTGGAAATTGTTCAGCACTTCAATTTGTTCAAGGGATTGCCATTGATGCACGTGGAATTTTATGGGCTGTTGATTCCGGTAGAGTCAACACTTTACTGCCAGCGAACAATCAACTTGTTTGCAATCCAAAGCTCATGCTTTTCGATTTGAAACGAAATGGCTCATTGATCTTAAGATACGATTTTCCTGAAGAAGTTGCAGCTCGTGGAACGAATTATCTCAACAAGATTGTAGTTGATGACGCGAATGGAGATTTTGCTTACATTACTGATAACAACGGAGCTGATCCGGGAATTGTTGTTTTCTCAAGACGAATTAATAAATCATGGAAAGTTCGAGAAAACAGTTCAATGAGAGCTAACAGAGACGCAGTTGCTTTTGCAGTTAATGGAACATCACTCAACTTCAGCATTCACATCGATGGAATCGCACTTGGACCATATTACAATCCACAAACAGGAGACGTGAATTTAGATGGAACGGGAAGCTACAGCATCGAGCAAAACTACGAACGAAACGTTTACTACGCACCCCGTGAGTTTATTATTAAAATATTTTGATTTTGTCTTACTAATGTTAGTTGAATAAATTCAGTCAGCAGCTTCCATCTCTACTCGATACCAGCGTCGCGATTGCGCGATCCTGACTTTAGTCGACGAGCCACACCCAGACAGATCTTCGATGTTGTCACTGATCATGGATTGAAAACATCTCAAGTAATAAACGCTAAACGATCATTCAACTAATGACGAGATATTTATGAATTAATTATTTTTCTTTAGACCGATGGAATGATCATGGACAACTACGGAATGCTTTACTTTGGATTGCTGAGAAATCACGCTATTTGCAAGTGGGACTCTTATCGGCCATTCACTCTCGAGAATCAACAGATCGTAGCGAAAGATGACACGCATATTCAATGGACTGACGGTGAGACCTGACGAAATGCGCTTAAAAGTTTTTTTTTAAATATTTTCTTTAACAGGCATGGGATTCGATGAGCTTAGCAATCTTTATGTAGTTGTCAACCGACTTCACAATTTCGTTGCTGGACGTCTTCGAGAGGATGAAATCAACTTTAGACTTCTTCGTTCAAAAACTGGAACTTTGTCTTATGTTCACACTGGTCGTGCATCGATTGTCGAAGAAAATCTTCTTGGCGGTTTCGGAGGAAGTGGTCCCATCTATGAAATTCACGATAACAATTTAGGCACGGGCTTCATTTCATCAACAACTCCAATTTATTTGGGCAGCGTTGGAGGTCGATTCAACTCGGCTTCTCATTATAAAATCGCAACGACAACCATCGCACTTAGTGGACTGCTCGCGATGTTTGTTAAGTATTTAATTTAATTTTCTCGCCTCTTGTCTTACGTCATGAAACAAGAAAAGACACGAAAAAGATAAAAAAAAAATGAATTTTATGCTCGAAAGCCGAAACTTTAATAATTTCAAATGAATTCTCGAGTAATGAGAAGCGCAAACAAAGAGAAAACAATAAAATTCATTTTATGATTTCACACGCGAGCCTGAGGTCTGACTCTAAATCATAAGAGACACAAGCGTCTTGCATAAATTACGTGATATATGTTTAAACTCAACGTAGTTTTCTTGATTTCATCAAAGGAGAACCTTCTTCTCTCCATCGCAAAACAAAGTTACAAGTTCTCCCCCTCAACAACATTTAGCGATGTAAGAAATTTATTTGTCTCTTATATTTTTAATATTTAACTAGTCTTTTATTATATCTGCGATCATCGAGACATTTGTCATCGTTTGATTCACAGAGAGACAGACGAATAACGTGAACATCACCATAACATTTTGAGAGTGTAAATAAGCTTAGTTTTCGAAGAATAAAATCAAGAAGTTGAAAATAAAATTTGTTTCTCTCCCTTTCGACCGATGAAATCTCTAGTTAAAGCGTGAATGTTTGATCCACTTTAACGAAGAAACAATCATCAATCACACGATAAAATCGCAAAAGGCTATGAGCTTAATTCTATTGCGCACATTCGGTAGCCAATCCTCGAGTAGTGGACGAGATATATTTAAATCACATCAGGTCAAAGAATGCGAAGACGAAATGAGATGTTGAAAAAACATTCACGATTTGAAAGATCTGTCAAGGTTAAGAGGACGACGCGAATTTGCACTTGGTTTTCACACACGACTCTCGGACAAGCGGGCACATACTCATTTTAATCTGTCGAGAACGTGCTGTCATTGACGAATGGAGTCGAGCTTTATTAGCAGGTTGACGGCGTCTTAGTTCTATTGACTGTTTATTGCTATTCTTAAACGCGCTCGTTGTTAAAGCTTACAGGTTGAAACCTTCCAGTTAAAGTGATGAATGAAGTTGCAGTAAAACAAAATAATGAATCATAAAATCAGTTCGTTTATGTAACTAATTGAAGCCCCGATCTTTGTTATATTTATTGGTTCCTGCTTTGAGTTGCGTTGAAGGCGATCCGATTTAAATTCTTCGAAGTTAAATCAAAAGCGTTTTCGACACGTAATTGAGAGAGATAAATACTTCGACGAATGTCACACAGGTCGTTAAAGGTTGGTTGAGGGGAATCAGTTGAAGAACTTAAGCTTTTCTTAATGACAATTTTGGTTCATTGTTCTCGACAGTTCATCGAGTCATTTACGGTTATGACAAATTTACAACATGTTATCACCCGTTGATGATTAAGCGGCACGGGAATGTCGTCAGGAAATGTTCTTGCGAATTAAATTATAAAATTCTGAGACCTCCCAATGGTTCGAAGATCAATGCCTTGCCATTCATAAACTGTCGTTGAAACACGGGAAGCAATCCGATGACAGACAACGGCTTAATCACCACCGTTCGTTCTTCGCCACTCATGTTATTTAATAATTTCCAGAAACAATTGAATGATTCTTTGAAACTTTTGTGGAAAACTCAGAAAAACATCAAAGCAAATGATCCATTGTTTTTACAACTTGTAAACCTCACAGATGAGTTTGAAAAGTGAGTTCGTTCGCTTAAGGGAAAACAGTCGACTTAAATGCTTTGACATTAACCATGCCCGTGCATGTCATTTCTGTCCACTCACTTTCTTTCAGTGACGCAACAATGTTTGCCTTCAAGATGGACACCAACGAGAATGAAAGTTAAAAGCAGTAAAAAGATATTCATTGTCACCATCAGGCAGCACTAACGATAATTTATTTGTGACGCTTTTAGATATCTTGGAATGCATGAATACTTTTTGTTTTCGTCGACAATCGCAGTCATCTGAATAAACAGAAATATCATAACTAACCTCGTAATAAATATTTTTCTCTTGTTAAGATCAAAGAGATCGCGATGAGATTGAAGAGTTTGATAAACTTTAAAGTGAGAAAATCTTTGATAATTTCATGTTACATTTGGCTCGAGATGTGTGTTTGGTGTCTCTTGAGTGTGGCCGCGATTTATTTCGGAAAGATTTTCGACTACACTTACATGAAGACTGAGGACTTTGTTTCGCACTTGAATGTCGAGAAGGGTGGTAATTGGTACTATCAGCTGATGTTTGGAGACTTAAACCTAACAAACAGCGATTTAAATCAACAAGAATCGATTCAAGGCAAGTTGAAATGATTCGACGGCGCTAAGCAAATATCACACTAAACAGTTTTTCTTGCGTTTGTAGCTAAATGCGATACATTGAACACGCTATTTGTGTTCGTCTTCGGATCGTATTTCATCTTGACAATCTTCTTTTTACTGGGCATGACCAAGGTACAAGAAAAAAAAATCGTTTTGCATAAGTAATCAAAAGCTTAACATAATTTTTTTAGATGTTAGGAACGAAATGTCTTCTCTGTCCTTACGTGACCCTCGACTGCTGTGTGATCATCACAGTTTTTGTCTTCGTTATTTTTGGACATTATAAAAATATTTATGTTCTTAGTCGAAATGGAAGCTTCTTCCTTTTCATGAAAATCATTCCATCAACATTTGTTTTCAACTACTACAACAGTCTCGAGCAGTAAAAGTATGTCATCAATGTCCTCGGCGCGTTTGCTTTTTAATCGCAAATAAACAAACAAACCAAGTTTCAATGCACGATGACGACAATAACAGCAAACGAGAATAAAAACTGAAAGTACCTGTCATGAATACTTGATCGCAGATTATTTGTTATTTCATGATTTGAAGGAAGAGTTGAAAAGAAAATCTAAAATGTTTACATAACTAATGTTCTTTTTATCTTTTGAAGCTGCTCAAGCACGCCGCTCGCTGCATTTTTATTACGGTATTACGAAGATGCCGATGATCTTTCTTCTTCGCACGTGCAGCGACCGTGAGTAGGTCAAATGAAGATGAAAGTTCCTTTGTGACTTCGACACAATGGCGACCACAAAGTGACCGTCAGATATTCCAATTCTAGAAGCTCCTGAATACAAAGTTCATTAATTATTTGTCATTATGATTCTCCCTCATTTGATGTACTCAAGATCAAGACTGTGGGAAAATCACTTAAACCCTGATGACGACATCGCTTGTGATACGCACAAAGCTTTAATTGCTAGCGAAGGTGACTGCTTGAATTCCAAAAATGTTTAATCGTTCGCACTTCTGGATATGTTGCTGCCGCTGGCATCGATGAATTAAAGTGTGATTTATGATATTGAAAATCAGAGCGACACAACAAGTCGATTTCATTTCCGTCTAGCGGATCAATTACAGAAATTCACACGAGAACGTTTCAAACTTTAATTGATGCGATCAATGACGTGGCTCAGAATTCGATGGAAAAGGGTAGGAGGGAGGATGATGACTAATTAATGACATGTATTCAAAGCAGCAGCCGCTGAAGTTGATGAATTGTATTTTACAAGTGATTGGAATGTCTCAGGCAAAGTCGTGAAGTCTTAATTGTCGATGGGAGGAATTGGCTTCTGAGAGTGTTGAGAGTTGTAGCACAACAAGCACTTTGCATATCGATTGTATCATTGTTCATTAAATTAATTCGCGGTCTAAAAGTTTCTTTACATTCTAAGCAGAAATGTATCTCGCTCATCTAATTAATTCGAAGCGTGTGCAATTGTGACTGAGTCATTCGTTCAAGGCAAGAAGAGTCGCTGAAACTGCGTCCTCCGCTTTTCCTTTTCCGATATCAATGATCGCTTAGCATAGAACTGTGTTGTCATTAATAATTCGCGAATTGTCATCAATCGATCAATCAAATTATAACAAATATTGAGCAAAGGCTCGAGAATTCTAAACGATTTTTATTTTTTTCCCACAAGACTAAAACCAGTAAAACGACTTTAAGAAGAGCTTCCATACAGCACACGATTTGTTATTTGCTTTGCTTCTCGTTCACCGTCCCTGACCTTGACAATGAATCGACTCCGTTTTATTGCACTGCTACAGTTATGGCATGCATCACATGCTGTTCTCGCTGACCTGACTGCTACGGGATGCGGACAGACAAGGTGTAATCACTTGACATCGGAATTCAGAAACTTCCCTCAATTTCAAAGTTGAGATGCTTCTAGAATGTGTTGCAGTCTATTTCGAGGTGGACTAATTACAGACTCGCGTTGAAGCATGCAGAATATAATCGCTGGTTTTTAATCTGCGGTTGAGTAAATCGACTTTGACCTTTCGCAACCTTTTCGCGTAACTTCAAAGAGAACCTGCGTTTGAGGTTTCAAGTTTTATTTCTTTTGCTTTTTGATATTACTCATTTACAAACAGCGCTTAATTATAAATTCCTAGCGACATTCTACGCTACAACATTGTTTATATTTTACTTCGCTCCTTTACTTCTTCTTGTGAGTCGATATTGGTCTTGTCGATTGTTTTGTCTGCGATCGGTTTTTTATCTTTGAGAACTTCTCTCACCATCTCTGTCAAGTCTTCTGGATCGCCGTAGCTTTGTCTCGTCCCTAAAGAATGAAAATTTATTTAATTAATTACGAAGTGATGGGAAATTATTAATAAAACACCAACGGTAAGGTCAACAATTTGCATTTTATTTCAACGCGATCAACAAAGTACATGACACTTCATGATGTTATATGAATAATTTCCCTAAGCGCACGACACTTGATCTTTGACTATTTCATTACTAAGCTTCATCAAACGGACTTTTCTCACGTTTAACTTGTTTTGCGAGAGTTTTATCGCGTTCACTATCGAGATAACTTTGTGGGTCATTAAATATAGCAAAGGCGAAAAGCATAACAGCTATAAAAACGCCGAAAGAGAAATAGACCCGAAATCCTAATTGATTCTTTTGATAATCATGAGTGTCCTTAATGTCGTGCTCTTCGACAACAGTGTCTTCATTTGTTGGACGTTGAGTGAATTTTTCAGAAAGGGGCTCAGATGAGGTTGACGACGATGACGACTTACCATCGCTTTTGAAGGTGATACCGAAAATTTGACCAGGCGTGTCTTTCTCTAATTCAGCATAGGCCTAGAGAAGAATATTTTAGTTTTAACTTGAATATGAAATAAATTTTTATTTCTCAATTTACCTGTATCAAAGCTTTTTGCTTCTCTGTCAGTTTCTTAGGAATGGCAATCTTAATGTGAACGTAATGGTCACCAGTCCCAACTGAATTAACTCGCTTCATACCTTTCGCCTTCAGAGTAACTGTGTGATGTGAGGAAGTTCCGGGCATGATTTGAAGTGTTTGATCTTCGTAAACGCCTTGTATTCTTATCGTTCCACCTAGCAGAGCTTGCGAAAGTGAGATCTCTGCATCGGTGTGAACATCAGAGCCATCGCGCTTAAAATATCGACTCTTCTCGACTTTGAATGTTATGAACAATTCCTTTCTGCCGACATTCATTCGAACTGTTTGGCCATCTTCAATACCCGCAGGAACAGGAACGGTCACTCGTTTTCTTTGAACAGTCTGACCTTTTGCGTCGCACTCACTGCAAGGAAATTTGATGTACAATCGTGTTCCTTGACAGTAACGACACGTTGAGCGCATGACAAATGGGCCAGTTGAAATAGTTTCCATTCCAGTTCCATTGCAATATTGACACTTGCCAGGTTTGGTTCCTGGTTCGCATCTTGATCCACCACATTTTAAGCACGTATCGACAACATTCACGTCAATATCCTTATTGATTCCTCTTGCTGCTTGTGCAAACGTTAGATTCATGACAACTTCTTGTGCTCCTCCAAATCCAAATTGCGACTCAGAGAAATCCTCGAATCCGCCGTTTCCTCTAAAACCAGCATCACCGAAAATTTTTCTAAACAATTCTTCTGGATCAACCGTCGAGCGATACTGCCAGTTTTGACTGAATCCCTGTGGACCAAAGCCAGCGCCAGGAGGTCTGAATCCGCCGCCTTGTCGGCCCATCTCTTCAGATGTTTGACCATAAGTGTCGTATTCCTTTCTCTTTGTATCATCACTCAATACCTAAAACAAAAAGTTTTTGCGTTTTGTTGACCTACATTGAAAGAAAAAAAAGTGAAACTAACCTCGTACGCCTCAGAAACTTCTTGAAATTTCTTTTGCGAGTCTGGATCTTTGTTCGTATCTGGATGATATTTCTTCGCTAATTGGTAATAAGATTTCTTAATATCCTTCGCCGAAGAGTTTTTGCTGACTCCCAATATCTCATAGTAATCTCTTCGTGATAAGGTCTGCGAAGAGTGGAAGGATCTCGAGCAGCCAGTATTGACTAAATGATAACGATTTACAGTTAGTGTTATTCAGTAGAACTATGTGATCACATGGTAGGAAGGTAATTTGATCCTTAATGATGCAATCGAAATGAAATCAGGAAAACAAAAATTTTTACTTACATTTTCTATGATTTACGGTGAGAACACGATTTGACTCGGCAATCAAACTATTCTCACACAACACGCACACGCTATACTGGCATTTCGAAGCAGGTGTAAAAGTTCTATTGGCTAATAATTTTAAATTTGAGGAAAAATTTAAAATCCGCGAGAAACGAGCCATCGCGTATTCTGCACCTCTGACTGTGTAACTTCAAAAATCTTCTGCACTTTTTTGGAGAAGCGGTTGGCTGAAAAATATTTTTCATCGGCTTTGTGAAACATGAATTATCTCTTGATATAAATTTATTACTTTCAGTTTAAGTCACTAAATTAAATCTGACAAACATCTCAATTAACTCCCTCGGCGATTTTCTTTAATTCGTTATGTCGTTCTTTGTATGATTGCAAAACTAACTCGAGATGTCCTTGTTTTAGTGAATGCTGTTTGACAAATGCATCTTGAATGAATCCATAGCAAAGCTCATCGATTTTGAGATCCTCATCTGTTTTGTCGATAGTTTGGACTTCAGCTTTCGATAGCAAAGTTTTAAGGGTTGACTTGATGAGTTTTTCAGTTTCGTCGGAGGTATCGAGCTTAGCCAGAATGCTTGTGTCGGCTTTAATGTCATTCAATTTGAACATCAAACAAATGAGCTCCACCGCGTTCTTCAAGTAATCGTTGCGAATCATGTCGATCACAAGATCATCGATTATTTTGTGCCATGCGAGGAAGAATGCCATTGGACCAAAATGTCTCGTTGATCTCAGAGCATCGAACTTTTGATTCTCGTTGACGTGCTGATAGACTTGAGATGTGATTTCATGGAACTTTTGTTCATTCGGCTCATATTGCAGACACAGACGATCCAAGATGAATTCGTATTCCTCTGAAGCAAGCAATCGCTTGAGATTTACGGCTTCGAACATCTTTGGATCTCGGAATAAAACTCCTTCTCTCGGGAAGTAAATTTGATAAACTCGTTTTCTGATATCAAACGAAGCTTCCTCCAATACACCATCAGGATGACGAACGACAACCGAACGGTCTGAATTCTTAAGACCGAAAGTGACATCAGTGAAGACGAAAGAGGAGTCGGAAAAACCTTTGAGCTCTTTGTCGTGTGTTATAATCTTTGTGGTTTCATCCATAGCTTGGATAATTGGTGGCATTTGAAGGAGTTTTTCTGCATCTCGGAATTTACTTCTCACTTCGTCTTCAAGTTGTTTCGAAGTCATAAATCTAAACAAGCGGTTTATAAGTAAATGCTTTTTGTTATAAAATTAAACTCACTTGTAACTAACTGCATTGTTCTCGACGGCTTTTCTACGAAAAACTCTTTCGACCTGCAACCTCGTTACCGATTTCAGGAGTCGTTGGATTTCAGGATTGAAGAAGTAATTTGCTGGATCCTTGTCTGTAATCAGAAAATTTTTCTTAATTAATCTTCCGCCTTCAAAATAGCATGATTTTGTATTTACTGTAAGTGTAGAAGTTCGGAGAAGTACTGCTGAGCCTAACAAGGGTCGATTGAATGAGCCGGTTAGCTAATTGATTTGTTTTTGCGAAACTTCTTAAATTTATTGAAAGAGCCATTTTTCACGCAATGTTTTCCAACTTTTGAAGTTACGAGGTTCTCATTCAAGCAGTGTACAAGAAATCAAAATTACTCATTATCAGAAAATAAAATAAAAGAACAATGGCATCCGAGCGTCACAGAGAAGTCATCCAAAGACAGATCCACCAAGACTGGGCCAATCGAGAGTACATCGAAGTCATTTCCAACTCCATTAAGAAGATAACAGCATTTCTCAACTCTTTCGGTAACATTTATTTGCAGCCATTGAAATATTTCAACAATTAATTGTTTTATTCTTCTAGACATGTCATGCCGTTCACGATTAGCTGTTCTGAATGAGAAGCTGACAACGCTCGAAAGGAGAATCGACTACTTGGAGGCATGTGTGAACAAAGACACTGTAAACTCAGAAGTGCGGCCCTAAGATAAAATATTCCACAAACATTCAACTCTATCATAATTTAAATTCTACTGTATTCAATAATCTTTAAGCGCATGGAACTACTCAAGACAAACAACATAATAAAATCTACGTGAGTTTGTAAGATATTCAATGATTTATTCATTCAATTTCAACAATCTGTAGAGAGCTGCTGCCTCTCTGATACGACTGAATTCTACACAGAAAGCTTCGACTTCAATGAAGAGTTCCTTCAGGTTTATAATCTTCTTGTTTCTTATAAGGCTTTGAAGGAAAACGCAAACGAGCCGCACCTGAAAATATTCGTCGTTAAACTATGACATTGAAAAAGATTTCAGTCTTACCAAGCGATTCTGCATGTACTTGTCTTGAATGCTTTCACATTTGCTGATGCAGTTGGAAATGTAGAGATGAATAAATTCTGAAGGAAGATCCACACATGAAGTCAGACGATTTACAACTTCCATGCTATGCAACGACATTTCCATGTTGACAAGCTCGCTAAGATATTCAGTGAGGTTTGGCGAGTTCATAAGTACGAGCAGGATTTTGATTGCGATCAGCGGATTATTTTCAACTAGATCTGGAAGCTTTTGAGGGGTCAACCCGACTTGAAGTACCAACTCAGAATCCTTATCCAATTCGTTTTCAAGAACTTTCTGGTCTTGAAGACTCAAAGCTTGTTTGAATGCCATCGCTACAAGCTTTTTAGCTTCGGTTTCTTGTCCTGTCGGGGTCTCGCCAATGTTGTCTAATACTGGCTTATGATTCGGGGAAGTAATGTCAAACCAAACTAATTCATCCTCGCATGGAAGTAAAGGTGGAGCGATTGACATGAATTGAGGTGCAAAAACACTCTTCAATGGAGTATCGCGTCGAAACAAACCTTCCATGAGTTCACGAATAGCAGAGTCAGACACTGAGGGCCTAAAAGAAAACTAGATGTTATAAATATTATTAGAAGTATGAAAGTTACTTACAGTGGAGCTGGAACGAGGTTCATGATATTGCTCTTAGTGCTTGCTGGAAGTTCTCTCTCCTTCTCCATACAATATTTTCTTATTTGCGACATATCAATATTGGGAATTGGCATCTGTTCAGTTTGTTTGATGTGGTGAGGAGTTTGTTTTGAAAGCTAAAAAGAGAATTAATTATTTGATGATCCAGTACTCACAAAGAATTTTTGTAGTGCTTACATCTTTAGTTCCGCTCGCGAGCAACTGGACAATGAAACTTCTCTCGACTGAGTTAAGTTTATAAATGGATTCCTTCGACTCAACGAGCGAGAACAGGAAGTATTGGAAGGGAGATTCCTTAGGCGAAGCTTCAGGATCGCTGTCATTGCGAAAAATATCGTAGAGAATGTAATACGCGACGAGCCTGTTTGTAGTTTCAGGCAAATCATTGTTCTTGATCAGCAGCGACAGAAGTGTTCCAACCTGAAGAATAATGAAGTTATTTATTGACAACAAGCAAAGATTTGCGAACTCACACTAAGAAAATCATTTTTGTTAAATTTTTTTTGTACATGAAGCGAAATTGCCTCGAAACTTTGATGATCAATGGACTTCTCTGATAGTAAGTTATGCAGAAACAGAAAATCTGCTAAAATTGGCAATCGATGTGTCATTTAAATTTAATTTAGCTTTCAAGGAAAATTCACCGCAGAATGTAAACAAAACGAAACTAGCGCCAGTTAAGTTTTCCGCCGCAGTTGAGAGACTAAGCAATGGATGAAATAATTCGAATTGAACTATCGGATGAAGTGCAAGACGCGATTGAAAAGGTTCTTCAGAGTGAAGACCCATTGGATCGTTCAGATTTCAATGCGACTGAGTACATAAATCGATTATTTCCAAATGAAATCGCTTTAAATGGAATCGATGAAATCATCAATAAAATGCAGGTGAGCAGAGAAAGTGGAGCAGTCGATCAAGTCGATGTAACAATTCTATTTTAGGTAGAAGTGCAAGTAATTGATGATAACATTCGAAGTGTTGTTCGAGGTGTCTCAAGCAGTGGAACTGAGGGAAAGCAAGCATTGGATGAAGCAAAGAAAACTATTCAGCAGCTGTTTTCTCAAATCGGTAATGGAAATGCTAAATAGCACTAATGTGCTTTGACTAAAATATTCGTTCTTTCTATAATTTTTAGGTGACATCAAAACCCGAGCGGAGACAACTGAAGAAATTGTTAAAAATATTACCAGCGACATTAAGCAACTCGACTGTGCGAAGAAAAACTTAACATCAGCAATTACAACACTGAACCATCTTCATATGCTTGTTGATGGTGTTGAAAAACTTAAAGTACTTGCTGACAAACGAATGTATGGAGAAATCTCAAACCCACTTCAGGCGATCACGGAAGTCAACCAACATTTCACTCAGTATAATGAAATCCCACAAATCAAAGAACTTTCGACAAGTGTTGCAGAAATTCACAAGACTCTTTCAACACAAATAACTGAAGATTTCAAAAACACATTTAGCTTAACGCCAGGAAGCAACAAAATGACATTGGCCAAGCTTCGTGATGCTTGTCTTGTCATTTCCGTTCTTGATGGGAAAATTCGTCGTGAGCTTCTTAAATGGTTCATAAGTGAGTTTGATTTTCGTGATTGTAAAATCAATTTAAACATTTTTCCTTTTAGACATTCAACTTCAAGAGTACATTCAACTTTTTCATGAAAACCAAGATATTTCCTGGTTGGACAAGATCGATAAACGATACGCTTGGATTAAACGGCATCTTCTCGATTTCGAGGAGAAATACGGAAGCGTTTTCCCTGATAACTGGGAAGTATCCGAAAGAATCGTCGTTGAGTTCTGCAATATAACAAGATCTGAGCTAAGTAAAATAATGTCTCGCAGACGAACTGAGATCGATGTAAAGCTCTTGCTGTTTGCGATCAATAAAACATCGCAATTCGAAGATTTACTAGGAAAGCGCTTCAGTGGATGTACATTAAGCGAAGGAAATGTTGTTACTGCATCAACTCGTCCTGATACAAAGACATTGCTGATTGATAATGAACCGCAATCAGCTGATGAAAGTTTACCTAGTGGAGACGAATCAATGTTGATCTCGACATCGCCATTCAGAAGTCTCATAGGAGAATGTTTCAAAGCTTATCTCGAAATCTACACTGAGAGCATCGATCGAAACCTAAACGAGTTAATCGAAAAGTTTATTCAAGTGTCCAAGCAGCAATCCGTCGTTGCTTCTCTTGAAAGCTGTGCTGAACTTTTTATTTTCTACAAGAAAAGTCTCGTTCAGTGCACTCAGCTGAGTAACGGAAAGACATTGTTTGATCTCGTCGTTGTCTATAAGAAATATCTTCGCGAATATGCCTTCAGAGTGTTGGAAAACCAAACGCCAAAGGTTTCAGCGAACGCAAATGCTTCAATCAGCAACAGCATGTCACTGTTGAAACAAAAAGATTTTCAACACTTACAGTCAGCGGCGAATCAAGTTATTCACAGCTTTCTCAAAGAAGGCGAAGTGCCTCGATACACCAAAGAAGAAAGGACTTTGATTTGTAAAATCTTGACAACGTCAGAATATTGTCTTGAGACAGTTCAACAACTCGAGGAGAAATTAAAAGAGAAAATCGATCCTACTTACTCTGACAACATCGATTTTTCTGAAGAGAAAGACATTTTTCATCGAGTGATTTCCCATTGCATTCAATTACTCGTGCAGGACATCGAGAACCTCTGCGAATCAGCTTTGATTGTTATGACAAAGGTTTGTTGAAATATTATTTTTATTTTGCAATTCTAACAATTTTTATTATTTTAGATTCAATGGCAAAACATCAGCAACGTTGGCGATCAAAGTCCCTACGTCAATTCCATAATTTCACACTTCAAACAAACCATTCCCGTAATACGAGATAATCTGGCATCATCTCGAAAATATTACACTCAGTTTTGTCTAAAGTTCATCAGTTCGTTCATTCCAAAATTCATCAACAATTTGTATAAATGTCGACCGACAAACTCCGATGGCGTTGGGAACATTATGGGGTGTGAACAGCTTCTGCTTGACACTCACAGTTTGAAGACAGTGCTGTTGGAACTTCCAACAATTGAGTCACAAGTTAATAGAAAGGCACCAGCGAGCTATGCGAAAACAGTCATCAAAGGAATGACCAAGGCCGAGATGATCGTGAAAATTGTTATGGCAAACATAAATCCACACGCGCTCTTCATCGAACAGTATTTAAAGCTCTTGCCTGACAACACTCTTGCTGAGTTTCATAAAATTTGTGACATGAAGGGAATTAAACGAGCAGATCAAGCTCAGCTCATTGATCTTTATAAGAGAATGGTACCCGATAGCATCAACGATGGGGACGTCGAAAATCCAAGCGAAATCAATGACGACAAGGGAAGGATAAAGAAGCTTGAAAATTTAATTAAGAAAAGATTGCCGAACTAAACTCGGAAAAATGAATTTTATATTAAAATAGCTATAATAAAAAAATTTAACGTCTAATTTTCAAACTTGTTTATTTATTCTCTTCTTTCAGTCGTCAAAATGTTTTTGCATAAGGTGATTCCATTAGTTTTGTTTTTTTGCTTTATTCAAGAAATAATTTGTGATTGCGGTTGTTCAAACACGAATCGAGAAGAACGAGCAAAGAAGTATGAAAGATCAGAGACTGCCGATGAAATTGATCCAAAGAGTGCCTTGCTTCATGCCGGAGACTATGATAAAATGTCATTGATACCCGGACAAATTTACTCAGTTGGAACGAACGACCAGGTGTTCGAAAACGATAAAGAGGGACCAGAGCGTGAAGTTGAAATTGAAAAGTTCTACTTAGACAAATATGAAGTTTCAAACAGCGATTTCGAAGAGTTTGTGAAAGAAACTGAATACAAGACAGAAGCGGAAGTGTTCGGTGATAGCTTCGTGTTCAAAATCCATTTAAGTGAAGACGATCAGGAAAAGTATCAAGACTTTAGAGTGCTGCAAGCTCCTTGGTGGTTCAAAGTAAAAGGCGCAAACTGGAGGCATCCAGAGGGACCAACTTCAAATATTGCTGAAAGAATGGATCATCCAGTTGTGCATGTTACTTGGAACGATGCTGTCCGATACTGCCAATGGAAGAAGAAGAGACTTCCCACTGAAGATGAATGGGAATCAGCTTGCCGTGGCGGAAAGAAACGAAAGTTATTCCCTTGGGGCAACAAAGAAATGCCAAATGGAAAAGTAAAATATTTTAAAACTTTGTATTTCTCGATAATTCAAAAATTCTTTGTAGCATTGGATGAACATTTGGCAAGGAAAATTCCCTGACGAGAACACTGCAGAGGATGGAGAAGTTTCAACTTGCGCTGTGAACAAATATCGTCAAAACGACTTTGATCTTTATAACATGGCTGGCAATGCTTGGGAGTGGACGAGCAACTTGTGGAATGAGAGCGATGGCGAGAAGGAAAATCCAGATCGAGTGAAGAAAGGTGGAAGTTATCTTTGTCATAAATCTTATTGTTATCGGTATCGTTGTGCTGCAAGATCTCAAAACTCACAAGACTCTTCTGCTGGAAATCTTTCATTCCGATGTGCTAAGAACTTTTATTAAATTTTCTAAATGATAAATAAAACTAAGTCAACTGATCTGAACTTCAGCTTTTAGTTGTTTCAGTTTAACTTCTACGATTTGTTTTAATTTGAGGGATCCGGGTGAACCTTTTTCAAATGTTCAGTTACATTCAGGAGTCGGTTTGAAATGTAGTCGCATTTTGGGCACTTATAAATTCCTGGACCTCTATGAATTTCGGCATGCATCTCGGCTTCTTTGTCTTCTTTAAATTTTTGTCGGCATCTCAAGATTCGGCATTTTCTTTCTTCCTGCTTATTTCCTGTAAATTAAAAGAAAGTTTCAAAACTCATTAAAACATTTTCCTCGCATTTCTTCGCGAATCGCGATGCTCTTTTGTTTTGTATCGCGTGGTACACGACTTAAGAGGATTACGTTCTTATTAAAATTACTAGTAAGTTTTACCATACCTAACTTTGAGGTCAAAAATTTCACAAATTTAACGATCCAAAGTGGAAGCCAGTACCGCCAAATTGTTGGACAACTCTTCATGTACAAAAATATGCAAAAAAACAGAATTGTCATGAAAGGCGTTCGCGTGTAGGTGCCCATGAGTGCAAAAAGTAGTCAATTTTAGCAGTTTTTGTCCTGCCGATGGGTGAAAAAAAATAGCTGGACCCACCCCCTTTGCACCGATGATGCCCCCAACTGAACTCTACATAAAAAGTTTACATTGGGCGAAATCGTAAAAACAGTTTTCCCAGAATAAGTTTTCGAATGCGAAAAAATGACGTTTTTGACGGCGACGTTTTTACACTTTCCAAATTTGCCCTTTGGGGGGAGGAGAGAGGGGAAAATAAATCATCTCACATTGTTGCCCAACTATTCACGATAAAAACTGCCCAAACAACCACGTCTCTATCTCATCACGTTTGGCCGCTACGACGGTGAGAGTCGGGCAAGAATCAAAAAAGCTTCAATTAAAATTTCGGGGGGAGGGGGGTGAAATTTGGAAAATTTGGTTTTCTCATTTTATCTCGCCTCGCTTCGGCACCTTTGGTGCCTCACCTCGTCTTGATCCGGTGAGGTTCCCGCTCGTACCGAGAAGCCACCCTCACTGTCTCTCTGTATTAATCGAATTAATTTGAAGAAGTCAAATAAATCAACGACTGACAAGTCGAGCGCGCAATTTCAGTCGATGCGATGTCGAAAACACCGCAATCGTAATCATTTCTTCAAAACATCAACTAACACGTCATATCAAAAGTATAAATTAACTAAATCGTGCTCGAACGATACCGTCAACAGCGATCAGCAGCCACCCGAGCTGGAGAAGAATCCGCAAATGACATATAAATTCATTTAAAGTCACACATCCTTCCTTTATCTTATCAACTCTTTCGCTCTGGGAATTATTCCAGAAACATGTACAGTTATAAGTTTTCAGAAGTACACGATGTCTTAGCAACACTCGAGCTTTGAGGAAAAATTACATTTTCAAGAAGCAAAGTTATGAGAAAGATGAAGTGGTTTGTGTCTGGATGCCAATTAAAAGTCGTCGAAATTCTATTTCATCGTTTGCTTCTAATGAATGACGAATCAACTTGTAGGGAGAAGAGGCGGCGAAACGAACGGAAAGTTCAAGAGTACGACTCGAGACTGTCAAGAGGCTTCTCGACAATGCGAAATTGTTTACATTTCACTTCGTCTCGCTAAGAGGATTTATGACATTTTTCGACTTAAACCCGCGTCAGAGGATGAAGACTTCAAAGTCGATGCTCAGATTTCTCAATGATATTACATGAAAAAATTATGCTTGCACTCGTTTCGACTCGAAGTCATCGCAGCCTCTTCCCATTCAAGTTGAACGTACTGAAATAATGAAATATAAATGAAACCTTTCCAAAACGGCGAAGCTTCATGTTCTCTCTCCCATTTGCAGCGTCGCAATTAATGGAAAATCCTCGATTCTCGCTCGCAATCAACAAATAAATGCTTATGAAATCATTCAAGCGAAATTCTTACCTGATCCCACCAACGCCAAAACTGTATTCTTGATTGTAGAAAATATATAACGGGCCAATATTAATAAGAAAACCAGTTTTAATTATTTGAAAATTCTAAGTTTACTAAGATTTGTATAAGATTTCTAAACGAAACTTTCAAACCTAATCGAGCTTGGCCAATTTTACTTCTGACGTTTTACTCATTTCAAAATATTACAGACATTCAATCGCTTCCATCAAATGGCAAATTTGTCGCTTTCTTTGTGGAAGTATACTTTCTCTCGCGCCGCTGATTCCCGCGCTTCATCGTTTCGATCCAATTTTCCATTAAGAATCAATTACCCATCAATGAAATTATGATTAAAGGAATTCCACTTCGAAAGCCATTAGAACGATCAGACGATTTCAAATTCAACTTTCGTTCGAAGAGATTTTGGTTTTATTTGCATAATCGACAATTTCTCCGTTTCCACGAAACTTTGAGTTGTTAGCACGTCAAGAATCGTATTTGTGCAACATTTTGATAGAGTGCGTGATCAAACTTTCTGATATCAAGAATCGGAGATTGACGGACGAGTTGGAAGCAAAAAACTGTCTACAAACTTCGCTTCCGGCGATGAAAGGATTTCTCATCGAGATCTTTGAATTCATTTCTAGTAAAGTTCAATCGGAATAAATCGATCCATGTTTCTTTTGGAAAGAGATCGCTTATCACAGTTTGTGAGGAGAAAGAGAACTTTGTTTAACATACTCGAATGTATCACGCACAACTTGTCAATGGGAATCAGCTTGCCGTGGTTGGAAAAGTAAAATATTCGTTTTCGTTGTGCTGCAAGATCTCAAAACTCACAAGACTCTTCTGCTGGAAATCTTTCATTCCGATGTGCTAAGAACTTTTATTAAATTTTCTAAATGATAAATAAAACTAAGTCAACTGATCTGAACTTCAGGAGATCGAAGGTTTGTCCAAAATATTTGAAAACTTTCAACAATGGTTGCACTGAAATACAAAAAATCATTTAAAATAAATTTTATGTTTAAGCTCTCTTACTGAAATCTTATTGACCCCACAAAATCAGTTGGCGCTTTCCACTTGAGAAGTTTTTCAGTTTTTGGCTGAGGATTTGAGTGCGAAACTGTCGAGTAAGAGTTTCCACAAACCATCACTTTCACATCCTCATCTGAGAGAAAGTTTCCAACAATCTCATCAGATTGAACGCTTCGAGCTTGAACAAGAAATCCTCGAAAAGTGAAATCTGAAGTCACTCGATGAAGAGACACTTTGATCGATTTTCCACGTTTCACTTTGAAAACGTGTGGGACAATTTGAATTCCTGCGATTGAAACTTGAGGCTCAGTAGATCCGTGAGCAGGTGTCATGTTTTGACATGCAGCGTCGCTAACTGCATAAGATCGAGCGAGCGAGGAATTTATCGTCACGATAAAGCAGAATACGCTTAGCAGTTTCAAACACATCGAGCAACGCCGGTAAACTGTGGCAAATACTAACTTTCGCTGTGATGAGATTGTCACAAAAACGTTAATTGAATGATTTGCTTAGTTTATTGAAATTAAAGCAAAAAACCTAATTTTTTAAGTGAAGAGAAATTTCAACAAACTAATTTATGAATTTTTTAACTTAAAAAAAAGAAATATATTAAGATTCAATTTTTTATTTGGGATTCTCGACAGCGTACATTTTAATTCAAAAGCACATCTTGCTTAGCTAACTCTAACAACATAGGATCGTCGAAGAATTTGTTGATGGAAACATCTTCGGACAATCCCTTGCGTCTTCTTGTTTTGATCATGAACTCACGAGCGAGATGTGTAGCAGGTTGAGGTTCGAGTGGTCTGATGATAATGCTTTTGTCCAAAGGATCTCCAGGAACGATCTGCCAATGATGGAAAACTGTTTGACAGAAAGCTTGACCCTGAGTGTGAGTACGAAGATCGGTTTCGAAGCCAAAGGAGTCAATAGCGGGAATGAAAGCTTTAACTGTGTAGAGTGGTGATCCGGGAATTGGAGCATCTTGTGTGACATGACCACGACGTCTTGCAAGAACTGTGTAAACACTTGAAACACAATCGGCTGGAGCTTGAACTTCCACGAACAAATACGGTTCCATTAAGCGAGGTGTTGCCATCAAAAAAGCAGAATACGAAACACGACGAGCTGTTGGAATAACTTGGCCGCCGCCTCTATGCAAAGGCTCTGCTGCAATGACAGCGTCAAGAATTTTGAACTTCACATTTCGAATTGGTTCTTCACAGAGTGGACCTTCACGTGTTCCCCATTGAAAACCTTGAACAATCGAATCTTTTAGTGATCCCAGCAAAGTTTTGTCGACCTCTGACGGTAAAGTGTCGTCGACGAGAATGTTCGGTCCTCCAAACGCCCAGATTGATCTGGCAGCTAGCAAATCCCAATCATAGTTGACTTGGAAGAACTCGCCAATCTTTTTCTTGCTCCAGCCAATTGATACCGATTCACTCTCGATCTCTTCTGCCAATCCTTTCTCTAGCGGCTCCGCAATCATCGTAATCTTGTTCTTTTTGTTTGGTGTTTCTGAAAAGCATTTCAGAGAGCTGGTTTCGACAACAGTTTCGCAGAATGACACAACAGGATCCGCCACTTTGATGTCAATCTCTGAATACATTTTTCTCAAGTCATGCATTACACAGTCGAGATAGAGTTCACCAGTTCCGAGAATGACGTGTTCGCCAGATTCTTCAACACGGGTTGATACCAATGGATAGCTTTTGTTAACTTTTCGTAGACCATCAAGCATCTTCGGCAGTTCCGATGGATTAACTGGTTCAACAGCAATTTTAATGATGCTTTGAGTGTTGAATTTTAGTGGCCGGAAGATGTAAAGATCCTCTTGAACGTTGACATCGACGATTGTTGATGTTTTTACAATACTTTGATCGATGCCTTCAATTAAAACCCAATTTCCAGCAGGAACTCGATTTAATTCAACTTTGTAGCGAGCCTCGAAGACCCACAATCGACCAGTTTGAACCACTCGAGAGTCTTCTTCATCCATTAGCGAGTAGTTTTCTCCAAGAATACGAATTTCTTGTCCACTGTAGAGAGTTCCACTCATGACACGAGCAAGAACCAAGAAAATGTTGCAGTCATCAGTCGGATACATTTTCGCACTGTGAACAACGAGATTTCCGTTTTGATTGCAATCCAACATATCTTGATACAAAACGCCTTCCTTAGGTCCCGTGAAAATGTGATCAATCTTTGTCTTCGAGAATTCTAACGGAGACTGAATGTGCTGAACGCACATGTCAACGAATCCATTGAAATCGCCAAGGAATCGATTGCAAACCAAACGAAGCAATGGGCGAATGTTGCTTTTCATTTCTTCTTTGTTGATGCGAATGTTGAGCTCGGCCATTGTGTCAGCTAAGGATCCATCAACGTCACCAACGACTTGTGCAAAAAGTTTGTAAATTGGCTCGAGGATGAACTCAACAAAGCTTCTCGGTGCTGAACTGTGAGCTGGTTTCTTCGAAAACTTCCTGGTCTTGTTGTTGAAATACATGTCACCCCACAATCGACGAGCAAACTCAAATGTTGAAACGCCTGGATAAGAGTCAGCGTAGAGCTGAGCAAAAGATTTCAGAGTGAAGCAAAGACCGTAAAGCGAACTGGCAAAACAAACATTTCCGGTGACTGGTGAAAGTTGAGGATACGAGTTGCAATGAAGCCTAAAATAATCAACAAAATTAGTTTTAAGTTTATTAAGAAAAGAATCATTTTCTTACGTTATCAAACCGTTGATCTCGTCAATGATGTGCTTCAGCTTAAAATACGCATCTTGTGGTGGAAGTTTCAATTCCAAAATAAGTCGATCGATCTTGTTAATGCAGAGCGTCACTGCGAGTTTTTCTTGAATCGCGTGTTTTAACAATCGCTCAGTGTTCAGCATAACACCTTCAGCGGCATCGACGAAAAGAACGATTCCATCAACCATTCGCATGGCAGCTGTGACTTCATCGGAGAAGTTGACATGTCCAGGCGAATCGAAAATATTCATCAAGTAGCTTTTGTCTTTGACATCTTGCAGCACAAGAGTCACTGGCGTTGCCTTAATGCTAACTCCACGTTCTTGCTCAGTGAAGAGAGTGTCTGTGTATCGCAAATTTTTTTCTTCCATGTCACGGAACTGAGGATGTGTTTGACGAATGAGACAGTCGACGAAAGTTGTTTTTCCATGATGCAAGTGACCGACAAGAGCGACATTTCTGATGATCGTTGGTGTATCCATCAAATCAGTTAGAAACTCCATCGAATAAGTTGTTGCCGGAAGATCTTGCTCCTTCAGTTGGAACTTCTTTTTCTTAACTGGCTCGATCAGCGGCTTATCAAGTGGCTAAAAGAAAAAATGTTTAATATATATTTGAAGATTTTATGCTTTAAAAAACTTACTTGAGCATCTTCCTCTTGAACAATCGTCTCAACATCAGCACCGTAAACCTCTAGTGCGGTCTGGTAATAACGTTTGTCTTCATGGAGAACAACAGCTTTCGACGATGTGTCAGCATCAACCTCCATCTCAGCTTCATCCTCATTGGCTTCATCCTGGAAAGAGATTTGTAATTAAGTTAACAATCTTAAAAACAAAACAAAACATTATTATTTTATACTCACGTCGATATCGGGCTCTTCAAAATCCTCTTCCTCTTCTGAATCACTTTCAAGATCTGGGCCAATATAGTTACCAAACTCGTCGTATAAGTCAGAATCCATTTCGAAGCTTAATTGTTTGTTTTTCACTTAAAAAGTTTAAAATGCGGCGTTTGACTTATCGTTCGGATTACGATTCAAATCGTTTTGCTCTCGGATTAAACTTGCCCTCCAAAATTTCCGTCCGTCCGTTCAAAAAATATTCGTTAAATCAATAAATCTTGAAAAACTTATTTCTCGCTAATTAGAAGAACTAATGCGTATTTATTTTCATATTTACATAGCTTCTGATATAAGTCTCAAAAAGGTTATATTCATTCAAGGTCCCGTAATATTCTTCATGAGATTTCATTGTTAACCTCGTTGACACTTAGTTTTAATCATTTCGACCAGTTCTTCAATGTCGTCACGTTTCCAGGCCTTTTTGCTGATGCATTGATTGTTATACAAACTTACTTTCTTAAGTTTCTCCAAGTCAGTCAGAACGGAGTCTCCAATAAATTTCAGTTTGTTGTCATCTAACGCAAGCCATTGCAAATCATGATTGAATTCGAACAAATTGTTGTCGAGCGTTTCAATGTCTCCTCCAAATAATGCGAGATGTGTAAGTTTTGGAAAAGGTTTCAAATTCTCTTGAGTGATGGATTTCAAACTTGTGTTTGACACCTTAATTCCCTTTATGTTTGGCAAGAAGTTCTCAAGATTTTTTGGGAAGTAATTCATGGTCTGATCTTCAACTGACAAAACAACAACTTCGTTCAAAGTTCCCTTCTTTCCATTGATGCTCGTAACAGCAACATTCTGACTTGCGATATTCCATCCAACGGCCTTGCACTCCAACCCGTCAAGACTTCCCCAACCTTCATCGACGATTTGACATTTCAAGTCTGTCGATTTTGTTTCTCCAACGAGAAAAATCGCGATTGCAACGAGAACAAAGATACTTCTGAAAATTGAAGCTTCAATAGAAATTAAAATTTAATTTTAAAATATTTCAACAAACTTCATTATCAACTGTTGACACACGAGTGAATGAAATCTGAATGATCTCACAAGAAAAACAAATTTAGATTCTGCTTCTTTTTACGCGCGAGATTCATTCATCTCTATCGTCATGTCATGTGACGTCATGTCGTATTTCGAGTGATACTGCAATTTTAAATGATCAACTTTCAACAAATTTTGTTTCAATTTATTAAGTTCATTTGAAGTTTCAAGATATCTACAAGAATTCGTAGCCGATGCCAAATTGAAAGGCTGGTCGAATCTTGTCGGATTTTTGTTTCGCGATCGGGTAGCAATAGTTTAGTTCGATTCGTGCTCGTCCACCAATCCTAAAGGCAAGCCCAAGACCGCAAGCAATACGAACGTTGTCTGTAATATTTTGATATGAATGAAAATGTCTGAAGTAAAATTTAATGACTTACCCAACGAGAATGTTTCGCAATTTCCAAAGTTGTAGAAGAAATGAGTTCTGAACAAGTCACCGAAACCACCAAAATATTGATTGAATGGAAGTGGAGTCCAGAGATGAATTCCAGTTGCCCAATATGCTCGCGTTCCTCTTGGAACTCCATCCTCGACAGTTGTCGCTCCAGCAATATCAAATCCTCTTAGCGATTGTGGTCCACCAAGGAAAAACAGTCCATCAATTGGCAGAGGCTTCATTAATTTTACGTTTTCATGAATCTTTCCTATTCTTCCACACAACTGGAGAGACATGCCAGCAAAGAGTGGAACATTCATTTCAACATGTGAATCGCTCTTGACAGCTCCGTATTGCGAAAGCCGGTCGCCGATCAACTCTGTGGTTGTTCGTACGAAAACACCTTGAGTTGGGAACACTGTGTCGTTTCGACTATCATACGCAGCAATATGACGGAAAACTGAAGCAAGTCGTGGCCCACACTCATTTCTAATGAAGAACGGAGTCTGCTTGTTGCTCGCAAAAATCTCTTTTACACCACATTCGTATTGCAGGTTGTGAGTGATGGTCAGCGGCATTAAAAATGAGAAGTCGAGAAGAACACCAGTATGATCGGATCGGTAGCGAGACCAAGGCGAAACATTTGAGTGACGGAAAACTGTAATCGATGTTCTACAAAAAAAGTAAAAGTTATTGAGAATTGCACTGAATTTAGAGAAAGTAATTAACTTACTCTGGCTTGTAATCGCCGAGGTTGGTATGGTAAAAGGGTTTCAGGAGTTTTAAGTTCAATTCGGTGGCCTTGATGTAACTGTAACTGTAATTAATACTCAATCGTTCGCCTCTGCCGAAGATGTTCGGCGTTTGCAGCTCCGCTGTTAAGGATCCATCGTTTTGTCCAATTTCCGTGCCAATAGTGCCGGTGATACGCGAAAGCTCCTCGCCATCAAACGACACAACGTAACCACTTGCTGATGCATTTTTAGATTTATCTGTGTCAATAAATGCCTTCAGGTTCTTGAAAATGCCGAGTTCTTGAAGACTTTCGTAAGCTCTGGAGAATAACGTGAAATGTTTTGAATGTCAGTCGAAGGAAGATGAGTCCACTTACTCGTTAGTCTCTGTTAAAACATCTTGAAAGGTCTTAGCAGCAAAGAGCTTCTTACACGCTCGTTGGATGTAGTCATCCTTCGTTCGGTCTAATCCATTGATATTTATTTTTTCTACTCGAGCCTAAAACGATCGGAATTTTCATTTCTCTTCCAACAAATGGCAACTTTAACTTACCCTGAATTTGGTGAAATCAACTCTACCAGATACGCTCTCATCAGAAGCCTAAAATAGATCATAAAGTTATTGTCATTCTCCGAAATAAACCTGGATTATGTTATCTAATAATTTTTCAATGCGGATCAATAGTTTTCTGACTTACTTTTGACTTCCCTGAGCCCATGACTGCTCTAAGTGAGATGACAGTGAGCCGTTCTTGCTGTTAGCGGGCTCGACAAAGAGGTATTTGAAATGCTTACTCTAGAAATAGTTAATCTAAATTGCGAAAACTCGTTCACCAAAAATCCTTAGTTCACATTTTAGACGTCGCGCTAGTATCGACTTGAAGAAGTAAACAATGGTTTGTAAAATTAAATTTTCTTTGATAACTAAAGAAATACAATTATCTCATTCACAGGAGATTTCAGAAATATTCGACGTCGACAAGTCCTTCGATGAGATCGATTTTGTTAATAATATCTTCAGGGACGTCGCGAAAAACGAGAAACAGGTTTGTGCAATAATTTCTTTTGTTGCCACGAATCAGACTAAAAAATATAATTTATAGAAATCGGTTGAAGATGCAGTCGGAAAGCTCCAACTCTATGTTCAACAAGCAAATGTCACGATTGAGTCTACAACGCATACGATCATCTCAAATATGCCGTCAATCTCGAACGAGAGTAAGCGGCTAATGGATCAAGTGAAGGAACTAAAATCAAAAATGAATTTCCTGGAGAAAGATATTGCGAAGTCGGAAACTGCGTTTAGTATGGCAAATTTAGAACGACTTGATGATATGAAAGTGAAACTGGAAAAGGGAAAAGATTTCTTAGAGCAGAATGATACATTCTCGAAGTTGACAAATGAACTCGACGAATTACTGGAAAGTGACAAAAAAGATGTGACCATCGCTTGCGAAAAATTATTTGCTTTACAAAAAAGTTACGAGGCTCAGCTTGGATTAGCGGGACAAGGAGAACGTGAACTTGTACTCGAGGAATTTAAAAATCGTCTTGAAGCTTCAATCACTGGAGATGTTGTTAAGTCCTTGAGTGATTACAACGTTGAGCAATCATCGAAATATGTCGAATTGTTTAAAAAACTTGGTCGACTTTCACAAATGAAGAACTACTTCGGAACGCTACAAAGAGAACACTACGGAGCAAAATGGATGGAACTAACGGGATCGATTGAAAATACTGACAATCAAAGATTTTTAACAGACTTCTACGAGTTTTTGTTGCTGAACTGGGGAAAGCAATTAAAATGGTATCGTGAAGTTTTCAAATCCGATGGAGTCACCGAAACTATTCAAGTTTTTGTTGATCTCTTAAACGGCCTTCATCCATCAAGAGAATCAGTTATCGGAAGTTACATGAAAAGAATCAACGAGAAAATGGATTTCCTTGGAGAAATTTCTACATCGAACAAGCAGTTCGCGATATCGATTCGTGAGAAGATTGACGGAGCTCCCGTTCCAGCAGAAAAGATTTCCGAATTATCTAAAGCGATATTCGATTTCTTCAGCATCTTCATCGTTCAATATTCATCAATCGAGCAAAGTTTATTGACTCAACAGTTGGAAGAAACCAAAATTCTTCAATCAAACTCGAGCGACACGATTCGGTGTTTAGAAAATTCACTGACGAAAATTTTTGAATGGGTTGAAGCTTCAATCGAACGTCAAACGAGAATCACAGATGATTGTGCAATAGTTTCACTAATTTATATCCTCAACACTTTCTTCAAGACTTTCCTTGAAAAGGTAAAGAAGGCTCAATTGCAACTGGACGCGAGTCGCAGCGACCACCAAGACTGGAATCTTCTTTCGATTTGCATTACGTTCCTTCAAGTCATCGGAACTTTCAAAATAAATCTCGATGATGTAGAAGAGAAAATCAAGAAGACAATGTTGGCCAAATCTAAGCAGATTAAAAGCGGAGAAGAATTTTGCTACAAGCTTGTTGGTCAGCGTGACATCAGCGACTTTGAGAGAATAATTAGTCGACTTTCTTCAAACGAATCGGCTGTTGTGTTTGAGAGCTTGACGACATTAATCGGTTCCGTCGTTAAAGATTCCCACCAAATGCTTTTGCGCTTAATTTTTGCTCCAATTGAAACTTTCTTCAAGAAGCTGGAGATCACAAATTCAGATTCTGCCGATTTGCCCGATTATAGCTTCACGCCTCACGAGTACATCACTGAAATCGGTCAATTTCTGCTAACACTTCCACAAAACCTTGAACCTTTGCTGCTGAATCCTGCAAAGCCATTGAAGCTCGCTCTAGATCTAAGTGATCCCAGCTATAAAGATAACATTCCCAGTGCTGATATCCTTCTTTCCTTAATCGCTGATGAAACGTGTGCACTTTATCAAGAAAAAGTCATGCAAGTCAGCGCGATCGGAGATGGCGGAGCTAAACAATTAGCAACTGACATTGAGTATCTTGGAAGCGTTCTTGAAGAACTCGGGTTGACAATCTCAAGTCAACTGAAGCAGATTGCACAGCTCTTGAAGATTAAAGGAGAAAACTATTCAAGTGCAAGTTCAGGAATTGATGCGAGATTAGTTGCTCGAATCCGTCAAATGAGAAATATTAATGTCGCTGAGTAAATTGAATAAAAATATTTTAAATTGAAAAAAATTGCAAAAAAACTTTATTCTTCATGCCCAATATTTGGTTGGATTCGCGTAGCTTTGATGATGTTGATGATAATCATTGATCGAGCTGGTTGCTCCTCCATGACATAAAGTTGATAAATTCGGAAATTGCTGACTATTCAATGACGATTGATAGCTTTGCATTGGCCAATTGCTATTCCCTGATTCGATTGACATCGGTTTTAAGAAACTTTCGCTAGGCATTGTGGTCGGTGGGCTAAGTGAAGGTTTCATGATTGCTTCTGATGGTTCTGGGATGAGTTTTGATGAGTAATCTGAGAGGAGAGTTAGTTTAATTTAATAACCGTCTTTACGAAAATGATTTGACTTACCTTGCGAGCTTGGTCCAAAGTTTGAGTTGAATGGTTGACTTTGGCTTGCAAACCCTGGATGTTGGAATCCTAAGGACGACGAAGATGACGAGAACGAACTCTGATGATGACTTGGGAACTCGTAGCCATTCATTTGATAAGGCGTTTCACTATTCATTGGAGATGAGTGATGATGATGATACTGAGACATTGGTGGAGGCATTGACAGCGCACCGCCATTGTGTTTCCGCAGTCTAGCTCTTCGATTACTAAACCAGACTTGAATTCTCGCTTCAGTCAATCCCGTTGATTGAGCCAATTCTTCTCTTGTATAAACATCAGGATATTGAGTTCTATTGAATGCTTTCTCGAGCGCTTCAAGCTGATCACCCGAGAACGTAGTTCTCGATCGTCTTTGCTTTCTTTTCAGTAAAATTCCTGGCTCTGATTCTGTGTCTGAATCCGATGATCCGCGACCTGTTTGAAAATAAATTAAAAGCTCAGTGATGATGTCCGATAAAATAATCATGTTCCACAACTCAATCAGTTTCGGGACTGAGCTGAACGTTTTGCGGGCAAGATCGTTTAATATCCATTTGAGAGAAACAAAGGTCGTAAAGCATGCTTTGTTGGAGATGAAAGAGTGCGCACCGAAATGCATCGTTTTGCCGGCTTTCCGAAACGCAACGCGAAGAAGGCGGAAAGAGAAGTGAGAAAATAATCATCATAAAGCATCATAATTTATGCTAATAGATTTGGCTTCTTAAACCCGAAAAAACGCGACTTAATTAGATTTTAACACCTCGTCCGTGTGTGGTTCTTCTGTGCCTCGTAGTGTTCATCGAAAAACTATACAAAAAGGTGGGAGGAAGAAGATCGAGAAGACGAAAGGGGCGCTAATTAGAAGGTGTAAAGCATAAATATTGTCCTAAGTAAATATCTTCGTCGAGAGAATGTCGGGAACTATTTCAGCTACTGTTGATTGAAAAGTTTTTGTTTGGCATCACATCAAGAACAAGACCGAACATGGGAACGATTCAAAAGGTTGGTCTTTGTTTTGAGTTCATTGGATGATGGACTTTTTAATTTTTGAGAGTCGTCCTTGAGACCTTTCGTGTTCAGACATCAGTTTGACGTAGAAAGAAATGAAATTGATGTCACTTAATATTTTTGTTATCAATCATTAAAATTTTTTTGTTCACTTCTTAAGACGGAATCACCTCACAATCCCTTCCAGTCTCGTTCTGGAGAAGCAACGAAAGAATAAATCATCTGTCGGATTAATTCGTTTAATCTTTCTTCTCCGTTCTCTGTCTGTGATGTTTAACGTCCAACTTTTATTGTAATTCGTTCTTAATTATTTTCTGTTTTGGCTGTGAGGCTGTGAGGTTTGCGCTGCACATCGCTGAGATGATTGAAAGATTTTTATTTAAAGTTTAAATCGCAATGACTTTTTCGAATTTTCATAAACACGTGGACACAAGTAAAATCGTTACGAAGTGAGGCAGGCGGGCGAGAGTGAAAAAGAGAAAAATTCTTAATTGCCCTTTGATGATACCCGCGCGAACAAATTTTATTAATATCGCGCGATTCTTGTTGCTGTTGTTGAAACTGTCCATTCATGAGCACCGCCGAATCTTCAGAATAAGACGAAGCCGTTTTACGTATGCAAATCCCTTTCATGCAAGCGAATGTAGTCTCTTGATTTTTATTTCGTTTTCAGGGACGTCAGTGGCTTTAAAATCAGTAATTTTACTTTTAGGTCGAAGTGAGTGTTCAAAAGACGACACAAAACAGAATCAACGCTACACCAACGCGAAATGTCAACAGTTACTAAGAATTCTCTTGCTTCCTTGTCTTACTTGGAATTTAATAGAAATTATAACAAAATTCTTGTTTAATTAACAGGATGAACTCTCGAAGATCGCGTCTTTGCAAATTGACTGCGAGCTGTGGATTATGGATCGCGATCAAACACTTCAACATTCTTTCATGTTGCCGACGGGATACGAAGTGTCAGCTTGAGACTTGAAGGCGTATGAGTTGTCAGATTTAGTTCATTTCAGTCTGAGATGTTTGATGTGACATTAACAAAGTCAACAAAATGATACTCGATAGCGATAGAAGAGTTAATAAAGTGCGTAACTTACCACCCAGAATTCCATGAATGCTGTAATCCTTTCGATCGTCTTTGCGTTCCATGCCACCGCCACGAAGCAAACGGCTGATTGACGAAACACTTGGTGGATCGACGACTCCCTCCTGTATCAATTACAAGTTTGTCGAGATTAATCATTAAATTTGTTTTGTTGCGTGACAGCAGAAGGTCCAACAAATTGATTGATCGGGTTTTTTTTGATGAAACGCTTAATTAAAATGCTTCCAACGATTCATTCATGAGTCTCAGTTGAACTTACTTTTATCAGTCTCTCTCGAATTTCCCAAGAGAAAATTCCGGGATTTTCTTTCTTCATTTCCTCAATTCGATTCTCGATCTCTGGTGTTGCTGTTGAAGATGAAGATCCTGAGTTTTGTGAATCCGCTGAGCTTTGAGACAACTCACCAACTCGTGGTTTACTGCCACCAATCACTCCAGGACGAATGCTTCCTGTCTCTTGATAGCGATTTAATATTTTCGATACGCAACCGTGGGAAACTCTTAGTTGTCGAGAGATCACGCATGGTCTAACGCCACTCGCTGCGAGCTCGACGATTTTCAGACGAATGTGATTGGGAAGTGGCCTGAGTAATCAAAACATCAATAAACTTCGTTTGTTTAAGTTTTGTTTTAATGAATTTTCTTACCTTCCATTTATGAAAACGCCTCCAAGCTATTTGCATTGGATCATAAAAGGAATCGTTAGTGTCGGCTTGGGGCTTGAATAATTTTAAATTCACCTGATTTCTTCTGCATGTTCCTATCGTTTTGTATTGTTTGTGAGATGAAAGAAGAAGATTTTTGTGTTTATTAAAACAAATTTTTTAACATAAAAAAGAAGAAAAGAGAAAATTTCGATGCGCGACATCACAAGTTTTACTTTTCAAAGTCTGTCGATATTTCATTAACAATTTATTTAAATATTTGCAACTTCTAATTAAAATCAAACACACGAAGTTTCGCTCTAGTTCTCTCGTAATTTCTTAGGTAATTTAATGAAACGTGTGTCGATTGCTTAACGGTGACAATCGCTCGTTTTCTTGATGAACCTCTAAACTGGTTTTAAATTTTCTAATTGCCGTGAATCGCAATGTGAAATTTCGCGTTTGAGTGTCGATTGGAAATAATTTGGGTTTCAATACTGCGACAATGTCACGTAGAAAAGGCAGCTGACTTAGAAAGCTGCATCATGCAACAAAACATAGAAAATCCCGATAAAATATCCATCCAATGAAATTGATTCGTTCTGGATCTTTTAACTTCTCTCTTTCCCGAATGAAAAAGAATCAGTTTACGAGCTGTGATCGGGGTTGATGTTCCTTTCTCTTCGGTATCAAACACATTGAAATGGCGTGAAAAATTGTCTTTTATGGGGGAAGTTGTTGTTTAAAACTATCGTTTAGTTTCCCAAACAAGGAGTTAATGATTTTAAATTTCCAACGACGCATCTGTCGCTACTGTGGCTTTGAAAATTTAGAAAATTAATCGAAGCATTTAAGGAACTTCTAAGCGGGTGCGAATAAAAAGCTTTGATTTCATGACTTCTGGTTGCATCAAAGCGTGACGAAGCTACCTTGGAAAGGATATCCTGCGAAGAGCGGGCGTATGTTGATAGAATTATTGCTGTTGCTTAGCGATCCTGAAATATCCATTTTGTGCAAGTCTTTAATCCAACTTTGTTCTTTTCTTTGAACTTGAAACTTTTATAATTTATTCTTATCACTGATCACACACTACGCGGATTATCACATTCGATATATTTCCAATTCCGCGAATATTCTAATAATTTTTTTTCTTTCTAAATTCTAGGAGCGCGTGCCGATCACAACGAAACGCTTCTTTCGACTGCCTTGCACAGATTGGTTCTCTTCCCTCAATCATCTTCTGGGTCTCGACACAGCCATGTCCAATTGAAATTTTTCACGATTCAAAAGAGACTCGAAGATAAACTGAATATTGTTGTCTTGCTCTAGCCAACTGTAAAAGCTGATCGGAATCTCGGCGAACACAGATCATGATGATGACGATTTTTAGCCACGCCTTAGGATATTCCTTTTGTTTTACTAACGACTACGAAGTTCATTGATAAATTTCTCTCAATTTGTGTGGATCCTCTGAATTCACATGAACATTAATCATCGGCTGATTTGAGACGAACAGCGATAAATATCAATAAAAAGGGTTTCCTTCTTAGAGTTGCCTCACTGTGATTAATTGGCGATAATCCCAGAATGTGAATCAGAGCTCAGAGTAATTAGCTGCGTTCAGCCAAGAGGTTAATTACCGTTCGCAATGATCAGGTGTACAAACATTTTGTGCAATCTGTCGAAATTTAGAAAATCATCTGATCGCTTTGCTACTCAAATGTTAATCGATGAAAACGTTCAAGACGTAAACGTTCAAGGAGGTTTCACTTCGATATTCTTTGTTTCTTTTGGTCGAAACTGTTGTGATGATTATTTATTAGTGGCGATTAATTTCCGAGACCTTAAAGTCTTGAGACGGGAATTAATTAGTCTGCGCTATATTCGGGTGGAATTTTTATTTGTTTTTATTGTAGAAGGCGCTTGAGATGATGCAATGAACTCGACATGGGTCCACTGAGTTGTTGGCTGATCGATGTGGAGCGATTGATCATGTAAATTACGGGAACTATGGGAATTTTCTTCTTCTCGTGCAATTGATCAATCGAAAGTCTTTAATCTCCATGTGAACCACATTTCGAGAGTCTCTGTTTACGAAAATGAGCCGTGGCGTAATTAATTCACTCCACCTGAATCATCTCTTGGGATTAACTAAGTGATTTTTTGTTGTTTCTCTTCGTTTAGTTGGAAATTAATCATCGGATATGAAACCGGACGAGAAAAATCAGTGAAGTCGTCGCAGTAGATTCTTGCGGTCGATTTAAAGAAAATTGCGGATTAAGAGCAACGGTGAAGTCCGAAACATCGTGAAACTGTTTCTTTTCGCTCATCGACGAGTCATCGTTACGCGGCTCATCAATCGCGATGTGAACAAACAGAAGAAAATTGAATTTCTCTCTCTGCGAGTGATTTAATTCAATAATCATTCCTCTGTTGATTTGATTAGTTTTGTTTGATTCGTTGGTTCCACGACGAATTTCGAGATTTTTTGTGAACGAACACACCTGAGTTGCGCTTCGTTTCATTTACTTCAGCAGATTCTCTCCCGCGGTACCGACAAAGCGTTTGAATAACAGAAACAGATCAGCGAAAAAATATTTTCTTTATCGTTTTTGGAACCGTTTAGGGATTTTCTTTCGTGGAGATGAAATTTGTAATTCAATTCTTAAGCCCTTCGTCAATTTTTATTCTCTTAGGCCCCACTTTCCTCTCCACAAAAGCGCAAGCAGACACATTGTCTGCAACGTTTTCTGCATCGTGTGTTGTATGAAATCTTTTCGTTTAGTCATAAAATTGCTTTTCCTTACCTTTCGTAATTTCGCGCTTCATGCCGAAGGAGGCAACAACTGCTGAGCGCGATCAGAGATTGCGAAATTTTGATTTGTAAAAGAACATCGGCGAGACGTTCGTCAAGCTCCCTGGAAAACATTTTTCGACTAGGAAGAATTCCCTTTAAAAGTTATGAACTCTCAGTGTCGAGTTCAAAAGAAAGAATATTGCAAAGCTTATCGAGTTTCTTTTGAAGATCAAGAGGGAATTTTCTTGAAACCCTGAAATTATTTAGTTTCGGTGCATTATGAGCTCTCGATGGTCTTATGTTTGAGAAATTAACGACACGAGAAACATGGATTTCTTCTCGTTTCGTGGTGAAGTTTTAAATATTTTTGGAGTGAAGGGAAGCAAAATCGTTCACTTCTCCCACAAAATTAGTTCTTAAACTTCAATGATCTTCAAACTAAGAATTATTGTTTATGACGACGGCAGTTGAAGGTAAATTTTCACGCATCATAATTCACGGAAAAAAAAAGTTTAAAGAGACGACTCTACTTTGTGAAAGACATTACTTCATCGGAATGATCTGCGGTTGCTTCTCGAAATCAGCAAATCTAAGAAGTCTGTCATTCAATTAAAGATTCTCGTTCTTGGAAGCGTTAAAAGACAAGACGTTGAAGTCTAGAGACACCCTGCCGCCCTTCAAGAACATTTACAAATCGAATATGAAGCTTCCAAAGACCGTCAGTTAGCGAGCGGTCGCATTCTTTTGATCTTTACCGAGTTTTATGTTTTCTCTTTATCATAAATCTTTTCTCCGCGTTTTTCCCTCACATTTTTCTGTGCGCGGTGCGCTCGATGGTCTTACGAGACGATGAAAAGATTTATCGCTCGATGCAAAGAATTCTTTTCAGTTATCAACATTCTCATCCGAGAGCTCATCGTCGCTTAAACACATCCCGAACATCTTAATTTGCCAACCTTTATTGTTTATTGCTGATGATATCGGCAGCCATTTCAGCAACTTGCGTTCGAATCTTTTTGCGGTTTAAGGGCTCATTGTGAATTTTAGGATGTGGCATTTGAAATGGAACCAATGCGATGATGATTTACTGCAACTGCGGATTAAGGTTGATTTTAAAATTTGATGAATTATATCATCAAAATTTTATTTAAAGATTCATCGATCGAGTCGCTTCAGTTGTTCAATGTTTTGTCTTCTCAAATTTCTAAGGACTCAGCCATTAAATTTTTAAAAAATGATAGAAAATTTAACGAACAAATAATTGACAAGCTCTCAGCTGTAAACAAGGGGTCGCGACTTTTTGCATAAACAAAAAGCTCGATTTGAATAAATTGCCGCCAAAGCACGTTGTCGAAGCTCGAAACTGGAAGAACAAAAAATTTAGGTAACTCTTAAAATGAATTCTTATTGGATTCAGGTAAAAATAAAAATAAAATCGACATTTCGACTCATTTCGTTTTCAACGTTCGGTAAGGTAAGACACGCGGTCTCTTCAAGTTTCCAAAAATATTTTTGCTTATTTCAGTTTTATTTTGATTTTAGATAAAAACTAAAATGGAAAAAAGCTCAGCAATGATCGCAGACAACAAGCGATCACAGGAAACAAACACTGAAGTTTCAAAGGAAGAAACGAACTCGAAAATCATCAAATTATCTGAAGTGGCTACAAATAACCTGGACCCTTTGATTCACTTCTCTCGTTTTCTTGGCATCTCTGAGATGATCCTTAATCATTTGAGTGCTAAGGACTTGATTAAGGTTTCCGAAGTCAACCCAATTTGGTATAACGTCATCGCTTCATCGAAAGTTCTCATGGAAAACATAAAAGTTGTTTTCAATGGAATACGTGAGCTGAAAACGACAGATTTCGATTTACTGAAAAACAGTTCAAGAAAATATCAAAGCATTGAAGTCCGACAAGTACAGAACAATGCCTACCCTTTGATCACTGAATTCAATTGCTTCGCCAATTTGGAGCTTGATTTCTTTATTAGCAAAGCTCGCGACTGGAAAAATGTTTCGATAAGAGACAGAAATTTTAAAAAAAAAATGGATTTATATAACTTTCTCTCGTCAATTGAGTCATCAGTTGAAAGCTTTTCTGTGATAAGTAAATTCGGTTTCAATGCAACACAAGCATTTCTATTTGAGGAGGAATCATCTTCAGAGTTAAAATCCTTCAAAGTTTTAAAGTTTCCAAAGTTAAGACATCTGAGAATGTATTTTTTTAAATTTCCCGTGATGGGCGTAGATTATGCCGAATTTTTGGTAAATTCTGTTGCAATCGAAAGATTTCATTTTAGAGATGCTTTTGGTTTCATTGTCATGGGCAGTATTTTAACAAAAATGCTCGAAAATTCCAAAAATCTAACAAGTTTGTCGCTTGAAACAAACAAAACTGAAATGTTTGATGATGAAACTTGGAAATTATTTCAATTCAAGCTTAAAAATTTAGCTGTAAGGACTAGAAAATATGACGAACCGCACGGCACAAATTTATGGGAGTTCATTAACTCTCAAAAGGATCATCTCGAAGAGTTGACGATTCATCTTGCCAACAGCATAGAAAAGTTCAACAATATCATGAGATTGCCGAAGCTTAAGATTCTGCACCTCGTGATGGTATTAACTCTGTCCAAGGACGCTGTTCCAAATGTTTTATCAACATCGATCACTCATCTCGAGTGTAAACATTTCATGAAACCTGACCTTCTTTTATTTCTAATAAAGTCAATGCCAAACGTTAAAAGTATTCAGCTCTCCGAAATGTCCAAAAAACATTTGCGAGCTTTATTAGACGAGAGTAAAAAATATGAAGAACTTAAAGCAGCTCGTTTTGTGTTTGCAGAGGAGGATCTTAATCCGGTTCTTACCATTAACCGGAACGATTAAAAATTTTCAAATTTAATAAATTAGATAAATTAGACTAGGATTAGACTCTACTTGAATGTTTTCACAAATTTTTAAATAAATAAATTTTAGATTTAACTTCGAATCGATTTTTTTTTCTTAAAGGATTACAGCTTGAATTCTGAAATTGGCTTGTCATGCCAGTTTAAAAATCGTACATTGGGCCCGATCCTGATGAGCTAGCGAAAAATCCTCAAAAGTTGTTTTTCGTATTAAAATTCTCTATCGACTGGTGAAAAAATTGATTTGCTAGCTCATCGCGTTCGCGAGTTATCTCAATCACGGAAGACGGACTACGGAAGACGGACCACGGACGACGGACAAAGCGAACACAATAGGGTGTTCCATCCTTCGGATGAAAAACCCTAAAAATCGAGCTCGCTTTGTTAGGTCAGCTACTACCGACCATTCTTCTCATTCGAGATATCAAAGTCATTGAGAACTCAAAGATCTCAGAAAATTTGATTTGAAACCAAGCTCGATTGAATGTTTTTTCAGCATCGATCAAAAATGATATAAAATTTAACGAACAAATAATTCCCAGGCCCTCAACTGTAAACAAGGGTTCGCGACTTTTTGCAAAACAAATTTTTTTATCATTCGCTCAATGGAAAAACTTAAATAGAATCTCAGTGCCATAAGAACAGTACAACACTTAAGTTCTATTAGTGACCTTAATAAGTTAGTTACCAAGTTTTGTTATTTACCAAGTGAAACGAATTAGAATAAACCAAAATGATGTCAGTTCTTTTTCGACTTCGGAATGTTCAAAGCAATGTTCGATTCTTTAAATCAGCGTCATTAAACCTTGATTTGATAAGAAAGCCACAAATGCCAGTTATCGTGTAGGTTAATGTTAAGGTTCATTGTCTAATTTACTTTGATGATTCATTTTCTTGAAATATTGTTAGCCGGATGATGTCACTCGATCGAGGTTCGAACATCTTGACAACTGATAGACCGCAAACTGAAGCAATTGCTGGCACAATGAATGACGTGAAAAATAAGATTATGGTGAAGATGGGGTTGACGCAAGGCTACGATCCGTTAAGTCATAGTCGAGAACATCTTGTTGAGCTAACGCCGACTTCAGTTGATCAGCTTCCTAAACGTTCGATGCAAGACAGTTTCACATCAGCAATTATACCTTTGGCCACTGATATCAGTTTGAGAGACAAGTACATTGGATTCCTTGGCACTGTTCGATTAGGTGAGTGAAGTGGATTTCATTCTCAAACTTGAATAATAAATTATTATTTTTGTAGGCCGCTTAATGGAAGATATGGATTTGTTTGCTGTTTGGATTGTTCATCAACACGTTCTTATGCCAGATTTGAAACCAGGTATTCCACTACCATACACATTTGTTACCATACTCGTCGACAAAATTGACTTCTCCGACATCGATCCTAAACAAAACCAAGATATTCGACTTTCTGGTCATGTTAGTTGGGTCGGAAAAAGCTCCGTCGAAGTTGTTGTTTGGCTTGAACAGAAACAGGTCGGCAAATGGAGGAAACTTACTCGTGCCTTGTTTTTGATGGCTGCTCGGGATCCCACAAATTCTCGTGCTGCTGTTGTCAATGCTCTTGAACCAAGAAACGAAGAGGAACAAGCGATTCTAGATGGAGGGGAAACTCGCAAGAAGAACCGTCAAGCAATCCAACGCTTTGATCTTCTTAAGACCGAGCCAAATGCTTTTGAAACAAAAATAATTCACGATCTATTCATAAAATCGATTGACAACAGATCAAAAGCATTCAACAAGCGAATTTTGCCTCCTGGCGCTATCTGGATGGAAGACGCAGACTTGTCCAACATTATTTTCTCTCATCCTGAAGATAGAAATAATCACAACAAAATCTTTGGAGGTTTCCTTATGCGACATGGACTTGAATTGTCATGGGCTCTTGCTTACTCGTTTTCAAAGCGTCGTCCAAAATTGCAACAAATGAGCGACGTTAGTTTTATCCGTCCAGTCGATGTTTCATCACTCATCAGCATGCAAGCTCATGTTCTTTACACTGAACTCAATTACATGGTGATCGTTGTTCTCGCTGAAGTTATGGATCCACTCTCTGGATCCCTCACAACATCTAACTCCTTCTACTATACTTATTCAATCGAGGAACCACTTCCTCAAGTGTATCCCAAAACGTATCACGAAGCAATTTATTACATCGATGGACGACGAAAATTTAAAAAGATGATCGAAGATAACATGCAAAAGTAATTGAAGGAGGATCACTCCTAGCTAATCAGTATCGACATACCCACGAATTTCTATTGAATATTTCCCACTACGTATTGATATTTTAACTTATTTCTTTCTTAAACTGATGAATTTATTTTGAAGTTAAAAATCTTAAATTATCTGTGAGCTTCCAAATGTGCTTTAATTTCATTAATTTATTTAGGCAACTTTTTAACTTATTGACTTTTTGTCATTTTTACTGAATAAAGCTTTTTCTTCTGAACTTAAAATTCAAATTGGTATTAACCGAAAAAGCTCGATTAAGTTTCATTAATTTTCAAGCAATCTACATGAAGAAAAATACTTTTTATTAGAAGTCGTAATCAAACTAAGTAAATGTAGTACAGATGATGAATTCGTAAATAAAACTCTTTGAGATGTTTCAAGTTCAATGTGAAGTTTATTAAATAATCCCTTCAATTTATGACATAACGCAAGTCCATGTGCAAATCAAGATAAGAAAATCTTTAATCAATTCAAAATACTAACAAAGTTTAAGAGATAAGCTACTATCAAGAACTGATATGACTTTTAACTTTAGCAGTTTGATTCAATGCGAATTCAAAGTCGCATCATTTAATTTATTGCTTGGTAAGCAACCAGTCAAGAGTTTTCTTTGATCCATCTGAACGAATTTTCTTATAAATCTCAGCAAATGTATCAATGAAAACTTTATTCTTGACGACACTGCCGAAAATGTCAACTTCGTTTTGAATCGAGGTGGGATCATTATGAAGTCTCTTTGACAAAGCGACAAGCTGATCTTTCTTGCAATCGACGATTTTAATTTCTTTTCCACTCTCGCTAAGACCATCAAAATAGCAGGCAAAGCTTGCAACGATCGCAGTGGTGAACCAAACACTTTCTCCCTTAGCCAAGCGATCGATAGCAACTGGAATTGCAAATTTAGGAATTCGCTCAGATCCATCAAATGCAAGACGAAGTAAAGTGTCTCGCACATGAGGATTTTGAAATCTTTCAAGAGTTTTGGCTTTGAAAGCTTCGACATCAATTCCTGGCAGTGGCTTTAATGTACTGGTGGCCTCGCAATCCATATAAGCTGACAAGAACTTGCTGATTCTGTCATCTTGAGTTGTTAAGTGAACAAGTTCGTGATCCATTAAGAGGCCGAAGTAAGTAATCGCTTGGTGACCTGCATTGATAAGACGGAGTTTCATGAACTCGTATGGCTCGACGTCATCAACAAGTTGAACCAAACTCTTCTCGAAAAATGGTCTTCCATTTACGAAGTTATCTTCAAGAACCCATTGAATAAAAGGCTCGCAAACAACTGGCCAGCCATCGACTAATCCTAACTTCTCAGACGTTTTTGCTCGATCATCGTCTGTAGTGACAGGAGTGATTCTGTCAACCATCGAACTGGGGAACGTGACGTTCTTTGTCATCCAATTAGCAAGATCGGCATCAACAGCATTCGCATATCCAAGAAAAGCTTTACGTGCGATTTTCCCGTTTTCTTGAAGATTGTCGCATGACATGATCGTGAATCCTTTCATTTTTCTTTCTTTTCTTCGACGTAGTGCTTCGACAACAATTCCGAAAACAGTTTTAGGTGTTTGCGGGTTTTTAATATCTTCGCTCACTTGCTTTTCATTAACGTCGAATTCGTGAGTATCTGGTCTTACATTGTAGCCACCTTCAGTGATCGTCAAAGAAACGATGCGAGCTTCAGCAGAAGCCAATCTCTCGATGACAATATCAACATTGTCGGGTGCAAAGAGATATTCGCAGATAGCTCCAATCACTCGATAAGAAAAGTCGCCACTCGCTTCCTTTTCAACGAGAGTGTAAAGACATTTCTGTTCCGTCATTACGTCTTTCATTCTTTCATCCTGAGGCAAGACTCCGACTCCGCAGATTCCCCAGTCAAGAGCAATTCCGCTCGTGAACAAGTTATCCATGATGAGCGCTTGATGAGCTCTATGAAAACTTCCAACTCCAAAGTGGAAAATCCCTGCCTTCACTTCATTCCGGTTGTACTGAGGCACTTTGACATCAACAGGAAGTTTCTCTAGAACCTCGGGACTAAGTTTTACCTACTCAAGCAGAAATGGATACTTTAGTTTCACTAAAAACTTTTATAAACTGAACTCACATTAGAATGCACCATTTTAGTTGATACTCGTCGATGATTAGAAAATCGCTCTTACTACTTTGACAGCAAAAATGAAACTGAATTACGATTCGGAAATAATAACTCAGTTGTGATGATGTGTGTATTCTAGTTCACGGTCATTGTGAACGTAATTGTTGGCGCATGCGTTATCTATTTTCTTTAAAGGAATTTTTAAATTCTTTGCTTTGTATTGAAGTCATTGAATCTTCGAATTGAGTAAAAACTTCTTTTCTGTTCTTTAAAAGTTTCAAAAAGTTTTATCTTTTATTTTCGTTTCAATATCTTAAATTTAAAGTTTTAAATTGTGGAGACTAATCAAGAGCATATTGTTAAATCCCTTTCGTTTTGTATTAGGCAAACGTTTGAAATAATAAATAATAATTATTACAGAAAAATCCTAAAACTATGATAATCGAATAATATTGAATGTCGAAAACTCATTTAACTCTAATCGATCGCTGTTTGTTCATGTTGGTCAGCATGAGCGAGATGTAGGAAGTCAACAAGTCGTCCATTTTATAGCCCAAGCTTGTCTCGCAAAGAAGCTTAGAGCCACGTACGAGGTTACCGATCGTCATGTGGAAGTAAGTGTTGCCTGACGACCAATTCGAAATGCGAGTAAACGGATGCGTCACCAGAATTTCCTGTAAAAGATTTTCAAATGAATCAATGAACTTTTTTGAGTTAAAACAATTTTACCTTCGTTTGTGGATGTATTAAACTAACGCCATGTTTGTTAATTGCAATCAAAAGCATTTCGGGATAGTTTGGTTCAGTTGTTTGTTTTACTTCGAAGAATGCTGAACCGAAAGTTGGCCAACGATAAACTACTTTTAAGAAAGTGACTTTTGCGTCTTCAGGACTCATGCCACCGTCTTGATTGTAAGCTGTGACAATTGATCGTTTCCAGTCGTTGGAGCCTTGCAATTTTATTAAATCAGATGGAACGAGTTCTCTCATCATTTGCCTAAAAAAGAATAAATTTTAAAATAAAAGATTGATTTTTAAATCACTGAAACTTACGGAATGGCTTGCAGTTCCTGCTTGCTTTCTCCATACTTCACTCGAAAAACGAGAGCAGCAAGCTTCGAAGCTTCTTCCTTTGAACATTTGTGATATCCACGAAGAAGTTTAGGAAGCTCTTGATGATAATGGAAGATCAAGTCAGCGTTCTTGTCCTTGCCGGGAACAGTGTTCGTCCAAAGCTTTTTCATGAAGAAGACTTGATAAGTGAACTGTGGATTTGTTCCATCTCTCGAAGGACGAGCTTTCTTAATCCAATCGGTGAGATGACGAACGAAATCAAAGAAGAAATCGCCTTCAGGCACCGAAATGACTTTGTCAGCAATCTTTACGAATAAGCTGAAACCTTCAGCGGATCGTAAGTTCAATCGCTGCGAAATATTTTGGCAAAAGTCTTTCGCGCGAGTTGCCGAATCGACTTCGAAAGCTTCATCGGTGTCGTCGGGGAAATAAACTTTGTGGAAGATTTGAGTTGTTTTGTGCTGAATTGCTTCGACTTCAACTTGATGTGGCGGATACTTTCGTTGACCGTTTCTTATCGTTTTCTGAAGTCGATGCAATGAGTCTTGCGAGATTGGATGTCGTCGACTTCTCAAGAACATCATCAGCTCTTTTAAGAGACTTTGACTGCAAGCGAACAAACCCGTTGCCAACCACATCAACTCCCATCCTCTCTCCTCAGAAATTCTATTTCGATTGTCGGTCAACTGCTTCATGACTTGACAGTAAATCTCATCTCTGAGTATCTCATGCTTTAACGGTCCATCGAAGATGTGATCAGTGATCTCATTGCCAATCCTCGGTCGCTTCGAGGGAAGATCGCCCATGTATTTCATTATGGCAGTGAAAGCAAAGCAAGCTTCTTCCGACAATTCTTCTTTGGCGAGAAGTTTCTTGAGCAAAGGTTGTTTCAAGGGATCACGAGAATACCTCCAAAGCTCTTCAGTTCCACGTTTAGAGCTTAGCGTTAAAGTCTTCGACATTGTGCGCTTTGGCGGTGGACGAAAGTGATCTAATGAATATTCAGCTAAGTTATGTGGTCGTTCTCTAGGTTCAGTTCCACCGTTTGATTGTGCTGAGCTTAATCGTCTACCGTGATGAGCTCCTTCAATGCTGAACAACGCAAGAATATCTTGAGGTGGCTTTGTTAGAGTTGGAAGAACATAAACCGTTTCTGCTGGGAAGTCTCCACGATCTTGAGTTCTCTCGCAACGTCCAATGCACCATCCGTTATTCAAAACTGTTTCGCCTGTGCTATCTTCTTCAAGAATGATCAAATCACCTTTGAGGAATGATAGGAAGCTCGTGCCTTCTCCTGGCGATCGATAATCTTGAATCGCAATAACAAACTTTGATCGCTTCTTCAATCCTTCAAGGAAGAACACAACAAGATCTCTGATATCTTCTGCGTTAGGACTTTGGAAAGTAAACTCTTCAGCTCGCACCGTCGACAGACTGAATGTTTGTGTAAAAACTTTATTCGTTTTTTGACTGGACACTGCCGTAATTTCCGGGAAAGAAAGTTCCAATAAAACTTGCTCTTGATCATCGACGACGTAGACGCCAGTCCAATTCACAGCTATGATTACATCATTCTTCGGTAGATTCGGTCCGCTGTTCCGATACGCTTCATAGAATCTCGAAAATAGTAATGGCCACTTATACTTTGCATAACTGACTACGTCTTCTTTAACACGCAATGCTTGAACCTTATCTCGATCTTTCAAGTAATAACTCTTCTTGTAAGCTGCCAACACAAGCGTCGCCCACCGATCCATCGCTTTTTCAATTCCCGTTAAGCAATAATCGGGAATAAAATTTGGAATAAGTGAGAAGAGTCTCTCCATTGACATGTCTGTGTTGAACTCGATATAATATTGCTGAGCTGCGATCATCGCTAAATCTTCTTCTTTATCGCATCGATATTCGCCAAACTTTACACCTCGAACGACTTGCTGATAAATCAAGTTTGTTGCTGCTTGATCTTCCGTTGGATCGTGCCACGGAGCGAAAATTTCTTTTCTGAAGAAAAGTCTCCAAGGAGCGTTTCGTTCTTGAGCTCCTTGTTCTTTTGCGTATTGCTCGCATTGTGAAATTGCATCCATGACGTGATCACCTCCACTTCCAAGTGAAGAAACTTTATCGAAGAGTGCAATGTATAACGAGAATCCAAACTGATCTTTCAGTTGAATCTTATCTGATAGTTGATTGCATAATTCTCGTGCTGTCGTTGCAGAATCCGCGAGAAGAGTCTTCGTGTTACCATCCATGAAAGTGATGGGCAGCATAATTGGCTTTTTAGATTTTGTCGCTTGAAGCTCGAGCCATGATGGAGGCTGATTTCTCGTTCCATTATTGAAGGTTCTCTTCAGACGATCCTCGCAGTAAGGAGCGTAACCTGGTGGACCTTCACGAATGAACGATCTCAAGTAATTCACAAACTTTTCTGATGGTGCGAAGCAACCAACGCAGAGGGAAAGTAAAATCCAACCACGAGCGTGTGATGACTTTGATGGATTGTTCGTCAATTGTTTGCAGATTTGACAATAAATTTCATCTCGAAGTTCAGCTCGCAAGATTCCATGACCGATGATAAAATGAAGCTTTTCCAAATTAGACGTTGGACGAGATTCAAGCCACGATTGATAAGAGTCGGCTGTGTACTCTTCATCTTGCAACTTCCGTCGAATATCTTCTCCCATTTTAGTCTTTCGCTTCAAAGTCAATGAAACAAGTTTGTGTCTGATTGATCGAGGCTTCTGCTTCAAGAAAGTTTCAGGATCGAGTCCCATCATTTGAGCTTCTTGAAATTCTTTGCTACGAATGAAATTTCGTCCAAGCGTTGCTGTTACTTTCGACATGACCGAAGTATTATCACGATCCATTGAATGATATCGTGGCTCCGGTAAATCTCCAGTGAATCTTAAGATTGTAATCCACAAAGCTTGCGCTGCTAATTGATCGCCTTGAGTGTGCAAGGGCAGCAGAGGATGCTTCAAAGGCTTCCTCGAATAATAATGAGTAATGTTGCCTTGGAAGTAAGTCGCCGCGAACTTCTGGAATTTAAATTCCGACAAGTCTTCATCGTCGTCTGATTGATGCATTGGCCCGATGATGTCCTAAAAGAAATTGCAAATTGTCATTAAACTTTATGATCATACACAAGAAATAATTAATCAATTCTTACATCTTCGTTCTGATTGCCAGAAGGCAGATCATTAAACACTGAAGTCTCGTGATTGTGAGGTGTCGGAGCTTCACTGCTTGAGTCCGGCAAGAAGTCAAACATAGCTTCGACGAGTTTACCGTCATCAACCGGTTCGTCTTGTTTTCGCGCAGCATCGTTGATCAAATTCTTCTTCACCTCAACTTGCCGTCTCTCTTCCAACTCAACTTCCATTTCTTTGCGTTCGATTTCATTCAAACGCTGCAAATAATTCTTCTCGGCAATCTCTTTTGCACGCTTGTTGCCCTGGTGCTTAAGCTCTTCTTCTTCAATCATTTTCAATCGCATAGCTTCTCGATGTCTTCTATACTCGAGCTTCAACTTCTTATATCTCTTCATGGCGATGATTCGACGCATGTGTGCTTGTATTTTGACTATAGCCCACATCTTGTGACCGTATTCTCGTCTCACCAGATAACCGCGAATATGAGCTTGAAGTCCAACGATGTGACCACGCAAATGTCTAAATCGATGGCTCAGTAGTCGGGAACGAATTAAAGCTTGTAAGCGACTGTAGCCAGCTCTCATCTTTCGATAGCGTTGACGTTGTGCGTAGCCTTTCCAATACTTTTGAATCACCATCGCTGCTGCTCGCATTCTTAAGAATCTTCGTCGATAGACCCAGCCTCGAATTGATCGTTGAAGAATCAGAATCTTTCTTGTCAGCACTCGATCGCGCTCTTGCTCAAGGAACAAATCGTGGGCGTCTTTAAGGAAAACTTTTGTGTTGCCAAGTTGATAATCAGTTCGTCCTAGTACTTGAGAACAAATCCTCGCTGTCTGAGCTCGACAATCAGTTTTGTGAGCTGGTGGAACTCCGTTGATAAGGAATCGATATCGCTCGACAAAGTCTCGGAAGCTATGTCTAATCGGATAACCAGCACGACGAATTCTAATCGTTTCCATCATCCCTGAATATCTCAACTGACGACAGCACAGAGCACGATCAAACAGCATCGGCTTCTTGAATTCATTGGGCTTAATGCATCGAATGAAGAAAGGTTGACAAGACGAGAGCGTCTTCATTAGACAATCTAAACTCTTCTTGAACTGAGTTGAAAGCGTGGGTGTTCGCTTTCTTGTCTCAGCGCCCATTCCGATGTCATTGGAGAAGACGAGTTGAAGGAATTTACTTGAAGTGCCAGCAATCAATTGTAAGATGTCTGGACTGAACGTGTCTCTATTCTTTTCCAAGAACCCACGAGTGTCGTAGAAGACAATTCCAGCGAAATGATTTAATCCGAATGATGTATTAATGTCTGACTTGGGCTTAAGATAATTTCTGTGAGAGCCGTGAGTTTTGTGCAATTTTGCGAGCATTGTCTGATCAGTTCCTTTAGGGAACTTTGACTCTTCATCAATCAAGGCCATGATATTGAGTTGTTTGATTGCAATCAAGTCCAAGGCATCTTGATTGTCGACAAACTCAATATGTTGCCAGTTAATCGCCTCGTGATTGTATTCTTCCTGTTCGAGTTTAAATATATGTTGAACAAAGAATTGCTGAAGGTTTTCGTTTGCGTAATTGATGCAAAATTGTTCGAACGAGTTGAGATTGAAATTCTCAAAACCAAAGATGTCCAACACACCAATTGCACTTCGCATTGTTGTTTTTGGCTTGTAGATCGCATTGTTGATCTTTTTGACTATCAGAACGAAAAGTCTTCCGTAAACTCCTTTCACGAAAGCATCGCGAACGTCAACCGCTTGTGGTCGAGATAAAGTTGAGATGACAGTCTCTCCATGTGCGAAGAAAGTTTTTCTTGTCAGTGCGTTCATCAAAGGTTGCAACGGAAGTTCTAATAAGCTAGCAACGCGTTTGACGTTTTGCTGTTCAGGAATTTCCGTCGCATCGAGATTGTCAACGGTTATTGCTTTGAAATTAATGTTTCCAATGTGCAGAAGTGCTGCGAGAAGCTTCAGAATCTCCCAGATCTCTTGATCAGAAAAACATAAAACCTTCATCGCTGATCGAATGTCAGCGAATTCCGTTGCATCATCGCGGCCATCACATCTGACACAACCTCCACCCGTCAAGTAACGATAATCCGATGCGTTGCCTAGATCTAACTTTCGTTTGTCCTCGTTGGAGAGGCCAGCAAGCAAGCAATAGAAAATGTGATAATTTCTCTCTTCTGGGTTCTGCGAAACGATTCTCGACTTTTCCAGTAAATATTGCTCAATTTTCGCGCCCTCAATCACACCAGTTCTGTTGAAGTGGATGTCAATGTACTTTCCGAACCGTGACGAGTTGTCATTTCTGACCGTTTTCGCGTTTCCGAACGCCTCCAAAATTGGATTCGCCTCGAGAATTTGCTGCTCGATCCATGAATGCTTTCCGCTGATTGCAGCGAGATATTGAAGAATTAATTTTGTGCTTTCAGTTTTACCAGCTCCAGACTCGCCGGAGATGACAATGCACTGATCTTGACAGAAACGTTTCATGTTTGCATAAGAATTGTCTCCGATTGCGAAAATGTGAGGAGGAAGTTCGCCAATTTTTCGCTCTTTATAGATTTTGATCTGGTCGGCTGTGTAAATTGGCAGAATTTGATATGGATTTACAGCGACTAGGATTGAGCCAGTGTATGTCTGCAATGGAGAAGCGTGGAAGAGAAATGAGTTAACAATTTAATGAGTTGGGAAATAAGCTTGCACTTAAAACCTTATGAGTGCATGTTTAGCTTACATAAATTAGATTATCATTGTAGCGAATGAGAAGGTTTCTCAAAATCCCTGCTTCATGAAGATCGCCAAGCGAAATCATGTCTTCGACTCCTTGAACAGACGAAGCATGCATCGCTTTGATGCGTCGCTCTGGAGATAGCCATTGCTCGACACCATCATCGTCTTTCACTTGAATTCTCCGTCCTTCTGCTGAGACGACTCGTGCCCCGATCGCCACATCGAACTCAGTGCCGGTGACGGGCTCGATCCAAATGTAATCGCTGCGAAGCAGAAACAAAGAATTAAAACACTGCACTTCGGTTCAAGTCATATTTTCAAAATTCCCTTATAAACATTTGGAAATCAACTTGAACACAATGAAAATTCCATTACGCAGCGAGTGGAACCATTTCCGTTTTTTCTGTTCGAACTCACACACGCGAAAGCGCAGAAGTTTTTATTAAACAGGTTGAAGTCACTGAGGGGAATTCTCGACTCGCTACTTTAATTTTACAGTAAAGATAGGCAGTTAACACTTACCCTCGAGTAACGATAACCATCTCGAAGAATTATTGTGCTGCTGTAAATAGAAGAAGATGTTATGAATCAACTTGACGGTTCTTTAGCGCAGTTTACTTTTCCGCACATCTCGTAATTATTTTTATTTTGGGGAAAGATCTGGGGAATATTATTAATCGCTTCTTCATTCTCGCTGATAGGCTCATTACAAATACAAAGCTTAATGATAGCTCACATCAAAATACACGTCCGCACTAACAGCATTAGCGTAGAGTTCGCTAGCTCATTCGTTTGCTCAATTGTTTCTTTCTTTTTCTTTTAATGATCGTTTAATATCGAATATCATAATCAATTTCACATGACTCAGACTAGCAAGAGCTAAAAGAATGAGAGAATAACGTACACGAAGAAGCAGAACGAAGTTGATGATGTGTTAAATCAGCTCTTCGATAGCTCCAAAACATGTTTCACTCTTGGACTCGAGCGGCACAACAAGCAAAAAGAAGAATTTTCTTTCTCTCAAATCCGTTTTTCCAGTTTCTCGTCTTTCTCTCGTTTGGCTCGAGAATGGAATTTTCGATTAAATCCTGTATTGCCGTAAGTTTCATTGAACTTTCGTTCGACTCTGTCACCAGCCAAGAAATTTCTTTGTCAGCAATCTTGATATGTGCGAGAAGTCTCTTTTTTTAATTAGTTTAGCACTATCAGAAATTCCTATCGAGAGATGTTCGACTCATTAACACGTCGACTCAAATTCTCTTTTCGTTCGAACTACATTAATCATAATCCACGAACTTAACAACATTTCGATAAGAGTTAATATGACTTAAGCAATCTGTAAGCCGTCGAGCGTTGCCATTGTTGGGAATCTTACAATGCGACAGAAATAATAGAGTTCACACTTAACTTCGTTATCAATTCATCGCCGCACTGATAAAATTCCTCGTCACATTTTTTTTTTCATTTTGAGATATTACGAATGAGATATCTTTGGTAATGTGACACTCTCCGGCGTTTTATTTTTTATCAAATTGCTCGAGTGTTGTAATGTTTACAAGAATCGGATCATAAAGCTAATCTTTATCAAGTCACCGTAAAATACCGTAAACAGTTGGGGAAAACAATAAATTGATGGTCGAGAAGGTCTACATTTGTTGCTTGGTCAATATATCACGTCAAGTGAGTCACTACACTCCTTCCCAACACAGCTAGTGTTCACAGACCATGGCGGACAGAGGGGAACGAGCAATCAAGTCGATTCTAAAAGCAATCCACGCATCTCATTACCGTGAGATGATGCAACCTTTCTCGTCTTGTCTTTTCATGTTGAATCAAAAGTAGAAAGAAGTAGAAATATTTTCCTCTCATGATGTTTGATAAATGCTATAATAATAATCGAACTAATTTCCCTGCCAGCGCTCCGTGTATTCAACCTGATTGCTCTACCATAACGGATAACGTGAGTTTTTAGTCCATGGATTCCCAATTGCGAAATAAATTTAAATCAACAACTTTGAGGCACGAAATCGAGTAGAAATGTTTATGATTTATTTGGAAACTCATTTGGCTTCGTGGCTACGGTCTGAGACTGCTCAAGAAACAATTAAAAACTTATTATGAACGACAAAGGCAAATTAGTTAACCGAGGGGAGTTATCTAAGTATTGTCTAAGCAAACAAATTTTTCGGAAAAATGAAAGAAGCGAAAAGTTATCTAAGAAAGCAAATGATCACTGCAAAGAGAACAAACGCGAGTGTGTGTAAGAGAATTTCTATAAATTTTCTTGCCTTATGAAGCAGAAGAACCAGAAATAAACGGTATAATTAACTCTTCTGCTGTTCGCCTTTTCGATGTTCTTGTATTCCAACTTCAACTCTTCGTAATTTTTACTCGATGAGGCAACTTTTGTGTACTTTGGACATCACTTGTCGTCACTTTCAAACACACTTTTCATCTTTTAATTGCAGAATATTTAACTCATCGCCCGTTTGACTAATAACAACAAAATATTTTTTCTTTAATCCGCTTACATCAGCGCTTTTTAACAACGAATCGGTAGAAAATGCCGTTAATTTTTCTCACAACTACATGCGTAGTGGATCATTCTACAGGATAATCCATCCTGATCCATTTGAAAGTTTGTATCTTCACTAGCCACAAATATTTCATGCACAACCACCTCGAAAAAAATTAACTATCTCGTCTAATTCACTTGGAAAAGACAATCAAAAATTTGATCATTAATTAGCGCGAAGCAGAGAAACGCGGATCGACCGCACAAGTGAAAGACTTCTCCCGAACTGAAATATCTAGAAATGAGTTTTCCAAGAGAAGGTTGAAGTGAGTGGTGCTCTCAGAATATTGAGGATTTCCGCTGTGTTAGTGGCGAGAAAAGACCGACAGGTAAACACAACCATATGCGGCGAAAATAAGTCTGAAGAGCAAAAGCAAAACAAAACACAGGTGAACACTCGACAATGCATGTGGATACGTTTGATCGACAACGTGCTCGACTAACACAAAGAAATGATTGCGTTTGTTACGTTTTCTGATAAGAGAAATAATTTATTGCAGTTATAATCTTTATTGCATCAACTTCACTTCAAATACATTTTAAAATAAAATTAAAAAAAATTTGCAGTTTATAAAAATGATTTTAAATATTTTAAAACGACTCAAATTCCAACGAGATATATTTTATTCAATGCAAATATGGAAAAAGCTTACAAAAAGCTTTCAGAGAGCTTTTGGATTGGAACAAACATTTACATTTTTTATTAAGATTAGTTCATCCAAACAACGCAATATTATTATTTTAACTTCAATTTTTTCTTTTTTTTTTCTCGTCTTTCTCTTTTTATTTTTCTCGCTTTTCTTTTCTGAACTTTTTTCTACTCTCTATTTTAATTATATTTTATTATATAATTATATTATATTTTAATGTTTAAAGATTAATACTAACAATCGATTATAAATGTTCAAATTATTTAAGAGAACATTTTTGGATCAACATAATTGGACCCGGAAAAATTGACTTCTGCTTTAAATCTAAAATTTCGGGACAGTTTTTAAGACTCCGGAAGCATTCAAGTCATAGTGATCAGGTGCCGCCTTGTCATCATTGGATTCGAACAATTCTCCAAGCTTCTCGCCGAAAGTTTTTGGTTTCTCTTCCTTTTCCTTTTCTTCATCTTTGGATTCGAAAAAATTTTCAACTTTTTCTTTCATTGTTGGAGGTTCTGTTTCTTTCTCTTCTTTTTTGGATTCGAACAATTCTCCAAGTTTCTCACCGAAAGTCTGAGAATCTTTTTCTTTCTCTTCATCTTTAGATTCGAATAATTTTCCGATTCTCTCTTTGATAGTTGGAGGATCCTCTTCTTTCTCTTCATCTTTGGATTCAAAGAAATTTCCAATTTTCTCGCCGATCGTCTGAGGATCTTTTTCTTTCTCGTCTTTAGATTCGAACAATTTATCAACTCTCTCTTTAATTGTTGGAGGATCCTTTTCTTTTTCTTCTTCCTGAGATTCGAAGAAGTTATCAATTTTCTCGCCGATCGTCTTAGAATCCTTGTCTTTCTCTTCATCTTTAGACTCGAAGAAATGTTCAAGTTTCTCGCCGATAGTCTGAGGATGCTTCTCTTTCTCTTCAGATTCAAACAATTTTCCAACTTTCTCGAAGATATTCTGAGGATCTTTTTCTTTCTCTTCATCTTGAGATCCAAGGAAATGATCAATTTTCTCGCCGATCGTCGTAGAATCTTTTTCTTTCTCTTCATCTTTAGATTCGAACAATTTTCCGACTCCCAATTTGATAGTTGGAGAATCATTTTGTTTCTCTTCGTCTTTGGATTCGAAGAAATTATCAATTTTCGCACCGATCGTCGTAGAATCCTTTTCTTTCTCTTCAGGTTCAAACAATTTTTCAACTCTCTCTCTGATTGTTGGAGGATCCTTTTCTTCATCCTGAGATTCGAAGAAATTATCAATTTTCTCGCCGATCGTCATTTCATTCTCTTCATCTTTAGATTCAAAGAAATGTTCAATTTTCTCGCCGATCGTCTTTTCTTTCTCTTCATCTTTATATTCAAAGAAATGTTCGATTTTCTCGCCGATCGTCTGAGATTTATCTTCTTCTTTTTCGAAATCAGGAACTGCTTCAAGAACTCCTGCAGCATTCAACTCATAATGATTTGTTTCCATCTTCTCGTTTTTTTCATCTTTGGGTTCGAACATTTTTCCAACTTTCTCGAAGATATTCTGAGAATCTTTTTCTTTCTCTTCATCTCGAGTTTCGAACAAATCTTGAACTTTCTCGCCGAAAGTCGGAGAATCCTTTTCTTTCAATTCATCCCTTGATTCGAACAAATCGGTAACCTTCTCGCTGAAAGTCTGAGGTTCCTCTTCCTTCAATTTATCTTTAAATTCGAAGAATTGGCCAACTTTCTCGCCGATAGTTAAAGGTTCCTTTTCTTTCTCTTCATCTTTATATTCGATAAATTCGTTAAGTTTCTCGCCGAAAGTCTGAGAATCATTTTCTTTCACATCATCTTCAGGTTCGAACAAATGTTCATATTTCTCGCCGAAAGTATGACGTCCCTTTTTCTTTTCTTCATCTTTGGATCCAATAAAATGAACCATTTTCTCGCCGATTGTTTCAGATTCCTTTTCTTTCTCTTCTTTAGGTTCCTTTTCTTCGTGTTTGGATTCGAAAAGATGTCCAACTTTCTCTCCAATCTTGTGGAATACACCATGAACATCTAAAATTATAAAATTTAAAAATCAGAAAATCTTCATAAAAAATCTTTGAAATTAAAAGAAAAATTGAATGATCGAATGAACACTTCACGTCGATAAAGAAGTTTTTAAGTCGTTTGGAATCATCGTTGGAATCGTCGTTTGTAATAATATCAATCGTTCAAATAATTATCAAAATATTATGAAATCCAAATCTAGTGCGACGTACGAATTATTTATTTTCAATGGAAAATTACCAAAAAATATGGAACGCCTTACCTGTCATTTTGCTGAGTTCTCGTTTAGTTTAATAAATTCGGATAAGTTTTCGTGAAGTTACAACTTCAAATCAATGTTCTCCAAGGTTTCTTTCTTTGATGATAAACTTTTGAAATTATTTTATTTTTGCTTCCAATATGTCTTCACTGCTCAACGTTCAAACTTTGAATGAGCTTCGCAGCGGATATTTATCCGAGAGCGAAACGTGATACGCAATAGATGCATCATCTACTCGTCATTTCCATTGCGTGTTAGGGGATCTTCTTGTGCCAAAAAGAAAATCACTCGAGTCGACCTTACTTCCAATGCGTGTTGAAAATGTTTTCGGCGCTGCAGCTGATTTCGTTGATAATATTTGTTGCGAGAAAAGATTTGGTGAGTCAAAAAAGAAAAACTTTAGAATGTTCTCGATTTCGAGCCTTTTCATTTTAAGACGCGTTGGAAAAGTTTACATAAACTTTTTAAAACGAGAATCATTTTTTAAGCTTCCAATTAAAGGTTTTATATTCAATAAAAAGTTCTGTAAATGATTAAATTTTTAACATTTCCCTTTATTATAATAAATATTTTGAATCTAAATTTATACATGGGAAATTATGTCTGTGTAGGAACTTTCAAGGCCGTTTCATGAAAACGAAACTTTCGTCGTATTGAAGTAATAAGATTAAATCACTGTTGAAGGATGTTCGGCAGAAATGGCAGCAGCTAGTGGAAAAAATATATAAAACGATTAGTATTCGATGTTTAATTTTGAAATTTTCTTGAATTTACCAATTTTTTTTTCAATAATTTTTTCCATTTTTTTCGTTTCCTCTGGCGAGATGTCTGTGACAAACACTGGCTCTGGTGTTTCTGTTATTTCTTTGGTTTCTTTATGAACGTTTTCATCGTCATGCGGTTTTGAATCGAACAAATGACTGAGCTTGTCTGTAACGTTTTGACATAATTCTACAAAATAAAAATAATGAAATTGAATTCAGGGAAAATTTCTGAGAATTCCAAGAAAACTAAGAATTAATCGATTTTGTAAATGAAATTTGAAGACCTTACCTGACATTACGATGCGATTGTATTTCCTGATTTCAACTTGTAAATTCTTTTTTATTTATTTTCTTCTCTTTATGTTGCACTGAACTGCTTGATAAATGTTGACTGAATGGAAGGTTCCGTTGCAAACTTTTTGTTGTATATGAAAAATGAAAAATTTACGAATTCGATCGTTCCAACACGCGCGGGAAAGTAAATTTAAGACGTCAACACAATTTTTTCTCTTTTTGTTACATGACCTAGCCCAATTTTATCACGTCATGTTCACATGCTGAACACGTGATCATTTCTTCTTTTATTAGCAACCGCTTCTGCTCTTCATTTTCCTTTTTTTAGGAACTGCTTCAAGGACTCCTGCAGAATTAAACTCGTAGTGATCTACTTCCTCTTTTTCATCTTTTTCTTCTTTCGGCTCGAACAATATTTATCCGAAAACAAAACGCACAGTTCGATTTTCATGTGCAGGAAAAAAAAGTTCCTAAATAATTTATCACAAAGAAAAGCACTCGGGTCGAGTGACACGATTTCACTTCCAATGCGTGTTGAAAAGGTTTTCAGCTTATTTCGTTGATAATATTCTTTGCAAGAAAAGCTTTGGTGAGTCATCGAAAAAACCATCGAATTTTTAGAATGTTCTCGATTTCGAGCTTTTCGTTTTAACGTCGCAATGAAAATTTTCACAACTACTTTTGAAACTTTTAAGGGAGAGAATAAATTACAAACCTTCAAATTGAAGGCTTTAGTTTTGTAATAAAAAGTTCTGTGAATGATCATTCAAAACATTTTCGTTTATTTGTTATAAATATTTTGATTCTAAATTAAAACATGAAAATTATTGATAACGAAACTTCCTAAGAATCGTGTTGAAGTAGCTTGATTAGGTTAATGTTGGAGGATGTTCTGCAACATCTTCAGCAATGGCAATAGCTAATTGAAAAAGAATATAAAGCGATTAGCATTCGATAGCGTTTTATCTTGAATTTTTTTTGCATTTACAAATTTTCTTCTCAATTATTTTTTCCATTTTTTTTATTTCTTCTGGTGTAACAAGCACCGTCTCTTCTGTTTCTGCTATTTCTTCGGGTTCTTGAGTATTGAAATTCGTTTTTGAATCGATCAAATGACCAAGCTTGGGTCCAACTGTTTGAAAAATTTCTACACAATAAAAGTAAAGTTTTAAAAATTGAAATTGAAATTAGGTAAAATTTCTGAGAATTCCAAGAAAACTATGAATCAAAGGATTTTGTAAATGTTTATTTGAAGACCTTACCTGCCATCACGATTTCAACTTGTAAATTTTTAAATATTATTCTTATTTATATTTAATTTTTTCTCTTTATGCTGTTGTGATCTGCTTGATAAATGTTGGCTGAATGGAAGGTTCCGTTGCAAATTTTTGGTTGTCAAAGAAAAACGAAGAAATTATGAATTACCCAACACGAGTGAGAAAATTAATTTAATACGTAATAACAATTCTTTTCTTTTTTTGTTACATGACCTAGCCCAATTTTATTAGCAAAAAGTTATCAGCAGGAAAGTTTTCTTACGAGAGAATCAAAGAACTTGAGGAGGGTCGCGTTAGAAATAAGAAAAATTTTCATTTGCTGAAAAACAATTAAAAGAATTTTTTTCCAGTTTCTACATTTTATTTAAATAAAAAGGTCAACCGCGACGAAACATTTAAATATTTACATGAGATAATGTTTCTTGTGTCTGATGCGAGAGTTGACCCACTGGAAATATTCTAATTGTCTATAAAGTGAAAGTCTAACGAACACGCTATTTAATAAGTCAAAAGCTAAGGAGCACATTAGTTAAAAAGGAGATAAACCTCTTTGTCTCAGTACATTTAAATCACTGCAAATAATTTTAATGATTTACATAATTCATCGCCATTTTCTATAGAAAAACGAAATAAAGTTGATTGAATCGAAATAAAATATTATGAAGGATCTACTTACGACATTGAGACAGTTTGGAGCTGAAGGAGTATGCATCTGCCTCGAACATCCAAGTTTCGAGTTGCGTCCTGAGTCTGTTTGTACTCGCATTTGACGGTTTTAGTATTTGATTAATCATTTGTGATTAAATTATTTTTAAATTAAATTATGAAACTTTAATGTTTGACCAAATGATCAATGATCTTCATGATTAGGCGAAAGAATATTGAATAATAATTTATCAAAAGTGTGAACGAGTAAGTCGTCTGATTATTATCTGATGATTAAAATTTAGATTTTCATTTTATGTTGATTAAGAAGTCTTTAATTTAGAATCCTCGATTGATGATCGAAAAAGTTGTTAATGGAAATTTTAGCGTAGCTGAAGTAGCGACTTCACTTTGTGTATTTTAGTGGAATCGGAACTACAAGGCGAAATCATTCAAATCGTCGAAATTAAAATCTGATTAGAAAAAACAACTGAAGTGTTTGGATATTTTAAATTTCTTTAGCTTACTTGTTCTTTCGACGTCGGTTCTGACATGAACGTCATCATCATCATGCTTTTCTTCGTTGTCTGTTGATCGCGAGTGTTGTTTCATATCTTCTTCTCGCTTCGACTTCTCGAAAACTGTTTATGATGAAACAAAAATGTGTCATCACAAAAACTTTTCCGTTTGTTTTTACCGGCGATTTTTGTTTACGAACAACGACACAGAACTGCGTATCGTGGAAAAGTTTTCTTCATGGTCATGGACGTTTGTTGTTACTGAATATTTTTTTACAAACGACGACACAGAATTGGGAAATTGTTTTCTTCTTGATCATGGAAGTTGTGACGAAGCACTTCGTTTAAGCTTCTCAGTCTATTTCGTTCCAGTGGAGCATTTTTTTCCATTGCGTCGTAAACAAAAAACCGGCGAAATTTTGATTCGAAGTTAATTAAACTCACTTTGATCGCTTTTTTCTTCGACTTTGGTCGTCGTGAATTCTCCTCTTTTTGGATCTGAGAAAAGATCTCTTTGGTCCTTTAAAACTTAGAAATAAAAATTTCAAGGATTTTTAATTAAAAGGTAAAATTAATTTTGTTAAACTTACTCGACATTTTGTCTTTGGTTTTAGATTTTTTTTCGTCAACTTGTTCTAAAAGAAGAATAACAAAATGTTAATCAAAAAAAAAATCTTTTACATTAATTTGATTCAGAAAGTTTTGAAATTTTTTTCAATTATTTGAAATTTCTTATGAACGAACTAAACTTGAAAAGTTTTATGTTTCAACTTTCACTCAACGAAAATTTACCAATTTAAAAATGTATCTTCCTTTATTTTTTGGTCTTCACTGCTTGAGCTACTTTATCTGAATGAGTCGTGGAAACGCCGGCAAAATAATTGAAGTTTCCTAAAACGCAAAAGATTTTCCAACACGAGCCGAAAAAATTTAGTTCGTAGAAAGGGACAACAATTCGGGGGTAAATTTTTGTTGCCTCACATTCACTACATCGTTAACTAATCATTTGACCTTCAGACGCTGCATCGCCATAACAATGTTGTAACAGCTGGTCGTTCGTTCCTGAACGTTATTGCGAAATATTTTTTCTACGTTTCATTCTGAAAGGCGATTGAATGAGTTCTTTTACTTTTGAACATGCATACTGAAGCGTAACTAGTTTGAGTCATCGTTGTTATGAGTTCTAAACGATCAACAATGTCGACACATTTGAAAATTGTTTTCGAATTTAATGACTAATTTGAAATTAGTTATTTCTGTAAAGAAAAATATTAAAACACAACAAATTGATCCAGTTTCTTAATTTATTTGGTCGGCCCATTACAATCATGACAAACATTTAAATATTTACAAAAGTTAATGTTTCTAAAGTCAGAAGCACGGGTTGACCGACTGAAACTTTGCAAACATTTATAAGCAAAACGATGAAAGATTAAGGAGACATTTCTAATGTCGTTGAATGTACATCTTCAAACCACTGCTTCGCCAATTATGTGCATTTTAATCATCTAATGAATGTCCTGCAAAGAAATAAATTTATTTTGAGATGAAATCACTAAGGTAATTAAAATGAACTCACGTTATTCGTACAGCAATGCATGAGCTTAAAAGTTTGCTTGGACATCAAAATTTGCAGCAGCGTCCTTAAGCTTTATATCTTGTTTTTAATTATTATTCTTAAGAGAATCTAATCGAATTATTAAGGTGTTAATACAAAATGCCATTTCTAAAAGTCTGGAACGCGAAAACATTAAATTTTCATTCTGTTATTTATAGTTATTGCTTTAGTATGAAGCTTCGCTATTGTAATGTGCTCAGTTAGCTCATTCAGTGGCCTTAGGAGCTAAATCATTCGGTAAAATAATTATTAAGCATTGAACCAGTTTTTCAAAGCTTACTTGAACTCTCCGGCTCGCCTGAGTCATCCTTAGCTGTTTTGAGATGGCTCACTGCATCGTCAGCTTCATCAAATGATCTCTTAAGATATTTTTGATTCATTTGAGTTTTGTCTTTGGAATGATCGTTTCCTGTCAAGAAATTTCCAACTTTTTCAAAGTAAGCTGAAAGTAAAAGTCACAAATAATTATTTGGTTTAGTAGATTAAACGACATACAAAATTTTCGCTCAGGGAATTTTTAATTTAAAACAATTGAAAATGTTAACTCACTGGGAACTTTTTTATCGTCGTCAACGGTTGATGACCGGCAAATGAAGGATGTGTGATCTAAGCGAGAGAAGAAAAAAATGATCAAATTATGAAAATAAATTTGATTTTTGTTGATTTTCTCACTTGACATTGCAGTTTTTTTTCTGTTGCTTCTTCTGAAAAGAAAACTTAAAAACTAGCTTTCATTCAATAAAATCGAAAAAGAGTCGACTCACTTATTTTATTTAACCAATACTTCTCCAAATTTACGTCTTCACTTGTTGGATAACTTTCACTGAATGATTATTCTCACAAACTGAAAGAGACTGAACATTTTTTTTTCATTTTGTTGTTGCATCGCGCTTGTATTTTCCATAGAACATAAAAGACTTTCCAGCACGCGCCTAACATATTCAAGTCGTAGAACGAAAATTTTGAGTGTTTTGTTTTGCATCGCTAGACTCTTTGAAGACAGTCACAAAATTCTTTCTCTATCAAATAATATTATTTTGTTTCAAGGCCAACATGAATATAAAACTCTTTTCGAAAGTAAGTGAATAGACAACAATAATATTTTTATATTTTCTCGTCTTTTCAGCTTGGCAAACTTTTACAAAGCAAAGCACAGCCAGGATTGTTTCATCATAGATTGTTTTAATACTTGATCAAGTGGATATCAAGAAAAACATTATTCCGGTGTAGATGAACCAATTTCCATGAAAGTGTGCGCTAGGTTTTGAAAAAAAAATGAAAATATTTTGTTGATTGAATTTTTATCAAAACTTACTTCCCCATGGCTCAAGGTTCAAGATAGAATTCTTGGGTTTGTCATCATCTAACTCACTTTCCAAGAATTCAATAGTTGACTGGGCTTTCATGCGTAAGTCCTTTGGTGATTTTTCTTTAATTTCTGGAGACTCATCTGGCTCTTCATTGATCACATTTTCATGAGCAATTTGGCGATTTTTAAAGTGAAACCAACCAGCAATTGTCTTGCTTAGAGTTGAAAATATTTCTGACAAAATAGAATTTGAAACTTAAATATTTATAAGTTTTTTGAAATTACTCTCTCACCTGCCATTTTATTTAATATTTTAGATTGTGAAATATTTTTTGGTCTTCTTAGCTTGATTTACAGTTAACGAATGAAACATTCAGCTGGAAAGAGAAAGCCATTGCGTAGTTGGATAATGTTCCAACACATAAAAATGTTCTTCCTTTTATCCAATAAATATTTTGAGCGACACTCGTTTAGAAATATTGAAAAGTCAACTGAAGAGAGAGAGATCACATTTCAAGAGCAGAAGAATCAAATTTTATTTTCTCAATATTTTATTAAACAAAAGTTTGAATTCAAAAGCTTCAAGTTTCGATTCAAAAAGAAGATTTCCATCTTGAATACTTTCTTAACATCTATCCCAACGATTTTGAGATTTCCTTTCGCCGTCCTTAACAGAATCCTTAGCTCCATCGACTTTGTTATTCTGAATTGTGAGTATTATCGTTTATGAAGAGAATGCAATATATTGATTAAAGAATTTATTCAAAAATATTAGAATTTGAATAGAATTCTGAAAGCTTTCACAAAGCTTGATCGAATACTTTAAGGAAACATTACGGACTCCAAAACATTCAACTCACGGTGATCGACTCGAATTTCCTCCTTGTCTTTCTCTTCATCTTTGGATTCGAACAAATGAACAACTTTATCGCGAAAAGATTCATGTTCCTTTCCTTTCTCTTCGTCTTTAGATTCAAAGAAATGTTCAATTTTCTCGATGATAGTTTCAGTTTCTCCATCTTTCTCGCCGATGGTTGCAGGTTCCTTTTCTTTCTCTTCTTCTTTAGATTCAAAATAATGTTCAATTTTCTCGAGGATAGTTTCAGTTTCTCCATCTTCCTCGCCGATAGTTACAGGTTCCTTTTCTTTCCCTTCTTCTTTAGATTCAAAGAAATGTTCAATTTTCTCGATGATAGTTTCAGTTTCTCCATCTTTCTCGCCGATGGTTGCAGGTTCCTTTTCTTTACCTTCTTCTTTAGATTCAAAGAAATGTTCAATTTTCTCGATGATAGTTTCAGTTTCTCCATCTTCCTCGCCGATAGTTACAGGTTCCTTTTCTTTCTCTTCGTCTTTAGATTCAAATAAATGTTCAATTTTCTCGAAGACAGCTTCAGTTTCCTTTACAACTTTCTCGCCGATAGTTTTAATTCCTGTTCCTTCGTCGCTACTTGAAACTTTCTCTTCATCCTTTTTCTTTTCTTCGTGTTTGGGTTCGAAGAGATGCCCAACTTTCTCTCCAATCTTGTGGAATACATCTAAAACATTAAAATCGGTAAACTTGCAATATGCAAATTACTAATAAAATTTAAAGAATGAAAACTTCACGTCGATAAAAAAGCTTTAACGTTGTTTGATCCTAAAATTTCGTTGAAGTTTAATAATCATCAAAACATTATGATATCTAAATTTGGTGCGTAGTAATTTCAATGGAAACTTGTTAAAAAAATATTTAACAGCTCACCTGTCATTTTGCTGAATTCTCGTTTAGTTTAATAAATTCGGATAAGTTTTTAAATCTGTGTTCTAGAAATTTTCGCCTTGATTATGAACTTTTGATGAAATTTTCTGTTTCCTTCCAATGTGCCTTTACTGCTCGACGTTCAAACTATGAATGAGCTTCGCTGCAGAAATTTACTCTGAGAACAAAACGTGATACGCAAAAGAATCTTCACGTGGAAAAGAAAATGTGAATGATTCTTAAATTACTTGAGGACCAGCTTTAGTTTTGTAGCTTTTTTTGTGATGAAAGTTTTTTAACTTTTGCGATTTCAACTTGTAAATGTTTATTTATATTTATTTTCTTCTCTTCATTTTGTAGTGATCTACTTGATAAACGTTGACTGAATGGATGGCTCCATTGCAAACTTTTGGTTGTATAAGAAAAAAAGAAAAATTTACGAATTAGATCGTTCCAACACGCGCAAACAGAAAATGTTTTCTGAAAGTTTTCACAAAGCTTGATACAAACATTTATTTTTTATAAAGTTTATTTTTTCGTAACAACTCAATATTATATTTGCTTGTTAGTAAATAAATATTATAAGCTTTTGTTAAAGCTAATAATGATCGAATAATTTAAGGAAACATTATTGGATCCGAAGCGTATGCCTTCACCTCTTCACCTTCCTTCTTTTTAGGAACAGCTTCCAGGATTCCTGCGGAATTCAACTCATAGTGATCGACCTCTTCCTTTTCATCTCTTTCCTCTTTGGATTCGAAAAATTCTCCAACTTTCTCGCCGAAAGTCTTAGGTTCCTTTTCCTTCTCTTCATCTTTGGAGCCGAACAAATCTCCAACTTTATCGCTAATAGTTGGAGGTTCCTTTTCTTTCTCTTCATCTTTGGAGCCGAACAAATCTCCAACTTTATCGCTAATAGTTGGAGGTTTCTTTTCTTTTTCATCTTCTGTCTCGTCATTTTTGGATCCGATCAAATGGACCATTTTATCGCGAAAAGATTCAGTTTCCTTTTCTTTCTCTTCGTCTTTAGATTTGAACAAATTTCCAACTTTCTCGCCGATGGTTGGAGGATCCTTTTCTTTCTCTTCGTCTTTAGGATGGAACAAATTTCCAACTTTCTCGCCGATGGTTGGAGGATCCTTTTCTTTCTCTTCGTCTTTAGGATGGAACAAATTTCCAACTTTCTCGCCGATGGTTGGAGGATCCTTTTCTTTCTCTTCGTCTTTAGATTCGAACAAATTTCCAACTTTCTCGCCGATGGTTGGAGGATCCTTTTCCTTCTCTTCGTCTTTAGATTCGAACAAATTTCCAACTTTCTCGCCGATGGTTGGAGGATCCTTTTCCTTCTCTTCGTCTTTAGATTCGAACAAATTTCCAACTTTCTCGCCGATGGTTGCAGGATCCTTTTCCTTCTCTTCTTCTTTAGATTCAAATAAATGTTCAATTTTCTCGAAGATAGTTTCAGTTTCCTTTTTTTCCTCTTCGTCTTTAGGATGTATCAAATTATCAACTTTCTCGCCGATAGTTGTAATTCCTGTTCCTTCGTCGGTACTTGAAACTTTCTCTTCTTCCTTTTCCTTTTCTTCGTGTTTGGATTCGAAGAGATGTCCAACTTTCTCTCCAATTTTGTGGAATACATCTAAAATATTCAAATACAAAAATATAAAAATCAGTAAATTTGCAATATGCAGATTATTATTAAAATTAAAGGAATGAAAGCACTTCACGTCGATAAAGAAGATTTAACGTCGTTTGATCCAGAAATTTCGTTGAAGTTTAATAATTATCAAAACATTATGAAATCCAAATTTAGTGCGTAATAATTTTAATGGAAATTTTTAACAAAAAATTTGCCGGCTTACCTGTCATTTTGCTGAATTCTCGTTTAGTTTTCTCGTATAAATTCGGATGAGAGTGATAACTTCAAAACTTGAAGTTTAAATCGGTGTTCTAGAAATTTTTCCCTTGTTTGCGAACTTTTGAAGTAAATTTTAGTTTTCTTCCAATGTACCTTTACTGCTCGACGTTCAAACTATGAATGAGCTTCGCTGCGGAAATTTACTCCGAGAACAAAACGTGATACGCAAAAAAACCTTTCGATCTTCACGTGGGAAAGAAAATGTAAATGATTCCTAAATTAGTTGAGGACCATTTCAATGCGTGGTGAAATTACTTTCAACGCTAATGAAGACTTTTCTGATAATATTCATTGCAAAACAGATTGAGTGAGTAAAATAAAATGAAAAACCTTTTGAATCGAAAACAATTAGAACATTCTCGAGCTTTTTCTTTTTAAGTCGAATTTAAAACTTCTCTACAACTAATGAAACTTTTAACGAATAAATTATAAACCTTCAAACTTAAGGCTTTAGTTTCGAAGTTTTAGTTGTGATCAAAGTTATTACCATTTTCGCTCATTTATTATAATTATTTTGAATCTAAATTAAAACATGGAAATTATTGATAACGAAACCTCCTGAGAATCGTGTTGAAGTAGTTTGATTAGGTTAATGTTGGAGGATGATCTGCAACATCTTCATCAATGGCAATAGCTAATTGAAAAAAAATATAAAGCGATTAGCATTCGAGTGCGTTTTGTCTTGAAATTTTCTTGCATTTACAAATTTTCTTTTCAATTATTTTTTCCATTTTTTTCTTATCTTCTGGTGTAAGATACGCTGTCGTCGTTGTTTCTTCTATTTCTTTGTGTTCTTTATGAGCGTTGACATCGTCATTGGAATTGTCATGCGTTTTTGAGTCGAACAGATGACTGAGCTTCTCTCCAACTGTGTGAAAAATTTCTACATAATAAGAATAAATTTTGAAAAAATAAAAGTGAATTTAGGGAAAACTTCTCGACTTAGTAAATATTTATCTGAAGACCTTACCTGCCATTACGATGCAATTGTATTTCCTTATTTCAACTTGTAAATTCTTATGTTATATTTATTTTTTTTCTCTTTATGCTGCACTTAACTGTTTGATAAACGTTGACTGAATGGATGGTTCTGTTGCAAACTTTTGGTTGTATACGAAAAAGGAAAATTTTTCAAATTAAATCGTTCCAACACGCGCGGGAAAGTAAATTAAAGATATCAAAACAATGTTTCTTTTTTGTGTTACATGACCTAACTCAATTTTATCACGTCATGTCACATGACTCATGTGCAGATGCGTGATAAACACAAGAGGGTTGTAGGTCTTAAATTGGGACGAGTCGCGCTAGAAATATGAGAAATATTTCATGTGCTGAAAATAAATTTCAAGAAAAGAATTTTTTTTCCAGTTTCTACATTTTATTTAAATAGAAAGGTCCATTACAATCGCGACGAAACATTTAAATATGTACATGAGATAATGTTTCCTGTGTCTGATGCGGGAGTTGACCTACTGGAAATATTCTAGTGTTCAATCAAGTGAAAATCTTAAGAGCACGCTATTTACTACGGAAAAAAAATCTAAGAAAAAAATCAAGTCAAAAGCTAAGGAGCATTCTATTTAATAAGGAAATAAGAAATAGAATTCTTTGTCGTTTTGATACACAACATTCAAATCGCTGCGAATATTTTTAATGATGAATTACGTAATTAATATTTTCTGTAGCAAAACGAAATAAAGTTAATTTGATAGAAGTGGAATGTAGCAGCGAATCTACTTACGACATTAAGACAGTATCGAGCTGAAGGCTTTTGCATCTGCCTTGAATATCGGAGTTTTAAGTAGCGTCCTGAGTCTTTTTGTACTCGTAAGCGAATCGTATTTGACGGTTTTTCCAAAGAATTAGTCGATTAAATTATGAAATGTTAATGATACATATCGGATTTTATTAATCCGGTGGATTTAATGATTTTTATGATTAAAGCGAAAGATTATTGGATATTTAATATTAAAGTGTGTTAAGTTTGAACGAGGATTTTATGTTAGTTGAGACATCAGAAATTTAGAATCCTGGATTTTCGATCGAAACAGTTGATAATGGAAACTTAATGGAGCTGAGGGGCGATCAATACTTATATTTCATCGGAATCGGAACTAGAAGGAGAAGTAATCAATAAAATCGTCGAAATTTAAATCTGATTAGAAAAGACAAATGCAGTTTCTTGATATTCTAAAGTTGCATAACTTACTTGTTCTCTCGAAGTCGGTTCTGACGTGTACGTCATCTTCATCACTTTCTGATGGTCGAGATCCTCCTCGCGAGAATTCGCGAGAGGCATCTTCTCGCTGAGACTTCTCGATAGCTGTTTAAGTACGAAAATAATCAGTAATCTCAAAAAATTCCCACTTGCGATTACCGGCGAAGTTTGTTTACAAACAGAATTGCGTATCATGGAAATATATTTCTTCTTCTTCATGGAAGTGGCGACGAAGCACCGATTATGCGTCTCGCTTTTTTTCGTTCCAGTTGAAAATGTTTTGCGTCGCAAACAAAAACCGGCGAAAATTTGATTTAAAATTAATTCAACTTACTTTGGTTGCTTTTTTCGTTTCCTTCATCATTGTTCATTATGAATTCTCCTCTTTTTGGGTCAGAGAAAATGTCCCTGTCCTTTAAAACTGAGAAATAAACATTTTCAATGATTTTAATTAAGAATTGAAGTTAATTTTGTTGGTAAACTTACTCGACATTTTTGTCTTTTGCTTTTAGCCTCCTTTCGTGAACTCGTTCTGTAAAAAGATAACAAAACGTTAATTTGAGAAAACTTCTAAACTTTGAACTAATTTTTTTCTACTCTAAAAGTTTTAAAAACTTTTCATTTATCAGAAATAACTAATAAACTAACGTAAGCCGAATTATTTAATGTTAAAACTTTCACTCAGAACTTTACCAATTAAAAATTTACTCTTCCTTAATTTTCTGTCTTTACTGCTTGAACTACTATAACCGAATGAGCCGAGAAACGCCGGCAACAAAGTGAAAGATATTTCCTAAAACGCAAAAGATTTTCCAACACGAGCCGAACCGAATTCAGTTCGGAGAAAGAAACAATGTTTTGGGGGGAAATGTTCGCTGCATCTCTTTCACGTTTTCTGTTTCGTTAACTCTTCATGTGACCTTCAGACACCGCAAAGTCATAACAAAGTTATAACAGCTGAATCCTTCGTGAACGGTATTTAAGATAAAATTGCGCAATATTTTTTCTACGTCTTATTCCGAAAGTCTGTTGAATGAATTCTTTCGCTTTTAAAATTCATCGCAATCAAGAAAATCTACATTTGAAAGGTGTTTTAATGACTAATGCTGCAATATTTTCGCTTCAGAAATTTATTCCCTCTAATTTTCCTGTAATGATAAATATTAAAAGACGGCAAATAGATCCAGTTTCTAAATCTATTAGATCGGCCCATTACAATCTTGACAAACATTTAAATATTTACAGAAGTTAATGTTTTTTAGTCAGAAGCATGGGTTGACCGACTGAAACTTTGTAAACATTTAGAAGGAAACTATGAAAGATTAAGGAGACATTTCTAATGTCGTTGAATGTACATCTTCAAACCACTGCTTCGCCAATTATGTGCATTTTAATCATCTAATGAATGTCCTGCAAAGAAATAAATTTATTTTGAGATGAGATCATTAAGTTAATTAAAATGAACTCACGTTATTCGTACAGCAATGCATGAGCTTAAAAGTTTGCTTGGACATCAAAATTTGCAGCAGCGTCCTTAAGCTTTATATCTTGTTTTTAATTATTATTCTTAAGAGAATCTAATCGAATTATTAAAGTGTTAATACAAAATGCCATTTCTAAAAGTCTGGAACGCGAAAACATTAAATTTTCATTTCATTATTTATAGTTATTGCTTTAATATGAAGCTTCGCTATTGTAATGTGCTCAGTTATTTTGATACGTTTGGAGCTAAATCATTCGATATGATAATTATTAAATTCAACCAGTCTTTCAAAGCTTACTTGAACTCTCGAGCTCTTCTGGTTCAACCTTGTCTAAGTGGGGATGGCTTATAGCATCATCAGCTTCATCAAATGATCGTTTGTGATATTTCTGATTCATGTGAGTTTCGTCTTTGTCGGAATGTTTGTGGTGTGCGTCGTGTCCTGTGAAGAAATTTCCCACTTTTTCGAAGTAAGCTAAAAATAAAAATAATTAAAGTAATCGACAAACAATTTTTTTTGCGCGTGGAAGTTTCCAAAATTTCCAGAATCAAACATTTAAAAATTTAAACTCACTGGGAACTTTCTTTTCATCGCCAACGGTTGATGACCGGCAAATGAAAGATGTGGGTGGATCTAATCGAAAGAAAATGATTAAGTTCTGAAAATATATTTAACTTTTTCAGATTTTCTCACCTGACATTGCAGTGTTTTGCTTCTTCTGAAAAAAAAAAGCATTAAACTTTTAGGAAACTATCTTTGATTCGTTAAAACCGAGCAAAAGCGGACTCACTTATAATAAATCGCTAGAACTTTCCAAAATTTACGTCTTCACTTGTTGGATTACTCTCACTGAATGAGACTGTGCATTTTTTATTTTGTTGTTGCATCCAGCTTGTATGTTTCCATAACACACAAAAGACTTTCCAGCACGCGCCAAACATATTTAAGTCGTAGATTGATAATTTTAATTGTTTTTTTTTTGGCATCGCTAGACTCTGAAGCTAGTCACAACATTCTTTCTCATTCAATTGCCTTTTAATATTATTTTGAATGTCTCAAGGCCAAGATGAATGCGAAACAGTTTTCGAAAGTAAGTAAATAGACAACAATAATGTTTTTATATTTTCTCGTCTTTTCAGCTTGGCAAACTTTTTCACTCTTCTACAAAGCAAAACACAGCAAAGGTTGTCACATCATAGATTGTTTAAATCCTTAATCAAGTTGATCTATCATTTAAAATTTCAATCATTTAAAGTTGCAACGATATCCATGATTGGGTCCTCCGCTAGGTTTGTGAAAAAAAATTGAAAATATTTTGTGATTGAATTGTTTTCGAAACTTACTTCCCCATGGCTCAAGGCTCAAGATAGAATTCTTGGGTTTATCATCATCTAACTCACTTTCCAAGAATTCAATAGTTGACTGGGCTTTCAAGCGTAAGTCCTTTGGTGTTGGTTCTTTAATTTCTTGAGACTCTTCGGGCTCTTTATTGATCTCATCCACATTTTCAGGAGCAGTTTTTCGCTTTTTTAAATGAAACCAACTAGCAATTGTCTTGCTAATCGTATTTACCACTTCTTTAAAAATGAAATTTGAAACTAAAGTATTCATAAGTCTTTCGAAATTACTCTCTCACCTGCCATTGTATTTCTTAAAGCGAAATATTTATTTTAGAATGCGAAATATTTTTTGTTCTTTTCAGCTTCATTTACAGTTAACGAATGAAATATTTGCTTGTTTGCTTTTCGACTGCGAATGGAAAGGCATTGCGTAGTAGGTTCAGCTCTTTCCAACACGTGAATATTATCTTCCTTTTATGCAATCAAATTTAAGCAACAATATTTAAAAATTTCTGAAAAGTCTGTCCGAACTTCGGACTCCGAAGAGAGAGAGATAGAGAGAGAGAGAGAGAGAGATCTCAAGATCGAAAAATTTAGATAATTCTTTCTTTTTCTCAAATTTTTATTCAACTAAAGTTTTCATTCTAAAATTAAACCTTCAACATAGATTTCATTTAAATTCTTCTAATTTTTAAAATCGGTAGAATTTATTTCCGGATTTCCGTCTTGGTGACTTTCTTGGCATCTTTCCCAACGATTTTTGAGAATCCAGATTTCCTTCCGCCGTCCTTAACAGAACCCTTAGCTCCATCAACCTTGTTAATTTGAGTTTTTATTTCTTTCGGCTCAAACAAGTCGACAACTTTATTAATGGCTGATAAAAATAAAAATATTTTTTTTTAATAAATCAAACGAGAACATAATTTAAATTCTTACATTTTTCTTGTTTTAGAGAAAATCGAAGAGAAATTATTTCAAATAATTATTTTACTAACTTTACTTTCTAAAACTCACCTTCCATTTTATGTCCCTGAAGATTTATTGCTCTTCTGTAAATTAAAAATTATTTTAATAAAAATAAAAAGTATTGTTGTTTAAAAATACTTTTTCTCTAGAATTCGAACTTATTTAGATCCTCGTCGCTTGGGTGACTGCTAAGGTATGAAGCTCTCCGTATTTTATACTTTATTTTAATTGCAGTGTTGAGTTGAAAAGCGCAGGATTGAAGAATATTCCACTGAGTCGTTACTGAAATCGGCAACAGCTTTGATTTACGCATGGAAACTTCAAAATCATGTAAATTCTTAAAAAAAATTACTTTTATTTAAAAATTGAATGTTTTTTAAAAAGTTTTCATGAGAAATTCCTGTAAGAAGTTAAACTCGTTTGAGATTAATTATTGAAAGTATTCCAATGCTTTTTATGGTTTAAAATTCTTTCTCTCGCCTTTTCTCTCATCTTTCTTGACATCTTTTCCAAAGTAGTCGACAACATCAATGGGAAGATCACCAATCTCTCCTGATGCTCTTGGACATTTGCGTGGACTGGATGACTTTGGAGCCAGCATCTCTTCCTGAGATGGTTCCCAAATATCGAAGAACATTTTTTTCCTTGCGTCGTGAGCTTTGGATTAGAAGAAAATAGAATCTTAGTTGAAATTATTTTAAGAAGGAAATAAATCGCGCGTGCTGGAAAGTTCCTTTCTACGTAGTTTCGTTAAAACGTGCTTTGTCAGTGCTTTGTCAACTCACATTTATGCTCCTGGTCTTCATTTATTCCATGATAAGAGAAATGATAATTTATTAGAACTTGCGACGCAAATCAAGATGTTGCATTAGAACCTCACCTGCCATACTTAATAATTTCCTTTCCTTTTCTTCAAAAAATTATTCTTTTACAGGAGAATTCAATCAAGTCTTCTTGCTTCGATTAAAAGCCAGCGAGTGAAGAATGACGAAGGATTTTCCATTCAGTCAAATTGTTTTGCGTCGACAAAAAATTGAAATGTTTTCCATAGACATTCCGTCGCAGAGTATTGTCACGAGAAAGGGGAGGTTACGGAGAAAAACTTGATAGCTTTCATAAGCAGGAATATTTATAAATTGAATTAAATGTATTGCGTCGCAAGGATATTTTCAATTGAAAGTCATTGTATTGAGCATGCAAAGCTTCATCTGTCATTGAAGAAAATTCTTGAAACACGTTCAACGACAGGCAGCGACATCTTATAAAAGTTATCGAGAACAGTGGGAAGCGAGTTTTCTTGGAATCAACTCGTTTTACCACCTCGAGATAAACTTAACAAACTGCATTTTAAAAACTAATTTTATGAATAATGAAGATCTCAATTGCGACATTATAATAAGATCCCCAAATTTAACAACTGACAATGCCATCAAGTCTCTACAGCTATTTTCCCACCAAACCGCGATTATTAATGAGTTTTATGTTCAGTTGTGAGTGGAGAAACAACAGACGGAAAAGTGAGGGAGACTTTACGATATCGAAACGGTTGTGAATATCAATTCAACCCTCAGCCAAAAACAATTCCGTTTTATGAATGGATGAAGTGTTTTTTACTCGAACACCTGACGGTTAAACTATTGTCGTGGGATGCATTAGAATATTCCGTCACGACAAAATTCTTAGAACTTTCACTAAATTTTGTATTTGAAAAAGATTTTTTAAACAAAAAATTCATTTTATTTAAATTTTTTATTGACAAAACTTATGAAATCCTCCAACTTAACCCTGGTTACTATGAAGCCTTTCCCCAACTGTTTATGTTTTACAAATTAAATAATTTTTCTTGTCTCTCCGTCTGCGAGCAATTCAGTCCTTCGTGAAATGTTAGGCAGATCGGAAAAACTCCAAGTTTTTTTTTGTCTGAAAGTCACAAGTAAGAAAACAAAGAGCGAAAGATGAAGAGGAAATCTTAGGAGAGGACAGCGCGCACAAAAAAATAAAAGCCGTCAGCATGAGAGATGGAAAATTAAACATTCAGAAGGGAAAAGTTGTGTAAAAGTGCGATAAATAAATTAAGTCGTGAAGCAAACAAGTTCTTTTTGCTTTTTGTATGATGAAAAGGAGCAAGCGAGCACAAGAGAAATTAAGATTTCTGGCATCACAGTGAACTTGGTGATGGAAAATTAATGAGTTTTGAGTGAAGGGAAATCCCAAGGAGAATAAACTTTGTCCGAGACTTTCTGACTTGGCTTCTATTTTATTTTTTTCCTGAAGCAGTAAGAAAAGTTTTGTGCTATTGAGTGAGTGTTAGCTATGGAGCTGAGTCTCCACGGTTCACAGGTTTGTAGTTTATTGTAAGCTTTCTTAGTTCCCTGTTGTCAACAGTGAATTCTAAGCTTAGAATTTACACTTTCACATCGACCGCTCCATTTAATTCATTCTTTCGTTTCTTTGTTGTGGTCACCGTAGATTAGCCTAGCAACGCGTGATAAAATACAAACGCCACCAATTTATTACCCGCCCGTTCACATTCATCGACCCGCTTCCGCATCATTGAACTACCATCGCAATCGGTTGACATCACGTAACGGCAGTATTTTGAGTCACAATAGACGTCCGTTGTCTGCAGACAGTCGATTTATTAATAGGAAAGGAAACTCGAGTGTGAAATTTAATTTGGCAAATGTAAGTTTTCTGTTGTGTGGCTTTGATGTTTGGAAGTGCAAAAAATTCTTTTCTCTCTTTTCATTTTCGATTTCCCAGCGTTCTTCGAATTCTTCGTCCAACATTTTCAGATTGCTAATTGATGAGCAGCCATCGAAATATTGGACGAGTAATCACAAATCGAGCGTGAACAAAGCGTCCCAAGAAGAAAAGGAAGCAATCGCTGAAGCGGATAACACGAGTTGTGGTGAGAGCATCGAGGAGGATATCGTGACGATCAAGTCGAATAACATGGAGAGCAAAAATAATGATGGCAACACACTTCATGATTCCTCAAAGAATTTCTCAATCTCAAGCAGCTTGGCTTCCATGAAGCGACGTCCTGACTCTCTGAAACTGTCGTATGAATATGGCAGCTCTTCGGATCTGGTGAAATCTGCCACCAGCACTAACGTTGACGTCAATCAAAGTAAAACCCTGTCAACTGTTGGCAGCAAGAACCATCACGACGGCAAGAAGTCGACGTCTTATGACTTGTGGGTGAACGAGAACATTGAAACGAAGGAACGAAACGGAAGTCTTGCGACAGGAGAGAAGAAATTAGATTTACCGGGACGCGTGTCTTTCAGGTAAGAACGAGGCTGAGGGGTTGGAAACCTCAGAGGATATTTCTCATTTTAACGTCTGTTCGCATGATTTCCTAATTAAAACACAAAATCACTCCGAACCGAATGAAGCTCGCAATCAATGAAAATTAATCACGATTTTCCTCTCTTCTTCATTTTCCGGATAAACCAATTTTTCCACGCTTCATCTTCTTTCTCTCTCCCTCTCTCTTGCTCGATTGCAATCAACAAACAGCACCAACGACGTGTACGAGATTGACTACAGTGATTATGATGATCAGGAAACGGAATCGAGTCAGGCGAGTGGCAATTTGGAGAAATTAAATAAATCGTCGATGAGTGGAGCGGAGACGAAGATGGAGCCATCCCCCGAGATGGCACACAACATGAATGAAAAGCAATACATCAAGGAGCATTACATGAGCAATTCGGACAACGAGCTGGATGAAATCGATTATCGTTACCACCATTCAAAGGCGGCTGAGAATTCTTCAAAGATTAATCAAATAATCGAAGACTACAAGATTGAGGTTGGCACAATTAATCACCAACGGCATCACGCAATTGACGCGAATCAACTGAATAATTCGAAAACGAAATCACCATCAGTCACAAGTAAATTAAATCAATCAACCAACCCCGTGATCAAGAATTATTTAAAGGCGAAGGAACAAGATGTTGGACGAATCAATGAAAGTGAAAACTTCAACAATAATCGAATCTCAATCACGACAGCAAACAAGAAACTCAATGATCTCTCAAAGAAACCAAAGAGCTTTAAGGATTTACCAAAGGCAAAAGTATCAAACTCTTCTTCCGGTTATTCTTCCGTTAAAACTCCAACCAAGCAACATCAACCAACGCAATCAGTGGCTAAAAAACCAAAGTCACCATCGACAGCTTCGATGTATGCGCGGCAAGACTCGAATTTGGATGAATTTCAAATTGAAAAAGTGGTGAGTTGGATGTCTGTGAATGAAGACAATTTCTCTGAGTTCGAGTTCAGCATGGCAGCTCAAGTGAATGAGGGTAAAACGGAGGAGAAGCCTCGTAAGAGCGGCGAGCACGATTCGACTTATCAGGAAATCGCCGACATCATCAAAGAAATCGAGCATGACCGGAAGGATTGCGAAGATTTTAAGACGCTGAAAACGGATGTTGAATTTAAATTGAACACGATTCTGAACTCAATTGAATCGCCCGAAGACGAAAGTCCAACTGACGACGTTGGAATGGGGTCGAACAATAAGTTGAAGTAAGTTCAAAGTGCAATAAATTTCTTTAATTAATTTTATTTTCTCTCGCAGAGAAATCTTCTCATACTTGGACAAGGTTGACTCGACATGCGACAAAGCGCTGATTGACGTTAAGGGTAATAACCTCGCTGTACGAGACAACATTGAGCTGGAATTCGCTCTCGAACCCGACGTGATTGAAGACGTTCCAAAGTGAGATTCAAACGTTCTTTGACATTATTGTTCGCTTGATGTGACAGTTTTGTCGTCGCTGATCGAAAATGCGGAGTCGTTGATGCGAAAAGATTCTCGTTCGACGAAAGTAGTAGCAGCATCGGCGTTGCTCTTCTTGTTAGTCTTCGAGCATTCTTTCATACGACTGACTATAGCTTCATATAATTTTCCTTGCAATTTAATTTCAATCATGCGACGTTCTTCTAATGATTTCTTTCGCTTGCAGAATTTCTGATCTCCTCATGCTCCCCAACCACCAATTAGCTCGTCGCATTGTGAAGCTTTCGCTGCGTGCGAATGAACTCTCGAATGCAATTCAATTGAGCAAGGAGCATGTGTCGAATGTGAGAAATGACAAGGCAAAGACGCTTCGATTGGAGAAGCTTAACGGTCAGACTCGATTAAAGGAGCAGAAGAAGCATTACGAGGACATTGTGGCTCGTCATCAAACGTTCATTGAGCAGTTGATTAAAGATAAGGCTTCGCTTTGTGAAAAAGTTTCGCAAATCACGAGGCGATTGGATAGTCAAAATCAAGCTTGGGAGCATCGAATGAAAACTGAGGTAGAGAAGGCAAAGGAGCAAGCAATGGCAGGCGAGAAGATTCGTCGAGAGAAATGGGTTCGCGATAATACAAAAAAGATTAAGGAGCTAACAGTTAAGGGACTGGAACTCGAAATCAATAAAATGTCAACAAATCACAAACAAGAGCTTGAAGCCAACAAGCGTCAACATCAACTCGACATTTTAAAAGCGACTGAAGAGACGAGGGAGAAGTTTGAAAAGACGGAGAAAGCTATACGCGAGAGTTATGCAGACGAACGTGAACAGGCCATTGAACGCGAGCGAAAGGCGATAAAAGAACGATTTGAAAAGCAGATGGAAGACGAAAGGAAGTCATCCGAGCAACAACGGCTCCGTATGATTCATGATTTCGAATCTGAAAAGGATCGTCTCTATGCGGAAATGCGTGAAAAAGAACATCAGTTCGAGATGAAAAAGGAAGAGCTGATGAATGAAAAGATGGAAATGCTTGAGGACACGAAGGAAACTTTTAAAGAGAAGCTGAAGCAACGCGAGTCTAAGCATCAGATGGAACTGCAGAAGATTCAAGAGCAGTTCGAAGCAGACTTTAAGATTTGGAAGCGCGACAGCGAGACGAAAATGAAAATGCGTGAAACCGAGCGCGAGAATACCGTTCGAGAGCAGTATCGCTTAGAACGAGACCGACAAATCGACGCAATCGTAGCAAAAGTCGACGCAGAGTCCATTAAGAATCAACAGGATTACGAAATGAAATTCAAGTAAGCGGATTTTTCTTTTTATATTCTTTTTCTGTCGCTTATGAGATTACGTTTCGAGAGCTAACAGAAGTGCAGGGGACGACGAGGAGGTGTTGAATGACACGCTTCTCGGTTGTCCCTAAGAGATTCTCCTCTTTATAATTTGATCTCCCAGCGCGAAAAAGAATGGAATTTTCAATTTTCCACGTCACTCTAACTCTCCAAAGTGTGGAAAAATTCAATATTTGCTTTTCATTTGACAGTCGAATGAAAGAAAAATACGAACACGAAATTAGAGAAGTGGAAAGCTCTGAAAAGGGATTAAAGGACAAATACATCGATGCGCGGACACGCTTGGCAGAGAGCGATGCAAACAACTCCAATCTCAAAGCAATGGTTACCCAAATGGAGTTGCAATTAAACCATTCCACAAAGGTGAGTACGCAATGTGTTAAGTAAGCGAGACTCTATCCGCGTAATAACATTTTTTTCCTCCTCGACATCTGCTGAAACTTTTCATTTGCCTTCCGCTCTATCTCTCACACAAAACAGTTTTCCATGCTTTGAACAAACAAAAGTTTTCCACAACTTTTAGTTGATTAAAAATCTCTCTCAGCCGTGAACGCGGTGCTTTACAGCAGATAGTTTTGTTTGTTCGCAAGTAGAAGAGAAACTTCCCTTCATACAATTAAAACCTAGCGTAACTTTGACAAAGCAAACTTTCATTCGTCATTGCACAATTAGCATAATTAAAGTTCATTTTTTTTGCAGCTCTGCGAGAAGTTTACAGCGGAAAAGGACAACTTAAAGGAAGAGGCGCGCAGTGAAATCAAAAGCGAACTGCAGCACATCAACAAAGAGCATGAAATGGAAATTCAACGAATCTATTCCCGAGTTCAACAGGCTATTCAAAAGAAGGATGCGACACTTGAAACTCTTCAAAAGGAAAACGCTGCTCTTCGAGAGAGAAATTTAAAATTGGATGCCATCGTCAGACAGCAGCGCAAGGATTATTGTACCAAATGATATTTCCTGAGCGACATTTGGCAGTAGAATTGCATTTGATTGCGAGCGAGACACTCGAGAGCTCAACATGATGGAACAAAACAGGGAAAACTTGTTAAGCAAACTCTTTCATCCTCTTTTACGCAAAATAAAACAGAATTTTATACCCAAATACAAATTCGGATTAAACAGCAGGTGGTTTACTGTTTCGACGCGAGCTTTCATGTCGTGAAAGTGATCAGAAAATCGAAGACAAGCAGCGACATTTAATTAAATTGTAATCGATCCTGGCAGGGATTAATTGAATTTCTTCTCCCCCATCGCTTTGAAATCGTTTTAATTGCGAGCAAAAGAAAATAATTTTCCGAATCAACAACTTGTCGCAATTTAAAATATTGATTTTCTCATGATTGTGTCATTAATTGTCTCTCGCGTTCACATCATGTCGCACATCCCTTTAGGTAGAAAGTATCGTTTTTCAAAAACTGTCAAGAGATCAAGAGACGAGTGTTTCATTTAACGAGTCTGACATTTGATTGAAGTCACCTTGATTCGAGTGGAACGGTGGGAGGTCGAGTTCAATGACAAACTTCTTCTCTTATTATTTTATCGTTGAAGTAACAGACAAACTTTCATCGCTGCTTAAAGCAACAGCTGCGATCAAACGAGAGACACTCGTAGCATTACAATTTGTCATATCGAACTTCGTCACGTTTGAGTTATGACGTTGCTGATTATGAATCAGTCGCAATTACCAACACAATCGACTTTACTGAAACTGATAAAGAGCCGCTCGCTGTTGATAAATCGAAGAAGAAAAACGAGTTTAAAGTGAGCGGTTTCTGATTTCTCGCCGTTTCTCTTTCAGCTTCATTCGTAATTGAGAGTCGATTGAGTCGGGACAGTGTTACGAGTTGGTTTCTGACAATATTAAAATGAAGCTCATTTGGTCGCTGCTTCTGGTATTGATTGCATTCGGAAGCCAAACAAGTGAATGCTTCAGAGTTCTAGGGCTATTTCCACATCCAGCACTCTCACACTTTCGAGCATTTCAACCGCTGCTGAGAGAACTTGCCAATATCGGCCATGAAGTTTATGTCGTCAGCCACTTCCCCGAGACGAAAGCAAGAGCGAACTATCATGATTTCGCTCTCAATCAAAGCCAAGTCCTGACGGCATCGTATCCAGTTGACGAGGTGAGTTGCGCATATCAACAGTTTTTCTATTCCCACGACCACCTCAGACTTTCATTCGATTTGCAAAATGTATGCCGTGACAATTAATGTTTATGACGCAAAGTTTATGCTCCAATTTGTTGCATAAATATTTAACGAATCAATCTCACTTTTATCCGAACATTTCACGCCCTACTCGCCCATTCGACATAAAATCGTTGATAATAAAAAAGGTAACGTAAAAGTTTATTCGCTTGAAGGCTCGATATTGCTTTTGCGATGACATTTTATGTGTAATTGCCTGACTCTGCTTGGCTCTCTCGAGGACAGTTTTCATTTTCTAAATCGATGGGGAATTCGGAGCTGGCGTTCTCCTAAGAGGTAACAGTTGGATTTTATTGGATCGTTTTATGATAAATTACGGATCTCATTAAGAAAGTTTTGCTAGGGTCATGAACCTCCTCCGTTCGATGATGATTTCCCTCCCTCGCTTCGCATGACTTCTCACACTGCACTTTTTGATTTTTCTTCTCTTATTATTTTTCTTCTCATTTCACCCTTCAAATCACGCACTACGTTATTGTTAAGGTTTATGCGCCCCGAAGCATGATGACATATTACGACGAATTTTATGCGCTGATGGGGGAAGGAAGCGAAGAATGCGAACAGCTCCTCGCTTCGGAGCATATTGATGTGTTGTTGGATATGAGTCGTGATCAGAAATTTGATGTTTTAATTACGGAATTCTTCAATAGCGACTGCACGTTGGGAATCGCTTTCAAGTTGAACATTTCGTCGTTCATCGGAATGGTAAAACGTTTCTCAGCACAGTTTCCTTCCGATTTTCCTAACAGAGAACATTTCATTTTCGGCTCGGTCTAAATTAGTCAAGCTGTGCACTTATGCCATGGCATTACGACAGAGTCGGTTTGCCGGATTTTCCCTCATTCATCCCGAATGAGTTTGTTGGCTTCACTCCCAACATGAACTTCATCGAACGTTTCACAAACTGGATGATTGTGAAGATCACAAAAGTTGGTTATAGGTAAGTTTATAAACGAAATGATTTCCATGAGTGTTAGGTAATAATTTACGATAATTCCTCTCAAAATCTAAACAATTATCTCATTCTGCAAAGAAAACGTGATTAAATCAAATTTCGCGATGAAATCAATTACGCGTTGCGTGATGAAACCTTTCAATATTTAAATAGTCATGATGAGACGCATAATTTGATGCCGTTGCTAATAGAGCCGCGAGTAATTGAAATAAATTAGAGTGATGACTTAAATATTTTCTTTTCTCTTCGGTGCTTGTTTAGGATGATTCAAATGAGAGATAACGAACGATTGCGGAAACGTTTCGGTTCGGACATCCCCGATCTTCGTGATTTGGCAGACAGCACTAGTTTGATTTTCGTGAATCAGCACTTTTCGTTCTCAGGCCCTCGACCGTTACCACCAAATGTGGTCGAGATAGGAGGAATTCACATAGAGCAATCAAGAAATCCTTTGCCTGATGACCTGCAACAGTTGCTCGATAAAGCCAGTAACGGCGTAATTTACGTTTCGTGGGGCTCAATCATCAACTCGCAAGGGATGCCATTAAGCAAGAAGCAGGAAATCGTCGAAGCCTTCAAACGTTTACCTCAAACAATTCTGTGGAAATGGCAAAACGATTCACTAACCGCCACAGCAAAGAACGTTCATATCCGATCCTGGTTGCCACAAATCGATATTCTTTGCCACCCGAACGTCAAAGTGTTTATGTCGCATGGCGGTTTAATGGGAACGAGTGAGGCCGTCTATTGTGAGAAGCCAACAATCGTGACACCCATCTACGGTGACCAGTTTCTAAATGGAGCGGCCCTTGAACATCGAGGAATGGGACTCGTTCTACACTACAATCAATTGACAGCAGACAGCATCGTTTATGCCATTCAACGAGTTTTGCAGCCAAGGTTTGTTAAACCACCGAGACTGAAAGAAAGAAATTAAATTAAGCGTGAAAATGAAAACTTCTCTGTCGCTCTTTTGTGTCGATGGCGTTGAGTAATTGTCGGAGGAATGTGAAGAAGGAGAAGAAATCATTTTCACTTCTATCCGTCTATCCATAATTACTTTGTGTCATCAACAATTTCAAAGTAATTTATTTCCTTCTATTGTTTCTTGCGTTTAATTTCTTCTCTTTCGTCTTGGATTCCTTTCGCTTACCTCATTCTGATTTTCATTTTCCTTAGTTACAAGCGCAAAGCTATTGAGACTTCCCATTCCTATCGCAAGCGCTTATCGGATCCCCTTGCGACTGCCGTCTTCTGGGTGGAGTACATCGCGGAGAACGGTGGAGCTTTTATCCAATCTCACGCTGCTGTGCGATTGAATTCGCTCAATTATCACTCATTAGATGTGATTCTGGTTTTGCTTTCCTCGATAACACTGACAATTTTGCTTGTAATTAAAGCAATTAGAAGACTGTGGATTCGAATTCGAAGCGAGAGAATGACAACTGCTACAAATTTCAAGAACAAAAAGCGCAATTAACGTGGCAAGAACAGGAATGAAACATCAACAGAAGCATTGCAATCTCAAATCGTTCTCGCCGCTTCAACATCAGCGAATAATAAATTTCAAAGCTTATTGCGGGAGCCTCTCAAGATTCAATTTTAGATTGCTTTGTTCACTGCAACTATTTAAGCTTTTTGTTTGCAACTTGGTCGATAAATTATGTGCAGTTAGTACTCCTCGACAAATTTAAAATTGTTCAACTTCGCTACAGCGAGAGATGTTACGACGGAGCTTTGTAGTTGATTTAATAAAAGAGATGTGATGGGTTTTGTTATAAAATGTTTTTGCATTTACTCGTTCTACTTTCAATTGGATTATCCAGTGAAGTTCTAAAATGTAAACTTGCCTGTAACCTTCTAACACTCCACGTCACTGCTTCTGTAAACTAATTTCAGCTCCCTGACTCTGACACTTAAAATCTACGAAGAGATCCCTTGACTTCACCCATTTAATGGATCACATCACATTTTGCTATTAGAAACTCAAAACATTTGATTAAGAAAATTGTTACTCATTCGATGATTGCCTCATCTTCATACACACCCGTCCCTTCATAAAGCATTTAATTAGCAAATTGGAAATTGTTGGGAGCGCTATTTGGGCCGTTTTTGTATTCAAAATTCTGGGGTATCAATTCAATTTGGATTAATGCTATCAATTAAAACAGCAAAAGGCTCATGGTCGGCTCCTTTGTCACTCTTTCGAATAGAAAGAGGATTAATTAATTGATATGAATGCTTTGCCTTATCTGTGAAAAGCAATTGGGTAACAATGAAAAGGAGGAGAGTGGAAGTCGTAGAAAGTTCTAATTACTCGTTAGCAAATTTATGGTTTTTGATTCATCACGCTGGTCGAGGAGGGCATTCAACCGCTAATTACACTGCCACAATAGTTGGATTAATGCTTTGCAGTAGTGATAAAAACTAATAAATTTCGTTTGCGGCGTGTCCTTCTGATTCAAGAGGTCCCGACACTCAGAATAGTGCGAAATCGGTAATTTATAGATTTAATTAGTAATTTCACTGGTCGCGGTACCTGACACGGCGCAACGCAGTCATACCAAAACAAGCTTTGTGGGAATTCGATTTGTTCGATTTGCTATTTGCGCACAGAAATGTTGAACTACATTCAGGTTCTGAATACATCGAAATTGAATTAATAAAGGAAATTCTATGGAAGCCAATTACCGGAATTATTTTCAAAGCTTCTCTGCAAACTTCATAAGCTCTTTCAAAGCTTTTTGATGAATCGAAAAAGAATTATTCAATCAGAAGTTTGTTTAAATCTGATGTAAAATTTGATTATTAAATCAATTTGAGTAACTCAGGTTTGAACACTTTCTAACTTTAATGTAAATTGAATGACCAACATTTCTAACACAAATCAAACGTAAATCCACTGAGCTCAGAGCTTAACTAAATTGGATCCGCATAAGCTTTAAACAGGTTGCCGATTTTAATTCCAAAAACTCTTTCATCATCATGCGCTTCTCTTTTTTCATTGAAACCGCAACAAAGCAGAGAGAAACCAATTACGGGGCAGTTAATGCCTGCAACCAACAGCACTACGCCAGAGCCATGACCAAAGCGGTAAATAAAAAAAACACGAACGCAAAAAGAGAGAAATAATCAATAAGCATTTTCTCGTTAATTAAGCGACAAATTATAATAGAAATTTACGATCTGTTGGGAATTAGAGAGAGAGCGAAGGGCGGCTGTGGAATCGCATTGAAATCGTATTTTCACTCGCTTCATTTACCATTTGTAAATTGAATAAATTTTTTTGTTGGTTCGCTCACCAAATTGAATTTTAATTCGATTTTCTTATCAATTTCGTTTGTTATATGTTTTGGGTCTTTAACCAATCGACCTGACTACAGCAAATAAATTTGCTCGGAAATGGCGAGGAAGAAAAAAGTTGTTCATGCGATTGACGAAAAGCACTTATTATCATAAATAATGATTTCATTTGCCGGCCGACGATGTTTAACGATCAATAGCTTAAACGTTGGAGAGCTCAAAAGTTTATTATGAAAATTAGTCTCCCTAACGACAAATTACTTCGACTTTTTCCTTGGTTAATAGCATTTCATCAATGATATTTAATATTCTGGGAAATTAGGTTCATTTATTGAGTTAATATTCTTCCGATCGATATTTTCAATCGAATAAACTGTCCCATCATTCTCGAAAAAAATTTAGTGCCTGCCGTTTCTTGTCGAATTACATTAGGCACAAAAGTTGCTAAGCACACATGGCTGGTTCTCTTTTTGTTTAAGTGAGTCTCAGATGATTGAGAGTGAAGCATTTTCATTAGAATCGAGATGTGGGTGCAGAAATATTTCGAACTTTTAGGGATTTTCCTTCAGCCAAGAAGTCGAAGAGCTTGGCAATGTCTCTCGTGGCTGAACAGTATCCAAGTGCCTTATGTTCTTTTCATGTTCAAAAAATGCTTTCAAATTTGTCATCCATCAAAGTTGACATTTTAAATGACTTGTTCGTCAGTGTGCAGCACAAAGATGGGAGTGAAAAACGAGAATAAATTACATGCTTTTGCTCTTTTCTGCTTTCATGTTGAGGGTGCGATCAGAAGGTTTGTATCCTTTCGAAAATTGTTTTAAGATCAACGAGTTAAACTTCTTCCGATTGAATCGAGGTTTGGAAATTAAGTTTTGACGAAACTTGCAAACATTCCTCTGCAGAAGCTTTATCATGATGCTGACTCTTCTTCCTTCTTTCTTTTGACGAAATGAAGTCACAAGCCATTTTAAAAATTATAAAAGTCACTGAAATTTCTCGTTAAAAGCTTTTTAAATAACGTTTCATGCAGAAAATATCGCAAAACATTCATCACATTGAGCGAAGGAAAGAAGCGGAAAAACGCTGAGAAGATGTTTAAGCTAATTGGATGCTAAAAGCTGAAATCTCATTGTATGATGTTGAAAATGTTAATAGCTCAAACTTTGTAAATAAAACGAGTTAAAAAGGAGAAACCGAATAGTATCAGGAGAAGCTTCTCTTTGTATCATCAAGAAAAGCGAGTTATGTGTTGGGAATCAAAAATCTTCTCAACATCAAAAATAATTTCTGAAATTTTCCATTCATTTCAATGATAGCAAGCTCTTCAATTAATTTTTTTCCATCGACTTTTCAAAGTTCAACAACCAAATGATCAATTTGCGTTTCGTCATTCAAAACAACAAAATCCAATAATATCCTAACAGCCATTATAGCAACGACGAGAAAATGCGATTTGATCCAATTTTTCATGTGAAGGGAAAGAGAGTTCTCCCCCACGCTAATCTCCTTTGACATCAAATTTTTCATTAAATTTAATGAGCCACGTTTGAATGCTATGCGGCAAAACATTTTCAAATTGATACGATTACATTTGAAAATAGAAGAAGGACATTTAGAGGAGAGCGAGAGTTCAATTTCATACATCGCGATATCAGCTCAAAAGCTAACGCAATCAATTTATTAAACTGCCAAAGAGAGAGCATGTCAATAAACAGAAACTGACAAATTTTCAATCTGTAAATTTAATTTTGCTGTCGCTTTTTGATTTTTATTGGCTTTCGTTCTCTCGTTCTGGCAGTCGCTGATAAAACGAACATTAAACATGTTCATTTGTAGTCATTTCTGGTTGATGTAAATTGAGCTTGAAATGAAATGGAAAAAAAATCTGAACGAATGCATGCTATGCGCTTGAAAAAAAGCGCAATATCAACATGTTCTCCTGCATTTGCTGATATTAAAAAATATTTATTCATTTATATGTTTGCTCGATTCGACAAACATCTCTCATTGCTTAGTTTTAAAACTGCTCTCGGAATCCAATATGTCAACGATGGAATCAAATGAAGATGCAAAATTGACGAATGCAGCGATTCGTTTCAAATGTGATTTATGCAATCCGATTGCATATTCATCGCTTCGTCGATAGCTCTTGTTGAAGAGGAGAAATATCCAATAAGCTTTGAAGCCGGGAAAATCTTCCATTAAGCAAATAAATAAAAAAAATAACTGAAGAATATGGAATGCAAAGCTTTTGAGAGAAAATTTCAGGTTGAGAGCTTTGAAAGCTTTCATAGAGAAATCTCGACGAGTCATCAACTTCAAACTTGTTCTCAGAACTTTTTCGATTTGCATTTTTCTTACTCATCTTCATTTCCTGAATGCTCTTCGAATAAATCAGAAACTACGTGAGAAGCGTAAAAGCGGAAAAAATTCGTTCAGTGTAGGTGAGGAAGTTCTCTCATTGAATAAATATTGTTTCTTCACTTGCAAGGGCAGATCGAATGTCTTTATAACGAGCTCCTCAAGCAGCACTGTAACCATAATACATTTTATTAGATTTCTCGGTTTATTATTTCAGCATTTCTTCCATCATCAGTTATTGACAAAAGCAATAAATTCATATTGAATTAGATCTCCTCGTAATTTTTTTTTGTTATGACGCTCGCTCCTTCTTTCTCCGGCATAAATATGAGTCGAGTCTTCGTCTTGGCTTACATTAGGGAGAATAAGAAGCTGGGAGTTTCATATTGAACGCTACATGATCTCACTATGACTGCAGGCGATATCCTTGAGTTGACAGAGCCCAATCGAATAAAGTTTTGCCTCGGCCATGTATGAAACATTTGTCGTGCTTTAAAGTAGAGTAAATTTATTTTTAAAGATCCCGCATTGCATCTTGCCAAACAGATCTTTGCATTCTGTCTTGTAAGCTCATGAGGAGCATAAGATTTTTCATCGTGACACAAAAAATGGAGCGCAAAATACATCAAGTGTCGCTTGTATCTCTCCGACAACGTCTGAGAAGACGGAAATTTATAAAACGTAAGCCTCGAGTATCACGATCTAAATGCATTCTCCGGGATGTGACACAATGGCATCCCTCGAGAGAAAAGCTTTTTCTTTCATTATTAAAAAATATCTCGACTGAATGAGTTTCCATCGCTTGCATTGCTCAGCATTCCGTGAATACATCGCTTGTTTATGTTCAACGAGGTTTTTTTTTTGCTTCTCTGATCTTTTATTTCTCTGCCAGGCTGAATGTAGCTTTGTTACAACTTTAGGTGGATTCTCATGCTCTCTGCTAGATGTAATTCATTGAAGGAGAATAAAAAGTGAACTCACATAGCATTGAGCTTCGTTGTAATGTAACCTGCAGTCTCGTAGTTTATTGTGGGAAATACCTTGTGAGAGAGTACGAAGGAATTTGAATGAAAAGTATTGCTATCATACCTAACTACGGATATTGAAGACTTTCCACACATTTTAAAATTCAAAACAATTCCAGCATTTCATTTCAAATTGTGTCGACGATGAATGCACGATGGGAAAATTCAATGGAGATTGTTGATGACGAATGAATATTTTCAATTTACATACGAGACTTTTACTCGATGATATCGATCTTAATGCGTCAACTTGACTTTCAATCGAGAGGAGAGAAAAGCCAAGCAAGGGAAAATTGTTTTTCAATAAAATTTTCATCAACTGATAACGATCCTGTTAGGAAAGTTTTTGTGTTTGAGGGGGCGATGCGGTGTGACGACGGCAAGGATACAAAGTTTTGAATAACGCACGAGCTTTGAGCTAATTTCAGCCTCGAGGCTGTTTGAAACTCCAATAAATTTCTGAGATGGAAATGTCTCTCGGTGACTGTGCTCGGGTTTGTTTTGCGTCTACACATGAAGTAGATAAGCTGTAAGAAACTTTTCAGTCCTCGCTGAACTTTGATGTTTTCCAAGGAAATTTTAACTTCGCTTCTTCTACAAATTCGAGTTTCTTTTGGAAACTCAGAGTTAAGTTGACTTAACTTTTCTTACAACTTTTTGCATTAAACTTCCGACATTGAAGGATTAGATTTTAAGCATCAGAGCATTCAATGAATAAAATGTTTGATGAACTCTCGATTTGCGCGATTTCTCAACGTACGAGTAAAATTTCCATAAATCTCGAATCTTCGATTTAAGTCAATAAATCAACGAAATTGCTTTCAAGCAAACATTCTCAAAAGCTTATTTCAATCTTGAAGAAAAGTTTTCAATTGTTCGCTAGCAATTTCGCATCAAGATTGATGACAATTCATAGTATGCAATCAAAAAGCTAAAAGGAAAATATTAAAAAGAGCTCAGCAAACTTTCCATCACGACTCAAAGCTCTCGAACAACGAGAGGGAAGAAAATATCTTTTCAATTTGTGAAGTTCACTCGACTGTTTAATTAAATTAAAATCGGCAAAATTCTCATTCAATATTTTGCTCCTGTGCAAAGTCTGTGCGCTTAATTACCCTGCGTTCACAATACCAAAGAAAAAGCAAAGGCTAGAAAAGTCAAGAGGTCAATTAGCAAATGATTTTGTTCCCCATATCAACAACGAACTCCTTTCATCTCGTGTACGCACACTTCAGTGTTTGTCGAAGCTTCTCAACTGTGTGATGGAATTTGGGGCATTTCGGTTCAGAGAAAACTGTTTACTCGATTGTGAACTGTCAAGTGAGTCTGAACCTTGCGTGAAACCTTGTCGCCTCTGTCATTACGAAATTTAATCCTTTATTAGCAATCAATTCAGCAGAAGCGTCTTCGACGATAAAACAATTTTTCTTTGTCTTGGAATAATCAAAATACCGTCAATGACGAGCGGCGAAGAAAGAAACACACAAAAGCCGGAAATCATTAATTTATGTTGGATTACAGTTTTTGTTTACTCAGGTCGAGGCTTTTGCTGATTGAAGCCCGAAGATTCATTTCACTGATTTTTTTTTCTTTCCTTCTCTCACACATTTTTTCCTTCGGTTATTTAATGTTGTGCAATATCATTGCCGCTTGTTTTCCTTTTCCTTTTTGCGTCCGCTTGCCTCATCGTATCTGCTCTCGTGCTGCTGAATTAATTTCCCTCAATAATAGATAATTAAAAATAGATTTGTTTGGTTTTGACCTTTCGCAAACAGAGAAGAAGAATGACAAACGAAGTGTAGGGAGAAAGGAAAAGTTTGCCTGAGAAGCAATAAAACAGAAAAGCTGTGACATGTTGAAAGAACAAGCGTCGTCATTAACATGAAGCAAGCGAAGTTTGCGACAGCTCCGTTTCAATCCCTATGGCTTCGCACGAGTTCAATTTCATGGAAATCACGCAAAATCAAATGAATCATAAGTAAAGCTTTCACATGATTATGTATTAAAAGGGAGTGAGCTTTGGGATGAGGTTGAATATGGAAACGATGTGGAGAATGAATATGATGAATAGGAAACATTTTGATCCATTGATCTCTTGGGGGAAAATAAGTTTTCAGTTTTCAATAAATTTACAAGAATTTGGAAAAACTATTTTGCTGATGGCGGTATCATCGCCCGTGATTATAAAATATTTCCAAACACACAATTTCTTCTCTCACCGAATTTTCTTGCTGATTCACTTCATTTCTTTTGGCATAAGCACACATATTTCTTATATCAATATTCCATGAGTCTCAGGCTTATGCTTTACGGGGGACGATTCTAAACACACGACTCAAATTCTTAATTGCTTTTGTTTCATGAATTTAATTTAAAATGGAAAAGCTGAAGCGATTCTCATCAAACAATAAATATTTTATGAAAGAGTTCACACAACCCTCAAATATCTCCCTGCAAATATGTTTTTTAGATTTCTCAGCTCACGCATACACAATGTTTGAACAACTTTCGCCTTTCAAGAATTCAAGAAAGAAACGTTTTATGCTTACATCGCGAAAAGAATCTCCGCGAGCGCACTTCAAGTGGGCCGTGAGTTGACGATCCGATATTAGCATGGACTGGGGTTGAAGAGTCGCTTTGCATAATGTAATGCTAATATGAAAGGAAGTTGATGGAGGTGAAGATAGAGCTTTACATGTTATTATTGCTTTCTTTCTATTCAAGCGCTTTCGATAATGAAAGTTGGTCGCGCGAGAAGGGTGAAAGCGTTAGAGGTTCAAATGTAATTTCCTAGTTTTTCCATCAAGCGGTTTTTGTACCTCGTCGCTTCTGTATAATTTCCATAACGGAGTGATTGTCGGCGATGACACCGTTCAAACTATCCCGCTTCGCTTACGAAGGCTTCCACCTCATTGCATGCAAGCAGTCATAATGAACAGTCTCATATCTATTACCAGTCAATTTAATTTCTATCACATGATTAAAGCTCTCTGCATGACTCGTTCACCTGATGGTGGTTTGCTTGAAGTACAACTAATAAATATTTCTAGATTGATCATGTTATGGCAAGATATTTCAAAATAATTGCAATCGTTCTAGGTTTGCACTCTGCAAGTCATTACATGGCATTCATTTCGATAGGGCAACCGGTGAACAGTAAAAATCAATTTACAATGTGTGTTCACGAGTGTAGGAAGTAGAGGGTGAGAGCTGATGGCTTGTGTCTTGACACTAATTTGAAATCAATATCCAACCCAACAAAGTATGAGTACCAAAATAAATTCGTCGAAGCGTTGTGCATTCATTTGCATATTTAGGCAAATGTTTTGTGCTGTTGAATATCTTTGCACAGATCTAAATGCGAATTCAATTATTGTAGAATTACGATAGCATCAGAGGCGCTGCTCACTAATGAGATGTAAACACAATGTGTGCTTTACGTTCATTCGTTCCTTCACGCATCGACAGTCATTTTAAATGCAAATATATTTGTATAGATGACACGAAGGGGGAGTGAGATAGAGAGAGCAACTAAAGTGAATAAAAGTCGCTGCTCCTTTATTACTTCATCATTTACACACGCAATATTGTTTCGGAAAATAAATCCCGACACCTGAGCGTCGAGTGAATGGAAGAAGATGGTTGAATCACGGAGAAGGAATAATAAATCATCATGCCGCAGCAGCTGAGTGTTCTCTCCTCTCTTCCCTTCCTTTCTCAGTATACAAAAAGCGAACGAGACTTATTTAAAAAGTGAAAATTCATGGGCATCTGTTGATATATTCACTTGGAGCCTTCCCCTCTTACATCCCCAATCGAGCATATCTCCAATTATGCACCGCATCCGATGAGATATCCCGAGTAAAAAGTGACCGCACGATATTTCCTCTTCGACTTTGGCTTGTACACGGTCGAAAAAAAAACACAGAGAAGGATGGCGAGAAAGAGAAAATCCGTCGGGAGCGCAACGAAAAAAAAAGAAGAAAAAAAGATGAAAAATGAAGCGGAGAAAATATTTTCGGTCGGAAATGAAAATGAACATGATAATACAAGGCGATATGGAAGAGTTTTCAATGAAACAAATTGATAGCGAAAGCAGCGAGGAAAATTTTGTTAGCTGGAAGAGCTTTCAAATGCGCAAGTTGTGTCGCTGGAAGTCGAGCGACTTGGAAAGCTCTGGAAATTGTGTCAATAAACGCCATTTAGCTAGAGATGTTTATAGTGCGACCAACGAGATGACGAAGAGCAACAGAACAAAACTCAAAGGTTCAAAACAAAAAAGTTTATACGTCAACCGCAATTCTCATCTCTACTTTTACATTCTCTGTTTCAACATTTGCGGTCTCAATGGCTTCAAACAAAACTTTCGTCTTTCAACTCATTCTTCTTCACTAACGAAATCTAAACCAGATTTTTATGGATCTTTGAGCAACGTCGAGAGAAACTTTTCGAGTTTGTCCCTTTTCGCTCTGTTTGGAAGTAAATATTTAAGGTTTGCTAATAGTATAATTGAATCTCGGAATCCAAATCAAATGGAAAAGAATAGAAGAAACGACGGAAAAGGGTTTTGAAGAGTCTTTGTGTGTTGCTCTCGTCGCTTTTCTTCTCCATGAGGCAACGAGAAAGTTTCAGTTGATGTTATTTTATGAACCCCGAACACGAATGAACATAATATGGATCTTTTATGTTTTATTTTCCTCAAATTCCTTTTCTAATTTCTTTACGACGAAACCACTTAACAATCGAGCTCGATACGATGAATCGAGTGAAATCGAAAGTTTCCGGTTTCGTTTGTAAAAATCCCTTTTTCTTCATCATCATCATCGTCTTTCGTCAAGACGTTTTTATGTCCTCAGTCACATAACTTCATCTTCAAAATGCCTTCGAGGAGAGAAGGGAGAAAAAGATCAACATCAAGTTTTATTTGAGCGATGTGAAGGGAATGTTGGGCGAAAATAAATATTGTGTGTCGAGTTCGAGGTTTGAACTTTTCCAATCTTAAACCCAAGATGAGCAGCAGTAGCAACAGAGTAAAGAAGAAGATCGCAAATATAAAATTTATATATTTAAACTTTGGGGAATCTTGGAAGATTCAAATAAACTTTTGATATTTATTTTTATTGGTGAATTTACATCGTCGAAGAATCCGACTTTACAAACGATAGTTTCATGATGTAAGAAAGACGATTCAGATTTGTTCTTCTGCTTTTTGCAGCCGGATATTCCCAGAAGGAGTAATCGTCGTTGCTGCAGTGAAAAACTGGATCCTTTGAGTCTTAAATTTCACTTCGAAGTGGAATCCTGTTTACCGCTTCTATGTAATTTGATTCAATTTTATTCGTCGCCATCTCCTCTCCTGCATTTTCCTTCAAGAAAGATTTTAACTCGCAAAACTTTGAAAGGAAAGTTTTTGATTAAAAGTTTCTCCTTTCTTCAAATTTCGCTGTCAGTCAAAAATTATTCACATTTTTGATGAAGAGACGACGAAGTGTTAACTCTTTAGCTGTTAAAAATCAAAAGGCTTAGTGCGACAACGACGTCAAGTTCATTGAAAGCTTTTTTAAATTTATATTTCGTGTCGTGAACTTACAGACAATTTTTATCAAAGACTTTTTGTTTTGAGCTTAATCGTTTCAAAGCATTATTGCCGCCACTTTTATCAAAGTATTTAAAACTTTCAAAAAGAAGCATTTAAAAGACTTTTGAAAAGAGATCAATTTTCACAAAAGAATTTCAGACTAATTGATGAAGATATTTCTTATGTTTACTCTTTGAAACTTTAGAAAGTGAGCTTTCGCAAAAAGTTTAAAGCACAAAAGCTTTTAAATTCCTCGCGCGAAATTTCAATAACTTTCCGTGGAAAAATCTTCTTGAGAAAAGTACAGAGCTTCATTAAGTTCTTCTCGCACCGACCGCTCATTCATAATGCAACGTGGCATCATCGCAGCCCGTAACAAAGCTGAGCAAAGTTCAGAATTTTGATAACGCTTTCATCACAGAAACTCTTTAAAACTTTTCCAATTGAAGTTTGTTCAAGGGAAATTGCATAATGTTGATGAAAATAATGCGATAATTGCTTCACGTTGCAGATGATAATTGGATAAATATCGCTGGCAACAAGCAAGAGCGGTTCGGATAAAGTTAAAGCGCAATTTAGGTGTCATGTTTGTTAGATTGCTTTCTTTATTTTTTTTTATAGAAATTAAGTTTTCACTCAATTTAACATAACAAGGGCGATCACAACAACGAATACTAGGGCGTCACGCTATTCAAAAGGAAGAAATCCAAGTACCGAGCGCTCGACACTCTTCGGTAATTAATTCGTTTAGTATGAAGTTTGCGTACTTTGTAAGCGGAATTTATTGTTAAAGGTTAATAAGAAATAATTCTCGCATCTATCGAAGTGAAAAATCATTTGCTGCACGCGAGGTACTCGGTTGAAAATTATTTTTAATTACACAGCGTTCGCTCCTTACTTGCTTGCTTCAAACATTCAATAAGAGCTTTCAAATCCGAGATTCCTACAAAAGTTTTAATTGCAGTTCGCAATGAAAGCCGTCGAGGAAACATGGAACCGACAGCAAGCTTCATTTATTTTCCAACAGCTCGATGTGAATCAAATCGACTGCAGTCATCATGTCTACGCGCTCGACCGAATTGACGATGAATATTAACTGCTCTTTAGCAAGCAAAACTATGACTTTGCCGAAAATTTGTCGGTACTCTCATAATTGGATCTGTCAGAAGCAGCAAAATGTTTTGTGTACTTTCTAGTAGCTGATGGTGAAAGTGGATAAATTGCAGGGAATAGACATTTAATTAAAAGTATTTGATTGTGAGCACATGAATTTGCAAAAACGACATCGACTAATGGAAAGATAAACTGAGAGTTCCAGATTCAAATGAAGCATTCAGACATTTCAAACGAGACGAGACGTGAACGGCTAATGGAACAAGCAAACAAACTTTTAATCACCTCACATCAGAACAATTTTTGAACTTCGTTTCTTCTCGACCGCATTCACAGATTACTCAAGTGCTAATGCACATCCATTAACGGTAATCTTTCATTCGGGACGAAGTATCAAGATCCTCTAATCCTTCTTCACTTTTCTTTTTCGTTCGGTCTCCACATCGATCTGTTCTTCTAATCCATCTTAATGAGTTTGCGAAATAAAACAAAACTTTCCTGCTTCTCTCTATCATTCACAAACATTCACATTCATCATGTAATCCAATGAAGAAGGGAAAGAAGAAATAATTCAATAAGCTCAAAAATGTTGACTGAAGATCCACAAAAATTTGTTCGGACATGTGCGGGGTGGAATTAGAGAAGAGAGGGAGGAATTGTTTTGCGTCTTACTGTCAGCTCATAGAGTAATTTCAGATTAGAGTGACACAAAACAAATCGTATAAGGTGAAGACTGTCACTAACGTCTTGTTTATGTTCTCTATGAACATCGAAAGCTCTCCCCACTAGAGACTAAGCTTTGCATAGATGGCAAGACGCTTGTGTGTCACCCGCACATCAGGTAAGCTCACGTTCACCACGATCTTGAGAAAAGGGACCGAAATAAAGGAAGAAGCAGAAGTATTAAGACGAAACTACTGCTGCTGGTTTCATCTCTCATCTATTAATACTAGAAATTTGTTTTGGCCCGTACGTGATCAGAATAACGCATTGAGATCTCCTCCTTCGCTGCCTTGTCCTACAGAGATAGTTTCGGGCTCTTGTATTCTCCTCTCAATAAGCTTTTCTTCGTATCGTCTTCGTTGTCGTCTCTTTAGGAGAGGTCGAGCGACATTAGAAGAAAGAAAATTCTCTTCTATTTTCTTAGCCATTAAAGAGATTACTCGAGCTTGTAGATATTTCGTGATGAGAACTTTATCATTTTATTTTCCTTTTTAATTATTTTATGCTGTGCTTGCACAAAACAGCAATAAAACGCTCTCTCCGCCTTCGCTGCTTTCTCATCAGTTCTCGTCGAGGTTTTCAGGGTTGTTCACGAGAAGATTAACGAAAGAATAAACAACACAACGAGCGGATGTTTAGCGCATGTAAAGAAATTGTTTGTGCTTATCATTCTGAACTCGTTCGCGATATATCGGAAATTTGAGGAGATTTTCAAGCTTTCAGTGTGCACGGGGAGGAAGGAAGAATGTTTAATCTTGCAAACATCTCACAATCTGTTCGAAATTAAATTATTCAAAACTTTTTTCCTTGCTCTTGGTTGAAGTTCAATCTGTGAATCAGTGAAAATCCACACGAGTAAGTTGTGAAAAGATTCTATCATCGCTCGAAGCCAGAAAGCAAGTCGATGGATTGAAAGTTTATAATTCATTGTTTTGCCATTTTTCTCACGTTTTTTTTCATCGACCCAGCATTCGAAAGATGAGGAGAACTAAACAAACAACATCACAAAATCAATTTCCCGAAAGTTTTACTGATCTTCATGTTTTCTTCTCTTTCTATGTGGAGTCGAAAATTGCAATTTAATTGAATTTTTCGCTCATTTCTCATTCAGGCTCCATCGACATAGCTCGAGGACTTGTTCCTCTTTCAGTTTGCCTTTGTAATTTCTTTCCGTGATGGGTTGAGAAGAATGAACTGCTCGCGGTTGTTTGCCTGTAACTTTAGCCAATTATTCAAAGTGCTCCGCTCAACTCTCAACACTCCCTTCGTTTAATTCTCTTCTTCCTCGAGCATTAGTTAGCTCCTCTCGTATATGCTTGGACATCGTGTTTATTTGTTTACCAACAATGTCCATGTTATCGCTTTTAAACATAACTTTAAAGCAAACAGCGAATCTCTGAGTCTGAAGGATTTATGGTTGTAAAAACATATTTGATAGGGTTCGCTCAAGTATCATGTTTCATCCTAAAACAACAAGGATTTTACTTTTTCTCTCCTCCGCAAGCGGAATCCGTAAAAAAAATCACAAAAAGCGACACGAAAAAGGGAAAAGTAAGAAAAGCCTCTCGAGTTATGAGAATAATTTCTGAGTTAAGCTTAATATATCGTGGCTTCATTCGACCCAGGATTTCTTCCCGTCTCAATGTTTATGCGATTAAAAATATGTTGAATTAATCTCCTTTCGCAAAATTCCTCGGTTTATGTTTATGAAGATAAAAATTTGTCAAAGGATTCCACAAAAAGATTTTCGCCGAGTGCCATAAATTATTCATGGAGAAGGCGAGACGCTTTACCCATGAACAACTCAACCCTTCCGGAGTTATGGAGTCTTCAATGGCTTTTCTTTAAGATATCCGCTGATTATTGTTATTGAAATCAAATAATGAAATTACACTCGAACGAGTGACATGTCCTCGGAAGGAAAAAAGAAAGGACGATACATTTATATCAATGAGAATAGAAGCTTTTGCGTTTCTTACGAAACGAGATCAATTTTTCATCTTCAATACACCCCAGAAAGTCATCGGAGAAGAAAACTTTCCGTTTTGTTGCTCTTCTGTGCGAAGGGATGTTCATGCCTAAAGTGAAGCTGTTCCTGTTTTTACATGATGCCATTTTTTATGTTTTCCTTCGTGCTCGCCACAATTTTTTTTTCATCTCTGCTCCCCTCTCACGCTCGGAATGTGCCGCAATACAGATGACTCAATGAAACATCATAAAATATGTAACAACCCAACGAGACCGAGACACAAGCGAAGCGGCATATGTAGATCTGGCTTTTTTAATGTCGAAACATAAATTTTATTTGTCAGAAAATGACGACAAAATTGAAAAATAGAAAACCTTTTTCTCCTGCTCGTTGTCAACTCTCGCTTGAAAGTTGTGTGTACGAGAATATTTTCAAGAGACGACCGACATGAAGCGAAAAAGTGTGTTGTGAAATGAGCCTAAACAATAATAATAAAAATGAATGGCTCTGGCTTTTTAACGTTCCGAGTGGGGACGGTCCGTAAATCACGTGAAGTTCTTGTGATCGACGGGGGAGCCTTGAAAGTTCCTCAAACTTTTGCAGCATTAACGCTTCCTAGAAATGAATCCAACGACATAAAAACTCTCCCTCTCTCGTCATTAATTTTCATAAAAAGTTGACTTTTGAATCTCTCTCTAAATCATTTAATAGACGGCACGAGGAAGTAAAATTTATGAACTCGACTTTTACATTGAAATTTGTTTCCAAATTGAAATTATTAAAAAGCTTTTAAAAGTGTTTTGAGAAATGTTTCCAGCATGAAACATTAATCTCGAAGCCTTGTTAGCTCGAATGATAAATTCACTGAATTTCGTTCTTCTCTTGACAGTTCCGGCATGAAATCAGCAAGAGAACACAATAAACTGATTCAACCACAATCTATCAAAACAAATAATGAACCTGATCATAAGAAAGAGATTGATCTGTTTTTCACTTCCATTTGTTGATTCTATTGAGAGGAGCATGGACAAAATTGATTGTTGATACATATTATCAATCTTAATGATTTGTTACATTTCAACAGAAACTTTCCAGGCCTTTCATTTTTGAATTTCTTTTCTTTTGTCCGAGAAAAAGTTATTTTTCGCAACAACCAAGTTATTGGGGAATTGAAAGTTAACTTCCACTTTTACTCGTCCCAAGTCAAATAATAATACAATATGTCTTGAATAGAATAAAAGAGGGCGAGAGAAAGGAAATATGATTATCGTACGTGGTTTTCAAACTTTATTGCGAAATAAAAAGCAGCTGTCATAGAAATAAGTAATTGACAGCTTGAGTCGAGCAGCAAGAAGTGTTGAGAGTGAGAAGTTCTCGAGAGTTTTATTACAACTTTGTTGTTCTTGCCCTCCCGCAAATTTTATGAAGCTGCCAAACCTGAAAATATATGAAGGAGCTGTAATTGACTATCAATTTGGGCTGAAGGACTGACCGTTACGTTACTAACACCCGCTTTCGGTCATTCAACTTTTAACGGGGACTTTATAAGGCGAATGAATCCACAATTCGCCTACACAGCTCGTCAGACATCTCATGAATCTTTAATTTAACGAGGAAAAAACTTTTTAATTACAATTTAACGCCTCGACGAGACTCAACCTCACAGCCCGAGGTCACTTAACTTTATAATTTGCACATTTTTTCTTCCGTCTCATCGCAAAACTTTCATTGCGGCGTAAAAATTTAATCTAATTGCCAACTGCACATGTATTGCGGCGTCCTTCGTTCGAGGTAATAATCACATGTCGTTGGTTGCCACTACGAATGCTGCCTCGGAGCAATTTGTAGAAATTACATTTTTTTCGCTGCCGTAAAAAGCGGGCAGGTTATCACAATCATCATTTTCTGGTCGGACGAAAAAAGTTGTCGTGGAAAGCGAAGAAGGAACCTTTCCATTCACACGATCCTGATATGGCAACGAAACTCTACACAACAACATAAAGCCATTTATGAGCATCGCTCAGGAGCCAAGTTGATGCTGCTTCACTTTTTGTTCGGGCTCTGCGGCTTTCGTGCTGAATTTTTATATTATTTCGGGTAACGAAATCACTTTTTATGAGTTTTCATTACATTACCAGGTAAAAGCCAGGCGATGTCGTGTGGGAGTGACTCAAGGGAGATGAGGTACAAATTGACGTTGAGTAACCTTTGGCCATTGAGCTGCTTTGTGTTGTGCTTTTATTAGGCTGATGCACGACCAACGTTATCGCAACCTTAAACATCTGTGAAGAGAAATGAATGAAAAACGTGTTCGCAGATTTCACTTCGTGCTCGTCTTGCTCCCCCGAAAATATAAAAAACATATAAAGCTTCGGCACTCAACAGGTAAAGCTTAAGTGAAGCAAGCTAGTTAATTTATTAATTTATGCAATTGCGTGAGAACGTTCCATATTCGTAATTAAGTTTACTGTTTACTTTTCATTTCGACGACTAGCGCAGAATGTTCAACAACCATGGATTGTGAGTGACATGCAGAAATAGAAAGAATTTAAAAACACAAACGCAGGCGACGCTTTGCAACATAATTAATGGAAACATAAACGCAATGAAAACAACACTTGTGTTCTTTGGGAAATCTCTGTTAGTTAGGTGTTTCGCTCAACAAATGGAAACTTGACGAAAAATATTAAACAATACAAGACGAAACTTTCAGCAAAGTCCCGAAGAAGTTGGAGCGATGGTTAGGCTAATTGTGGAAATGAACGAGTCGGTTTTGAAATTCTAAAGAAAACTTTTGCTATAATTATGAAAACTAACTTCAATTGTACATTGAAAAGTTTGATATCACGTATGCTTGCGAGCAATAAGTTTTCTCGAAGCTTGTGCATTAAGAAAATGGAAAATTTTCTGTTAAGAAAAACTTTGAATTATAAATGTCAAGATTGTTATTCGCCTGTTCTCTTCCCTTTTCCCCTGCGACGTCTCTCAGATTATCAAGGTAAACAAATATTCTTATTTTTCATATAAAACGTGCCGTGCATAACAAGGAGACTTTCTGCTCATAAATATCTTCTTCCTTCCAACGAACATACACAAATATGTAAATTTTCCTTAAAAACTTTTCATTTTGCTTCGCTTTTTCCTTCGGCAAAGTCAATTCGTGCATTGTGGAGAAGGATTCATGACTGAAGTGAATTAAATTTCTCAGTTTGAGTTTGTGTTTATGGGGAAAGTTTATCAATGAAATGCTCTCTCCTTCGAGAGTTCAAAAGTTTCGGCAATGAAATTATCGTCAATTATTAATTTTGCAGTTGTGCAAGGCGCTTTGACTTTTACCAAATAAAAAAACTTCCGGAAAATCAATGAAACAATCATTTTCTTTTGATCAAGCAAGAAAACATTTCACTAGGGAACGAAGACAATCGCAATTATCCATGAAACTTCTCTTTGATCATTGGAAAAAAATGAAAATCATTTTCCATCTGATTGCATAATTTATTCATTTCTGTTCACTTTGATCAATTTTGTTCATTTGGTTTCTTTTTGCATCACTTCATCAATAAAAGAACGATGGGAAAAGATAATCAATAGCGACTTGTTGGATGCTTCATCTCTCGTGATGATCAACTTGACGTCAAACAGGAAGCATAAATGACAATCAGGAGGTGGAAGGAGAGAAAAATTATTAATTTGTCTCCGTTTCCGGAGAAGGTTATTTCCGGTCTCCGTAGCATCAATTTTTTTTTGTCAAATAGCCGACCGGAAACTTAATCCAAGCGAAGAGAGTTTCCCATGAAGAGGAAAAGTTAGAATTTTCCACAAAAGAACATCGCTCAGTTAAGGCGAGGTCTGCGTTATTTGTTGAATCAATATTGATTATAGATGAGCTGTCGATTACCGAATACAAATTCTCTTCTCATCGAGCACATTCCTTTTCTTCCGAGCTGAACGTGAGCGATAGTGCCACACGTTAAAGCTATTTTCACTGACAAATCGAATTGTTTCTTATTGAAAGCTTTCGTGAATCGACGAAATTCAGTCAAAGCCATAAAAACTAAATATGTATAACTTTACGAGCCTCGCATAAATACCTTTCAGTGCTTCAGAAATAATCATAGAGCCACCTCCTTAAACTTCCTCTTTACGCTGACATGAACGAGGCATCAATAGAAACACATTTGCAATTGTTCCACCCACGTTGCTTCATTTTTATAACCGTCAACTCATTTCCATATTAGATTTCATGCTATTGTTTGTTTATTTCACGATATCGCGAAGAAGAAAAAAGTTCGAGGAGAAAGCGAGGAGAAAGAAGATTTCACACGAAGCACCTTGAAGCATTGAGTGAGTGAAGGTGTAATTTCCGTCTCCTTCACCCTCAACTGGCGTCATAATAAAAGCCGCTGATAAAAATTCATGTACACACGTAACCATTGTATTGTTAATACCAAATGGTATCGATGTGAGTCAAGGGGCTTCGTCAGAGAATGGAGGAGATGAGCTGGAGAAATGAATGGAAAATCGGTGAAATTATGTTTATGAATAAATAAATTTTCCGCATCTTATGCGAGAAGAACGAAGAATTTCATATTCATTCGAGTTCTCTCGTTGAATAGACGTTTTGTGTGTATGATAATAAGTCAGAACTCTCTCTTCCTTCTCCGTATTCTTATCGCCACAACAAGAATGATTCAAACTTTTTTTTCTCATTTTCAAAAGTTTATTGAAAAACGACATTGCACAAAATAATAAAAGGAAGATAAAATGATGAATTCTTCTTCTGGCACGACGGAACAGATGAAAGATATTTTTTTATTTGCGGAATGGAGAACTTGCAAATTGGAAACTCGATCCGGCTTTCATCGACAACGAGATGAAAATTTTAATGCGAAAATCTTGTTAGTTGAAATGATATATCATCATCGAGAAGGGTTTTCTGCAATCACGAGAACGACCCTTCCTCGTATCATAGAATCTCAAGAAAAATAATTCTGGACAGAAGTCGCCGATCAAAGTGAACAGCTCGTTAGCATCGTCTATCCATTCATTTTCTCTGGCCTAGATACATTCGGAATAATTTAACGATTTACATGCATCAGAAATCGGGTAAGAAATGAAAAATTTCCATAATCGCAATTACATTGACCATTCATCGCAAAAGACGATTCGTATGTAAGTAGAAATTTCCATGAGTTAAGCGGCTTTCAATTTCCGATTGGCCATGTTCGTGCGGCTGTATCATAATTGAAGATTAAGTCATCGCGAATTCCTAAGAGAAATCGAACAACTGTTGACATCGAACTTTTCTTTCTCATTGATAATAAAACTTTCGTTGAATCTCGTAATAAATCACGATCGATCGGGAATTTCAAGAGAAGATTTAAGAGTGTTAGGTGAACTTTTATTCGACATTCATTGTGTAAGATATTCCCCCCTCCCGCACTTTACCATTGTACGAGATATTCAATTATCAATTGTCTTCTTTTCCCAGTGAATTTGCTGCTGTCATTTATTCTCGTGTAATCCTTTTAAAAATGTATAAATTACATTTAAACTCCCGACTCTTATCTCACCCACAAGACATTCGCTTTTACAGCGTTTTCCGACTTAATTCTATTTGTATTTCGGATCGTTTCTTTCTCGTCTTGCGTTCGCTCCGAGTGTCAGAGGGCGGAGAAGGAGAATGAAATTAAGATGTAAACATCATTCAAATATATCGCAGTTTTGAATTTTTGATGAGAAGAACAATTTCCATCCGAAGCTGTCAAGCTTCTAAGCGTCAGTGGGAGGCATTAATATCTTTTCTTGACTTGAATTATGAAAAATTCAATCTTCCCTTTCCTTCGTTGCCGCCTTTGTTTGCTCAATCCTCCACTTCCTTGCTGGCTGTCTTTCTGAATCTCAAGACGCTGAGTCAAGTATTCACATTTTTTATTATTTATAAATAATTTGCCGAGGTGAACACATTGTAATTTATATGATGAAGAGTGCCGGAAAGGAAAGCAAATTGCTTTCGTTGGTTTGGGCGCTCATGAAACCAACAGATGCATGAGAAGAGGTTGCCTTCGGCTTATGCTGTTGGAAGGGGCTTAAAATCCCTCGTGAATGTAGTCAATTTAGCTCATAACGACGTTCAGAAAACATAAAAATGTGTTCAAATAAAATGGCCCGAATCAAAAAATTCTTTCATAAAGAAAAAGGGAAGAAAGAAAGGTCAATGTTGGATTATAATTTTTACTTTTTTTCTTCTTTCGGGAAGTGAAACCCAAGCGTTGACTTGTTGAAGCCATAATTTCCAGGTGCGGTTTGTAATGTATTCGTTCCACTTGGAAAAAAGCCGCAAAAACACGAAATTATGTTGCACATGAAGTTTAATGGCACTTCATTAAAAGCAAAGCCTTGCCTTCCACTTCGTTCAAAGTTAAACCGCAATAAATGTAGACATGGATCGAGCTTCTGTCACTCGCCCACTTCGCCATTCACTGACACAACACGTACGTAAAGGAGAAACTTTCCCTGTACGCTTTAACGGCCGTGATTAATGGACAGCGATTAGACGTAAAACGTTAACTCATAACATTCATCAGAATGAAAAAAGAGGAAAATGTGGTTGGAAATTGTTTGGAGATTTCTGTCAGCCAATGTCGTAGGAGTAATGAAACTTTTACTTGATTGCGAAAAAACAAACCAAACGACCGAACGAGAAACTTTACCTTTGTATGGAGAAAATCAACACTGTTTGTGAGAGACACTGAAATGTGAGATTCGGAATGGGGAAAGGCACATCCAGAGAGTACGATTTTTTGCCATGGGACTTGTGCTTTCATAAAAATAAAACCTTTGACTAAGCTGCTTAGTTCGTACCTACTCAAATTTTTGCTGCAACTTAAATCAAATTTACTGAGAATCCACGAATTTAAACAATTGTACCAACACAAAAGCACGAGTTCCAAACTTTTGTGCGAAGCGAGTTCTCCGAACGAGCAGAGATGAATGCGATGCCTCATATCATTTAAGGGACATAAAAACAAATATTTGGAATTGGGAACTTTTCTAATATAGCATCGACAGCAGGCAGCGAAAGTTTTCCTTGCGCTTTTTATATGAAAGTCGTCTCAACATTGAATCAGACAGTTAGAAGGATTTTTATGAGAAAAACTTCCATTTCGTAGAATTCTCGGAAGAATTTTATTTGAAAAATAAAATACTCGAGTCTGTAATTTCCTCTAAATTTGGATGAAAATTAATTAAATGTCTCTCTGTAGATTGTTAACGACTTTCTAAGGCTCACGTCTTGTCGTTCGAATGTCTTCGAAATAAACTGAGAAGCACGCGTAACAGAAACGACAAAAAATCCTTTTGTGCACACAAAATGAAAACTTTTTCTCGTCTCACGTTATTTCAATTACGTAATTGATGGAACGATAGGAGCTGGCAAAGAAGAAGGGCCACGTAAAGCCCATACACGCAGACGATTCCATTTAGGAGAGAAAATTAAATCTTTACGTGCGCTTTTACAGAGCAGCAAAGTCGAGAACCTTCGACAATCATTCTCCTCCTATGCAAACGGTCTTTGGAGCACAGCAAATGAAAAGTCTTTTCGCAGCTCAAATGAAAAAACTTCTTTGTGACTCGCTCAAACGAAATAGCGATTTCAGCATAAAAAGTTCAGACTCTTCGTCTATTCAACAGTCAAAGGAATATTCACTGCCTTTTTCTATGGCAAAGGCATTTGAGCATTTGAGTAATTAAAAGTTTTATGCCCGCTGAGAAATGTGGAGTGGAATGTAAAGAAAGAAAGTTCTCTTTCAACAATGCGAGAAAATATTCATTTGCATCAAAAGGAAGTGATGTCAATCAAACTGAGATGAAATAACTAAAAGTTCTGCATTCGAACGTCATTTAAGGATCAGTTCATTTGAAATCTTCATCGCAACTGAGCTCTAACATTTTATTTCCCAAAAAGAACTCTTTCCTTCAAAATGAAATGAAAGTTGCAAAAAAGTTGAGTTAAATTTGAAAATTTTAATTAAACCTTAAACCTCATGCCAAGTTCAACGGAGTGAAAGTTTTAATGAGAGCTCATTTTATCCTCGCTCTCGCTCGATATGCAGAAAATAAAACATTAGGAAGTCAAATTGAAGCCTCCTCGAAACTATTAATTATTCATTTTCATTGCTTTCTGCTCTTCGAAACTATGAACTTCCTGGCTGAGACAAGAGAGCGAAACAAATAAAATCGTCGTCTTCGATACAAAAGGAGGGCGAGGAAATAAAGCGAAGAAGTAATTTATTGACATAACTGAATAACCCGATAATATTAAGATGTTTCCATTTGAAAATTTATGGAGTCATTCGAAGGGAGAATAAAACAAAAAGGCAAAGACGAGTCACAGTTTGCTGTTGTGTATTATTTCACTTTGCTCGCCCAGCTGCTCCCCAATTGATAGAGAGGCGTTCGTAAAAAAAACTTCGGTCGAGTTATTTGTTTCGAATAAATAATTTATGGGCAAACGATTTCTTTTTGTCCATCGTCGTCAAGATTTCATTGACTCGATCCCGATCTCGCTTTTATTTACTGGCACCAGAAGATTATGAAGAAGTTTCCGAGTCTTAAAAGTTCGATGTATCACTCGACGATGACAAAATGAGTAAGCGGAAAACGAAATAAAAAAGTTTCTTCGCTTCTTGGCTTAGATTGGAACAAACAACACGATGCGAATGAATGATAAAGATTCGTTTATTTAATTTAGAAGCTCAATCAAAATGTTGAGAGATAGACAATTCATCACTCGACTGTTTATTGAAAAGGAAAAGTTTTCCTTCTCAAAGCTAAGTCGATGATTGATCGCAATGAATGAAGTTTATCGAGAAGAAGAAGTTTAATTTATCGTGATCAAAGAAGTGTTCCGACCGGTTTCTTCGGTTTTTTTTGCATCAAAACAAGATCGGAGAATGGTTTGTTGTGTCTCATTTGTTTTCGTGGTTTTAAAAGAGTTAGACGTAAAAATGTTCTGGGGCGCAAATTTTTCAATTCTTGCTCTCATCACGTTTGTGTCAGTTCAAGCAATGCCTGCGAACGATTTCGTATTTCGCGACAGCGACGACTCTGAAGGATTCTTATCACTTCACGACGAAAATCAAATTCTACCATCGTCGGGACCGAAGTTAATTCCCGATGGTAGTGAAGCTTTCAACATCGACTTAGAACATGGCGAATATTTCCAAGGTGACATCATGCTGGTTCAAGATCAAATGGAATATTTGCTTGCTAATGACAGCGGGTCACTTCCAACAAGAACCGGTTGGATTGATGAGTATTATCGATGGCCCAAGGACAGCGACGGCTTCGTGATCGTACCTTACCACATCTCAGCCAAATCGCAATTCTGTAAGTTAAGATTAATTAACAAACTAGTTTAGAGTTTAAAGAACTCGTTATTATCGTTCTAGCGCCATACCAAGAATCAGTCATGCAACAAGGAATGAAAGATATCGAGAAGCATACGTGTATTCGTTTTAGAAAACGAACCGTGGAGGAAGATTTCGTTGATCTTTATTCTGGCAGTGGTTGTCATTCACATTTGGGAAAGATTGGAGGACGTCAAGGTATATCGCTGAATAAGAACGGCTGCGTCTACAAGGGAATCGTAATTCATGAATTGATTCATGCTTTGGGCTACGATCACATGCACAGTCATGCCGAACGTGACAAGTACATCGAGATCATGTGGGATAATGTAAATCCCAGCACAATAAGAAATTTCGACAAAGTCGATCCGAAAAAGTTCAGTAACTTCGGGACAGGCTATGATCTTTACTCAGTGATGCATTACGACTCGACCGCGTTCTCAAAAAATAAACAGCCAACCATTGTTCCGAGAAATCGTCGTTATAAGAACATTATTGGACAACGAGTTGGTTTAAGCACAGGCGATGCCGCAAGACTCAACAACATGTACAGATGCAAGAAGATTGGAGGTCAATACGTCTACCAAATCGTTATTTAGCTTAGAGATTTCTGTAAATATTTGAGTTGATTGCTTCATAATAAACAAAGATTGTTGAAACAGAAAGGTGATGCATCGTTAACCATTTGCTTAATGTATCGAATAAAAATCGTACGGTCAAAGCTTCGCTTCAGTTCCTCCAGCAACTTTTCATTTTCTCGCTTGCTCGCTCGCTTATCACAATCAAACCTCTCTCTGTTTCTTAATTGATTTTCCGCCACAAATCTCATTGTTCTGTTTGTGACATTTCCAGTTCAAGCTATCGAATGAGCAATTTGATTCGAAAATAGACTTCAGAGTCGAGAGATTTTCTTTCAGCGACAATGAGAAATTTTCTCGTTTCGTCGGCCTCATCACTCGCAGAGCAAATTAAATAAAAACTTCAACTAGTTCATATGCAGTAAGGAAACTCTTCGAGCACGTTGGAAGCGAAGAAAATTTCCGCTCTTGTTTGATATTTGAACTGAATTAAAATTCATAAAATATGCTTATGAATGATGAAGAATTATACGTTCTCTCTTTGCTGTGTGCATTTATTCCAACTGCTGTCGAGCTCTTTTCCTTCCCTCGTGCATAACATGCATGATTATGAGGCTTAGGGAAAATATATGCGAGTGGGAGAGTAAAAAACACAATGATGAATTAAATTTGCATAAAGCAAACACAACTCATTTTTGAGAGTGCACATTAGAGTTTGTCTCGAGCGTTTCGTCTTTTTCCTCCAAGAGTGAATGAATTATGAATGCATTACCATCCTCAGCAAGGAAACAAAGTTTCATGAAGCTTTCTGTTGTTGAAGCTTTGAATTGCATTTCAGCGATTGATTTTGAGTAAGTTTCAACTTTTGCAAAAGCTTCCAAACATGAAACATTAATCTCCTCAAGTGAAAAATTCCTTGAACATTTGTCTAAGTGCTATGGAAAATAATATTCTATTGTTAACAAGGAGTCTCTCTAAATTTGAATGTTAAACAGAAAATTATTGTTCACAAGTTTGCTTATCATCATTTTTGATTATTCCATCACTTCGTTGCACTGAGTTCACTTAAGAGCATTAAAAGTAAACAGAGAAAACTTAAACTGAAGTGACAATTTTCAGATTTTATGAAGCTTTCAGAACTAAATCTTTAAAATGACTCTCTGCAAAGCTCTAAGAAGCTTTGCTTATTTGCAATCGATGACAAAAGTCAATAATCGCGTTATTTTTTTCTGTCGATTTCTTTTTTTTCTCATGAAGTTTTCAGAGACGAAACGAAAGCTTTCAGATATTTTTAAATACGAAGACGTAATTGAAAAATATTTTAGTAATTTTTGACCTAGGTAGGATTAAGAAAGTCTCAAGATAACTTATCGCTACACTCGTCCGATGTTGATGAACTATCGTAAAAATATTTTTAGACCAGAATCAAAACAAAAGGAATTTTTAAATTTGATAACAAAGGTAACATTTCGATTTATTCAAGAGGCTCATTGTTTTCGATTCATGATTTAACCGATGGTGTTCAAGATCCAGGTACGGAAGTGGGAAGTACGATCGAATGCATCAGGCCATCCACGAGCGCATGGGATGTTCCATGAAACTGTTCCGATAACAGCGTTTCCTGACACAAGGGGACCGCCGGAGTCTCCTTGGCAGATTCCTTGACCGGATTGGGTGAATGTGCAGATCTTGTGATCAAAAACGAATGCAGCGTTGCCAGCAGTGTGACGGTTGCGGCAATCAGCGTTGGTGAGAGTACGTGTGTTAAGTGCTTGGAGTTGGTTGGGTGAAGCTCCTCCGTTAACAGTTGTTCCTCCCCATCCGGTGACGACAGCGTTGACTGTTCCGATTTGAGTAGCTCCCAAAGCGATTGGTTGAACGTTGTTATTGAAACCAATTGTGGTTGCAGTCTGAACAACTGAAACGTCGTTGGCAATTGTGTTGGCGTTATAGCTTGGATGGTTAACGATTCTTGAGCTCTGATGGGCAACACCTCCAGCGTTCAAAGTAACTGTTCCGACAACAACACGAACTGCGTTTTGAGCGCGTCCAATTGTGCAATGAGCAGCTGAAAGTGCCCAACGGTTGTTGATGATTGAACCTCCGCAGAAATGGAAGTTAGCGTTGGTACGAAGCGAAACTTGGTAAGGGAACTGTCCAAGAGAAGCTCCAAATCCACCAACGATTCTTCCTTCACGCTCGAAAGCTTCTGGAACTGGTGTTGCCAAAGCAACGGCTACAAGAGCAACAACCACAAAAATTTCTCTGATCATCTTACAAGAACTGTGCGAATAGTTTCTTCGAAGGCTCCTTTTATACAAGAATTTGTCTTATCGCCAAAATATGCTGACGCACATAACGCGTTCAATGGATTCAAGACTGGGTATTTCCAGCTCATATCGAAGTGATTTCTTTTCTTATCTTGAAAGGCATTAAGAAAAATTATGATAACTTATCGATAGAGTAAAGATATTTGATGACGTGAAGCATTTTCCCAGTCTGTGATCATGATGTTGATAATAATTTGAGATTATGTGATAAATAATTAGCATTAAAACGAATTAAAGAATTATCAATTTATTTTTGTTATTCGATGCTTTGAGGACTTTCAAGTTCTTCCCCCAAACAAATCAAAACAAATGATGAATCAATCTACTTAAATAAGAAACATTTTGTACAGTTTGTTTTCAGTAACGCTCAGTGACGCTGAGATTAGAGTGAACAAATTAATATTTATCAGATTTATTGTAAATTCAATTGGCGTCAGAATTGTTTTGGGAAACCCTCATTTAAAAACAACTAAACCCATCTTTTCTTATCGACGCGAGCGGCATTCTAGTTTGCAGCAAATTTTATCGATTGGATTTTCCCAAAGTCGTAAACCTACTACCCTTGGACTATAAGTTTTGATTTTGACGATAAGAAAATAGCTATAAAAGATCTCATCAAGAAAAAAGTTCCTTAGTGCAAACGCAACAATGTTCCGTTTGGTTTTCTTGCTTGTGGCTTTGGCCGCGGTTACTTTGGCTACACGTAAATATTTCTTGAATTTTCTTGAAGTAAAATTTAATTAATTTCTTTGTAATCTTATTAGCCGTCCCTGATTTCTTCCGAGGAGGAAGAATCGTTGGAGGTCGTGCTGCTGCCCTCGGAGAGTTCCCTTACCAAGCTTCTCTTCGTACTGCTGCTAACTTCCATTTCTGCGGAGCTGTCATCATCTCCAATCGTTGGGTTCTTTCAGCTGCTCATTGCACAATCAACCGTGCTCAAAACTCAGTTCGCGTCGTTGTCGGTACAGTGACATTGAATGCTGGAGGAGTTGTTCACGTCAGCTCGAGAATCGTCAACCACCCCGACTACAACCCAACATGGATTTCCAACGAGTAAGTTAGACTTAAAGCAAAATTATGAATAGCTCTGATTAAATCTCTTTTTAGTGTCTCAGTTGTTCAAACTGAAACTACAATTGCCTTCAATGCCAACGCCAATGCTATTCCTTTGGCTTCATCATTCACTGGAGGCGGTGTTAACGCTATTGTCTCTGGATGGGGAGGAACCGCAGTTACTGGCGGCCCTGCACCCAACCAACTTCAAGCTTTGACCACCACCACCTTGACTAACGCCGATTGCCGTGCTCGTCACACTGCCAACAACGCTCAATTTGTCTTCGATCACAAGATCTGCACATTCACCCAAGCCGGTCAAGGAATCTGCCAAGGAGATTCAGGCGGTCCTTTGGTTGCTGGTGGACAAGTCATCGGAACAGTTTCATGGAACATTCCTTGCGCTCGTGGCTGGCCAGATGCTTTCGATCGTACCTTCAGCTTCCGCGATTGGATTATCACAAATGCTCAATAAACTTGAAAACCAACTTTCAGTCAAATAAAATTTCATAAAAAAAAATATTTAAACGTTTTGATTCATTCAATAGTCTTAAAGACGATTGTTTACCAATTTCAGTTTATGACATCATTATTTCAAATACTCAAATCGAAATGTCAGTATCGTTCAAATTCAAATTATCTAAATATATTATAAAATATATTATATCATAAATACATTTTAATATATTTTAGATAATTGCACTTTCAATGAAATGTTTTCATCGAACTTTTCAAAGTCTAATAACAAACATATAAATAGCGACTACGATTCTTTCTTATCTGATAAGTTATCAACACATGCGACATTGAAGAGTAAATCTCAGCTTCTTATAATCTCAGCTTCGATAAGATTTAGAAAAAAATCGCAACTTTAGATAAAAAATTTGCTATAAATGTTGACATTGAGTAAAGAAGCTCCTTAGTGCAAACGCAACAATGTTCCGTTTGGTTTTCTTGCTTGTGGCTTTGGCCGCGGTTTCTTTGGCTACACGTAAATATTTCTTGAACTTTCTTGAAGTAAAATTTAATTGATTTCTTTGTAATCTTATTAGCCGTCCCTGATTTCTTCCGAGGCGGAAGAATCGTTGGAGGTCGTCCTGCTGCCCTCGGAGAGTTCCCTTATCAAGCTTCTCTTCGTACTGCTGCTAACTTCCATTTCTGCGGAGCTGTCATCATCTCCAATCGTTGGGTTCTTTCAGCTGCTCATTGCACAATCAACCGTGCACAAACCTCAGTTCGCGTTGTGGTCGGTACAGTGACTTTGAATGCTGGAGGAGTTGTTCACGTCAGCTCGAGAATCGTCAACCACCCCGACTACAACCCAACATGGATTTCCAATGAGTAAGTTGATCTAGGAAAAAATATTTCGATTCTAATTGTTTCCAAAATATTTTCAGTGTCTCTGTTGTTCAAACTGCAACCGTCATTGTTTTCAACGCTGCTGCCAATATGATTCCTTTGGCTTCATCATTCACAGGAGGCGGTGTCAACGCATTCGCTTCTGGATGGGGAGGAACCGCAGTTACTGGTGGCCCAGCACCCAACAATCTTCAAGTTTTGACCACCACTACCTTGACTAACGCCGATTGCCGTGCTCGTCACACTGCCAACAACGCTCAATTTGTCTTCGATCACAAAATCTGCACATTCACCCAAGCCGGTCAAGGAATCTGCCAAGGAGACTCAGGCGGTCCTTTAGCTGCTGGTGGACATGTCATCGGAACTGCCTCATGGAACATTCCTTGCGCTCGTGGCTGGCCAGATGCTTGGGATCGTACCTTCAGCTTCCGCGATTGGATTATCACAAATGCCCAATAAACTTGAAAACCAACTTGCAATCAAATAAATTTCATAAAAAAATATTTAAACGTTTTGATTCATTCAATAATCTTCAAGACGATTGTTTACTAATTTCAGCTAATGACATCATTATTGCAAAGACAAAATGTCGGTATCGTTCAAATCCAAATTATCATTTTAGATAATTGCACTTTCAATGAAAAGTTTTCATCGATCTTTTCATATCGCATCAAAATCTAATTACAAACATATAAATAGCGACTACGACTAGGGTTTTTTGATTCTTTCTTATCTGATAAGTTATCGGCAAATGCGACACTGACAAGTAAATCTTATTTCGATAAAATCTAATAAAAGGCTACTTTGGATAAAAAATTTGCTAAAAAAGATGACATTGAGTGAAGCAGCTCCTTAGTGCAAATTATAAATTTCCATGAAATTTCATCAATTGATAGACTTTTCCTATTTTCTTACGTGTCAAGCACGAAAGTCAAAACTTCTTGGAAAAAATCTTAGTCAATAGCTGAAAGATAAAGAAATCAGGAACGAAAGGCTAATTACGTAATAAGAAAAGATTAAAGAGCAGGAGGAAAAAAAAACTTCTTGATTACTGAATTGCATGTCAAAGTAACATTTGCTGTTAAGCTAAATCTCTTTGAGTTCTTGCCTTTGTGAGAGATGCTCATTTATCTGCAGCACTAGCCATCTGCACTTGAAAATGCAATTTTACATTAGCTGTTGTGCAATCTCTGCAGTCTCATCGTGAAATAATTAACATTTTAATTAAAACTGATACCAAAGATTGCTCAAGATGTGAGAGAAAGTCTCATCACTTTTTCATTCATCGTTGAATCTAATTAAACCTGATAGTGAAGTGAAGAGTGTCGTCGTTCTTTCTCTACGGCTAGCGCTCTCCGCCCACTTTTCACATCCCATAAATCAGAAAACTACTCATCAAGGACGGATAAAATAGATGATGAAACTAAATTCCCATGCATATAAATTGAGGCATAAATTTTCAAGCTTGTTTGTTTATTTATGGCGGAAAGTCGAGAAGGCAAAAGACAAACATTGCAAAAACCAAAAAGATTCTCGTACCAACCAACACACAGCGATGACGATGATGACGTATGAGATTAAAGTGAACGAATAAAAGTGGTTAAGCCACATCAGTGGTGATGATGGCTCAGGTAGGATGCGAGCTCTAATTAAAACGTTGAAAGTTTCATGAGATTTTTGAGATCAAAATGTTTGTTGAGCTTAGTGAAAGCTCAAAAAGATTAAAATCGAGCAACTTCTCCATTCCTCATTATTTCCAGCGTTACTTCTCGAACTCTTTGCTGAACATAACAATCCTCCTTTTCATTATTTTACTGCAGAACGTGATCAAGAGCTCATGTCTCGATGTTGATTTTAAACATGAAAGTTGTAATTTTATATTCCAAAAGGAAAGAAAACTCGACACCGCCAACCAGATTTCACATCTTCACCCCCTGCTTTTAACACTCGAGTTTCCTTTTTCCAGCATACAATAATAAAAGTAAACAGAATTTTATTGCGCTGTGTGTTTTATTTGCCTCGTTTCGGCGGTGCGATGTGTGAAGCTGCTACCAACTCCAGGGGCTTCCCCATAAAATTTATTGGATTAACAACAATCTTGTCTTGTGTTTCCGCTGCTTCTTCCTTCGTCGTATTAACACGACAAATTTTCACACATCGTCAAATGGTTTATGTGCGTATGGAAGTAGTTTGAGGCATCAGTTTAATGTAAGACGAGGCTTAAGTTTGATTTAAGATCTCGACGCACTACATCTTGCTTCATTTAACTGCGGTTAGTTGAAATTTTGTGTTAGAAAGTTCACGAGTTATGCACAGTTGAAGTGCTGAAAGTTTATATGAAGCCATTGAACGATACTTAAAATTAATTGGAAAACTTTAAGTCAATTTGTTTGAGTTTTGTTGAGCATCTTTTGCAGGAAAACTTTCAAATAATTACCAAAATTAAGTTCGCAAGTATCAACAAGTTAACTCATGTCGATCAGCCACAAATCAACCACTCATCGAAATCTTTGATAACAATGAAAAAATGCTTTAATTGGTTGAAGTTGTTAAAAATTTGCTTGAGGCCCTATTAGACCAGACATTACCAAATTCGAATTCTCTACATTTTGATATTTAATCCTCTTACGCAATCGGATGCCGTTCATCTTTCTCTCCATCTCCTTGTTTCAAGTGCAAGCGTGGACAGAAAATTGCCTGAAAATTTTGTTTCTGATGATCTAAACTGTGGAAATTCTATTATTCTCTAACGAATGTTTACAAAATCTATTGTTGAATCACAATGGGAGTTTTCGTGCAAATTCACTGAAAGCACTGCAAGAGCATTCTCGTAATATTTGCCTTAATTATTTAGATTTCTCATTTAAATATTAAATGCTGATGCCAAAACAAATTGCCCATATAAATCACCTCACGAGACGCATTGGGGATTGGTCGTCTAATGGATATCGTGTGCATTCCTGCATGCGGAGACTTATGAATAAAATGCAAGCTGTGAGACAAACAAAACTCATCCATCTATTCAAGCCCTCCCGACCCTTGGGGCTGCATAAAGATTTATGGCATTCATTTATTATAATTGTGCTTTTGTTGCGCTACCACGTTTTGTTTGAATGCATTTGCTTTCAGGGTGCAGTCGCCCTCGAGGTAGAAGTGATTGAAATTATGAACACGCAATTTCATCATGGAGAATGTGTTCGCTCATAATTTCCGGTAGCTGTCAGCCAGTGACAAGATATGAGCACTCAAAGCGATATGCAATTTGCAGATGCTCCAATAATTCTTCAGTGATATTTTTATTTCTGTTTGCTCCACTTATCCACGAGTATTAAATGGATTTCTAGATGGAAAAACACTTTAAAACAAATGTAGAAAGCTTTTGAATTCTGAAATAAATTTTTGAGTAAACAATCTAGATTCAATTTATCTATCACAACTCACATTAATGTTAAAAGCATAAGCGAAAGTCAAACAGTAAAAAAACACTCAGCAATGTAAATTTCATATTTTTATTCCAAATATACTGCAATTATTTGTTTTTCATCTTCTTCCATTATTTTTCTATAATGTAAATTAAAATGCAATTTACAAATTTGAGTTCAAAAAAGGAATTAAATATGATACACTTTTGACTTTTTTAAGCTATCGTTTCAACTGAGATGATGTTGATGCTGAGTTGAAACTTATTGTTTGCACTTTTCATTGTGCAAGAGAAATACAAAGGAATAAGAGCATTGCTATGATAACGCAACGGGCTTTCATTTACATTATTTCGCATTTCTTTTCTTGTAAAAAGCTTTGCTTCACTTCTTGTGTTGCTGATGATGTTGCAAACCAATTTTAATGCAAAAATATTCCATTTTTTTCCGATTCAATTTACATAATTACATCGCAGCAGCAGCTCTGTAGCGTTAGTTTACATCGTATGTACAAACGTTACACTTTGGCTCACATTTCTCTCGTCGATGATGAGTTTTCAGTCGAGAGGAAATGCGAAAAAATATCAAATGATGAATTATGATGACACCATAACCGTAAATCTCGCAGCTCATGTTAAGTTGCATCGTGTCGATCTCATGAGTTCTCGGCGACTCCCAACTTTTTCAAATTACCCAAAGTCGTCGGATCGTTGGGTTGAAGATTGAGAGCGATTTTATAGCTCACTGTTGCCTGCTGTGTTCTCCCCAAAAGATGAAGAATCGCGCCCAGGTTGGTGTGAGCGCGTGCATCATTTGGTCGAAGGTTTACAGCCTGTAATAACAAATTTCCTTCGTCATAAAACGAACAAGTTGAATTCTTTCAGTAAGCTTACTTGACGATACCACTTCTCAGCCTCATTTTTTCGATCGAGCATTCGCAGAGCTGTCGCTGCAGCGGTGACTAATTGATAATCATTTGGTGACAGTTCTGCTGCTCTAACTCGACTTTCACATGCTTCCTCATCCCTAGAGATTGATGTGAGAAACTCAGCTGCGTAAGAGAAGGGGAAGATGAAAAAACAGTTAATGATCCATCAAATCAGAGAATTTCACTTTTCTCCTTCGCATTATGTGTAAGTGTTTAAGGATGACGAAGAAAAATTACCATAATGATGATGTACGCTGGAATCCAGTGGAGCTAAGCGAATTGCTCGTTTGAAATATTGTTCAGCTTCCGATGATCGACTGCTCTAAAGTTTCAAGCGAAGAATGAGAATGTTTTGAGATTAAAACGATTCATCAAATGAGACATCAACTTACAATACTTACATTTCGAGCCAGCATCGTTCCATATGAGATGTGAGCACCAATATGGTTGGGCTCGGCTTCAAGTGCGGCCCGATGGAAACGTTCTGCTTCCGACCACTTTTTCAGTCTCATAAACACATCGCCAAGCCTGTGATAGATTCCCTGCAAAGATCGGAATTCAATTAAAGTTCTCGTAGGGCGGAAATTAAATTTATAAAGTGCGGGAGGCGGAGTATGCAGGAAATGAATTATCAATTTGCCCTGGCGTTAGCTTGTAAGCGCGATCATCGCTACAAATGTTTTTCCCTTCCAACCCTCTAGCTTCCTTTTGGACGGATTGCCAGGAAAGAGCGAACGAGAGTGTAATAACACAGATAATAATGTGTAAATAAATGCAATTTGTAATTCTGACTAGTTTAATGCATGTTCATGCCATTTCCCTACATAATAAAAGTTCTCTCTGCTATCTGTTCCCTCGCTCCATCTAGCTCTTGCACCACTTCCTCCTCCCAACGCCGCAAACATGCTCAACTCTGCCTGTTTATGCTGCATATTTTATGAGTTTTATTTGCTTCAACAGTTGCACATTGAAAATAATTAGAATTGCATAAAGTGCTTGGAGAGAAAGAAAAAGAAAACTCTAGTGCTCTTCAACCCTATCACTCCTACACTCTCTCCCTGACTCTCTCTTTGCTCACTCAACTAACACGACTCGTGTACATGAAAATGATATTATCATGCAATAAACAACAGTTTTCCCTTCATCGTCATCTCTCATGCTCTCATGTTGTTATGCAAACGTAGAAGCGCTAATGGCAAGACCGAGAAGTAAGCGGATGACAACACTTCCTTGATGGAACTTTCCTAATTACATTCAAGTCGCGAATGTGCTCGCAACAGGGTTTTTGTTCCCGCCAACTATTATCAGCAGAGAGCTTTTTGAATTTATAAAGCTTGCGAAGCTTGATGAAAAGTTTTCAATTTTCTTGGTAAATCTACAAAAGACACCTCTCATCACACCCATCCCAAGCTCAAACCGAGAGCTTGCGGTGAACTATCTGAAAATCTAATTTTTCATTCGTAAGAGTTCATGTTGCCGGGGCGATGAGAAGAAGTGTAAAGAGGCAAAAACTTGTATGAGAATGCGTACGAATGAGTCTGAGTAGAAAATCAAATTTCAGCTTTCGCATTTGCTGAATGAGGGATTTGTTAAAACCACAGGAAAGCACACAACGAAAGTTTTCCCTTGATTAAGATTTCCTCCGACGCCTGTTCCCATTCAAACCAAACAAGGAATGTAAATTTTTAATCTGCAGCCTCTGCTCTTCACATTTTGTTTGTAGAAAGGAGCTTGTCATTATCCGTAATTATTGTGTCATGTTAGATTGCAGCTTTTATCATGCAAAAAAGAAGTCTTCGTTGCAGGCGGCAAATAACCATAGCTCGAAGGGTGAGGGATAGTCTGGCAAAGACATGATGGAAGACAGAATGTAATTCTCCTTTGTTATCTGATGACATGATTCACATTCCATATCAAAGCCCAAGCCTTGTCAAGACTCAATCTCTTAATTTGATTCTGTTTGAGTGAACTCAAAGCTTGGCGACTTCACTCTTCGCCCGAGTGGAAAGTAATCAACATAATTCATCGCTGAATTTTAATTTGATTTCGTCGCTTTGAATTAAATTTAACGTTCTTGTTTTTAGTGCTTTTCATGTTTTATTTGCAGATTATTATGGACGAGAGTCTGTTGATGAAATATGAAGGCTTCACCCATTCAAGCTCGTTTGAAATCGAAAATTTTCACTTTATCTTCTTGTTAAATTCGTTCTTACGCTAGCAGAATCAGGCAAAGTAATTTAGATTTTCCGACTTTCCTCAAGCACAACTTTTCATCAACGTGAAAATCCCATAACATTGTAAATTGGTGCAGCTAACGCAATTACTCTCAAGTGAAATCTCCTCTCCGACTTTTAATGAGTTTTATGGTTTTATTCATTGCAATATGAAAAATCAGATTTTTTTATTTCTGTTCGCTCTTACGGAAACCAGAAATATTTTAATAGAAAAAGGATGAATGGAAAAGAGGGTTTTTACAATTAGATGAACCAAAGTTTGAGTTCAATTGTTTCTCACAGAAGAATTCGTTCTACGAATAAAAATCCCTAAAACTGAATTCAATGAAAAACTTTTTCTCTGTGAATTCCGTTTCAATTAATTCGAAGAGCGGCTCTTGACGTCGCAAAAAATGCAAATAATGAATTCAAATGAATAAAGAATCGAGTGATGCTGATAGATTCAGCGAGCTCGCACTATCACGCGCGCATGAACTCAGAAAGCGACAAAATCTGATGCGTTGGTGTTATTGAATTTTTAAAACGCAAGCAAAATTGAAATGTAATTTATGTCAGTCAAGGATTTTCCAGTCGTGCATTTTTCTCAGCGTCATGTTTGACTCGAGATCGGACGCAACAGTTTTGAGCCAGCGACTGCGCTCAAGACTTTTCCAAATCGTGGAAATTTCCTTTGGGAAGAGACGATTGTTTCAGGAGAATGCTGCAATCGCTTCCACAAAGCGAAAACAATCAAAAAGTTTTCAGAAAATTTGTATGTGAATGCTTGCTGAAGATTTAAAGCTGTCAGCCTCATTCCAGTGAAACTTTCATTTCAATTTTCTGGGCTGATCTCTGCCAAAGACTATTTTTCACAATTTAAAGCTCAACTCAGACTAACGAAACTATAAATTAATCGCTTTTGTCCTGAGCTTCACTCACAAATCAGCTTATATTTCATCAACTAATCTCAATCCTTACTCAACGACTAGACATCGCGGTTCCTCCGCCCAAAAGTTGTTATTATGTTTCTCATTAACATTTTACTGTGAGATTCGATGCGTTGGTGTTGATGTTGCCATCAGCATCGAATCTCGAAGAAAACCCAACGAAACCACACACAGAAAATAAGTTGAATAAAAAAATATTCGCATAAAAGGTTTTTAATAGCTTTTCTCTTTATGTCTTTTTATTATTACTTCGTTTTAGTGGTTTTGCCATTGCGTTTGAAGTGGAGCAACACAAGTAGACGAAGAGGAAAATCCTATTAATGTTAATGCTGTTGTTGTGGAGCTTCAAGAAGAGCAGAAAAAAAAATTTGGTTCCAACAAGAAGCAGAACTTGAGAAAGCTCAGACGGCTTCAATTTCTCGGGGCACTGCATTAAAAATTGAATTTATTCTTTGTAAGAAGAGACGAGTCGTTCATCCAACTTTGATCTCCTTGAGACATGAGCTCCGAGACTCGAAGAAAAAGAGAACTAAAATTTATGAGTTAGAAGAAGGTTAAGCTCTCATCACTTGTCCTTGCAAGAACTCAACTCTTTTTACCAGTTGCCATGCTAATGGGCCTCATTATTGCATGATTCAAAAAATCTCTAAGTGCAGAACGTTGAACGTTTTCCCCCTCAAACCGTTTGAATTATTAATGAAAATAAAGAGAAGCTTTTGATGTCTGCACAAAATCGGGTAAAGTGGCTCGACGTTCTCTCTTTTTATTTTCTAAATGCCTGTCGAAATCCATAGCATTAAAAATGAAAATAAGAAAGAATTGTCAGTCGTTTTGGGATCCGCTGTCGTTTTAATGACAACTTTGTCACAACTTAGGGCTGCAGGAGACATTTGAGATTTGACCCTCGGAAGTCTTTTCAGTTTATCGACCTTAGTCTCGGTATGAAACCTTCGCGAACCATTTAACGAGAGCGTAATCTCCTCGTCGTCTCATTCACATCGGCTGTTGATGTCTTATTTAAAAAGCATTTCATTGAGAAGCTAATACGTTATGCAATGTTCTACTGTTAACTCCACTTGAGGATGAGAAAGAAAAAAGCGTGCAGACGCAAAAAAGAGCAAAATCCATTGACAAGGAAACAAAAAGTTTCCCTCTCGCTTTACTCGGCAAGCAGCAGCTCGACTGCGTATAATTTATGAATGTAAAACATTTTTCTTTTTTGTTTGCCAATCTCTTTGCAACACACAACGAAGTGAGCAAGGGAGGAAGTGAAAAACTTTGGCCATTTTTCTTCGGCGAACAACATTTTCATTTGGCGTCGCGAGTGGTTAAAACAGAAAACTTTTGCTCTCGGCGACTCGTTGCGAAGGCAAAAAAAAAACCAAGGAAACAAATTTGAAATTAATTTGCTGTTACACATTGAACCTCCGCCCCGCACTTCTATCCTCCGCCACAGTACATCAGGGTAATCATCTACCGCAAGCTACAGATTGCGAGACATTTAAATTAAAATGAGAGACTCACCTGTGGTGGATAATTCTGGGGAAGAGTATGAAGAGCTTCCCGATAGACTGCGAGCGCTCGTTGTAATTTTCCTTGATCCGCATAAAGACCTCCAAGTTGAAGTAGAGAACTCATCCTTGCATTCTCGTGAGCCGATCTGTCTCTCAATCCCGTTCCATCAAGTTTTGTTCCATCACGGAGAACGGAAGCAGCTTCATGGCAACGGCCGAGGGCAATTAATGATGTTCCAAGATTCAAATAAGCCACTGAAATGAAAAGACAAGAAGAAGATTGAGTTAGAGTTAAAAATTAGGTTCAAGACCCTTATTAGCTCATCGATATTCCCTCTCGTAGCTATCATTTTAATGAGCTCATTGTTCGGAAAGGAATAAACATTTAGCATCCAAAGACTTTTTCCCCTCGTCAGCGACAATAAATTTCGTTGAGAAAATTGAATACAGAATTTATGAGGCCGAAAGTAAAGGCCGCGATGATTTTCTCTTCCATTCACTTTCACCCTCGACTATTCTTCTCTTTCTCGCGCGCACACTTGAGAAATTTATTGAATTCTTTCCCGACGCTTTTTTCCTTTTGCAGCGATCAGGAGAAAATCGTTTTCTTTTATGCTTTTCAATCCATGAAAAATCAATGTTTGTACTGTAAATTATATTTAAACCAACTGCGTTTCTTTCTTGTTCGCTCGATTCTTCATTCATGGAATGAGAGGAGGAATCGCTTTACGTGGCTGAAAGATGATTTTTCACGCAGCTTTTCTCCGCAATAGATTTCGTTCGTCGTGTGTAAAATCGCTAAACCAGAAAAGTATAAAATTGAATAAGAGGAAAGTTGAGTATGCGAGTCTCTTCCTTCTATCTCGCAAGCTTTATGTACACATCAAGTTTGTAAGAAAATAAATAAAGTTACGGGGAAACTCGAATGTGGAAAAGATTTTTCCACTTCGCGAGGATGTGATCGGAAAATGTTGTGTCATCATCTCGAAGCGAAATAAAAATTTGTTTCTTCTCATCGAAGAAATTTATTCAACTTTGCTTTCCATGGCTTCTCCTCGATTTCACTCTCGCTCGTTTGAATTCGAGATCAGAATATTATCGTCATTTTTATTGCGTTCACATGCCGAAAAGCATTTCGAATCATATTTTCAACATGTTTCGCTTTTACGGCATTCAAATATTTTTGAAATTTATTTCCGACGTCGAATCTGAATTTAAATGAGAGCGGAGATTTAAAAAGAATGTTGCAGAGCGAGCAAACGCAATTGAAGGTCGTAAAAATGCGCTTGAATGTTTTTGAATTTTAAATTTCAATTGTGAAAACTCCTTTTCATTGTTTTGTATTAACAGCGCGTGGGTGGTGAGGAAAATTATCGATTTCTTTGCTTATTTTTTTTCATTTATTTTCCACGCAATTTTTCATTGTTGCGCTCGAAAAGACGAAGAAGAATAGAAAGCGAGAATAAAAGCGAGTGTCCGTCAGTGATTGAGCAAAACCAACAAAGCACAAAAGGGTTTCACTCCACTCGGGACTGAAAGGAAAATGTTTAGTTTGCTCGAGACTTTTCCGTCAAGTTTCCGCTCTCGCTTTCGTCCGTGAACATCAGAATAATCAATATTTAATTACACAGAAACCATAAATTCTGTTTAAAAAAGAGTAAAGTTAATTTCCTCCTCACTCGGTATCCTCCCGCAAATAATTTCTTCCTCCTTTTGTGCGCTTCTTCTCTCCTGATCCATCGTCGTATTTGTTTAGGTACGAAGCGACCTTGTTGGCATAGAAGGAAAAGGAAAATCGCTTGCGGAGTTTGAGTTGTGAGAATTTGTTTTTTATTAAGACCGGATATTTCCAATTGATTCCCCGAGAGAGATAGCAAGATAACAGGAAAACAAATTCCTCCGTCCCTCGTCTGGGACGGCGAAGAGAGAAATAAGCAAGATTTCCGATGGTGATTGATACTAATAAAGCTCTGGCCGGAAAAGGTTTTTCCTCTGTGGCGAGGAATTAAAATAAAACAGAAATTGGCTCTGATTGGAAAGTTTTCATTTCCAATTTTTATTTTCCCTCAATCGGCATCGTTGTTGATGCAATTATGATTTTCCTCTCTCTCGTTTTCGAGAAACTAATTGCCACGAATTATTTCGATGATTATTGGTTTTTCTATTGATCGATTGTCGAAAAAAAAGCACAGCAAATTCAATTTTGGCGTCGAGTCTGATCATAAATTTGAGCGGATTAAATCACCGGATGGAAAGATTAGCAAATGAATTTTCATCAATCATCAACAAAGCGAGAAGTGAAATGTGTTTTAATTAAAAAATATTTGTGATTGCAATTTTTGAAAAACAATTTTTTCGGATATTTTAAATTGTTCACGCAATTATTTAGAAACGAATAAACACTCGACATCAGCAATCAGTTGCAATAGCAAATATCATTATACAAATTGTTTTCATAAAATTATGCTTGTACTGGCAACAAAGCAACGCACCTGTGCGGTTTTCTATTAGATTAATAGGGCGACTAGTTTTCGAGTTTATTTTAAAAAAGTTCTGATTGATTCGAGATAATTACCCTTCAGATGACAAACAAACTAAATGAGAAATGGCCATACAAGCAACAGCCGTAATTAATTTATTTTCTATTATCCACAATATTTGAATAATAAATAATGAAATTTCCATCGCTTTGCGCCAATTTCATTATCCAATATTGTGCAATTTATGAATCATAAATTGATTAAATATTTTCAATATTTGTAATTTTCCTTTCCTGTTCTTCGTTCATTTTGAAACACACCAAACCGAAATCGCAGAACAAACAAATTTCGTGGCGAGCGAACTGCACCGCAAAATATTGGTTTATGTTTATTGATTTCGTCAAAGTGTTTCAGCACGAGAGATTTGAAAATTGTGGCAAAACGTGGATTTTCTCTCCGGATTGCTCAATCAGAATTTTATATCTCGAAACCAATCAGAGCTGGAGACAGTAAAAAGCGCTCGTTTGGTCTGGGAATTTAATTTTATTAAATCCTTGTCGAATAAAAATTTGTTTACGTAGCTGCATTCGTGGCTTCTCTAATCAAAACGGCTTCGCTTTAATTACGCTCTGTGCATTTTAAATTGGAGGGTTAGTCGTGGCGAGGCTTTGGTAGATGGATTTAGTGATTGACAAATTTCAAATTTCTGCTCAGTCCAAAGCTTATGTTACGTTTTCAACCTCGAACGGTAATGACTGCACAACTGCTGAAACAGGAAAGTCACATTGTTCTCAATGAGTTAATGATTTCATTTATTTAAAATTTCCACCATTGATTCAATAATTTTATACTCAATGGATGCTTCCTGTATCCACAGACTGGTTGGTTATCAATTATGAGTTGCATATTTATTTTGACACATTGCAACATATGCCGAAACATATTTTACGACCTCCCTACCCACACTCTCGTCGTCGACAATTTAATTAAGTTTACTGGATTACCAACTCGAAGTTGAGTTGCTTAATGGCACTTACATGCAAGCGACGGTCGAAAATGAATGGCTTTTTGAAAGCTGCTCACGGCATCTTCGTATTTTTGTTGATTTTGATAAAGAATCCCTCTGAAAAGAAACGAGAAGAAGAAAGTTATGAGAAAATTATTTTCTGTTTTCTTGCGAAAAGCTGAAGAGACTAATAACGCCATAAAATTCCGTCATAAGCGAAGAACGATTCGAAGTTGAAGGGAAGAGGAAAGGCACATTCGGATGTAACTTGAAGAATATTTCTTGTGAAGTGAATTTTCCGCTAAGAGATGAAGAGCAAGTGAGAGAGTGAAAGAATAAGATAAATCGTATCTAAAAGTGCATCTGCGGATATCTGGAAATGGTCCAAATTACATTCATCTGTCATGAAAATTGTAGACAATTTCCCCGCTCACCATAAAAATGCAAATTGAAATAAGCAGAAGGGCCCGTTATAGGTAATTGAATCTAGCAGACGAAAGTTTATTATTATACACCCAAATTGTTAATGTTGTCCTGGAAACTTTGTTTCTACTTGAGATAATAATGTATTGTATAATGCGAAACATTAAATATTGAAATTAACAGAAAACCCGGAAAACGTTTTCCTTTTGTCATCATCGGAGGGAAACCAAGCAAGAGTTTTTCTCATTCGCCTTAATTTCTCCTGCTTTCGGCGAAGCAGTAGCGGCGAAGGATTTTCTAAAAGAAGCTCAAGCGTAATCCTCTTCCCGCCACTGGAGCTTACAAATGAACGTAACTATAACTCGAAGGATAATTCCCGAGAAAAAAGTGCTTCTTACTGAAGTGGAAAACTGGCGGAAGGTTTTATTTATTTCGCGATTATAATTTTCATAAAAGGAATGAGCATAAGCGAAGAGGAATACAATAATTCAGGTTATTAAGCAGGTTCAAGCAGTGCGGAGTTTAATTATCGGTATCACTTTATTGCGAGCTACAGAACTCGAATGTTTATGACCGAAAGCGAAAAACTCTAAATATTTTCTCCGGCTCATCACACTTTCCACCGTTAAGAACGGGGAGAAATATTATTGTTCATTTTATGATCCTGAGATTACCTATTGGGGCGTGAGCGAGTCGAAAGTTCCCCTCGCGCTCACGGTGAGCAGTAAAAAATCCAATAACCATTCAAATAAATATATAAAAGTATAATAATAATTTAAGAGATTTTCGAAGCGTTCACATTGAAAATGATAAGAATTTAAGAAGGAAAGAAACCGCGACGGTGTTGGCGAAACTACGTTGGAGGATTTCTAAGTGTTTCTCTTCTTTGTTTCCTTAGCAATTTCGCTTTAAATATTCAAGAAATAAACGTGGAAGAGAAAAGAAAATTTAAAATCGCTTCATCCCCATTAGTTGAATTCTAATTTAAAAGTTTCACGTTTCTCTAACGAGGGAAGACAATTTTACAGCAACTAAGTTGAAAAGCTTAGATAAATGTCGTCAACCTTCATACTCCTCATGTATTAAGTTGGACGAAGTACGTTTATGTTTAAAAGAGTTTCCAGATCAGTTTCAATTAGTTTCACAACTAATTAGCAGGGAGAAGATTTTTTAAACTAAAGCAGCTTTCAGTTTGTCATTCAATGCAGTGCAGGAAGAAGAAGAATCATTAAACGTAATCTCATTAAGCCAATTAGAAGTACATTTGCTATTTGCTCTCTCTCTCTCTCTCTGCTTTATGCAGCAGTCAAAAGTTCACCAACGACGTAAATAACTCAGAAAAAGTATTTGCACTACATTCATTAGCAACGGCTCAGAGCAAAGAGTTTTCAGCAGAAACCAAGCGGAAAAAATGTCGCAAAATAGTTTCGTGAATGCCGAAAACTGCTCAACCACTCTCGTTGGCTTCAAGTGAATTTTATTGCAATAAAAGCTCGAGCTCTCGAAAAAAGAAACTTCTTCTCACATTCGCCTAATAAAAAATCCGAGGAAAAATTCCTCTCGAGGATGAGTCGCATAAAAAATTGCTGGTGCTAAGTTTTGACATAAAAAAGCTCTTGGCTGAGAATGGCGATAGTTTATTTTTATAACTCCATCTCTATCTCTCTCCCTCCATTCGCTGACTTCTTCAAAGTGTCTTGCCCATCAATCGAATGTAATGAATAGCACTTAATCAATGAATTCGATGGTCTTTTCCACCTAATAATATTGAAACCGATGGATTGATGCTGAAGGGAGAGAGAGATGGATAGAGAAGAAAGTTTTTCCGTTTCGAGGACTTCTGAGAAAATATTTTGATTATGATGTCAGATACTTTGTTATGTCTCCGGTTCTTGTTCTCCTTCTTCTGCTGCTGTTTGGCCTTTCACCTTTTCAAGACTCAAGTCAGCATTGAAAAAGAAGAAAAGGAAGCTAAAGGAAGGGAAATAAATTTGAAAAGTTTGCCAGGAGAATTATGTTGTCTATTTTATGTCGCACTTATTTCCGACTGAACCTGCGATGACACAAAACTTTCCCTGTTTTGCTGATAACAATAAAGGCACAAAGCCACCACCGAAAGGCTGTTGGGCGAGTGAGAGAGAGAGACAGAGGAATAAACCAATAACTTACATATGTTCCACACAAACTCAATTTATTAGAATCTTCCTCGAATGTACGACCAATCTTTTCGATATTGTTTTCGCTTCTTACTTATGTACGAAACTATCTAACCGTAGAAGATGCTTTGCTACGACAGAGAAATTGCCAGAAGGTAGCAAAAATTTAAATTCGTATTGAGACACATACGAAAGTAGATAATGGAGTCGTTCCAACGATGAGGTCACGAAAGCTTCTTTGAGAGGAGCTTGCTGCATACACCCCTCAACCTTACGGTGAATAACCCGATAAATTTTCCTTGAGAAACGACAAAACAAGATCTTCAAGAAAATTGGAGAACCAGGAAACTTTTTTTTTTGTATTTTTGCAGCATCGGAAATTTTTTTCGGCACACAAATTCTGCCGAGTAAAGAAACTTTATGCTTTCTTTAACATTTCTCGACATTTATTGGATAAGTGCGACGAAGGAGAGTAGCGTGCCGAATGGGGTGAAGCATAACTAAACACGGTGAAGGCAAAACATCACGTTTATCCTTCATATCCGATTTTCTTATTCTCTTCTGCTTACGGTGAAATAATAAACTCAGCTCATGACCTCTGTTTGCTGCTGCTTTGTTTGTTCATCACGAGTACGAAAGTTTCTTAGTTGAGAATTAAGTATTATTGTTGAGGATTTTGCTGAAGCTGCTTAAGGTTTGATTAAGTTCTAATGAATCCTCTCGCTAATGAACAAACACACTCGGCACTACCAAGAGCGGATTACTTCGTCTCTTCATTGTTCAATGAATTTGCTTTCCGTTGTTCGCCAATTAATTGAGGAAAGAGTTGAAATGATCTATTGTTGCCGCACGAACTCTACCAAAGCACTGAGGGTTAAGTATTCTTCGCATTGTCTATTGCTTTTAATTCCTTCTCGTAATCAAGCAAAGGAGAACAGATTTCTCCTCGAACACACAAACAAGCTGCAAAGCTTTTGTACTCGGAATATTAAGTGCTGCTTAATCTTTGCCGCCGACAAAACACTAAAGTACTTCAGTGGGTGAAACTCGTTGCGTGTTGTTGAATCGTATAAGCAGCAACACTTTCGTAAAGATTGAGATTGATAGAAGCCGATAGATAGCACAGCTCGAAAGTTAGGAAGATAACGGCGAAAAGTTGCTTTAGCTTACGCCGCTTTATAACAATTTAAACATTAGAATCACGATGTGAAGCCTTTCAAGTACATTCCTACTGTATAGCGGCGGGCACGTTAAACACACTTCAACGAATTCTCTTCACCTTTTCTATAGAAATTAAAAGAGGAAAAGGTTTCCAACTTACAAGTTGTAATGAACATCAGCCATGTTCGAGCGGTGCTTCAAAGCTCCTAACAGCGCCTCTTCTGCCTCCTCGAATCGACCTTGGGAACTTAAAACACTTCCCAAGTTGCCAAGCGCTGTGAGAGAAAAAAAAATGAAGAAAAGAAATATTAGAACAATATAAACATCCTCCGCTCGCTATAAATATCGACATCATCATCATCGAGCGAGAGAACTCAAATTACATCGTAAAATTCATAATTAAATACTACAGGAAATTTCCTGCGTTTTTCGCCCGACGGCCCATTAATAGAAGAATGGTTTATTAAGCACGGGACGGGAGGAGAGTCGGGCAAATGTTGAGCACAATAAAAGTAATAATAAATTAAAAAGAAATACGAGAGTTGAGCGGAATGGGGAAGGCTTTTGTGATTATTTACGAGCATTCAGAAATAAACAGAAATTAATAAATGAAAACGAGAATTCGACGGGCGAGAAACACGAATCGTCTTTCCTCCTTCGGCAGCTCTTTAAGGGAACGAAAGTGAATGCAACATAACCTACATTCTTATCGATTTTCCCCTTCGCTTGATTCGTTTATAGGCACAGCCGGCACTTTCTTCAATTTCGCATTGAATGAATTCGCTACGGAAGCAGCGAAGTGTGAGTTAAACAAGGAGCGAGAGCTTTAATGCCTCAGAGCTTCGCACTGATTTAAAATTTCCTCGATTTTTTTTTCAAAAAGTTTCTCGTCGTCGGCGCAAGAAAAAAGAATTGAAAGAAGAGGAAATAAAAAAAAAGACCCAATGACATAAATAAAGTGCTTTAATACAGTTGATTATGTATTCGTCTCTCTCTCCTGCTCACTCCAAGAGGCGCACGACAGTGGAAAGCGACGAGAGAAGAGGAAGAAAAACATGAAAATTAAATTATATGCCCACATTTTTTACTCTCTATTAAATCGTATTTTTCTATTACGTTCTAGGTCAAAGCTCTCCTTTCATTTCTCATGCTGCCGACAATGGCAGCCGCAGAGTGGAAGAGGAAAAAATTGTTTTCATCATAATGAGAAATACTCGAAAGTTCTTTTTTTATTTTCCACTCGATAACCGGCTGGGAGAATCAAGAAAAAGAAGAAAAACAATTCAACCAAATTTGAAGAGAAAATCGATATTAATGAGCGTTTTTCAGTTTTTCTTCTCGTTCATGTTAAAAATTGAAATTAACATTTTTATTGAAATGTATTTCGATGCGAGAAAGCATGAGGGTTGAAGCTATTTAAGCGGCCCCCTCTCCTCGAATGTTAAAGCTGTAAAACACTTTAAGCGATTAAGCGACATGTTCCAACAAAAGTTATAACGAACGAATGATGTTGCAGAACGTTTTTGCTTTTGCCATCGACGAGATGACGAGAATGCCGTCTCATATATGAAAGAGCGGCGATGCTGGGTAAGGAAGGATTATACAGTTCCAGAGAATGTCGTGTCATTTAAGAAGTTTCTGCTTTTACTATGCTTTTAAGGGAATGTCGTCGTATCGATTTTATGTTTTTCGCATAAAAAAGTTTCGAAGATCCGATGCGAAAGGGCTATCGATAGGAGATGCTGCCCCGGATGAAGGTACGGAAAGGATCGACAAGAACGACGAAAGGAAAGAGAGCTCATAAAATGGTTTATGGCTGAGGAGATAAATTGATGAGAGATTAACATTCTGCATTATTCAATCTTCGGTTTGCAAACAGACAGAATCAGTTGATAGCTTCGAACTTCCATCATCGCAGTTAGTATCTTGTTTTTCAAAGACTTTAATATGATTAGTACGTTGCTGTGTCCACTGTGAAAATCAACAGCGTTGTCATGTCAATGAAAGTTTATTCCGAAAATTGAATTAAACCGACAAAGATTTCTCGTCAAACTGAATTTTAAATAAACATTCCTGGACGATCAGAGACAGACGACACAAAAGCTTGAATCATTCAAGAGCATCGTTCCGGTTTCTCGTGTCGTTGCGATCTCATGTTTGCAATCATGCTTCTGATTTAAATATTTTCTCGTCGCAATATTTGAGAACATTCCCTCTCCAGCTTCTATCCAGGGAACGTTTTTGCTCCTTCTTCTTCACTTTTCTGCTTCGCTTTCGTGCACAACCGCAAGCTTCATAATTTATGTATGTCATTGCGAGCGTTTTTCATACAGCAAGAGTTGGAGTAAGAGGGAGAGAGAACCGCTGAGACAAATCTGTGATATGAGAAGCTTAACCGAACAATAAACAAGATTTTGCATAAAAGATAAATCGCTTTCAAGTGATGCCGTCGTTGCAGGGAGAAGCGGTGAACACTATGGGATCGAGTGAAAAATTACCTTTCGGTGGATTGACTTTGATGGCACTTCGATACAAACTCTCCTCGTCCTGCCAGTCTCTATTTCTTCGTATTGTTTTCAAGCTACATGCGCTTATCAAGATAATTAAAAACAGAATGGTCACAATCGATCTCACGTTGGGACTCGCTTGACTGTCCACTGACTTTGGTCTCGACTTCGAGCCATTGCTTCGACACTGCACTTTGAAATTAATTAATTTCCCTAAACCTAATCCAATTAACAGGCAAAATCCAACGCTCGGCAAATACAGAATCCGCTCGGCCACCACAAAACCGACGTAGAAAAGCAGGTTCGATGCTGGCAGAAAGGGCAGCGTGAGGAGACTGATGGATATGAGGGTGGCTGATGCGCTGTTAAGTTTCGTTTGCTTCTCCGACATCTGCTCGGCACTTTTGATGTGTCTGGCAATGCATGCCAGTTTGCTCGATAAGCTTTTGACACTGAGTTTGTTCAGGTGAATGTTTTTGCTCGCTTGCTGTTGGTATATAGCAGAAAGAGTTGCCGCGGGCGATGTGTTGTAATTATCATTGATTTCGCACGAGTTATTATTGTTCTGATCCTTCATGACTTCACTGCTTTCATTATTATTATTGTTAGTTAAATAAAGACTGTTATTGTTTCTGATATATTTCTTTAAAGGCGATAGTGATATAACTTGTTTTTTGCTTGCTCCACCAGTTGATGTCACTCCACAATACGAAGCAGCAGCAGCAAGTCCAACTCGGTACTTAAGCCCTTGTTTACACACTGAACAACTATTTTCACTGTCCCATAATTGATTCGTCTGCACCATTGGCACATCGTCAAACGACTTTGGGCTGTGCGTTGCTTGATGCTTTCGCTTTTGGATTGTTCTACCTAATCTCTTGTTGCTGATCGCCTTTGGCGTTGTTCGACGCAGAACGAGAAGCGATTTGATAACAAGTCGGCAAAGAGCGCTGTAGAACAACATCGACACGATGTTGCGAGCATCAAACATTGAGGTAATTCGAGGAATCGCGTCCATTCCCCAATCAAAGCTGAGTGTATGTGGATACACGAGCAGCTTAAAGTTGAATACCGGCAGATACAAAAATGTATAAAATCGCGTCAGGATTGTATTGACTTTGGCCGTGGGATTATCAGCTGTCGAGAACTGTGTAACCGGTCCAGGAATTGACAGGCGAAGATGTAAGATCGTAGCGATGGCTATTCCCAAGATTCCAATGCTTCGTAATTGATACTGAAAAGAGGGAAAGAGAAGAAGAAAATGAATGAATGAAGAGGAAACTTCGAAGGGAAAAAATCAATATTAAAGCTTTAATCTTTGAATCTGCTTCTGTCGTCTTTGAATCTTTCTCTCGCTGGCTTATGTAAACGTCGGATTAAGTTCGGAGATATGTGTGTGAGTGTAACCATTCTCCCAGAAAATCGAATCAAATGAGACGCCATAGGCGAAAGTAATTGGAATGAAATCAACTAGATACGAATCGATGGACCGCCCTAGAGACGAGTTCACCTTATACAAACATTTATTCTTGTGATTTGCGGTAGACAGTAATTACTAATTAAAGTGAAATCACCGCATGTGAGTTTGCTGGGCGACAATGAAGAAGTCTTCGATCGACAAAGGGTTCAGTCCGAATTGAAGACGGTCTTTAACACGAGTCTCCGTCCATGACAATACGGTTTTGCCCCAAAAAACATTTCGAGAGTATTTTAAATGCGATAATAAAGCATCTCGAGTCGAGAGGGACGAGAAGCGAGAACGACTCTTACAGGGAAAGGGCGACGGTCCATTTACAAAGCACAATATGGAGCTCACTCGCTTTCCTTCTCTCTCTCACTCACTCTGCCATTACATAACATCTGAACGCTTTCGATTCTTTGATTAGGGTACGTTGTCTTCTTCCTTTCTCTCGGGCTCGAGGTGTGAGTGTTTTTGTCAGAACATATGGAGCAAATATGTTTATGGATCTCGCTATGTTATTTTCCATCTCTTATTTTCCCATTTTCCGACTCCCCAAACATTTCTGTTGCGGATAAATAGGTTTCGTCTCACGATTCGCTGTTGTGTGCTAAAGAGATTCTTGCTCGCCTATTGTTGTTGAATAATATTTAGATATTTTGCGGAAGAATTCTCTTCAGCCACGTCTAGAGAGCACTCGATTCTAGATGATGTAGCACATTATCAAAAAAATACAACCGGAGAGGAAGTTAATGCTGCGATGCTTTTCAAAAAGCCATAAACACGTTATCTGTTGCTCAAAGGCATTTGAAATGCTCGCACATCCTCTTCTGTCCCACTCAATTCGTCCCTTCACTGCCTTCTCTCTCCTCAACGACATTTCCATTCTCATATATTTCTACATTATCGCTTGCTATGTGTTGAGCAATATTTTTCGCCCCGTTCACATTCACAGTTATGTCGTTCTCATATCTAATAGTTTGTTGTGTTTTTTTTTCGTTTCGTCGACTAGATGGTGACAATGTGTGCGCTTTGGAGCTTTGAATGGCTTCAGTCTGACAACATCGTCGTCATGTTCACGGAGATTTTAAAGGGATGATATTCTTATTTTATGTAAAAGGATGTTCAAGCATTATCGAATCTCCTGGACGAAGCTTCTTTATTTCTTCTCACGTCGAGCTTGCCTTCAGCAGTTTCGTCGTCATACTAAAGTTGAATCTTATCAGCGATGAAGAAAACCATTCATTCTGCGTTTGATGTGCGCCAAGAGATCGAAACGATTCGCTTCAATGTAGAGCAGTCAATCATAATGTTTTTCCGACTTTTCTTTCTTCAAGAAATATCAAAAAATGAGAAATGTTTCTTTCGATAACATCTTTAATAAACAAAAGCGAATCTAGGTTATTTGATCCCGAATAGGCTGTTGAGAGAGAAGGCGAACATATAAATAAAACATAAATAGATTAAACGGATAAATATCTCGAGATAAGAATATGAAAAGTGGAAAATGCTTGTGTTTATTTTCATCTCATCTCGTTCCTTTCCTTCTCTCTTTATGCGTTCTCTGACATAAAAGAGGATTCTTGTTGTGTTGCGAAGCTTAAATACACAACAACAGACTATAAAGTATCCGATCTTAGTCCTCGTCCCTCACTTCGAAGCATGCTGTGGCGAAATCCAATTTCCATCCTTGCAAAGGCTCCATTCTCATCCTCCCCCTTGATCCCATTGTTATGTAAAGTGAAATACATTTTTAATTTGTTTTCTTTTTTTTTCTTGAGACTGAGATTTTGCTTTGTTGCTGCCGAAATACATAAAACTTATGAAACATGAAAGAAAATTACTTTATGGCTACAGCAGAAGTGAATGCAAGCGAAAAACGACAACATGTTAAACACTTTGTTCACTTTCACGCTGCGATCGTACGAGCGATTAAACGATGCTTGAGATGTGCATTGAGACCAAGAGGATAATTCGACAGTGTAAAAAGTCTTTAATGGCCTTTGAGGGAGAAGACCTAAACCAAAACATAAAGTTTTATGATGGAAAAAGCTTTCGCCACAAGAGAAAACGTATAAGAAGACCTCTTCATTGCTCTTTGATATATCTAAACTCTCTCGTTCAACGGCTGCGAGCGATGAAAACGAAATAAAAAGAGGTGAAGAGCTTCGATGTACTCGAACACTTTCGATTCACTTCTATACATCTCAAGTATAAGCTTTGTTTTATAAAACAAACGATGTTCATGTGAATGCTTCAGTCGAAGATTGGATTCGATGAAATAATTTCTCACGACGTGCAGCAATAACTTGAGTACATAACTGCGAGCAAGGGGATTCAAAGACAACGTCGACTTGAATTACAAATTCGCTTAAACGAGACTCACCTTATCTTTGGAGAACGTGTTAAATCCTTTTAAGATATCGTAGATGACACAAACAACAAGCGCACTAACTGCAGTCTCTTTGCATAACACGGCGACCGAAGCACACATCACGGCTATGCATAATGCCAGCCAATGTCTCAAATCACATTTCTCACGCCACTGAACGTGTCTTATATAAGACAATATCGTTAAGATATAAAAATTGCACGCCAACAGATCAGCACGTCCAACGATGCCTGCCACGGCTTCTGAATGTATCGGATGCGATGCAAAAAGCATTCCCGATATCAGCGTTCCTACGCCATAAGGTAATATGTGTCTAGCTAACTTAACAACTAATCCAGTCGCGAGGCAATGCAGCAACGCATTCACCAGATGAAAGCCAAAGGGTTTGAAGCCACCGATGATGTGGTTTAATTTGTAGCTGAGCACACAAAGTGGTCGATAGGAGCCATGCGAGCCTGAGTCAACAAGTGGTGTCCCCCAGAAATCGTTGAATAGCAGCTGATACCAGGGCTGACTGGAGTCCATCACATCGGGATTACCCAAAACCGCTCGTCTGTGAATAGAGAAAGAAGAAGAATTGAATTCGATTTGCCATTGTTCGTTTAGTACAAAAGTTAATCGAGCTGCTGACTCTGCTGTTTCATATTTTTTTCTTCATCTGGGAAACTTGAAAAGTCCTTCAATGTTCCATTAAAATCATCGAATCTCCCACATTCGACAAAATAATTAATTAAAGTTATTAATTAAGTGTTGAGCAGCACTTAAACGATCGACATTGAAATAAATTCACACCCACTCTCTGGTGAAGGAAAATCCTCGAATGCTTCATGTCTGAGAAAAAGATTTTCCGTTTCGCTTCTAATCTCTCGCACATTAAGGCATATTAAGCATTACGTCTGCAGAATTAACTTCGAGTTGAGAAAAGCAGACGGAAAATGTTTCTGCTTTGAACCAAACCGAGGAAATAAATTGAAAACAATTAAATCAATTAATTGAAGGAAGCGCTCGCTACGAAGATAATTCCTGCGAGTTTACCCTGTGCGTGCGAAGCTTTGCATGTGAGAACGCTTTTAATGCTTGCGATATCACAACTTGGTCGCATTAACTTGAATTACTATGGGGACGTAAATATCATAATGTAATGTTGATATAAACGAGATTGGCCTTATCACCTTATCGCGCTAATTTATCGAACTTTTTTTAGGTCGTCGAATTCTTTAGTTTAACTGTTGCTGATGATATCACGTACAAGTTTCTGATATGTATGTTTGAGTTAACCGATTCATCAATTGAGGATTAACGAGCCGCATGAAGAATAAATCATTCACAAACTTTGGTGACACGATTCAATATTTTCACAATTAATGTGCAAGAAAAAACATAAATTGTATAGCATTTTATGAATCCTCATAAGTTCAATGTGATGATTTGACTATGGAGCTGCTATCACTATTTAAAAACTGAATTTTTCTCTCGCTCATGCAAGAGAAATGAATTAATGCCGCTTTCCGCCCAGCACAACAGTCTGATGCATGCGAAGCTTAATCAGAATATAAAATTTTAATCGCATGTAAATTTACGGTCTGCAAATTCGAGAACTCCCAAAGCGAAACGAATAACTCAATTTACTGGACATGAAAGCGAGGCTTGAGCCGTCTCTGGTAATTGGACGAGAAGGACTTTCTCGAAATAGCGGAGAAGCTCTTTGTTTTGTGGACTTCCGAGCGGAGCCATACCGAAAACAAAAGAAGTTCTGTCGAGAGACTTGCATCACGTTCGGATAATAAATTTATTGTTACAAATTCCTGACTTCTCTCTTTGCAGTGCCGGCAGATGAAGAATATAAAAGCAAACTTTATTATTCATTCAGATATGATAATTCAGGAATGTGCTTCGGCTCGGTGAATTTATTCGAGAACTCGTCTGGCAGGATCATAAAATTAATAGTTGAGTTGCTGCTCGGCTTTTAATACTTCCACACCGGATGTATTTAAGTCAAATTTTCGCTTCCATCCTCGAATCTCGTCAGCATGAAAAATAATTAAAAAAAGCAACTTGACGTCAACTTCATTTTAACGTTTGTAGTATAAAACGAGAAGCAAGAGAGAACACAAAAAGCTTTTCCGGTTTGGAATTGAGTCTTTGCAATTGCATTTCATTGAATGAATTCATTCAGAGGCGACTCATGGATGGTCGAAGAAGCGTCTTATTGTTGAGGAGTTCGAAACTCACGCCACTGCAGTCGAAACAATCCAAAAAGTTTTCATCATCATCAGACAAACGAATAAAAAGCTTTTTCAACTTTCTGACGTTTGCCTCGAGCGCGAAAAGCGGAAAGATGTGCTTTCGTGCTAATACAGCGATTAAATTATCATAAATAATTGTCGAGCGAGAAAACATTGTCACGGTAGCAACAGAACTATGCTTGTTTGTTGACACCATGGCAAATAAGGCGTTTAAAAAACATTTAAAAGTCGAAAAACATTTTGAACGTGAAACTGGGTTGGGGACTTCGTGTCTCATGACATCCACAATGGATAAGGTGTCAATGAAATTAATGGAACTTTGTCTTCGTTGCAACTGTGTTCGCTTTTGAAAGCAACACGATGAATTTTCAGTTGTCTCACTTCTACCTTCGACATAATTGAATCGAAATCGATAAAACGGAATGATAATGTGTCCCTCATGCGTGACGAGTGAGAAAAATATTTTTTCGATCCCTTTATCATGCAACAAGCCTTGTAAAGCGTTAAGGCCGCTTATAATTCCATTAAAACTTCTCCCTCGATGGAAGCAAACAGCATAAGAGAAGGTGGAAATAAAAGTTTGAAGCTTCTGATAATAATAACTATAATCGTATTGAGGGTGTTTACGGATGATTATGGATTGTTCATTGATATTAAATGGATGGAAAAGCTCTTCATGCTCTATTTATACACCGAAAGAATTAATTTGCATTAAAGCTCTCTCGACAATGGCAGAATATAAGCCTTAAAATTTATTCGTGAACGTCTCGTTTAATCCTTTTTCAAACATTTCATCATTTTCAATCTGCTGTGAGCTGCTTTTGTCGACAACTCATACTCGTTTTACAGAAAGCAGCTTGAGTTCTTCTTGCATGGAAACAGGAGAATCCAAAGTATTTGAATGTATTTCTTTATTCGAGGTGACATCGGGCGTTTCATTGTAAGATTCTGAATTCAAATTCAATTGAAGAAATCTCGATCTGCTTTGAGAGCATTGAGTGAGCTTCATTCTATGAATATTCAATGCTTTTTGTAAATGGGACTTTCGTAGGAGTTTTCATACCAATAAACATTTATTTGAAATAAAGGAAACTCCTGAATTTTACTTTCCCGAGAATTCGAGAAACGCTAAGTCTAATCCGCGACTATCAAGAACAAATTCCACGAAGGAAATCGAATCGGATTTGCTGTGGACTCAACAAACAAAAACAGATATTTAATATTCCCTTGAAAATAAGGACACACAAAATTTGATCAAGGAAACTAAGAAGAAAATATTAATTTCGTTCCGCATTCACTGTCGACTCTGTTCAGTCCTTAGGGAAATTTTGAAATGAATAAAATTAAAATCACGGAAATTTCTTGAATGAATTGACGTCTAAATCACAATCTTCAAATTCCCCTCGATGATGAAGTTTTAGCTTTTCCCTCCCGTAGACTAATAAGCAAAGGTTTCAAGTTATTCGAAAAGAGTTTCGTTTGATTGAGTTAACAACATTGAAAATCCTTATCGCCTTAGCGTCCATAACGACGCTAGCAGTTTTTCTGGAATCTCATTTATTTTCGCTGCTTTGATGTTTAATGTTTGCGAACAACTTAGACTCGACTGTTTCTAAATATAAACTCAACTGCTTTTATGCGTTTAATCAAACTGAAAAATTCCTTTTCCCCTTTTTACGATTTTCCTCTTGAAATCGTGGAAAAAGGGCAGAAAATCGATGGACGGAAATTTCTCGTGAAACTTTTCAAACCATTTCAGACGACGTCGGGGCGAATCTGCGTTTGAAGAGATGAGAACCTCGCAAGTCTCCCTCTCACCACCCACTCATCTAATTATTTTAATTTAGCAAATTTTTTAATTTGCTTAAGCTCGCAAAGAATTTCTTTTTTCCCTTCGCCGTTCAGTTCATCGTGGCCAACCAAATTTCTTCTTTAAACAATTTCTCTCGCACTCGCTAAATACGAGAAGGCAAAAGCATTTTTCTTTTTTTCAACTCCACGAAAATTGCCTGAAGCAATCCCATAAATTTTCATTCTTTTTTTTTGCTTTCTCCGTCTTACGTCTCCCTTCTACCACGCGCTCGTGCAGCGTGTAAAAATCTTATAAACGTCTCGTAGTTGCTCGTGGGGTGTTGCAGATTTCTACTTGAATGCTTTTCCGTCTCGCTAAAACGAGCACGAATCTTTATATTCTCTTTCAACCATTCGACTTTCACAACAAAGAATCAAATTAAAGACGAGGAAAGAAAAAAGTTTCCGAAAAGACTTCAGAAGAGTGTAAGGTGACATATCCTTTTATTTAGAGGTAGAGAGAGAAGGAAAAGTTTTTTAATGCTTCGCAAAGCGAGTGTCTTCAATGCGACAAATGACGACGAGGAAGGAAAAGTTTTTTCTTTTTGGACAACTTTCGATTGTCTCAAAGGAAAAGGAAGTGAAGACTTTTCATTTTCACTTCTTATGCGCTTCATTTAACCGTGATAAAATTTATTTTCGCCCGCAAGATCAACGAGGGACTAGAGAGAAGAGAAAGTTATGATTAAAAATCCCTGTCAGGGGAAATCGTCACATCATTTGCACTTCATAACCTTTTCTTCGCCTCAATCTCGACTTTTTATTCTGGCTCCCTTCAATAAAGTTTCGTTAAGTTGACTGTCAAAACGTTTTGGGATTAATTTTAAATGTCGCTGGCTTGTTAAGTGATTCCGAGATCAAACCGTGACAATTAAATTGAACTGTTTCTTTTATAAAACACTGACAGTAAGGGAAGCGTGAGGAGAGACGATTGATGGTAGTTTCATGAATTGAATGTCATCAAACGATCAGACACGCCACGACAATTGTTTTTACGAATACCTAACAAAAGAACTTTGTTGACTCACCCCGAAGCCGAAACAAACACATTTCGAATGACATGATAGCGTGACTGAATAAATAATTTTGTGTCTCCGCGGCTAAACTTTAGCCCTCGCAACCTTTCAGGATCGCTTCGATATTAAACGTCATTAACATTAATCGCCTTTCCATTGCTTCTGTTTGACGGAAGCCCATGAAGCTTATTCGCGTTCGCATGTTAATTAATTTCTATTTTAGTTTAGAGCCGACGCAACACATTGGCTTCAATTTTCGAGGAAATTTTAATAAACGTCTATAAAAGAAGAAGATGAAGCTGCTCAGGTTTATTTCAATTCAATTTCCGCGCCTGTCATTAATCAACGTCCCATTTTCTTCGAAAAAGAGATTTCGCTTTTTTCCCCCCGCTCTAACTTCGAGTAACTTAAACTTTTTCAATGAAAACTCCTTCTCCCGCTTTCATTCACAATACGTCACATTGTGTTTTATTTCAATGTTAAATGTTCGTTTACGATCATTGTTCGTTGCCGCTTGTACATAACGTGAATAAATGGCTGAACAAATAACGTCGAAATTATATGCGATGCTTTAACGAAACATAAAACTTGTGCTTCTGCTTATTTCAACTTTTTCTGCTGATGCCGGAATAAAATTTGCGATTCACAGAGTTCTCGCGATTTAATATCATTTACATATGCGCCACAGACATCACTGAGTGAGGGAAAAAGAGTTTTCAATCCAGTTTTCCCTTTGGCATATTTTACGCGCCACTCAAACAACAGAACTCGACAGTGGAAATTTTCATTAACGAGCTCGCCAAATGTTTCACAATGAAGCATTAATGTTTATTTAGTTCTCATATGGCGATCGATAAGGGAATTTTAAACTTGTAACTGGAGCGACGAATTTATTATTGATGTTCGTGTTTTCCCGCCAGACTGATAAAGCGACGAATAATTTATGTTGGGCTTTATCTGGTTTCGTAATTTGTTGTAAAAGCAAACTTTTCATTTTCATAGGCGAGATCGCAATTTTTTTTTGAGAGTTAATGACTTTCATGAAATATTGTCGCGGAAATTCAATGTGACGCTTTAAAGCTTTCGCGGATCGTTGAGATTCAGATTCAGCCCTTGACTAGATTAAGGTATGAACGCCCTTTCTGAACAGCAACTCGTTAGTGAAGCGCGTCCTCAAATTAAAAGAGTTTGTTGTCTCTAATCAATGTTTGCTGAATGATGAACACGATTTGATGTTACAAGCAACAAGGGAAGCGAGTTAGTGAGTGAAGGCAAATAACTGACACGTGACTTGGTATCAATGAGGGTAATTAAACATTCAGCGTCAGCGCAAGAATCTCGATGAATCATATCTCAATAAAAATCATGTTTGAATAGCTGCCGCTCTCTCGCTTTCTTGAAGAGGGTCTGACTCGGCAAGACGAGCAATGAAAAGGTTTATTAAATAAATTCGTTATGAATGATTACCATGAAGAAAGAAGCGAATGAATCGAGGCGTATCTTTGTTTGTACAGTAGCCAATGTTGCCCCACTCTCCACCTCAGCTTCGGCATTCAGCAAGTCAACCAAACACTTTTAATAATTAATGCCCTTTTCCAGGAAGAAGCTTTGCGTTAGAGGAAGGAGAGGTTATTGAATTTTTCATAAATTACGAAGTATAGGGAAAAGAAAGTGATGAAATATGAGGAGACGTAGAAGTGGGTAAGTTAATTAAAGCAATCACTTATTTATTAATGTCATCGACGTAAGTGAAGGATCGGAAAAAAAGTTTTCGACTCTTAATAATTTATTCATGAGAAAAGGATATTGATCAAATGTTTGTGTTGATGAATTGCGAAGTAATTTTCGAAGATTTATCGGATTAAGTTCATCCACCATAAATCAATTAAGAATCCAAATATTTATTTAGTTGCGATAAAGCAGCAGCAGCTTTGCACTCGACCTGATTTTGAACTTACCGATCATCGTAGACAAAGCCCGCATTGAGCGTGTTGAGATAGAGGGCGAATGCAAGTGCACAGCAACCCAGATTAACGTAATCCATTCTGAAAGGAAACAAAGAGAGAAAATTCCTCGTTAGGATGGTCGGAGAAAATTTACATCAATTCTTGATATCGATTACAGTCTGCATGAGAAAATTCATTGTTTTCGTGGATAGCGAGATGGGAGAGCAAGAAGAGATCTGTTTACAAAAAGAATTCTCAATGCAAATTGATGTTGATCTAAGAGTTATGGACTTATGTTAATGCAAAAAGAAACATTTCAAGCGCTCGTCGAAGCTTTTCTCAGCAATTTCTTTTTTTTTTGTAACATCATCACGGAGCAATTTTTGCGCAATGAATAATTTAACATTCAAATTGTTGTTTATTGATTAAACACGAAGAATTTTCAAACAAAAAATATATTTCAGAATCTCATGATTGCGATTTAAGTTCTCATCAGAGGGGAAATCAAATTATGATCAATTGATGGGTGGGCACGACAGAGAACATTCAATGAATTTTTCAATTTACGAGAAATTAAAATGCATTATAATAATTAAATACATTTTGTTAATTAAATTGATAATCTGATGGTTGATTGGAAGAGGGCACAACCTGACATTTATGATTATTGTTAAAGTGAGATTGCTTTGTATGGAATCCCCAACGATTCCACAGCGCAATGAACTTTTTATGATTCACCCGGAGCGTTTCTGGTTAGGAAAGTCAATCAAATGATCAAAGTTTACAAGGAACAATTCGGCTTTGTTCAATTTCAGCCATCAACCTTCATGAGAATTCCAGAGTGACATGAATTTTTTTTCAACCCCATCAAATCGAGACTCTCGATGGAAAGTGTCAAGTGTCAATGCGCGTTTTCCATTTTGACATCCGGGTTGAAATTTTTACTGTTTTCCCTTCACGCACACGTTGCTCGAGTTGTTTTAACTCAAACATAAAAGAAAACGAGAAAAACTTTATGGTTGAAGACGAACAATAAGACTGAGTGATTTTTTTTCCTTTTTTTCTTGTCGCCTGAGAATCCGCAGCGGGAAGGCGAAAGGAGAAGAATTTACATCGCAGCGTTGAAAGCGAGATAAAGAAGAAAACGTTGTTAAACATAATTGAAAAAACATGTTGCATTAACGATCTCGCTCTCGTCTGCCTCTCTCCGTTGGTTTTAATTTATTATTTTTTTCCCGAAAGTGCAAAAGGGTCCAACAGTGAACGGAGCAACAAAGTTTCGCTGAAAGATTTCCTGACTTGATGAGCTTGTTGCAACATTAGAAAGTTTATTTGCGGCTTTCGTGAACTATGCAAATTTGATCACAGCGGTGAATTATTTTTAATGGACTTTTAATGCTATTATAATGAAGCTTAGACGATATGATATGATGTAAGTCCCTGGTGAACGAATGTTCTCGTAAAACTTCAGCGTTATTAGCTTGTAAGGACTCGTTAGCTTTAAGCTAATTAGAACGTTGACTTTTGAGTTTTTAAGGCTTCACTACAATTGACTTTTTGCAATTGTTGTTTCACAGGTTTAAAATTATTATCGCGAAATTTCTTTGCTCACTGAGCTCACGCAAAGACTTCGAGCTGTTCATAAGTACTGAACGTTGATGAAAAATGGCTTGAAAAATACTTCACTGCTGCCTCGCATCCTAAGACAAGTTGCTAAGAAATTTCTCCACATAAACTTACTCCGCCGAGAACGAATTGCTCGAGTGTGTAAAAAGCGAATGGAGAAACGCTAGAAATGAAAAATGACAGAGAGACGTGCAGTTTTTCATAAGCTTTGTTAGTCGAAGCTCGTGTTTTCTTTTGTTTTCAGATCCTTACATGTAAGAGAATTAAATTAGGTTTCAATTTCTCTTCACAATAAACTCCATGCTTTTCAATTAAGCAAAAGAGAAACTTTTCCTCCTCGAGCTCGCTTTAATTTCCTCCAATTTAATGGCAATAAATTTTTCAAGGCAGCGCAAAAACGAAAACAACAAAAGTTTCTCGTGTTTAGTCGGTTGGCCGCTGAACGGCAGAAGGCAAATATCACAGATTTTCTGGATATGTGGCGTAAGATTTTTCCATGTTCCCGGACATGTGTGTATGAGTTTGATAAAGCGAAGAAAATCGATTAAATAAATTCTCTCCTCTCGATATTATTTCTCCTTCTTCGACGGAAGAAAATGTGCGAAACTTTTTCTTGTTCGACAAAACATCGAAAACTTCTGGCCCCGAAGCGAAGGAAAATTTCATTTTAAATTAAAACTTCACCGATTGTTCCGAAATTAATTCTTCCCCTCGAAGTCGTGAAAAGAAAATCGAATGCACCAGCTGTTTCCGGCAATAAAATTTCCGTCATTTGGAGCTGAAGAGTTTTGCACTCGCTTTACATGCGATAAACTCTCGCTTCTCTCTTCCACTTTACAATGAATTTCTCGAGATTGAAAAATCTATTTACCTCAACATTTTCCGTTGTGCACATTTACGAGTTGGATTCATTGCGGTTTGATGTTGATTTCATCACTACCGGTTATTATGATAGCTCAGTTGGATGGAATGAGAATCACTCTGAGTGAATGAAAAACACTCTGAATTGCATTTAATCTCTTTGGATTATTTTTCCATCGCAACGAGACATAATTAAGAGAAATGCAACTGCGAATAAATTTCTTGCTACACTTTCGATAATTAAACTTTTATGAGATTATTTTCGCCTCGTTTGCAGTGAAAACACTTTCTTGTGTCGTTGCTTGGTTAAGCTCTCGACTTCGTGAACGACCCCACGATGGACGTTTAATTACTTTTATCAATTTTCTCCTTGCACCATAAACATTTCTCTCTTCTTCTTTTAAGATGTTTTCTTGTACTTTTTGTGCTACGGAATTTAATTAACAAAATTGATTTTTTTTCTTCCTCTTTCCTCGTTTCTCTGTGTTTGTCTTAAACTCAAATTTTGCACCGAAAATTTTTCACAACGACAAGAGAATTTTCCATCATCCGAAACATTCCACTGAACATATTTTTCATCCTTTTCTTGCTCGTCTCTTCTCGGAATGATTTTTTGTGCGAGAAAATCACCCGAAACTTCAGCGTCAGAGCGACAACTTTTTGACAGCCGAACAGAAAAATTGAAATAAATAAACCGGAAAAGATTTAACCGAATGCAGTGATTGCTCTTCGATTTACCGATACAAAAGTCACTTCGAACAAAATAAATAACTTTTGAAAATTGTCTTTTTTATTTGATCACTAAAATCTTCTCGCGAGACGCGCAAAAATCGTTTTCATTGTTTCTCCGCCGAGCGCTTTTCACAGACTAACTAGAGCAACAATGAGTACCGCTGATTATAAACTGGAATCGAGTTGGGAAATGGAAAGAAAATTTCATGTTGCGCGACGTTTCATCATGTGACAGGACGAAAAATGCAATGTCGCACTTCCAGGCTGGAACGAGTTGCACGACGCAAGCGCAAAACGTCATCGAACCATAAACAGAAATCTTTTTGATACATTCTTAGCTGTTCTTTGTGAAGTTTGGTAACAATTTTGAAGTTGACAATTCATTAAAACATTTCACTTTGGCACTTTAGAAGAGTTTATTAATCTTCTGAGATATTTTTGAGAAGAAATTTATCTAACTTTCAATTAAAGAAGATGATTCTCATTAAAACACTTGCGGTTCAAACTTTTTTGATTTTCCATATGGTTGGCAACATAACAAAAGTTTGACCTTCAAACTTTACGATAGAAAATGTATTTAAACCAAATAGCTTCTTCCATTTCTCACTTTAATGCATTCCATGGTTTGCTCATAAAAACTTTTCAAGTTTTTCTCCGAAACTAATTATGTTGAGCTCTTGCAATGATCGCTGACATTCCCTCGTTAATGTTTCGCACAGATTTTCCTTCAAAATGATTACAAATCAATTTCGTTTAGTTTTTTCTTTTTTCCTCCCCTCTAATCATCCAAAGTGCATCGTCATCCCTCGTCCTTGCAAAAAGTCATTATTCCGCAGCTCGAAATGTAAACATCGATTACCCGAGAGCAAATCCCTAAGTCCATCAAACGAGACTCGTCAGACGGACAGACAAATTGAAGGGGAGAACTGAATCCAATTTAATCCGAGAGACGACTTTAAATTCTATTTCAATAATAGAAATGATCAGAAACCCTTTCGCTTTCTCTCTCTCTCTCTCGTTGACGTAAAAAGCATTTTAATTAATGACTCTGCCGGTAGAGAAACATTAATCTCACCTTTATGTTGCTAAAAACGATTTCACTCGACGAAAACAAAACGAGAAAATGATTTAAAAATCAATTTGAGAGAGTTGACGACCAAAAAAAGTTAAAAAGCGAATCGGAAATTGGATGAATTTATCAGAACGAGAGTTGGGCGCTCGAGCTCTCAACAAAGTTTTTTTCTTCCTTTATTACATTTTAATGGCATTTGATTATGCAAAAGATTTTTTTCACTGAAAATCGATCAATGCTTTGGTTAATTAATGATTTCTTTTCGTGTGGCATTACATTCTCCTTCTCGTCCTCTAAAACAAATCCATCGTCGAGCTTATGAAAGGGCCAAATAATCTGATTTTAATTGTTCAATTTTCATTACGATTAATTGGACATTCTGTTTATAGAATGTCGACAAAGGAGAATGACGTTCTCATTAAAAATTCATCTCGTTCGACTTGTTTCTGTTTGTCAGCGACCAGATGGGATGTCTCTTTATGATCGATACGCTATCGACAAGCTAAAAGCTCTCTTTGACTGCATAATGAGTTTGAATAATTAATTTGCTGTCTTCGCACCTCATCCATGGCATGTAACCTTTCATGTGTGATATAGTGGTTAAGAGGTTAACAAGCAAAAGCGAAAGAATAGTTTTAATTATAAATTCAACCCAAGATCGAGTCGATAACAGCTTCCCCTTCAAAGATTAATTTAAAGAGTCGTTGTGAGTTAGCTTGAGGCGAAGGGATGTTAAGTTTTTTCCATGAAATCATGAACATTAAATCGGATTAGGCAAATGGGTTCGAGCTCGTAAATCTCTCAGAGATTGCATTACAGAAAACTGCACAGATGACTGACAGGACAGCTGATAACACAAAATTTCTACATCGCATTTGATACGAATCAATTGCTTTCGTCTGCCGTTGAATTTCAGTCACGAAAAGGAATTTTGTGAGAACGAGCCAGCACGATGCAGAACAACTGATATGACTTTGTTGAAATCATACACACATAACAAACAAATTTTCCATCCATGCTCTTAATATTTCACACCCCAACCGAGACAACAAACGAAAGTTGTTGGTGCCTTCTCCCCTTTCATTTTTTCGCTGAATTTCATTCCCATCTCTCCGTTGACATCGTGTCGCTCCGCATTTTTTCTGTTGTACAATTTCACTTACATACATCAGGTCCCACACAACAACAACCTTCGAGACTTTCTTCTGCAGAAAGCAGTTACTTTTATTGTTTGTTTCCCTCACTTTCCGCGATCTCTTGCTTCGCTGTCTTATTGTTTGAGTATTGTATAACTCAATGACTTAAAAAAATATTTGCACGATGTAAAAGTATACACAGACGGATAAGTCGCTTAGCAGACAAAACCATTTGTTTCAAAGGAAAAAGAACAAAGGATAAAACAAAATAAAATGCTAGAGCTTCAACTTTTCAAATTTCAAAGTTCTTTTCCAATTTGTTTGCATTTCTTGTTTGAAAATCCTACAAGCCCGCACGTAGATGCTTTACATGACAAATTAAAATTGAGTAAATCTTTCAATGCTGCTGCTTCTGCTGATTTCGTTCGCTCCGACATTGCACAGAGAGAGGAATGGAATTGAAATTTCCATGCATGAGAAATGTTTACCGAAAGGAAAAGAATAAATGTTAAAATAACCTATTGCGCCATATTGTAGACTCGTGTATGCGGTGAAGCCAACGAACAAACGCTGTTGCTGGTTAAAGAAAATCTCTGAAAAAGTCTTAGAAAGAAAAGAAATGTATTTAAATAATGGAAGAACTTCTTATTTGCTCCTTCTCATGTAATCATACGTTGTTTAAAGCTATTCCTTAAGATAAGCCTCAATGATATGAATTTTCTTTAAGAACAATGAGTGCTTCCTCTTCTGTTTAGCCTCGTACATATGAATTTTTCATCATAAATGTTCAAACTGTAATCACAAAATTTTATTGCGACATAAAATTCTTCTTGTGTAGACTTCGCGATAAAAGCCATTGTCACATTTTCATTTGTCGCTCGAAGAAGAAAAGAAAGAAGCGACACAATTCATTTTGAATGGCTTAAGAATTGTGATGAGATTTTAACTCTAACAATAACTCGTCATTCTAATTTTCCTTCGATATGACAAAGCAAAAGGAAGTAGAAGCGACGATGATGAAGAAGAAAAGTCGCTTGAATTATTTCTAATGCCTTTAATGTAAAATATGATAATTTAAACCACTTTCCGTATACACTTTTCTGAGACAAAGAAGGGTCCTGAAGCATGAGAAGATAACAAACAATCTTCATAACTCAATATCAGAGCCAACAAGTAGATTGACAAATTTGAGAACAAATTATCGCCCAGCTCATGAAATGCTTCTTTTATCGTTCGTCGACAAGTAACAGCGAGGAGAAGTGCGAGGAAGGGAGAAATATAATTCGCAATATTTTTCTCTCACATTCAATTGGCATTTCTATGAACTTCTCTAGTGACAAGATTCATGAATAAAACATTAGATTTTACTGTTTCTTCCATCGTCCCCAGCTCGACGAAAAAAATGATCAATTGCGCTTTCCCTTCTTTGGCACTTTTTGCGCAATGAAAATAAAGTCAGAGGGTTTAGATGTTTTTTTTTCACATGTGGCAGGAATTGCTTTCCTCACTCCCAATAATTTCGAATCGACTCAATATTTTATTTCTCAATTAAGTTGCCATTCCGCAAATTTCCACTTGTGCCAGCCGTAAACGATGAAGAAGAACTTTCTCGATTGAAAATTCAATTTGAAGATGAAATTGATTTATGCTCAGATTCCAATTTTTATGTTTTCGTCTTCCGATTCTTCTTTCGTTTACTCTCTGTGGTTCGGTGTGTGTTTCTTAACCCCCATCCGACAGTCGAGCTAGTCCCCGTATTTAAATTGATTTGTTACATCATTTTTCACCCTCTCGAAACAATTTTCTTCTTTACGCTTATCACGCAAGTGGATGAGTGGCTTTGAAACTTTTTCTGCTACGTCCTTCGCTTTATGAATCATGAAAACTATACTGAACCTTTAATGCCTGTCAATTTCTCCTGTCTGTGAAGTAATTGCCTCGCTCCAAGGGTTTCTCTCTGCATTATCGTCTGATTGTGACGTTGACTCACGTCTCAAGAGATTACGTGGGTGCACCACATGATCTTTTCCCGTTCAAGTTCGACTCGTACACAATTTCTGCTCTGCCGATGCGAGGAAATTACGCAGAAATATCTTCTCCTTTTATGATTCGGAAAGTTTCATAAAAATAATGGCGAGAGGGATGAATTCGTGTGCGTCGACAGTAAGAAGCAGAGCGTGAAAGGGTAAACGCATTGAGGGACGCTGTGTAGTCGAAATATCTACAATTACGATCTGTCAATAGAATTTAATTTCACGTATCAAAAGCAGCAAAATTTGTTCCGCACACAACTGACCGAGAGTGAATGAAGTCGAGGGTGAAATTGATGAGTGATGGAAATATAATTTTAAAGGGGCGAATTGAAGTAACGCAAGAGGGATTCAAGTGTAGAATTAAATTAAAAAATTTGATAGAATTTTAATTGAAAAATTATTATTTTTAAAAATAAGAAAACAAATGAGAAAGTTTTCTGTTTATGTTTTTTCTAACAAAATTGCTTAAAAAAGTTGATGAAGCTCAGCTTACATTGAAATGAAATCCTGCAGCGATCGCGTTTTAAATTAATTAAAAATTTGTTCTCTACTCATACGGATTTTTAATCATGATAAATTCATTTTCATCGCAGCATTGGATGGTGAGATAAAAACACTTTTTTGCTCTCTCGTCGCTCTGAAGCTTCAGTTGCGTTTTTGCGCTTCACTTTTGAAAATATAATTAAAAATAAATAAAAGCAGAAAACCTCAAAACAGCAAATTAATGTTGATGTTTACATTTCTGTTCAGTTTTTTCGTAGTTTTTTAATTTTCCCATCGTTCGACAAATTAATTAAAGTACGAAACCTGATTGCAAACACTTGGTGACTGCGAAGTTCGATGCTCAATGCAAATATGACTGCCATCGTCGTGCCACAATGATAAATTATCATTTTAAAATAATTAAAAAATGCCGCACTTTAATTTTAAATGAAGGTCCCGGGAGAAAAAATTTACGAGGCCTCGAGATGAAAAACGACGTGCAATTATCAAAAAAGTTGACGACAAAAGGTGGCAGCGGCTTTGAGTTGCCTGCTATGAAACATGAGAGCAGTGATCGTCTTGAATACTTAAGCAGGAAAACGAAATAAAGTAATTTTTAAGCATCTCAAACACAAGGCCCTCTCATTAATATTTCCTCGTTTCGCTTTTCTTTCCCTGAATAAATTAATGACGCTCTCGACGCCCGCTCCTCTGAAGTGGAAGACTTTTCATTTCCTCGCTATTTTGTGTCGCAGAAATATGTCTTTGGAGGAAAATATACACTGTCTCCTAATTAGGCATGCACCGAGCGTAATTTAATAATAACAGGAATTATTCATCATCGCCATACGCTTCACTGCTGCTTCTCGCTTTTTTCCTCTCTGAATTTCAGCGGAACTTTCATGATAGTAACTTACTCTAGAAATTGAAAAATAATATCTAACAATCTATCAATCTTAGACTTATCTTAAACATGTCGCAAGCAAAATGCAAAATATATTCATCAAAAGAGTCTCAATAAGTCATAACTTTGCGAAGGAAAGAAGCGATAACTTCATGACAGCAGCAAACTTCTTTTTCCTTCATTCAGTTCAAACATAAAAGTTTATCTGATGAAACACAAAACAATTTTCTATCCTCGACATCAGCAAGACAATCTAAAATGAGTTTCATAAATAAAAACGAAAAGTCGAGCTTTGTATTCGCAAATTGTAATCAAACGGATGGAAATTGTTCTGCATATCGCCCGCTTTACTCTTTGTCTGAGATGCAATAAAACGTCGAGTGAAACGTGAAGAAATTTTTCCAAATTGCATTTTCAAGGGAATCGCAACAAAATTAAATTCTTTTCAAAGGCACTCCTCGCAGTCCTTTGTGACTTTGACAACGGCGAAACTGCGCAACGAACACAAATAAAATTAGGACTCGAAGTTTCCATTATTTTTCATTTTCCGACAATTTGTTTTCGAGGAGAAAAAGATTTTTCCGTTTTAAGAACATTTACGGCGTAATTCGGTTTTCTTATCTCAAACCAATTATCTAACGGGAACGAATTGTTCAGGCGAAGTTTTCCTCTCTGTTTACTTTCGTGGAAGTCGAAGGGACAAGTTTGTGTGAATTCAGTGTGGCAAGCAACGGTTGAGTGAGCGAATTATGACGGTCGATTCAAATAAAATATTCATTTAGTTGCTCAACTCTCATACTTACAACCGAGGAAATAGTTTTAATTTTCTCAAAAGGCATCCACACTGCATCGTCATCTTACAAAAAGCTTTTTTAATTTCAAATATCGTTGATTATCGGGTTTCTCTGACTTTTAGTTGATGTTTGTAGAAGTCTAGATTGAGATTTCGTCTTCCATTTTGTAATCGATGCTTTGGTTTCTCGGAAAACACATTGAAGATTGGGGTTGACTTTGATACTTTGATCACTTCAATGTCAAAACCAATAAAACTCTCTCTCGACTAATTAGATTTTTCGTTTTCTCGAAAGACTTTTATCTCGAAATGACTTCATTTAAATGCGATGAGGTTTTGCTAATCAAGATCAAAATCAACATTGATGGGATGGAAATGCCAAAAGCAATAAAGTTTCGGTCTTTAGTTTCATTCACAGGATTTCCCTCTTCGTGTTGTTAATGCAAAGTCATCAAGCAATTTGATTTAAACATCTCTGATCTGAATTTTATGTTACAGCCCACAGAAACTAAATAAAAACTTGCACAATTGCCATTACTAGGCACGAGCTGTCGGGTAGAGAGGAAACCAATAAGATGCCAGAGCATCGCCCATATCTAAGCCAAGAGGGCGTTACACTCCAGCTGCAGAGCTTGGCGGAATAAATTTCAAGATTAAATTATTGGTTTTTCGTTGGGACGTCTGTGTTGAGACAACATTTCCGGGATCATGTCGAGAGTGAGACCAAAGAACAAATATTGCAGGCCTTGGCATAAGAAGAGTCACAGCCATCTTCGAGAAACATCGCAGCTTAGATGTGACATCCGCTCTATTTATTGACTCGGCAGTTTCTTGCCATTGGATTTATGTTCCACAAATTCATCAAGCTGCGAAATGAAAATCTCTTGAAGCTCTCTCGCTCGCTCAGCTTGAAATTTATATCTTTGATTTCTCATATTGTAAACAGCGTTTGCAAAATTATTTTCTGCTGCTGCCAAACGAGAAGCTCGGAAGCAGCTCTCAAGGGAGAACACAAAGTACATTTGCATGATTGGAAAAAAGGAGAAAAGTCGCAAATAAATTTCCACATGTCGTTGTCGAGTAATTGAAAAGCGACATTTCTTATCCCATTCGCGCAAGTCATAGATAAAGAAACGAAGCAAGATGTTTGCTACTGAAGCTTCTTGAACTTTATCGTTCTTCCTAGAGAGAAAACGTCAAGGAAATTTTTATCTTTGTCAAGAATTCGAAGCATATCGACATACAAACTCGAAAATTGAAATTAAATTTCAACACACAAATGTCTAGCAACTATTGTCTGGCATGACAATCGAACTTCGAAGCGCACATTGTTCGAAGTTGACGAGTACTTTTAAAGGAGAAATGAAAAGTTTTAATATTGCTTACGATATTCAGAAGGGAATGTGTCTCGTAGAGAATTGGGAAGAGCTTCTTGTCTCGTGTAATTTATGCAACATGAAAAATTGAAAAGCTTTTATTTCGGTGGATTACATGGTTTATAAAGAAAACTTTCTGAACTTCAAACTTTCCCCTGCAATTTCTCACGCCAGAAAAAAAAGAGACGAAAAGATTTTTAAAAAATCACTTCGAGAGATAAAAATCACTCAAAGTATAAAATTGAAAAAGTTTTCAGACTCTTGACTGTGACTTGAAACAGGAAGAGGGAACGAAAGAAATAATTTTCAATCTTTCCTTAACAATGTTTTTTATGAATTTATGATAAGTTGAAGTTGTTTTTATTCGAATTTTCGATAATTCCAAGTTAATTCACTTGAATATTTTGAGCACTTGCGACTCGTCCTATTATTTATTTTAATCTGTTCGTATCAAGTGGAAAATCAAACTTCAGAATGTTTATTTCGCGAATCTCTTTGCTGTTTCTGAAAACAATCCATCGCTACGAATATTTTTCAGAAGATTGATTACGTCTCTCGTTACGATAAGCTCACAAGAAAAGCACTTCAAGTTAATAAACTTAATAAATAATTATTTTCGACGGTGCTCAAGCGACGCTGATGTGAATGCTTTAACAGCAATAAAAGATTGATTACTCTGAGGATTTTGAGTTAACTTCTTAGCAGATAATTATCAAATGGATTTTATTACCATGGAGAATTTAAATCTTATTAAAGGTTATTGAAAAATATTTGTCAATCGCTTGCGCAGGAGAGGAATGAGGAGTCGTAAAAGCAGAGACATAAATAACAACAAACATTAAAGTGTGTTGCTCGAACTTTTCTTCATCGTCGTCGTTGTCGTCGTCGTTGAAAAACAAATTCTACCTCGAATAGAAATAATCGTCCCATGAAGTGTCAGGAACTTATTGTATTTGCAAAGTCAAGCAAGAGGAGTTTTACGTGACAACATTCAGTTGGCAAAAAATAATCAAGAATTCACTTTCGACTGTGATCGGTAAGAGAATTAAAAACTTTTCTTTGTCACATTTGAAATTTATTCTATGACGAGAAAGTTTTTTTGTGCTCGCAATCAGCAAACTTCTTGCCATCGCTCGTAAAATGTCGGTTAATGTCTTTGCTCATAAAACATCATTTTAATACTTTATCGATTACTCATTAACGTTCATGTAATCAGAGCGAATCTGACGGCGGCTTCAACTCCTAAAAGAAAATTATTCCAACTGATAAAAGTTTCGCATCTAATTAGCTAATGAAAATGTCAATAAAATAGTAAAATAATATTTCCCCCTTCGCTCGTCTCGAAAGCAAATCCATTCGCACAGCCAGAAATAAATTCCAAGTTTTTCACGATACGATAGTGCCTCGCGGTGAACTAATTTTATTTTGTGAAAACTCGTGGAACGCCGAAGATTTATTTTCGTTCACAACACAGAAAAAACTGAGCGAAAAACAAAAACAGTCCAACTGGGTTCGAACAGCAACACAAGAAGCCAAACAGCATTTCTACATATGAGTGAACAAAAGGGATTTTTTTGTTACACAATTCTAAAAGGATTGCGAAGAAGCTTCAATGGAGAATGTTATAAAAAATTTATCAAATTCCTAAATTCCATCGCATATCAAATATAATAAATTCAATAAGAATTTCAATCCAGATCTCAGCGGGGTTGAATATTTTGTCACTCTGATGAAAAGCCCTATCAAAAAAACCCATTTCACACTGCAAAATAATTCTTCTTTCCACGATTTATAATGTGCAAATCTTGTGCGAGTAAAAAATTTATACATTCGACCGTGTTCGGGTTCTCATGTGGGAATTCAAAGTTTTGTTAATTTATGTGCCTCGACGAGAAGAGTTATGGACCGAACCCTTCTCGATACGATTTATTTGCACAACAATTCCTTCGACAATTGTACTTTGAATACAAATAAAAAATGATTTTCAATCTGGGACAACGTCGAGTTAGTTGTCAGTGCAGTTCCGAAAGCTTTCCGTCTTATGATTTGATGAACTTCCCCACAGCACACAATGATGAACAAACAAAGCTTGGAGACGCTGGCAGAATCTGCAATGAGTAAAGCGGAAAGTCTAGCAAACACAAGTTGACTAATTAAAAGCTCTAAATAAACAGTTTTAATGAAATTCAGGTTGGAAATCCTCGCAGCTTATACAGCAAGCAAACTAAAGTTTTTTTTTGCTATTTAACTGCGACAAAATCTCATCCCAATGAAACGAGCAACGTCTACGCTTAAGTGCCAAAGATTTCATTTAGAAAAATGCATAAAAGTGATCAAATATTTACCGAAACAATCCTCGCTTAATATTCTCCGCATTCTCGACATCCAAATTCCATAGCGAAATGAAGTCTGAATCCATTAACAAAATAAATAGGTGTGTTAGTCTCTGGTCTCCGGCGAAAACCATCAAATTACATTTTCCATCGTCGCCTCTTCCGCTCACCTTCAAGCTAGACGACATAAAAAGTATCGCCGTTGGGAATTGAATTCATTCTCTTTTTTTTCTTTCAGTGGATTAAATGTGCTGTAATTTGTAACTTTAGCGAGAAAATTAATTAAAAAAATGGGTTCGTAGCTTGTCTCGAGTCTTCCGACACCACCGCACAACAAATTTTTTTATCAGGAAAATAGCATCGCAGAATGAGAAATTGAGCTGATGAGAAACAATAGACAAGGAGAAATTGAATTCGAAAGTCGAAATGATTCGGGAATCAATTTACATTGATGATATCCCATTCAGCTCGAACTTCACAATGCCGGCAATTTAATTTTAATTACGAGAAAGTCATTCAAATTAATCAGAAATAATGAAGCTTTAATTTGGGGGGAGATCTCACAAAGCGGAAGCTTTTGTCGATGTTTGGATTAAAGACGAAACCTTTAAAATGAATAAATTAAACTCCCCCGCACTCCTAAATGTGGAAGGAAAATTTTTATTAAATTTTTTATGACGATGAGGTTTTATCCAATTTTCGTCCCTTGCAATCATATCCACATATTTTGATCGCACCATCAGATCCCCTGGAAAAAATACGAGAAAAGCTCCGAGATATTTACGAAAGATGTAAATTTTTGTGAGGCATAAAATTGAGGATTTCAATATGATTTGTTCACAAAATTGTGGGCAACACTTCGAGCGTAAATTTGGCAATCGTTGAGAGGGAATTAATTAAGTTTATTTATGTTGCCTGACGGAAAATCTAAAAGGGTTGAAGTCTTTTTAAGCGGGTTTATCTTATTTTTGGACTTCACTACATGGCTAACAAAGATAAAAGTGGGAAGTCATTTTTCACTCACACCACGAGTGACGAAATACAAAAACATTGTCTGATCAATTCCATTCGGCAGCGACAAGGGAAAAATGTTTTGTTATCATGCTAGCTTCTGTTTTCCTACGGTAAATTAAATAATAATACTATTTTCCGTTGTTCTCCCCTCGGTCGACCCATGTCGCTCCCTGTGCTGCCGGAAAAAATAACGCATATACGTTCATTCTTCTTGGTATCGCATAACGCTTTCGTGGATATCAACAAATTTAGCAGCTCTTTAATGATACAATTTATTATTGGAGCGTTTAATGTTTTGTGCTGAGAGGAGGAAAGAAAGGAAAGCGACTCTGCCATAAAGCCATAAAGCTTTCAACCATTTTCTCCTTTCTCATGATTCATTTGCGATGATGTGATTCGGTCCATGTTACGATGGAGATGGAATCCCATAAACCAGTTGTTTATCGCATGAGAAAGCCTGACTACGTCGCTGTCGCTTCGTAAGAAATGAAATCTAACAATAAGATCGCTTTATGTGCTTTCGTCTTTTATCATTTGCCTAACAATAGGGACGAAACTTTCTGCAGTCAATGCGATTTAAGGATTGAATCTCGTGTTGATACTTTCCGGCGTTCAAATAACAAAATATTTCCACTCGAAAACAACAGAACGGAAACTTTTTTGTTTTGCAATAAATTGTTTGTAAACCGAGCATCGCAACGGCCTTAAATCATTTATTGCTAACAACGATATTGCTGCAATGAGTTGTTGCGATATTGAAGGATTAATTTGGAACGAAATATTTTTATCTGTGAAAATTTATTGCCTGCGAGAGTCTCATAAAATTTATACGAAACGATTTTCCTTTTTTTTCGTGCAATTAACAAATCGGATGAATTTATTTTTCATCAATGACTGTTGAAGCAACTGGGTCATCAGCTTGTGTAAAAGTAGATGCTTCAGTTGTTTCGATTTTTTCGGTTTTAGCAGGATCAAAAGTTTCTTCAGTTGCTAAAGTTGTGCTTATAATCCATGAAGCGGTGGTGATTGCAGTCGAACTGGAAATGTCCTCAACAACATCTAGAAAAAACAAATTAACTTTAATTATCAACAATAAGAAGATCTTACCGTTAGTTACAGTTTTCTTGCAAATATATTTAAATTTTGTTTCATAACAGTCGATAGAGCTATAAGAGAATTCTCCAGCGAAATAGTCTCTATCTAAATAAACGCAATGTCTCGGATCGTCTGAGTCAGTTGGAATCGATGGTAATCCAAAATCAACAACTTTTCCAGTGCTGATCGAGTAATAAGAATCTTCATTGCCTTCCGATGACAAACCAGTGAGAATTTCATTTGGAACTCCCTCCATATCTTTCAAAACCTCCTTCATCCTTTCACTTTCCTCTTCAGACTCTGGAGCAAGAAGAATCATGCCAAAGTTCTCGCATGTAAGTTTAGCGTTTATCATCGACGCAGAAGATTTACTTAAGAAGAATGATTTCTTAGATGTGTCTGTGTCTTGTAGAAAGAAAATTGTTAAAGATTAAATTAAAGCTCTAATCATAATCGATTCGAAATGCACTTACTGTTGTCCATTAAATGTTTAAAGAATCGATCAAAATAAGCATCAGCAAAATGTGACTGAGGAGTTTTTGCTTGATCGAACTCGCAGATAAATTGGTTTTCATCACTGCATTGATAATCATTCATCCCCAAATTTGAATACAGAAATCTGATAGCTGAGAAGAAAAAAATATCATAACATTAAAAATATTTTAAATTTACTTTTCTCACCATAGCAATTCTCGTTATGATCAGCGTTATTTGGCTCTCCTTCGAGCCACTGAATTTCAAAGTTCACTTTTTGTCCACCCATCAGCCAATGATCTTTGTTGATTTCTGAACGATATCCAGCTATTGCCGCGGTAATTGATGAACTTTGACCATAGTCTTTCACGAGTTTCAAGAGGTTATCATATTCACTTTGATCTTGCGGGGCCGCAAGGTTCATTCCGAATGATTGACAAAACTGATGAGCTTTGCTTATTGATGTTTTATACTTTGACAAGTAATATATCTTGCTAGGTGTGTTGTCTTTCACTGCAAAATAAATATGTTAACTCAAGTCTTCTAGCGATTACAAAATCATTCACTTACTGTAATCAAGTATCGCAAAAAATTTGGATTTTACATCAACCTTCTCAACTTCGCTAATCTTTTCAAATGAAGCGTCCAGCTTATCAACAATTACGACATCTTCACATAGAAAAGTGCTTGGAGAGTGTGAGCAGTAAGTTGATTTGATGACAACCTTTCCCGCTTTAGGTTTCATGAATGTTAAGCAACTGTCCGGTTTTTGATTTGCCATGAGTTCTATGCCATCAATGTGAATCTCTTCCCCAAAGAGTTTTGGATTCTTTCTCGCAATTTCAACGAGATTTTTGCCTTCAGCTTTGCTCTCAATTGTAGCAAGTCTCATACCCGCAGATAAGCAGCTGATGTAAGCCTCGTTCCAATCATATTTAACTCGCTGAGATAAATAATAATTTTTCACAGTGTACATTCCCGATTCAGTCTCATTATACTCTGCAAAGAGTTTTTGATGAGTTAGATAAAAAAAAGTTGTGCTTTGCTTACTTACTGAAGTTGCCTACAAATCCAAGAAAACTTGGAATATGTCGATCTGCAACATTCGATGAAACAAGCAGACCGAAAATCGGGAAAAATAATTGTAGCTTCATGATGCTATTGCGAAGAATATTCTGAAAGAACTGATTACTGGCACAGAAAAAACTGCCTTTAAATAAAACTCTTGTTAATCTTTAAAGGTCAAAGTGTAGTTTGGTGAAATTTGATTAAAGAATTCATTGCCTGCGAGATTCTCGTAAATTTTTTTAAAAACGATTTCTTTTATTTGACCAAAAAAAATCGGTTGAATTTATTCTTTATCAATGACTTTTGAAGCAACTTGGTTATCAGCTTGTGTTACGGTAGTTTCTTCAGTAGTTTCAGTTTCCTCTTTTTTAGCAGGATCAAAAGTTTCTTCAGTTGCTAAGTTTTTTGAATGAGAATATTTCAAGATATTTTGAGTGAAATTTTTAATCTCACTTTTTGCTGTGCTCATAATCCAAGAAGCGGTGGTTGTTGCAGTCGAACTGGAAATATCTTCAATCAAGTTCTCAATAGATTTTTCATGAATGACTGTTGAAGCAACTTGGTTATCAGCTTGTGTAAAAGTAATTGCTTCAGTGGTTTCTGTTCCCTCGGTTGAAGCAGGATCAGAAGTTTCCTTAGTTGCTAAAGTTGTTAAGTGAGAAGGAAAAATAATATTTTAAGCTATTTTGAGTGTAATTTTAAATCTCACTTTCTGTTGTGCTCATAAGCCACGAAGCGAGGTTAATTTCAGTCGAACTGGAAACGTTCTCAACAGCTTCTAAAAAAGACAAATTAACTTTAATTATCAGGAATAACAAGATCTTACCGTTAGTTTCAGTTTTTTTGCAAATATATTTAATTTTTGTTTCATAGCAGTCGACAGAGCTATAAGAGAATTCTCCAGCGAAATAATCTCTATCTAAGTAAACGCAGTTTTTCACACCATCTGAATCAGTAGTAACCAATGGTAGTTCAAAATCAACAACTTTTCCAGTGCTGATCGAGTAATAAGAATCATCATTGCCTTTCGATGACAAACCAGTAAGAATTTCATTTGGAAGTCCCTCCATGTCTTTCAATACATTTTTCATCCTTTCACTTTCCTCTTCAGACTCTGGAGCAAGAAGGATCATGCCAAAGTTCTCGCATGTAAGCTTAGCGTTTATCATCGAAGCAGAAGATTTACTTAAGAAGAATGATTTCTTAGAGGTATCAGTGTCTTTTAGAAAGAAAATTGTTAAAGATTAAATTAAAGCTTCAATCATAATCAATTCAAAATTCACTTACTGTTGTCCATTAAATGTTTAAAGAATCGATTGAAATAAACATCGTCAAAATGTGACTGAGGAGTTTTTGTGTGATCGAACTCACAGATAAACTGGTTTTCACTATTGCATGGATAATCATTCATCGCCATCTTTGAATAAGCCAATCTGATAGCTGGAAGTAAAAGTTATCATTTCAATAACAAGTGGCAGTAGCAGTTCGTACCGAACTTACTGTAGGGTTTTTCATCCGTTGGACAGGTTACAGGGGACATTTTACTTAAAGGGAACGAAGTTCCACTGTGAGCTCACCAGAGGTGGATCCAATGTGTGGAGCTTGGATTTTCTGGGATTTATTGCTTTATCGTGACCAGATGATCATTCCATGTGAACATCTCAATGCTCTAACTCTGACCAGATGATCATTCCATGTGAACATCTCAATGCTCTAACTCCAAAGGGAACGAAGTTCTACTCTGAGCTCACCAGAGGTGGATCCAATGTGTGGAGCTTGGATTTTCTGGGATTTATTGCTTTATCTTGACCAGTTGAACATTTTTTGTGAACATCTCAATGCTCTAATTCCAAAGGAAGAGAAGTTCCACTTTGAGCTCACCAGAGATGGATCCAATGGGTGGAGCTTGGATTTTCTGGGATTTATCGCTTAGTCGTGACGAGCTGATCATTTCATGTAAAGACGTCATAGTCAAAATGTCAAAAGGAAAGAAGTTTCACTTGGCGCTGGTCGAAGGTGGACTCATATCTGGTCAGCTCTAGAATCCAATCATTCGTATGAGCACGCTGAACATTTCTCGTGAAGAAGTGTCAGCGAAAATGTTAAGAAATCTGAACAAATCGAAAAAGTTTGAAAAATTTGTATGGAGCTCACCAGACTCCAGCCCCGTGGGCCCGAACCACTTGAGCTATCAAGTCCATCTAAGGAGGTTTTCGTCTCATCCATAAATAGAACTAAATGGCAAAAACCGAAAGTAGCTAGCTGCTTCCGTTCTCGAAAAAATCGAATCACAAGCAAAAATCGACTTTTTGTATGGAGATTCCAGGTTTTGGGCCCGTGGGCCCGATCCTGATGAGCTAGCCAAAAATCCTCAAAAGTTGTTTTCCCAAATTAAATTCTCTATCGACTGGTGAAGAAATTAATCCGCTAGCTCATTGCGTTCGCGAGTTATTTCAATAACGGACATCGGACATCGGACAAAGCGACCATAATAGGGTGTTCCATCCTTCGGATGAAAAACCCTAAAAATATTTTAAATTTGATTTCTTCTCACCATAGCAATTCTCGTTATGATCAGCGTTGTTTGGCTCTCCTTCGAGCCACTTGATTACAAAGTTTACTTTTCTTCCTCCCATCAACCATTGATCCTTGTTAATTTCTGAACGATAGCCAGCTATTATTGCATCAGTTGATTTTTGACCGTAGTTTTCCACGAGTTTCAAGAGGTTGTCATATTCACTTTGATCTTGTGGGGCCGCAAGGTTCATTCCGAATGATTGACAAAACTGATGAGTTTGTCCCATTGTTGTTTCATGATTTGACAAGAAATAAGTCTTGCTAAGAGCATTTTCTTTCACTTTAAAATAAATATGTCAATTCAAGTCTTTTAGCGATTACAAAATCATTGACTTACCGTAATCACCAAGTTCCACGAAAAATTTGGATTTGACATCAACCTTCTCAACTTTGCTAATCTTTGCAATTGGAGCGTTGAGCTTATCAACAATTACGACATCTTCACACAGAAAATTATTCGCTGCGTATGAACATAGGTTTGATTTGATGACAACCTTTCCCGCTTTAGGTTTCATGAATGTTAAGCAACTGTCCGGTTTTTGATTCGCCATGAGTTCTATGCCATCAATGTGAATCTCTTCCCCAAAGAGTTTTGGATTCTTTCTCACAATTTCACCGAGATTTTTGCCTTCGTCTTTGCCTTTAATTGTTGCAAGTCTCATACCAGCAGATAAGCAGCTGATGTAAGCCTCGTTCCAATCATATTTAACTCGCTGAGATAAATAATAATTTTTCACAGTGTACATTCCCGATTCAGTCTCATTATACTCTGCAAATAGTTTTTAATGAGTTAGATAAAAAAAGTTGTAATTTTTTTTACTTACTGAAGTTGCCTACTAATCCAAGAAAACTTGGAATATGTCGATCTGCAACATTTGATGAAACAAGTAGACCGAAAATCGACCAAAGTAGTTGAAGCTTCATGATGCTCGAGGGAAGAATATTCTGAATGAACTGACTTTTTGCACGCAAAAGACTGCATTTATATAAAACTCTTGTTAATTTTTAAAGGTCAAAGTGCAATTTTGGGGAAATTTGATTATAGAATTTATTTCACAAAATAATGAGTTTTACCGAGAAGTTTTAATTAGAGCGAACGGGGGAATTTGTGGGAAAAACACACTTTTTTACTGTGTGCAACCTTTTCTTCTGGTTTTCAGAGTTCAATTATTGTTGTCTTAATTATCTTACGTGAAAGCTAAATAACTCTGCTTATCACCTGATTTTTCTCACTTTCGAAATATTAAATTATTGTTCGATTTTTCTCAGAGTTCCAAACTCGGCTAGCGACTTTCTCATCAACTATTTGCTGGCATAAATTAAATATCAAGTCTCGCGATGTTTTGTAGTGATAATCTTTAAAACTCAATTTCGGGGAATTTTCATTAAAGAATTTATTTCAACAAAATAATGAATTTCAAATTGAAACTTTCAATGAGAAACTTTAATTCATGCTCGATTCAATCTTTTGACAAAGAAAGTTTGCTGAGTATGTAATGCAAGCGACTTTCTCATAAATGTAAACATTTCCAACTTTCTTTAGATACATGCAATCCTGTTTTGGAGTTTCATTTGATGAACTTGTGATATTGAATTCGAAACTCAACTCTTCTCCGGAATAAGCTGAATACCAGGTCTCGCTATGTTTTGAAGTGATTCCAATGTGGAAGGCTTCAGGAGAGTTTTCTAAATCATTCAGAATTACTCGGAATTGTTCGTCCTCATCTTCAGAGTCTGGCGTATAAAGCTCCATTCCAAAGTTTTCACATGCAAGCTTAGCTTGAGTCCAATCCAAGTCAACGATGGAAATGAATAAAGTTTTTTGGTTCGGATAAATTTCTATTTAAAAAAAAATAAAAACTTAGATTTTTTTAAATTTTAGAATTACTTAACTTACGAATGATTGTCAAATCTTTCATGAATTTGGAGAAATCGCTCCGATCAAGAGCTTTTAAAAGTTTTGAATCATCGTCCTCGCAAATAAATCCAAGTCTTTCGAAAGGACTAACATCGTTCATCCCGACAACTCCTTTCGAGCTACTTAAAGCTAAACATGTCGAAGTTAGTAAATGAAATGCCAATGAGACAAAATTTCTCACCGATACAATCCTCAATGTTCCTTGCGTTGTTCGGTTCCCCATAATTCCAAGTGATTTCATATGGAATCGTCTTCCCTGCTACAAGCCACTCTTCTCTGTTCGCTTGAGAGCGATATCCGTCAATCCATTCGTACATCTCGTGATCCTTCGCTAGCATTTTCAGATTATCGTACTCGTCTTGTGTAAGAGGAGCCGCTAAACTTAAATCGAATGCTGCACATGCTTGAATTGCATCTCCTCGGTTGACGAAAGTGTCCTGGCTCACGTAATAACTTTTCTTCGTCTCCTCTGTCGCTGAAATATTTTCCATGAAATGAATTTCTGGTATTCGATAAAGAGAAATTTTAAATTTCTTACTGTAATCTCCGAGAGGCAAGAAGAACTTGGAGTAAACAGCAGCTCTCTTATCGTTCTTCTCGCGTGACGCTGACTCATAATCTTCACATAAAAAGTTTGGAGCTGCCTCATAGCAACCAATGCTTCTTAGTCGATTTTTGTGCCTTTGAAATAACAAGCACGAGCTTGATTCTTGTTCATTAAGAAGATTCTGACCGTCAACAAAAATTGTCGATGAATAAAGATCCGGGTTGTTCTGAGAGATTTCTGCAAATTCTTCCACTTGAGCTTTCGATTCAAATGTCAGCAAACGCTTTCCAACTGCGCGACAGGTCAAATAAGCGCTGTACCAATTGTAGTGACCAATCTTCTGACTCAAATATAAGCGTCTCTCTCCAACGGAAGAAAAATCTGTGAAAAGATGATTAGACATCATTTAAATTCATCTAACGAAACTCACTGAAAGTTCCCGCATACTTTAGGAAGCTCGGAATTGTTTCTTGAGCTTTGACAACGTTCACCAACGCAACGAAAAGAACAAAATAGAAAACCTTCATGATTCTTCAACGAATAATGTTCACTGACTGATTTGCCGAAAATTCCAGTTGGCTTTTATACTAAAGTCTCTCTTGATCTTAAATCGAAAAATTTAAGCAGCGCATACAGAACAAACTTTTGATAATCAGTTATCAAAGTGCAAAGTGAAAGAGACAGAGAAAGTTCCACTCCGATTTAAAGATTTTTATTTAAATAAAAATTCACGCTCTTTACGTGTTCTTCGTGTAAATGTCAAGACTTCACTTGAGCCAAGATTCTTGACTCGTTCAGGCGGTTCGAGGAAACCTAATTCCCAAATGATGAGCGCGAATCTTCTCTGAATATAAAAATCTTTTCTTGTTCGTTTTACGATCAAGCTTTGAGACATTTTCCGAGCAATATTTAAAATTTATTCTGTAAACGCAAAACCGAGAAAGACTGTTAGTTCGGCATTCGAAAGAACATTTTACATTATGCATTGAATTAATAATTTATAAAGGAAAAAAGCAGCATCTTCGAACATTGGAGACTTCAAATGATAAACTACGAAACAATAATGTCTCCCCCAGCTTCGTCTCCATCATCATGAACATTCATTTTTTATGCTTCCACGCCTCTGCTTCTTCGAGGTGTTCAATAAAAACTCATAAATTTATCTTCCACTGTCTCGAGAGTGTTTTGATGCCGCAAAAACCACTTGTTCAGTCGAAGCAGGAGCAAAACATTTTATATCTCGACGAATTTCGTGAAGTCGTAGAAAATCCTTCAAGTGTAAACGTAAATGATTGTTGAAAAGGTGAAGAAAGTTGGAGGCGGAAGAAGAGCGAAAGCCATGAAAATATTATGAAAGCTATGTCGTCTTTTTAGCTTTACACCTTTCTAGATTTTTTTACATCACGATTTTCCGTTCAGCGGCATAGATATTGTAAAATTAGATTGTTTGATTGATGATAGAAATATTTTTTGGTTTAAAATAAATAATATATATAAAATATAATATACTATGAAAGTATAAAACCAATTACTCAAATTGAATATTTTAGTTTAAGTCAATCTATGTTTCCACCTAATAACCATTTCGCTGCTTAGGGTAAAGAAAGATGAAACGAAAAATATGTATGGAATAATATTAGATCGATAAGATCACAGGTAATATATTTCTGCACTGACATGAATGTTAAACACTCGGCTCCGAAAATCTTCTGCCATTCATAAGCGAGCACATCCATAAAGATGATGAAAAAAATCTCATCGTCTTGCCATTCTCATCGTCTCCCTTCGTCGTTCATTGAACAGACACTGTTGATAGCGAAAGCATTCCAAACTTTTACAAAATACCTTTCGATGTTCATTTAAGCTGAAAACCGTTTTTAATGGAAAAATATCGAGGTTACGCCTCAGCGCCATGTGCGGAAGAATTTGTTATTAGCTTTTCACTGCCTTCCGACGTAATCTAGAGTGAGGTGAGTGTGAGATTCTTTAAAGAGCGAACGGTGAAATCTCATGACATCGAACTTTATTTTAATACTAAAGCGTGTGATGATCTCCGAGTCAACGGAACGGCTCTGCACGAATCATAATCATAAATTTCTGAAATATTAATCGCAATAAATATTTTCTCGCCATTTTTTCCTCTCATGTTGAAACAAAAGATGAAAGCAAGCTCGTGTGGAGTCATAAAAATTTGCCAATGTTATTATTGGCCCCCGAAGTGTTGTTAATTTTGATAACATTTTTTTGTTGTTTGGAATCTTGCTTTTATTATTCTGCAGAGCTACGAAAAGGCATGCCGTGTGGATAAGTCTCATGTTTTATCTCACTTGATGGCATTGTGTAAGGTTGATGAGATTCAAAGCTCTGAAACTTAATTTCCGCCTCTTGTCCTAAACTTCCGCCTTCGTCTTTCTCTCTGTCGCTTCCAGAGTAAAGTTTTATTAAGGAATTTCAAATTAAAATCTCCATAAGCCGATAAGAGAAGGAAAGGTTTCCACGTCACTCGTTGATCCCTTCGAGAAGAGTGAACGCTTGACGCTAGGATATTGTTAAATGAGCTGATGATGACGAAAAAATAGAGAGAAGCGAATAGAAAATTTAAATCCATCTCACCAATTAAATTTGAATACTCAAAATATTCATGCCACGGAAAGAAGCTTAAATAAAATCGCAATTGATGCCTTAATCAGGGAGCAGAAGGAGGAAGGAAATAAAGATCTGCTGTTATATTTAAATTTTATTGAGATCCGGCTTGGCAATAAAAATAAGCAAGAAAGTCGTAAAATTATCCATCGCTGTTTCACGAGCAGCAACCGTATGACTGCCGTTGACTGCTGCCGAACGAAAAATAAGATTGAAATTGGTTTCGCGAGTGCGGGAGAGGAACTCGAAGTGAAACAGAGGAATGCGAAAATTGGAAGATTATTCAATCTGAGAAACAAATTTCAAAAGATTTGAATCGAAGTATTTTCAATCTTTAAGAGATTTACCCGACAAAGACTTGAGCTTTCGTTGAAAAAAACTGTTGAAATAAAAATGCAAACGAAGATTCCTTTTCTATCGCGAGGGTTTGATGGAAGCGATGAAAGTAAATCCCAAACATGAACAAAGCTTTCTTTAAAGTCAATTTGTGTTAAAGAAAAGCATCAAAGTTCAGTCTCGAAGCAAATTCTTATCGCTTCAAGAAGAAATTGCAATGGAGAGCTTTCTTTTGCCATTTCCAAGTTTGAAAAGTTCTTGTGAGTGGTCGGGTTGGCAAATAAAGTTTTTAGCAACAATTGCAAAAGTCAAAATTGTAAATCGAGTAAAACTCAAAAGTCAAGGAAAACTTTATCGCCACAAGGCATTGCAAATGCTTTTGTTGAAGTTTCCAAGCAATCCAATTACTAGGATTACGAGAAAGCGATGCAAATCTTGAAAGCTCAAAAGTAAAATCTAATCGCTCAGTCTCCTATTTTCATAGCCAGCTTCAGACTCTTGCAAATAAACTGGTTTTAAAAGAAATCCTTTTGCGAGAAATGATTTCAATTGTGACATTTGGAATGGGAAGGCAAAGAAAATCATCAAAAAGACTTATTTTAAGTATTTTACTCTCGAGTCTCCGCGCTCCCCAAAAAGGGATCAAAGAGAAAATCTTGTCAGTTTCGAGTTTCTTCGAGTTTTTCCTTTTTCATTCCTTGGAGGAAAACGATTTTCAGCTTTTGTCAATATCAGCAAGAAAATAAATTTGAATTTACTCTTTCTAAGCATGCAGAGAGACACTCGAGTAAGGGATTAGAAACTTCTCGGATAATCGCTAGCGGATTCTTGGAATTTTTAAACATTTCTTGTCTTTTCATGCATGAAGCTTCAGTGGATTAAATCGATGAAGTTAACCAGAAATTATCGTCCTTCGTAGAAGTAAATTTCAAGACGCTCTTGACTGTCGAACGAAACGTGATTGAATCGCTAACAATCTCAAAAGTGGAAAACTCTATCTCTCGAAGAAAACTACTAACAAAGACATCTCTCGCTTTCTCTGATTAAGTTGAATTGCTTGTCGAACTACTCGAGAAGCCCCATTGAAGCAGGTCACATAGCAATTATACTCGAATGCATTCAGTCTCCGGCTCTTTCAATCCAGTCAAGAGTCCTTAAAATTTAATTTGACTTAAGATCATCGAATGAGAGTCTCACTCGTCTCCTCAAACCAGCGTTTACGTAAGTTTCCCCCTAAATTTCATTCCTGTTGAAAAATGGTTTCCAATCGATGAACTCGTACATTGCCGAGCTCAGCAGTTGAACGAGAAAAGGAGGAAAAAATTCAATTCCGTCAAATGCTTACAGATTTTTTATGTTCCGCTCGTAGAGTGAAGCCCGAAAGTGATCAATTATGATTTGATCGATTTGCGGTCAAACTGAATTTCTCGCCTCAAAAATCAATTTCAGTTTTATCATTGGATTTTTTTTTCAACATTCATCAGAACGGGGTAAAAATTAATCCGGCAACTCGATATCGATGGAGCTTTCCGTTCATCGACCGCATTTTAAATTATTTTCAATACACGATTTGAGAATCACTCATACGCCAACTCAACCGACACTAATAATCTAAAATATTATGGATTCGCTCGAACACTCTTCAGTGCCGCTAATGCCATGTCTCTGTTCATCCATTAGAGCCCAACAAACGCAGCAACTTGATGGTTTTCAAGTGGAAAAATCGAGAACGTCAAGCGACACAGTGCAGAGGAAGCAGGAAAAATCCTTCGCCGCTATCGGCGCTCAGTTCATAAATCATTCGTGTGTGAACGAAAAAAAAACTGTGAGCCGCGATAAGACTGCTGAGGGTGAAAACTATGCATAACTATTCATTGTAGCCAAGGAAGCCGAGACTGGCATTAAATGCGACAAGAGACCTCGTCTGACATGATCAGCATCCTCCATATTCATGTTTTTTCTTCGCTCATCCTTGCAATCCCGCACTGATGTAATTATCGTGTGATATTCGATGCATATTGAGCTCGAAAACCAGACAAATGAACCCTCACTATCTCTTTCTTCTTCTCTTGCTAGCCCACATCGCTTTTCGCGGGTATAAAAAATGATGATGTGATTTTTTTACGTTCTACAACAATTCGCTTTATTGTGAGGGACGAGAATGATTGCGAAAAAAAAACTGTGCAAGCTGAAAAATGTTTCGAATATTGAGTTTCATATTGCACGAAGCAATTCGTTCATGTCATGGAAACAAATTATTTTCGCAAAACCGAACACAATTTCTCTGTGACTTTTAAAAATCGCATTAATTTACTGTGAAACCCAACAATTTTTTTCAGAAAGCTTCGACCATAATCTGAACGATTATTGTTATGTGGAGGGAGAACACAGAACTCACAATGCTTCAACATTATAAATGGCAGTGAAAAATTGAAACACAATAATCCAATCTCACTTTACTCGATACTTTGGAAACGAATGTTAATGGAAACCCCAAGGAACCTGATTCTCGTTGTTTCGAAAGGGGGAAAGTCACAGAGATTAACAACAACATGAGCTGCAGTTTTAAAAGGTCAATAACTCTTTGACACTCGTGACGTGTTGCGCGAATTTTTCCCGAAGCAGATAGTTCGGGTCACTGAATGGGCTCCAATAGTCTCTCGCATTTTATGCAAACTCTCTCCTCCTACTCACGCGTTCATCGCCAAACAAAAATCTGTATTGACTGTTTGGCAAACATGTCGAAACGGATATTTCCTTTATACACAAGCAGTCAATGTGTTAAGCGCAAATGGATTGAAATATGAATATAAATCTCTTTATTCTCCAATGTCCTTAAATGATATATTCACATAACGCGTCATTGAATCATTGTTGTCGAGGGCGGGTTGTCTTTATTCGTTGTCGAAGGACCCTCCGACATTGTATTTCATGTCAAATATTTATATTTTTGTAATCTTCTAGTGAAAAATTAATTCTCGAAAGGATGGATCGACGGAAAATCAATTTAGCAAATGTAGACTGTCTGGTGTTTAGTTTTTTCAATTTTCCAAGTTGTATCAAAACATTACACAGACGTTTGATACACTAGAGGAATTTTCCGGTTCATTTCCCGCATCACAACTCGCTTCCTCCGAGTGTGTCGTCTTGAGCCGTAATAAATCAATTTACCTGATTTTTTTTTCGCTCGCTTCTGCTCGCAGTCACATAAAAACCGGAAGCAGGGCATGAAACATACACCCCACCTACCTCGTCGTGGCAGAAACAATATCCAAATTCAATTTCGATCATGTCGCAGCGAAGAAAAGTCGACTCGTTGCTTGCTTCAAGTTACATTAGGAAAGTGAGTTTGTACAATCGTCTAGCAACGGAGTTACCGCTTATGACTTAATCCTTATGATATCGTTTCTTTTTCGTATTAAATTTCTTGGTGATTTTTTGCTGACTCTTTGTAATTTTTCTTTGGAGATTGAAACACGGCCCGGTAATATTTAATCAAAACAAACAAAGTCGCTTTTTGCTCCTTTATTGAATGTAAACATTTAGCCGGTAATCGATCTTTGAAGATGTTTGTTTTCCGATTGCCAACAAAAGCAGAAAAAATAATGTTTTCTTGGCTCGGACGAGCAAAAGAATTTCTGCAGAGTCAGGTGATTGAGAAATTGAGATAAAATTAGAAAATTAATTAAAACGAGCGCTTCGTCTTTCATGAAGCGAACGATGGTTTCGTAAAAAAACCGAAACTTCTCAAATTCAACAAGAAGAGAACTTTCACAAGAAGTTTTCCTGTTGATTGAAAAAAATGTTTTTGATATTCGAGCTAAAACTCGCCTAAGGCATAGACTCTATGATGGTTATTATATATAAGACGGGGCTACGATGGTTATTGAAATTAATAAAACGTTTTGCCTTAAATCTCTTTCGTGGCTTAACGCCTCCCGATAAAAGAAAATCATAATAACACGCTGCTCGTCCCACAACAATGAACGGCAAGAAGCGAATATTTGCAACTGAAACGAGAGGAAAATTATCCCCTTTGCTGTTGCTGCCCTCCAAAGCACATAATTATTATAAGACGAAGCGAGTGAGAGGTTAAAAGCTTTTTATAAGGCGAGAAATGGAAGAGAAACGAAAACGCCCCTGCACACAACAATCCAATGTTAATATAATGTCGGGGGAATTATACTAAAGCCTTCGACTATAACCAGGCAAAGAGAAGAAGAAAAGCGAAGGAAAATAATAATAACGTAAGACCTTCCATGATAAAATACAAATCTGACGGCATGAGATTCTCCTTGTCAACGTAAAAGCATTTGCCACCCTCGCTCAAAACTTCTCAGTTCTCGCCGCCCCTGACTCACGACGACGCTGACTCTAAGCGATTATACCGCTCTGATTTTTATTATATGAATATTTCAATAATACGCTACATCGAGATGGAAAAAGTTTATTTATTTTTTCTTCTCGTGCAATTTTAATATCTTCAGTCGCTTCTTCTTTTCCCCCTTCGAGTCATGAATGTAAATTTTGTGTAACGAGAGTCGAGTAACATGAGCACTTATTGCCGAGCGAAATGTTTGTTGCGGCGATGGCGTAATTTGAAAGGATTTGCGGAACATAAAATCAGTTCTGGGTTTGCGAAAGGATTTGAAAGCTTGGAAAGTTGTGATGGAAAATTTTAAGCGGCGATGATCAGCAAGTGAGAATGAAATATTCAAGCAACTGGCGCTTATGGAAAATCTTTTATAGCTTTCACCTCCATTATCATGAAACTTTGTGACACAATCTAATGTCCAAACAATAATTCTTTCATTATTATTTAGACATTTATTAGATTTTGCTAAAGCAAGCAACGAGAAAAGAGACAGAGAAGCTTATTATGATTCCCACATCTCGGGCTGTGTCAGTTCGTGCTTCAGTTGGGTAGCTTAGGGATTGACTTGTCTCAGCCAAATATTAATTTTTCCGCAGTTTGTTTATCACAAAATGCCATTACTCTTCGCTCGACGTAAACAAAGCTGAATGTCCATCAAGGAATGTTTGCCCTTCCTCGATAAATCCCTCCGATTATGTGAAGAGATTTGTTGCCTTAGCGCAATTTCATTTCCTCGCAACACTCTTCGAACTGCTTCTTCTTGAAGCAGAAAAGGTGTTTTATTGAAATTTACGACGGCAATTGGATGTCATTCGTCCTAATATTCGCTGTGGCACTGCCGAGACTTTGCTCCACCGGTCAGTTGTGAAAACTCGTTCAAACGACTAAACTCACGCCGTAAATCACATGAAATCGCTTTTCGGAATGAAATATTTTGTGCCTTGTTTCCTGTGTGCAATAACTTTGGCTTCTTCCCTGAATTACACAACAAGAAACATTTCGCAACAATAAAGTGAAACAATAAAAATCCATTTAAGCTTTACAATAATAAACGACAACGCAGGAATCACAGGATTTGAGATTCCATAGCGAATAAGGTTCAAGATGACTCTGACATTTTAATTATATTAAAAGATATTTTTGTCAGGCAATTTTATTGTTTTCTTGCCTTGTCACCCGAAAAAGGAGATTCAAGCGCTTTTTTTTATCAGTCGACAGACAGGTTTCACCCTCTCGACAAGAAAAGGAAACGAGGAAAACCATTAGAGACACATACACACACATCGTGATTTAATTTTTCCATCTCAAAGAACAACACGACATTTTGTGTTTTCACTTGAGTTTGATTGTCAAATGGGGCGCGTAAAAAATGAATCGTGAATTGCTTTCTTAGACAAAACAACAACAAACACCAAATGTTTTATGCAATCGAAATCATAAATTTGAGACGAAGACAACAAGTAACAAAGGAAGCGGAGGGTGGAAATCACATTTCCCTCGAAGATTAAACTACAGGTAGGATGAACCTTTTTTTTTATTTCGTTCCCAGCCATAATTCAAATCCTCAGCCTTTTCTTTTTTTAGAGCTAGATATGTTAAAAATGTCTAACAAAGCGAAGGGATTCACCTCTAAGAGGAAAATAATGCTCTAACAACAATGAAATGAAACAAAACGTTTTCGGCGGAGCTGACGAGGAGCAAAAGGAGAATGTCACAAAGTGAAATTTATTTAATTTCGTTTAGAGTTGGCAAAGTGACATGATGTGAAGTTTTGTGAGTTTCGGGACGACGGCTTCGAGGGCTAATAAGTAATGTATTCAAATGCTCGATGGAAAATTCATTTTCAGAAAAGCCCCGGAACATCACATTCGATTCAATCAATGGCTTATGCAAGAGATTTTCCATTTTCGGCTCTTCGCCCCTTGGCAATGAATGTAAATCTTTTCTCGTGTTCCTTCAATCCTCTTTTCACCTTTGCAAAGGCTTTTCCAAACCGGTTAGAGTTTCTCTCAGGATTTGAAAAATTTATGAACTTTATTTTGTCAATTCTTCTTTGGCGGTGAATCGAGTGAGTGACCGACGCTTCTTTCTCGCTTCATGAAAATTTAATCATCAACGACCGAAAATATCGAAAGACAAACTCTCTGCCAGGCCGCATTTGCGGGAAATGTTTATTTTTGCATGCTATCAGCCGCATCTCGAAGATAAATAAAAATTTGTGTATAGCCGCAGTAGTAAAGCGAAGCAAATGTCCCGAGAGTCGAGAATGTTTATTATTTCAAAAAATAGCCTCGCTTGTTGGTTTGTTTCTCATAACGTCGATTTCTCTATCAGTTGCTATTCAGTTCGAGAAAAATCAGAGAAGAATCGAAAGCAAAAACTGACAAATGCACAGCCATCATCGTCGATGCTTTATCATCGGCAAAAATAAATAAATAAAAAGCTAAAAATCAGTCGGAAGCGAACAGGCGGATTCAGCAACGCTTCTTGTCCTGATTGATCGGAGAGTATCTCTATAACTTCAGGAAAATCCGCCGCATTCAAGTTTCTTGTGTTCACAGCGACTCGGGAAACACAGAACACGAGAAGCGCTCTTGTCTCTCATCTAAAGCAACATCCTTCATGTGGAATGAACAATAGAGACAGAGCACAACAACAGAAATCATATCATTGCAATTTCGAAAAAATGGCAGCAACAGCAGAAAAAGCAGCGCAACAAACAGATTGAACTTGATTTGAAATTAAAATGTTGACGTCAACGAAGCTTTTTAATTTTCCACTGCTCAAATGCAGCTTTTGTTGTCGGATATTTTGTAAATTGAAGTGAATTTCATTCGAGCGAAAGAATTAAATTTTTGAATTATTTTATTTTCATTTGAAATGTTTGTCTCACAACAGCAAACTAATAAAAACGAAAAGCAGAAAATTTTAATTTGATTTAAAATATTTGCAGGATTAAGTTGAATCTACCATGGAGAAATTAAATTCATCGAGCCGTGCCAGAAACAGCGAGAAACTTCTCATGCAAACACGAATTAGAGCATAAATTTTGATAAATATTTACGCTTTTCAATTAGCTTCTGCCATCGTCCTCTCCTCTCTCCAACATACGAAAAAAATAAATTAATTATGAAGCTCCAGTTGTGCTCTAAATGAACCTTGAAAGAGAACATTTTTCCACATGAACGAGATGTGCTCATATTTTTAGCAGAAAAAACTTCTCGTTTGGAAGACGAAATGTAGCATCAGTTTTAATCAAGAAGTGGACTCTCTGTTTGTATGATTAAATTTTAATTTAGGCAGCAAAGACAAATGAAAAAGTATGTCACTACGAGTTTGTTGTTCGAAGACATGCCTTGAGCTTTAATTAAACTCGTATGAGACTCATCTTTGGAATCTCAAATTGCCATGGGCTATTGTTCAATGTTATGAGAAATTGGTCAATTTAACTTCTTTTCCGAGTTTCTTATAAAAGACATTTACAAAAAAGTTTCCATTTTAATTTGTAATGATGAAACTTTCCGTCCCAAAACATCTCTCCTGCAGATTAAATGGTCTTTGGCGATGTTTAAGCCTAGCAATATAAATTTTTGTCGGTCCTTTCTCCCGTTAATTGCATATTTTATAGCTTTTAATAGTTCTACGGCCTCTCACTTGTCACACTCACTTAAATATGTAAATTTCTCAGCAGCGGCAACCAAAGAAGAAAAAGTGTCTCGTTCGCCACCTTTCTATTTTCTCTCCCCCGTGACTGTAGACTCGAACAACCAGAAAGTGCCACCGGGACTGAATTTAAATGCAAATGAATTTTTTAATTTCCTTCAGACACTCGATGGTGTGGTGTGCAGGCATGTCTCGGGAAGAAGAGAAGAGGGGAATCTTAAAAGAATGAAGAAACTCTTCTCCTTCTCCATTACCATCCGGACAAGTTCTCTTAACATTTTCTTCCACCACAATTTGTTATTGCTTGGACATATCTGGAATTTTTAATTTCTTTTCATTTTCCTTTTCCGTTTCGCTCAGTTAAATTCCATAAATATGGAAAATATTCCTTCCTTCTGTCTAGGCAAGGGCTTTTCGCTAGCATTAAGTTGGCTTTCAGTTTGATGCAAAGCGGATTTCCCATCATCAACAATTGTCACTCGGAAAGCTCTGCATAAATTTGACCTTTTTCCCGTTTCGTTTCGGGAAGAATTTGCACGAAGAAATCCTTTCAAACACTCAACCCAGAGAAAGGGAGAGATGCAAGAAATATTTCTTCTTAAACTTAGAGAAGTCAGAGAAGTGGTGACTCGAAACAATGAAAGTGTAAAAGTGCTTTCTCGTCGGTCTGGTCAAGAAGAAACGGAAGCCAGATGTTGAGGGTGGCAAGAAGCGATAAAATTATTGCTCGAATTGCAAAAGGAAAAGTTTTTCATTCAGCAAGGCATTGCAAGAAGGCAACGAGACGATGAAAATTCTTGCACTCAGAAAAGTTTTAGGGCAAGTGAAGCTGCATCGTCAAGAGGAACTTAATGTTCCGTTTTATGGCAGAATTTCAACTATGATGCTTTTTAATTATTATTTGCAATGATTTTTAATGTTGTACAACTAGCAAACTTCTCCCCATTCCTCGGCAGAGTTCTACATGTAGATTGCTTGAAACGAGCAGTAGAGCTAAAGTCTTTATGCGGAGATTGAATTAATTAAAACAGGCGAAAGCTTTTTGTGTTAATGTGCAACCGCATTAAAAGGAACAATGATAACGAGAAGCAAACACAAGCATAAATTACTGCTTGCAGAGAGTGCTTTGTGAGCCCGAAACAAAAACATAAATGAGCTCATAATAATTTACATGATTCGAGTTGCACAATATGACTCGCCGTGAATAATTTTTCAATAAAATTACCGGAACAATTTTAATGAAATGTCATTAAAACCAAGCCAGTTCTCATTGCGAATCACAAAAGGTGAAACATTATTCAATTAAACTTACCAGCTTGTCATTAATTTTATTTTACTTCAGGAAAGGAATTTATTGTACAAAATTACAAAACTATTCGAAGAGGTAGAAATCCGTAAACAATTTATTTCAATGCTTGACTTTTCCAAAGAAATTTTCGTATTTCGATCATAAAGGGCTTTGTGTTGTAGAGCAAACTGATGTCTTAATTGCACTGCTCATATTACATGCTTTTGAATGTGATAGGTTTGGATTGATTGGGAGAAAATTCGAACTGTTGAACATAGCTGAATGGAAAACAATTTGAATCAAAATTGTTAATGTTTTAACGAGAACTCCATTCAAGCTGAAATGTCAGGTTTAAAGTTGAATTTATTTACATCATAAATTTAAATTACGCATTTTGACCTCCGTTGAGAATTCACGTGAAGCTTCTGTAGCATCTTAACATTGTGTCCCGTGAATGTTGCTTAACTCGATCATTTCGCTCCTTCTCAACATTTTTCTTTGTTAATTTTATTCAAGACAGAACGCGAGGGGTTTCATCTAAACACAAAAAGGCATAATTAAACAATGGAAACAACACACCATCAACATTAAGAAATTTCACGTAATAAAACGAGAGTCCCGCTACGCCTTGTGAGCAAGAAGTCTTTCTCGTCATTCGAGTGTTTTCCGCTTCCGAGTCAAAAGTTTCTCTGTCCTAATTTCACCAAACCTGTGCCGTCGTTTGCCCAACAATTCCAAACGACTGCATGAAATTATTATTATGAGTCTCCATTATGCGAGTCGAGTCCTTTCGTTGACTAAAGTTAGCAACAACGAAACTCTCCCCTAGAAAGCATCGACGATGCCTTTGTCGCTCTTAATCGTCTCGGCTTGTTTGCGTTCAAAAGGAGGAAAAGCTCTCGCAAACATTCAGGATGGAATAAACATTAAAAATAATCATAATTAGGAAGGAAATGTAACTGTGAACCATCATTTTCCACCATCCACGTCATTCTTAATGATGAAAACTTTCTCTAATTCCCGTCGTCCTTGTTTGTTCTGTTGGCATCGAGATGAAAGAGCAGGACGATGAACGAAAGGATGCTCTCGAAGAAAAAATGTCAATTAAGCGATGGAAGCGAATAATTTGTTTGATGATGTCCGCTCTGGAGCTGAGCCAGTAATAAAGAGAGATGACATTAAATGAAGATTTTTCTTTCCGTTAAAATTAAGGAAACTCGCCGAGAAACATCATCAATTACGTGAGCCCTGTTCAGTTGCGAGAGATGAAGGCGGGTCGCGTCTGAAAAGGGGCTGCTGATGGATGAAATGAATTCCATTAAAAATATTACGGTAAGAGTCTCGGGGAATGCTTCCTCATTGCAAAAAGGGCTTTACAACCCTTTCCACTTTCTCCGGCAATTACTCGATGATGCATAAATTAAATAAATTGAAAACTGCGATGGGGAAGTTTCAACGTAGCGAAAAGAACTACGACAGTGAAATCCTTTCTCAAACCATTTAATTATAATGATCGACGATACCTCTGTCGTCTTAAACTTTCCGCTTCGATCGTTGAGTTTTCACTTCGGGCGATTACATTCTGAACAAAATTTTTCATCAGCTGAAACTCATTTTCTGCATCAATTAAAATTTACGTTTCAATTCTTTTCCGTGAGTTCAAACTTTTTTTCTTCTTCATCCTACACTCTTCTGAACCGGATTGTAAACAACCTCATGGAAAATTCCGCAATCGCTGTCATGAACGGCTTTTTGTTTGAGTACGAAGATTCCTAAAGAATTTAAAGCAGGCAAAGTCTTGATGGGTGAACGATTTTCTTCTTCTGCGTTTAATTAGCCAATTATTTACTTATTATGTTTGCCATCCATGGCGATGGTAGAAAAAGGACCAGGAAAGCAACCATTAAAAGTGCCCTGAGAGTTTACGTGGAAAAGGGTTCACAAGGAAAAAAAACTTTTGCTCTCCCCCCATTGCGATGTCACAAAAGTTTTGAGCTAATTGCGTTGCAACTTTTCGAACTGAAATCTTCTCCTTCTCTCGCTTTCAGCCTTCGTAATTTCCCGATAAAAAATGGCATCACATCATAAGCATTTAATTTAATTTTTAATTAAATCTTCCCGCTAGCTAAAAGCTTCTCTGTAGAAGTTTTTGCTAAGACGACGCAAAACGAAAACTTTCTCCCTTCTCTCGTATGGGAGAAGACGACGAAGAAAGTTTTTATCGAAAAAGAGTTTTGAGAGAAGCAACGAAGTGCATCGGCAGCCCTCCAAGTTGAATCATGGTGAAAGTTTTTCGACAAAATGCAATAAACATTTCTTTCTCTGCTGCCTCGAAATCCTCTCGAAAGATGTAATAAAAAAAAACTTCATCGTTTCCCATCATCATTATTTCGAGCCACTTTAGATTTGCAGAGTTTTTTGCGAGCAAACAGATTTTCGAGTGCTGGTGGCTGCAGTAAAAGGAACTTTTTTGTTGTTCACTTCAATTACGAGACGGGCAGTAGAAAATAAAGTTTCATTCGTTGATCACTTGGATAAATAGAGAAGGAAAAATGATAACCCAACCATTGTAACATAGTTAATTTGTCAGTGCAAACATCAAAACCGCACAACTATCCAAACAACATGTCAAACGAGTGGCGCGGGGAAGAGTCAGAGCGGAGTTTCCAGCAACGAGCTCAAAACTTTTCCTTGTTGCTGCTAACCATAAACTTTCTCACAGCAAACGAGTTTTAAAATTCTGTTCCAACTTTAGCTGTAACAATGCAGATTGCTCATCCAAGCGTTGAGGATGTGAAAGCGTGAAAAATCATGAAAATTCAATTATCACTTTGCATGCATTTCACAGCTGAGAAGTCGACTTTATAACAAACTAAACTAAAAAGGATTTTGTTCTAAATCAATTTTACGAAAAACTCGAAACATTACTCGTGTGTCGTGGGAATTTTCAAGTGAAGCCGTAAACTTTACCTGCAACATGGAAGTTTATTATGTGCTTACAAAACAATGAAACTAATTGCTCCATGTGACGTGAGTGTGTAATGAAATTTCCGCAAAACACCATTTCCTTAAATCACGAAAAGCTTTTCGTTGTATCTAATTCCATACTGAAGCATTATTAGTCAGAGTGGTTAACTACGTTATAGTAAATTGAGTCATGAGTGCAAAAACTGACTGAAGTAAATTTGAGATTTATCTTGTTTTATATGTAGATCATGTGACCGCAACAAGTATTGGCATTTGATACTGCCGAATACCTTAACTTTTAACATCTCTGCGCACAATTAAATTTTGTTGCTGCAGAAGTTACCACTTTCTTCCTCAAATTTATTTCCCTGGCTTTAAAATTGAAATTTAATTATCTTCTTCTTTCTGAAGCATTTGCAGAACACCAAGGAAGCTTAGAAGAAGGTAATTTAATGAAAGCTTTCTGTTTGTTGCGACATGATTTACAAATGCGTCCGCTCACCAACAGACCAGAAATAGAAGAAAACCCTGCATTAACTCTTCTGCTCTTTTTGCATGCTCGACAAATTTTTACGGTTCTAAAAACTCTTGAAACTTTTTTCCATCCACGTCGTAGCTCAAGACAAGAATCTGGATTAATTTTAAAATCCAACCCTATGCCGCATTCGACGAACAAACTCGTAATTATCGTCTTTCGACTTGGGCGGAATGAAAAAGCTTTCCGAGAAAAGTTTCTTGCGACTCCATCATCATTCGCTATAATTTCAATATGTGGAATTACGAGTTAGAAAATTAAGGCTCACGTCGAAAAAGGTGAAGACATTTTAAAAGTTTTTCTGTTCTATTTTTTAAGACGAATGGCGGAAAAGTTTCAAAAGCAACCACACGGGAACTTTCAGGAATCATAAATGCTTTTCATCCTTTCGAGTGTTTTAATTTCCATCCGTTAGCAGCTTGAGTGGGAGGAGAATTTTCTGCAAAAACAGAAGCGGCAGCGTCAAGTCTTCTCGAATGCGACTCTTGAGGATTCAGCAACCGGAAATTTGAAAAAATGCTTAACATGTCGAGAGATTAAGTGGAGAACGTTAAATAAAATGGAAGTACGAGAGAGCGAACTTGAGGCTTTTGGTGTTTTTGTTATGAGAGTAGTAGACAATAGCTATGAGCAAACAAGTCACATGACAGTCAACCGAGGAAAATACAAAACCTAAATGAGAAAAGTTGAATAAATGAGAATTCGCTTTGGATGTCGAGGGTTGAGAAAAGCGTTGACAAATGTAATTGAGAACGTCATAAAGTCATTTGGTTTACTCGCTTTGAAAACTCCGAGTGAAAAAAAAAATCAATTTAATTAACGAATTCACAGTGTGAATTTCACACTGTGAAGCACGCAATCTGCTCAATCCGCTCTGGCTCCTTTATCCTTTGGTTGCTGGTAAATCTCCTAAAAGTCATTAAGCATTTTTTCATGAGGATTTTGCCATTTGTTTGTTTGCAGAGCCTCGCATCATTTGTATAGAAACTAATCTGCACTGGCTGACTTTCATCACGAAGGAGGAGAAGGGAATGGAAACAATTTGCGGTTGAGTCTGGCAATGCTGTTGCGTAATTCGAAACGATGTTGATAATTACCAAAAACGAATGTGATTGCATCTTATCAACGAACCAGAGGCAGTTTTTAATGAAGCCATGTGGGAAAAGCGAGCTAATTTCCATAAGTTTCCCTGCCTGCTCTCGCCTCGTTTTATGGTCGACGCTTAATGGGTTTTTAAGACGCCTTCATGGGGATTTTTTTATGAGTTATGGCAAGCGAGCGACTATAAAAACTGGCAACTGGATGGGAGAATTAGAGCCTAAATTATGATTTACTTGCCTCCTGTGCCTCGCGAATCGGCCTGAAAATTGCGAAAAAAAAAACGTGAGACATTAAAGCAAACGACTAAAAGAAGGAAAAATTAAACAAAACTTGTTTTTCTTTTCATTCTGTTATTTATTTCTGAAATTTTCTTTCATAATTTTCACAATGAATTTCTCCTCCTGCTTTCCTTCCGCTCCATTTCAATAAAGATAAATTCTCATCCAACAAAAATAAAAATGTAAAGTGTTTGTTAAAAAACGAATGATAAACAAAATTGACGAAAATTAACAAAAGCGGAAGTTTCTTTTAATTAGTCGAATTGAGAATGAACAAAAAATCATCGGCCAATGGATTTTTGATTAATTGGCTTCTCTCCTCTTTTTAGTTCATGCCAGGCCAAAGCGCGATAAGATAAAAGGATTTTTTTAAACGCTTGATTATGCAAAAGAATTTTTGCGCCTCGAGCTTTTCATTCGACTGAAAAAGCTTCGATTTTTTTTTACAATTTCAATTAAAATCTTTTAAGTTTTATCTTCAATCGTCCGCTTGATTATCCTAATATGGCGATTTAAATTAAAACATTCTTTAGAAAATATTATTAAAAGAAGAATTTTTATTCTTGAAAAGCTTCTCTTCTGTTCTCTTCATAATCTTCATGATCAAAGCGATTGAAGAGGAAAGGAATTCAAGGGATGTTTAAGAAGTTTAAACTTCAAGTGATTCAGGATTTTCTTAAAGTTTTAATGACTTTTTACTTCTTTTAAAAGTAACTTGACATCACTGTCGAACATCCCTTATGCTCATTGAAGCCTTTAAGCTTTAGAAATTCTCCTTCCTCCTACTCTTCTAATGATCTTTGCGATGACACGACTGAAATTACAGATATGATTACAATTTTTGTGATTTATAAAACGATGATTAATGGAGTGTGGAAATTCTTCCCTGTCATCTTTCATTTTCTTCCCCTCACTAGTCCGCAAGGAACAACATTTTGACACTTTGTGGAAGCTTTTTTTTTTTCTTGAACAAATACTATCGTTTAAACGATGAGTCTAATGAAAATATTTTCAAGTGGGAAATCACTTGACACGCGGTTTTCTAGTTCATACAACGTCGTTAGGTTCGAGAATTGAAAAGCTGTGATAATTAAGACGATGAGTTCAGTTAAAGGAGGAGAGGCGGGTCATCAATCATGTATCAAAAAGCAGTAAAAACGATTCTGCGGGAGATTAAAATGTTAGAAAAGACATTTTTCTACGAACACGCAGACAAAGTTTTAGCCGAAAAGTTTATCGAAGCATTGATGACAATACGGTTTATCATTTTGTTCCTTAAACGTTCCTGTAGAGTAGAAAAAAATATTTTAGTTTTAAATTCTTCCTTCAAAACAAAAGAGTAACTCACCTTTGTTCAATTGTTTCAAGCAAAAAGCACAGACAAAGTGCTCGGGATGGAATTTCCTGAACATAGCTGTGATGCAACGACCGGTGATTGGCTTTGAACATCCAGCACATAGCGAACCGCGCTTTGCGTGATAATGCGTCTCGCAATACGGCATTCCCTCGTGGTCAAAGAACGATCCACCATTGAAAGGCTGTCGACAATCCTGCAATTTTATAAGCAAACGAACAATAAAGTTTCGTTGTAACACATAAAACTAAGAATTAATCATCAATTAGAAGGAGGAGAGATGTGTAATAAAAATTAATTACGCCATAGGGGAAGCAATAAAGATTCATTAATAGCCGGCACATAGAAAGCGAAACTTTCTTCGAAGTTTTCTTTCCCTTTGGAACTGCGACTCTTAAGTTCATTCCATCATCGACTTCTTAATCGCTACGAAACACCCAGTGAAGCAGTTTTCTTCAGAAGTCTTAAAGAATTTATTTCCACAATAAAATTCACTTCCATGATATTTCAGTTCAACCTTCTGTCGATGTAATTAATTTCTTATCGATTTGAAGCTCATAAGGTGTGCGATAAGATCGCCGACAAGATACGAGTGTTGATTTGCGATGAAGATTGTGTGCCATCATAAATATCGAGACTGAAGAGTGCCGAGTGAATTTTACAATGAACTTTTAATTAATTGCTCGCTCAATGTCATAACAACTATTCGTTCCAATTTTCACGGTCGGGAGAGGATGAAAAACGAGGAGAACTAAAAATTAAATTTGACGCTCGTGAAAGCCGTCGCGAAATTAAATCATCAAGAGGAACTTTATCTATTTTTAATAACGAGAAAATGTTGTTAGAGAGGCGATTCTTTATGATTGCAGCATCGTGATGTAAAAATAGCAAACGAGTAGACTTTTCTTCTCGCCCAAAGCGAGGAAGAAGATTTGTGTTGTTGTTTTCGACTCTGGGATTTGTGCGGGATGCTCGGCACATGAATCAACCTCATCAATCTTCAACACCACCCCCCAGCTACGTTCTCTCGCACATCGAGGCCGACAAGGGAAATCACTTTCCTTTATAAAGTGCCAGCGACCATCGTAAAGTGTGAAAATGTTTTTCATCATCGCCAACGTAATAAAAACAACAGATTTCATCTTTGAGTTGGTTTTATGAATGTTAGGCTTAGGAAAGAAAGTTCTGTGGCCACTTCGTAAATCCATCGGAGAGCGAATAAAAATGGAATATTCCAGCAGAAAACTTTTTACAAGACACCGAATCAATAAAACGAAATGGGCCATCGCGTACCTATCGCGAACGAGTTTATCGCGAGTCTCGGCTTTGTTACCTGCTCAAAGGAGATATTTATTGGCCATGTTACACGCACGCGATCGTTTAGCTTGTTTCTCTCGCTGTTAATCGCGTGCGAGACAATCTACGCTACTTTCATTCGGGAGGAGAGCAATTGCCGACACCTGACCCAACATGAGTGAAGATTATAAGAAGCGAAATTTAGACTCGAGTGATGTGCTTGGCATCGTAGAAAATATTCAAGGTGAAAGAGCGACGTGTTGATTGATAAAAATAAAGAATTTTGAAAGCTTCAACGACGCCTACGCATAATCTGACGTCACTCAATCGAGAGTGGGAACCACGCGCATGGTGGTTAATTTCATTAACACACGGCGTGTCCCGCGTTTGTCCTCTGATTGTTTTCTTTTGTTTGTTTGTTTTTTTTTGGGGGTTTTTTATTTTTTAATTTTTTATTAATTAAGTTATTAAATTCTTATCAATTAAAAAAAGGTCGTTGAGGCTTTCAAAATAATTTATACAAGTAACAAGATGTTTGGTTTTGTGTGGGGGTTGTGGGGGGTTCATAAACATTTTGAGAGAGAAGAGTTAAAGATTGTGCAGTGCACTTCAATGGGGGCAAAGGGGCAGAGCATAAACATATTCGATGACACTTATTCGTCCTCGTCAACGCCAACGCATCCGGGACAAACGGGCTTGCCTTCCATAGCGTAGAAAGACTTTCCTGAAACCGCTTTTTTGCAGTCCTAGATTAAAAAACATTCGCGACAAGAGTAAGAAAAATTCCAAGAAAGTGCAAAAGAATAGAAAATATGTTCGTTTGGTTAAGTGAGATAAAAAAAAAACTTTAAACTTACTCTGCACACGAAGCAATCCGGATGGAATTGACTGTTTAGCGCTGAAATATAATTCTCCATGATTGCGCGATTGCAGCCAGCACACTTTGGTGCAAACATGTCAAAGTAATCGTTGCGGCAATAAGGCTTTCCGTCACGTTCATGGAAGCCATCATCACCGAATTGTTGGCCACATTGGGCACAGAAGAAGTGTTCGGTATGCCATGTCTTGTCCAAAGCTGTGACGCATTTCTACATGAGAAGAGAAATTTGAATTAGAAATTCGAATTTAGCTAGAAATGCTCAGGTATTACATCCAAAATTGGACCATTGCAATAAGCGCATCGTGGACTGAAGAGATTGTGGTAATCAGCTTCACAGTAAGGTGCACCATCCCTTTCGAAGAAATTTCTTGTTCCCAACTCTTGGTTGCAGTGGTTGCAAGTGAAATGCTCTGGATGCCATGTTTTTCCCAAGGCTGTGATCACTTGACCAACGATTGGTTTGTCGCAAGCATTGCAGCAACCTTTTTGCATCGTATTAACTCCTTGACGTGACATGTCGGCTTGAAGATTTCCAAGCATAAATTCTAACTGATCGCGTCTAGGCTCGCCCTTGTCGTAAGTTGTCTCAACAACAGTTTCTTCGCTCGCTTGATAATGTGTAACGCCTTTCGTTGGCTTTACGTAGTCAGTGACAGATTGCTGCTGATGCTGCTGTTGGGATGAATTGATCTGCGATAAAAAGAAAGTTATTTTATAGCTCGCTTCTGTGAAAAATGAGCGCGGTTTTCAAGGGAATTCGGTGAATTTTAAGTCAAACAGCTGTTTGCTTATCGTCCCGCGGCCTCTTGCACAACTTGCCTCTTACGTCAAAAACAAACTTATCGTCTAATTTTAAAAATCTTTCCCAAAGAAATTTTTTGTCTCCTCTACCGACCATTAAAAAGTTTAATGTTATTTTTAGGATTGCGACGCGTAAAAATAAATCGGGAAAATTTGAAAATATTCTCTGGCGACCCCGCGTGGTTTATATTCGATCGTTGGTGGGAAATTATTTTCTGTCGCGAGAGGAAATTTACGATATTGGCTTGGAGATTAAATCGAAACCTTAGATGGGGAGTGGAAAACAATTCCGACTACGCAATTCAACTCGTTTGGTAATCTCTATTTGATGTCTCCCTCTGATGCTGACCGCTAAAACCATCCCGCGATTTTATGATGAAACCTTTTCCGTCCCACCAGAATCAAAGCGATTACGATAGATCGATCGAAAGGAAACGAGTTTTATGTTCGAAACATTTGAAATATCGTAAAATTCCGGAATGGTGATGATTGAAGCGAATTAATTTGCTGTTGACGATGATGAAAGGCTGTTCGTTGTATTTTGCAATAAGAAATCAGAGAGATTTCCTAATTAATACGTTTCTCAATGGAAACGCGATTTTGACGTTCCAGAAATTTTCTTGTTCAATTTAGTAATCCGTGAAATCTTTGAGTGAAGCTTCAAGGTCGCCTCGACGTACTCAGATTTTCCGATTGACTGATTTCCTCTCCAGGGTTCGGCTTTGTTTATTTAGATGAATATACGACTCGCGTGTATAGCTTAATTGAACTCCGATCGGTTCGAGTTCTCGACAGTGACTGAAGAACGATTTTTCTTCTCGAAACTAAATCGCGTTCGCCGTTCAATTAAAGCGAAATTCAGAAATCAAACTAAAAATTTTCACACATTTTTTCCGTGCTTTATACACGCTCGCGAGACATTCTCTCAGTCGTTTTCCTCTTCGCGTTTAATAATTTTCCCGCAAACTTCGGCTCGAGCCAGAATATAAATCGCAGCGAGCGATGAGCGAAAAGCAAGAAAAAACTTTTTTGTTTATTTGTTCATGACACGAGTTTACTTCGAATTGTGTGTTGTTTTTTTCTGCTCCATCTTATCTACTTTCGGGCAATATTTTTCAAGAAGTAGCTTCAATGAAATCATTTTCTATTTCAAGATTTTTTCAATAAACTTTCCGATAAAATGTACTGCGAGCGATAACTCCGCGGGTGTTTAGAATCGACCGTGAACGTGATCGTCGTGACATCACCAGCGTGGATTTTCCTAACCAAATTAACCGATTTTCTCTCGCCAGCAGCGACGTTGGTTTTTCCTTCCACCCCCAACGCAAATCTCGTCGAGTCTTTAATTCTAACCAAAGTTTGACATCATCTCTCTCGTCTTCGTTCGGTTTCACAGAACTGTGATTTCACTGTGGTTTGGCTTGAGCATCGTTCTTTCGACCCCGGATTTCTCCAGTTTATGTCACGATAAAAATTCCGCTTGTGATGTGGCTTCGACTAACATTTAATATCTCACATCATGTCACTTGAACCGCAAAGCTTTTTTTAATAAGAAAACTTGTTTCAGTTGTTGGAGTGATAAGAAAGAACTTTCGGACGTTGCGCAATGTGTTCAGATTAAATGATTGTAGAAGAAATATTTACTCCAATAAAAAGCGGCTTGTTACGTAATTGCAAAAGTGAGGAAGTAAATAACATCTACTCAAGTGATTAAGCGCAATAGAACGACATTCACGTTGTCACGTCCACGAATCAATAAAGTGACATTTCGTCGTTAGTCGAATGATAAATGTTTGTTAATTTATTTGTTGATGTCACTTCATTCGTTTTTGCGTGGAATGGAAGAAGTGCGCGAAGGAAACTTGCCCGAGCGTTAAGCAATTTTCATCAGCGAAACAAAAACTTAAAACAAAATATTCATCAGCGAAAATGAAGAGTGAGGGAACGAGTCGGGTGGGATGATGTGATGCTTCACAGCAATTTGTATCAATTTTAATATTTCTTCATTAGATCTCGAGCGAGCAACGCTTTTCCCTTCAATGAAAATTATTTGAAAAATTCTGCAACATTTCTCAAACGTTTTACCTCATCCCAAAAGAAACGGAGCTCTCGCTCCTTTTTACCGCTTAATGAAAACTCTTCATCTGTCACCGGTTGGTCTTGTTCTCATCGCAAGGAGATCGGGGGTAGGGGGAGGAAAGATTCATTCTTTTGCCGGTTTCATCTTCATTAAAAATAATAATAATTTCTTCCCTCTAAGGCGTGCAATCAAACGAGAGAAGTTTACCGCCACAAAAGAAAATGAAAGAGAAGAGAAGAAGCATTCCCTCGCGGAAATTTTCAATTATTTACAATTTATCTGTGTTCATCTGGCTCTCGACATGGACACAAGGAGAAAATTCTTTTATTTCTTTTGATGAATTACGCAAATTACTCTGCTTGTCTTCATCTTGCCCCCGGAGTAAAACTTGAACAGCGACTTAAAGAATGCGATTCTGTTTGCTCAACTTCTCTCCGCTGCTTAAGCAAGGCGAAGTTATTTATTTGACTAAATGAATTGCACACTAATTTGTGCAGTTCATTCCTTGACTGAATCAACAAATTTGTGCAAAATGTAAGGGAACGAGCACAAGCAAATTGAATCATCTGTCAACATTCGCACTACATTCAAAAATAGATAGTCGGGCACTCAAGTGACCAGCGGTCGCTTCAATGTCAACAATTTTCCAGTCAGAATTACAAATGACATCACTTAGATGAGGCGAGATATTCAAGTTCACAGAGACTTTAAATATTGTTGTCAAAAGATTTAGTGAAAACTTTCAATGTTTTTAAACGAAATTTCCACTAAATCACTCGACAATCGACGACGACATTTTGTTTATTTCTCCTCCATCAGCTGTCCGTCAAAATAAGAAATACGAGCTTCGACTCTCTGCTCGCCAATTCCTCTCATTTGACTAATTAGGTTTCTGACTTAATTACACCTCCAAAAATAATCAAAAAATATTTGAGATAATTTTCTAATTTTAAGTTTTTACAATTTTCTTTTCCTCCGGGGATTTTTTTTTCTCTCTTGTAATTAGTCGAGTGTCTACAATTTATCGAGACTGCTCATTGTCAGTCCCATCGGGAGTCAGATTTACGACTGTCAAGTGCAGTTTGCGCTAAGCTCGAATTATTCACAATTTAGCTCAATTAGCGAAAGAAAGTTTCACGGTGAGAAAATTGATTCCCGCTCGAGTCGCAAACGAAACGATAGCCGTTCAGATCGATGATTGCACGAGTCAGAGAGACATAAAAATATTAAAGTTTATGACTTTTGGCATGTAAATCGTTCTTTGCTCCCCTCAAAGCAAATGCTGCAGTTAAAAATTATAATTTCGAGAAAACAAAACCGCGGAATTGAAAAAATAATAAAACGTCGAATGACATCAGAGCTCGTTGCGTTTTCTCTTATTCCCTCTCGGTTTATAAATCCATCAAATGATAAACATCCTGTCTAAATAATATTAAAAAAAACTGCACAACGTTTTGATCGTCGAGGAAAAATGAAAATCGAATCTGTCAGTCGATATCAGACGCGAACGGGAAAAACTGCACAGCCGGGAAAGTCAATAAAATGAGTTGGAAAATTTGATTAAACGACTGCGGAATAAATTCAGAAAAACCGTCGGATCGAAAATAATAGAAAATAAATCAAAATTAATTGGATTCCGAGGGAAATCTCTTTTGCTCGAGCGTCATCCTCCGCCCACGATATCTTACGAACTCTTCTCTCGCGTTCTGAAGCAAGGATAAGAAAAACTGAAATTAAAACATAAATTTCACCAAGTTTGCTCGACTAAAATTATTTTTCATTATCAGTCGTTGCAGATTTCTTCCTTTAACCGTCAAGAGAAATTATCGAGCGAGCTCTATAATCTTTCATGGCACAGAAATGAGAAATTAATTAACTTTTTAAGATAGAATTTCACTCGAGTAGTCCGCGAGAGCTTAAACAAAATGTTTCACGTCAGACAACATAAAATTACAAGACGCGCGAGGCGGAGGGGAAAGAAAAACTTTTCAATTTCACAATTCTTTCTGTGATGTTTTGAAAGTTGAGGATTTAAGTTGTTACTCGTCGGAGTAAAACGATACATTTTTGCGATTTGTTGGTTTCTTCTTCTGCTTCTGTAACTTCTTTCCCTGCTCATCCGACGAAATAAAAAACTTTTGTTTCAAGAATGAGCAAAGCACTTTTTTTTAATTCAAGGAGTTTGATAGAGAATTCAATTTGAAGATGAAAAATTGGTTGTGGACATGGATCGTCATAAAACTCGGACAAGGAAAAATTAAAAGCAGAAAAGTTTATCCGGAGATTTCCTTGATCACGTCTTGCATTACATCAACTTTTTGCCTTCAACTCCCAAGCAACAGCATGTTGCAAAGAAAGTAGAAAATTCATTAAAGAATTCTCTCGAGCATGAAACAGTTTCGTGTTTAATGAAAAAAGTTATTTCTCCGATAGTTTCCTTTCGTTTGCTTCAGGATGACAAAGTAGAGAACAATCAGTTCGAACATTCGATTGACACCTTAGACATCTAACATCTCGATTGCTGTCAAAAGGTAAACAATAAATGATTTGTTGTACAATTTTAATCGTTTACGACATTGTACATTTTATAAATGAAAAACTTGGAAACATTAGCGCAGAAATTTGTTTCTGATAAAAACATCAACTCGCCTTTTCTTCTTAAAAAGAAATTTCAAAAAAAATGCTCAGGTACATTAATTTTCATTTCGTCACATTGTGATTTATAACTCGGCTGATTTATTTTCGAGATCCGGGCGGTTTAGTCGTTGCGGTCACGGGAGCAATTTTCACTTAATTTTCACGCGACAAATAAAAGTAAAACTTTTGCTCACCTTAAAGTCCGAAAGCGATGCCATTAAGTCATCCAGCTCCTTCGTTGCAGTCGATGCATTATGGGATCCCTGCAAGGCTGGTGATGCGTGACTCAGCGAACTTTGCGTATGGGCTGTTGAATAAAAATAAAATAAACAAAAATTAAGTTGAGTTGAGTTATTCAGCGCGAGATTTTTTTGGATTTTCACGGTCGAGTTTTTGGGGAGGATGTTTGATGGATTTTCAGTGATTTTCAGCGTAATAAAATCGAACAAAAACAGTTTAAATCGAAAGAAAAACAGAAAACTTTTGAGCTTTCACGTTTTTGCCCCTTCAAGTTATGTAGAAACTTTTTTGTTTCGATTTTCACGTTTTTCATTCACAGTTTCTTACTCACATTGACTAGGAGTTCCGGAGACACGTTCCGTCGTTGTTTCACGTACAGTAATAGTAACATGCCGTCCTGACTTGGGCTTTCCATCAGCGCTTTCGTGTGGCACAGCGTAAACAGGACTCGAGCTACGAGCATTGCTCAATTCATCGAGCAAGCTGTCGACCGATGGTCGTTGAATTTGATCGATAATGTCTCTCGACAAGCCCGGACTCGACGAACCGTTCAACGGAGCTGCAGCGTTTGATTGAATGACGTCTACAAAGATTTTTTTTACTGTCAGAATGTTGTACAACAAACCACAAATACGACATGTCAAACTCACGTTTCTTCTCAATTCCGCTTCCGTAGCGTGCATTGCTAAGGTCTTGCAGCAATGAATCGAGTTCGCTTAAATTTCCACTTGTTGCCGATCCATTGCCATTCGTGTAAAGTGCTTTCTGTGGTGCTGACGTTCGAGGCAAAGAGTTGAAAGTCGGCGAAGCTGACGTCTGACGTGTGCTGTTATTATTGTAAGCACCACTGGGCGATGTCGTGTTCTCGAAAGTCGAGCCGTTCTAAAGAAATTTTCAATGAAAAAAAAGTTTAAGTCAAGTTTTCTGGCCTCAGCAAAAAGGAAAACAAAAAACAGAAAAACTCGCGGGCGTTTTAAAAAGTTAAAACAATCAACATGGTGCGAAATGTCATCGCGTACACAACCAGAGCAGTGACGACGGGTGCCGTGCTGCGCTCTTGCTGCCCTCCGCTTTGGCATCAACTTGAAAATGTCTTGCGGCGAAATTTCCGTCCGTTTCAACACCGTCAGTCGAGCAACGAGAAAAACATAAACACATTAAGTGGAAATGCGATGGAAATTCACTGCACCACAGAAAAAAAAGAATGTTGTAGTAAAAAATAAATTCCAATCACATTCCCCGTCTGAGTCCAAATGCAAAACAATATTATTAAATTCCCTCGATGATGATTTCTAGTCGGTCGGGTCAGTATCAAAAAAACATTTCCAATTTTTCATAATTTTCTATTCGCCTTCTCGAACTTGAATCGATGCCAACGCACGATGGAAACGATATTCTTGAGTCTGAGAGATGAAAAATAAAAGATCCGCTTCGGATCTTTCATGAGAAGTCTCTCGAGTTTTTCACAATAATTTTCATTTTCTTCTTCACTTGAGTTTCGAGTTCGTAGCGTGTGCAAACGCACCACAAACACATTTCGCCGCAAATCTCGCGAGGAAGATGCGGGCCAAACGTAACTCGGATGATTCATTGGCAACACTCACCTGCGGTTCCTTTCTTCTCGCGCCTTTCAGCAGACCATAGCCTGAAGTTCCATTAGCCGTTCCATTTACGGAATTTAAGTGCGATCCGGGCACATTATTTTGAAGGTCAGCGAGGAGAGCGTCTGCAAAAAAGAAAATTCGTTTAATAATCAAACTCCGATTTTATGAAACTTTATCATTTCTATTCGATCTTCTGAGTTGAATAATGGACAACCGCACATCGGTGGTGTCGTTAAGGCGAGCTCGAATTTGGCTCTCGGTCCAGATACGGAGGTCGATTGAGATGGCGAGTTATTGAGCATATTAAAGAATCATTTTCGGTCAAGTGATATCCGGCTTAGCAGTTTTGAACAGTAGCCAATCGAAAAAATAATCTTAATTGACCGGAGATTGGACTTGTGGGACCTTTGGGAATTCCCGATGATTAAACAAATGTGCAACTCGTACCGAGATCGTTTTGAAGACTTTCATATGAAACTTCACTTGAATTCTGAGAAGTCTTCATGACTCTTCTGAAAATGTCTTCTGTTTGCTTTAGGCTGAGGCTAATTACGTTTCACTTTTCAATCTCAGTATCCGCCCTCGCACTCGCGTTAATTATCTTCCAAAATGTTCACGCAAAATAACCGAGAAATTTACCGCTCTCGTGGAGTGTTTCGCGTCGGGCAATTAAAACTTTTCTGACTCCAGAGCTTTATCCGAAATGGATCGTGTTTACGGTTTAGAGGGAGGAGGTCGAGCTTCAATTATTATGCAAATTTTTCGATTGTTACTCCCCGCGATGGGACGATTTGTTAATTAAAAGAAAAGAGCGACGAACGTTTGAAGCGCCACGAAATGACTCAAGTTAGTGACTAAAGTTCCATTCGCCTGATGATGTTTTCACTCCACTCGCTTATGGAATTAAAGTGCGCGACTTTTCGCTCATTTGTTATCCAACACAGACTTAATTTACTCATGTTTCTTACACAAACTCTGACGTGTGACGCAAAAAATTCCAGCGACCCGATGAGTTTCACGACAACAACGACGACATTGAAGAAGAAGGAAGAGTCAGAAGCATGTGTCACATACACACGAGTCGTTTTTCATTTGCAATTACATACGATAAAGATAAGGAGCAGCTGATAAGTCGGAAATGTTTTCTCATTCTTATCTCAGTCGAAGAGCAAAACAAAAAGCGCTTTTTGATTGCCAGAAAAACAAGAAAATTTCGAGACATGGAGAAGAATGTTTCTGGCGCGCTCCTAATGACTCTTCAGTGCTTCAGTGTTCTTATCGACAATCTTAAGCTTCGATCAAGTCCGAGAGCAATTTGCTGGTCAATTAATTAAATGCTTCTCGCTTATCAGCCGCTTGGCATCACACATGCTCCATTTGACGACGACGTTAGAGAAGATTCATGTTCTGCAGAGATTGTTGGCCAACTCATTAAGGAACTGACTGCCGCCCCGCGATAAGGAAACTAATTTTTCTTGAAAATTCGTCGAACAATTTCTCCTCGTCTTCTTCTTTTGCATTCCGCCTAATTTGACTTCGGAAAGTTGGCGCCGCTGGTTCGCGATCAAACTTTTGTTCTGCGACATATCTTGATTCCAGTTACTCTCCTTCTCTCTTTTGGTTTTTTTTTCCGGAAAACAACAAGAAATAATCAAAATAAGAAAAGGAAAAACATTTTCTCGTTGGACGTGAGAAAAATGAAAACAGTGAAACCTTCACCGACTGAGGCAGTAAGAAACTTGCGCCGCGACTGTAGTTTCACACATATTGACTAATTGCGCCACAAAACCTGAACTCACTCAAATAGTTCTCAAACTTCCCAACTGGCTTTGCTTCGTACTCGATCGTGCTAGTCGTGGTTTCCACAAACTTTCCCATTATCGTCTCTTTTCAAATTTGAAATTAACTCGCGATATCGACGCGCAACGCGTTATGATGAATCGAACGAACACACTGGCCACTTGTTTGTCTTGAAAATCTTTTTTCTTTCCCTCCCGACCGAGTTTCTCTCGCGAAAATGAGACTTTTCCTCTGCTTATTTTTAAATCTTCGACCAGAGCCGACTCGACTTGATGTGATTTCACAATCGACAACACACCCGCGCACACGAATCACTTCAAGCACTTTTCATCCATTTTCACGGGAAGATTATTTTATTGCCACGTCGATCTACTTTTTCATTCCCACTGCGCCCTTTCTCGAATCGTCATATTAGCCTCATCGAGTGCTCCAATTAAGAACGTTCATCAATTGAGCGAACTGTAGTCAAGTGTTTCAACACTTCGATGGAACTCAATTAACTGCATTTCAAGAGATGACTCGGTGAAAGAGAGGCGTAAAACATCATCAAAGAGATGATAAACAATCTGGAGGCGAGAAAATGAAAACTTGCAACAACAACCGCGAGTATTTCCAACAGTCGTGGTACTATGGAAATTGAAGGGTGGAATTTGAAAGCGATTGACATTGCCCTCAAGAAAAATCAAAGTTATAGATAAATAAATTTGCTTATCGCGCTTTTCTCCGTTGAATGAATTTTATTAGTTCGCCATTTTCTACCTAATCTTCCATTTCAACCCTTTAATTGCTCGTTGTGCTCCCTGCTCGTGCCCGCAAACCGCGAAATCAGCAAAATATCTGAAAGGGAGAGGACCGAACGATAAGAGGAGCAACGAAAAATTCGCCATTGTTACTGCAGATTTACTGCCATTGTCCAACAATTCCGTTTAACGGTGAGAGTGAAAATCTGCATAAAGTCGTTGCCGTCATCGATGAAGTTTTCCATTACAGTAAAAGCGACAAACAAAAAAGTTTTCCATCAAAAACGATAAGAAGCTTTTAATTAATGCGAACTTGAAAGAAGAGCTGAACGTAGCAGAAAAAGTTTTCTCCTCTTCAGATCTTTAGTTTCGCAATAAGTTTCCTTTTTCAACCCCCATCGCAGTTTTTGACCTTCGACGTGAACTGCTGCGATGTTTTATATCTCAAGCGCACTTGAAGTTGCTGTCGTAAACATGAAACGAAAGGCAGCAGGTACGCGATGCACTTGAGAATGTCTGATGGAAGTAGCTTCAGGGTGGATGACATCGCTGATGATGCTTTATAACTTTTAGTGCATTTTTCATGACGTTGAGTGTTCGTATCGCTTACATGAATCGCTCCGAGGCTCAACACCAGACGAATGCAAATAACAAACTCAATTCTTCATCTCTCTGCTCGGAGGCTTCCCTTGTCCAACACAGTGGGGCGAGCATGAGAACGATGATGTAATCAAATCTGCATAAATAAAACAAACGACGACGACAAAAACAAGTCGTCGTAAAAGTTTTTTTTTCGTGGAAGCACGAGCAAATATCGCGTTGGCATCTCAATGCTCGACGGCCTTCAAGCGACAAAGTTTTAAAGAAACAGTGACGACGAAAGTTTGGTGATTTCATCACAGAACGTGCATAAAAAGCAAAGCACGAAGAAGAATTTTACTGCTAAGTTGACCGGTTCGGTCTTCTTAAATGGTCGAAACATTCTTCTTTGCCGCTTAAACTCAACAATTTCGTTTTCAACTTTGTCGCTTTAAATTTTATGTTCGCGGTAGACAGTAACAATACAAAGTAATCAAGCATGACGATTCCCTCGCGACAACCAACAAATTGACGTTGATTATTCGTGGCTTCATCGGCTTGCCATCAAAAAAAAAATAACCAGCGAGGAACCGCCATCACTCGATTCAATTAATTTCAATTCATTAGATTTTTATGCTTCACATCCGAACGACAGCGACACATTTTGTTCGCAATCAACGAAATCGAACTTCCAAATATTTGATGTAGAAAGCAAACTTTTTAATCAAGAGCGGCCGGAGAATGAAAACAAATTTTAATAATTTTCAATTTAAATGTTTGCTAGCGTCGGCCGATAGATTCATGTTTGAATATCAAATCTGTTTGTCGATATTTCACAATCGCAGCGTTATTTATGGCTAGTAAGTGGCGTTGTGATGATCATTTAATAGCTTTTCCGATTCTGCAAGCTTTGAAAACTTTTTCCCCGCTCGCCGGACGAAAATTCTTAATCTCACGATCCGAACATTCACTAAAAACATTTTGTGCACCATGTGTTACTTACACACGACGTTGTTTTCATTCATTCAATTCCATTGCCTCTAAATGGCCAAAACGACCTGAACGTCGAAGCCTACACGTCTAATAAGCTCTATTTGGGATTAGAGTGAGAGAGTAAGCACAAACATTAGCGAACGGAATGGAATTTTTAAATCGACGTCATTGAAGCTTAAACGGGAGATCATCATTGCTCCACTGATTTCTCCAACTGGTGGAAAATCTTTTTGTTTCTTCTATTTTTAAATGTCGATCGCTTAAAACCGTCTGAGTCGCTTGATCTTGCTCTCAACCCCCGGAAGGTTAACCAATAAAATCTCATTTTCTTAAAAATAGAAAAACGTTTCTGCACTTGAACAAACAACTTGGGAAAACCTGTCCAGATGCTGAATGAAAGTTTTCCGATTTCGGGATAGAAATTAATTATTTATAACTTAGAAAGTTCAACTAAAGGAAAACAAAATTTTCCTGCTCGAAAAAGGTTGACAGTGTGGGTGAGAGAGGACGCAGATATCGATGGCAAAGATTAATTTATCCTCAGGGAATATAGCCGTTCTTTAGTTTACCTGGTAACTTCATCATTTTCAATCGAGAGCAGGAAAAGCGATGAAAATTTTCACTTATATGAACAGCAAATTAATTATGAATCACTCAAAGCGAGCACTGAAGCACGAGAGGAAGAAAATTCCTCGCTGATTTTTCCCTTTAAGAGAAATTTTCCGACACGAAAAATAAACTTTGATCCTGTACGAATCACTTGGCACAATTCTTTTCTCGATATGATGACAATAACACAGCAATTTTGCACGAAAATCGAACAGTTGCAGTGATTTCTTTTCGAATCCGAGCAATTGGAAAACCAAACAACACGTTATAGTGGTTTACGATTGAATGGAAGACTCAGGCAAGATGTTGGACATGGAGAACATCAAGACTGGAGAAGCGTGAGTGAGAGAAGGCAAAAGCAACACCACATTTAAATCGACAACTACACAAAGAATCGAACACTACCAGCAAAAATCCATAGAAAAATCGTTTGGAAGATCCAACATGTTGCTGCAACTGAATGTGCGGTATGTCGAATTCTTCGAGTAATGGCAATATTTATCAATAATTCAAGCCCTTCTGTCTCATAGATTACATTCAATCAATGCTCTTATTGAATAATGAAGCATCGCTTGTTGCCTCTCTCGTAATGAAACATTTCGAGAATGACGTAATCGCAACTAAACCTCGGCCTCGCACACATTAAACAACAACGATTCTCTTTCTGAATGTTAAATTTCATTCCGCTTGGTGTGTTGTTCGTGGCGTGGATCTGGACGGCCGGTTTTGTTTACACTTGCCTCGCACACATGTTTCTCGAATGCGAGCGCAAAAATACACAAAACTGTGAGATTTATTAAAATGCTTTAATGTGCACACGCGAGAAGCGCTATTTGATGATGAATGAAAAATTCAAAAGTTTTTTTTAAAAGAATATCCCAAAGTTCATCATCTCATTAATGAATCATTTTTATGGACAAAGAGAAGAGAAGACTGAAACTGAAGCGTCGTGGTCATAAATCTGCACAAAGCTCACATATCAAGAAGTTCACAAAGTTATGTAGAATCTCGGATAGATGCTGTTACATTGTAAAATTTTAATGATGGGATCGGGGAATAACGAGTTTATCACAGCTGCTTCATTATCACGCACTGAGAGATTTTTTTGATATAATTACATGAGAGAAAAGCATCTCCATTGCATTATAAATATTTGTATTTTGAGCTGCGAAAAGTCAAGTCTCAAGTCGAGACACGAACCTCATTGCATTTATACAGTGGAAGTTGCCTAATATGAACCGAAGGCTTTTGATGTGTTAATTTGCTTTGTATAATATTGATTTAGCATATCACGGGAAAGGTGGTTACGAAATATTTTTGTAGTCACTTACAGCCGGGCGCAAATCCTCTCTCTTTCAAGGCACATCTATACGGCGTTCGGTTATCGAAAGGATCAATTCTTCCGAAGCAATAATCCGTTCTGTCCATAATTTATCTCGTTACGAGCACAATTTATTATCATTAATTTTTCAAGAACTTTTTCTCTTCTTCACATCAGATGGTCTCTTCCTCTTAATGTACGATTTGTCTTGTAACGTTAAACTGCACTTTATGTTTCACTTCGTCTCTTCCACTCCTGATTCCAACAAGCTTCTCTTATCACTTAAATTTATGATGATTGTCTGGCTATTAATATGGAACCAAAAGTCGAGAATGAGTTTTTCTCTCAAACACATGTCGCGCGTTGATAATCGAAATGAAAATGAATGGAAATGTTGTTTCTTTCATCTACGAGTTTGCAGGGGCGATTTAAAGTAATGAAACGCAAGAATTTCTTTTAGCTTCTGTTTACATAAATTGTCAAGCTTGACTTAGTTCAGGAATAGTTCCTTCTTCAATCTATTTGTTGCCTTCATGTGGGCTTACGTCGAATTCTCTTTGCGGATTAACTTGCCAACGACCTGTCGCTAACAGCAAGTGCATTTGTAACTGAGTTTTGTCCGGTGGGGAACTGCATCGCCTACATTTGGCATGAAATTTCGATTGTTTTGCATCGTTAAATGTTGAATTTTCCACGCTCCCGTCCACATATCATTCGGTGCTCATAAAACAGTAATTGAAGCCAAAGGCCACCTCGCAATGATGAAACAAAAAAATCTTCTCCGCGATGAGAGACAGAGCAGGAGTATTCATCACATGTTCATCAGGCAATGAGCGCAGGAAGATGGAAATAACGTGATGAGTCAAAGCGTTTCAAGTAATTGGATACTCGAATTGTTATTTTTTATTCTGTTTTAATAGGAAACATCGTGGAGCGCAAGATGGAAAATCTTCTCTCTCCTGATGACTACCCAAGAAAAATCTCATAAATTCGTCAAGTTTTCAAGTGGAATTAGCGTTGGCGAAAGAACAAAGGCCGCTCAACGCTTTTCACGATGTCGTAATGGCGATGACGTGCCGTTCAACCGTAAAGTGAACGAAATTCATTGCATGTCATAAAAACACTTTCGAATCATCTGAAGATTCGGACGTTTTCCCGACGCCATCCTGCGCTGATTGTGTGAAAATGACATGCCATAAACTGCCCATTCAATTTCTTCCACTTCCCACTTTCGCTCTTAATGGCGACACACGATGAGAAATAATTTTTCCGTATTTTTAGATCGCGATCATCAACAACATCGCCGTGCGTCCCCGTCGAGAATTACCTCGATGAACCTTTTTCCACATAACGAACTGGATGACGTAAGAAGCATTAACTCGTTCGCGGGAAATTGCAAAAATCATAAAACAATTTGCTAGATTAACAATCAAAGTCGATTGGGTGTGCACGGAGCCTCATTAAGGTCAAAGGATCATCATCATCAATTATAATAAACGAAAGGGTTCACCTCAACATGCATTGGCAACAACATGTGGTTGATGTTCACGCGGAAAATCTGTTCATTTATCTATTTTTGCTCGCGATAATAAAAAAAATTCGTTTGTACACAAAAACATCATCACGAACTGCCCACCGGGCTTTCTCATTCAGGCGATAAAAATAACGAAAAGTTAAACAAGTAAAGTTTGACTAATATAACAAATTTGATGATTCAATTTCGGCGGGCGATGTAAATGTTTACGTTAGAGTGTGATTGAAACGTATTATATTTCGATCGTACGAAGCGCACACTTTCATCGTTCTCATTCCCTGGCATCAATCAATTGACAAAGAGTGTAGAAAAGGCAAGTTTTCTCAGAATGATTTAATCGACATTGCACTATGCAGTTGAAGGTCGTTGGACTTGATCGCGAATTATTTGGCAGAGTTTCTCAACCTTTGGTATGAAAAACTAAACGTTAGAGTATCGCATTCGACTGTTACATCCACTTCGATTAATCGTTTAAGCATGAGCCAACATAACTTTAATTGAAATGCCGAGCGCCTTATTTGGCAAGCGAATTTGGAATGATTAACGATTATCTTTCTCTTCGCTAAGCTGCTTCGACATTCCAACAAAGTCAAGCGAGCGAACGAATGCCAGATGATGATAAGATTGTATTCCCATCTCAAGCTTGCGTCACTTTTGGTAAACATCGACGCTATTGTTTTAGTCTTTGCCTGCCCGCTCTCGATATACTCGAGTTTCCATTCATTTTCAATTTTCCTGATGGCTAGCAGCTTGAAACATTCACTTAATTGCTTCGTTATGAATTCACATTTTACCACTAATAACTTTTCCTCTTGTCGCATGAAAAAATCTCTTCTCGACCTAAGAATTTGTTTTTATTTACAAGTCTCCGCGTTGCGGAATCTTTCTTGTTAAAAATAGCGATCGATGGCACTTTAGTGGCAAGAACGAGTTTCTTGCGTGTAGTTTTCTCAACTAATAACTGCTATCTAACAAACAAACTTATTCAACGTTCTCCACGCGCGAGAATCTTCACGAAAATCTTTGGAACTCAGTAAAGAAGCGACGAAAAAAAATGAGAAACAGAAATCTCGTCAGCGTTCGAACTTTTCAATGCGACAACAAACTCAAAACTGAATTGACTGGCATCGTGAAGGAAAAAAAAGAGATAGAGGAAAAAATATTTAAGTAACGAGGGTTGAGGAACTAAATGTGGGAAGAAGTATGAGAATTTCATTCGATGGAAAATCCATTTTCAAGTCTTTAAGTTTCTTACTGACCTGTTTGTATATTGAGTCAATGATCCTATGCGTAGACTCAAGCGATTCTTCACCATGCCGCTTATAAAGCAAACGAAACATAAAGCCAAGCAAAGGAAAAAGCGATAGCAGAAAAATAAGAGTCGAAATATCGTGAATCTTTTCTTAGCAAGTTTCTTCAAACATCGCGACGCCGAACTGATGTTTCTTGATGTTTTATTTGTGGAATCATCACAATATCTAAATTTACTTATTTTTTAGCCGAAGACAACTGAGCGAAAGACAAACAACGACGTCATGTTCAGTGATAATATTTATGGTGCTAAAATATTCGACCCAATCTCACGACCGAAGACACACCGTATTTCTTTTATGATTGTGATGTGAATGTGTTTTTAAAGGTGAGCGGGATCAAGCACAACTTTCTGATTATTGATATTGCGTACGACAAAAATAAACATCAAAGTGGAACTCGTTGCCCGTCAACGCAGCTTACGGCATGAATAAATTCTCGAAGTTAATTGACAACACTTAAAACATTTCGATGTTGCACAACTCTCAGAACGAAATTCTCAGTCGTAGTAATGCGCAACATCGACGAGAGATGAATCATGTGAGGATTAATTAAGTGAGTCGAGATGAAAAGCATTCTGAGAGTGTTTTCATTCTTTCTTAAGAAGCTACTTCGATCGTCACGAACGAAAGTAAAAATTTTATGTGACGATGGTGATGAGAGACTTTCGAGTATTTTCATGGCAATAGTGATTTACTGATTGTTGTCTCTTCGTTTATGTCAAGTGTAAACATTTTTCTGGTATTTCGATGCCACCTGTTTACTTTGAAACATGGAATGATACTCTTCAAATACGCGAAGACTGAAATGACTGAGTCAACGAATTATGGTTCGACGATTATCCCAACGTTATTAAGTTTCATTGTTGAATGATACTATAAAATCAATTGTTTATTGGTCGCTTGAGCTTTGCGGCTAATTTGCTCTAGAGTGGGAGCGATTTGAAATGAATAACATTTCGTCAATTTTCTTATTGGCAAACAGGAAAGTATCCAGTTCCCGACGATTCATTTTTCGCAAAATCGAATTTGAACTGCTACGTGGCAAAGAATATCAAAACCTTTGAAACGTCAACTCACCCAAGTCATCCATTTCTCTTTCCTCGTCGATAAATGTTAATTTTTTTCGATTGTAATCTCTTATCACTTTCGTTTGTTGTTTTTATATGATATCTGCTTCAAACGACTTTCAACCACTAAACAAATAAGTTTTCTGGCAAATAATACTGACTTAGATGGAATGTATCACAAGTTTTTCGATTATGCGATAAGGAAACCGAAGATATCGGCGATATTTGATTATTTTAACATGAAGTAAACAGACTAATCCAAGTACACTGAGGTTTCGATTTTTTTTTCCGCGGATTTGAAATGTTGTAAATTTTAAAAGTCTACAAAAAAAGTCTACAAAGAAAAGTTCTCGTGACGAATAATTTGTTTTTATTTCTGTATTTGAAAGTTCTACCTCAAAATCTTTTCGTGTGTTGTTCAGTCATCGTTTACGGCTTAATACGAAATCAAGTTCACAGTCAATCTGTTTGTAATTATTCATATTCAATGGCTACTTCAAAAGTTCTGCCATCGTGCATTCCACTACCGCTTGAACCAGAAGAACTAGAAGAAATCGTATCAAAAGCAAAGGATTACGCTTTGATGAACGGAATTTGCATGCGGCCTAAAGCAAACTATAATCCAGATTCACTTCATGTAAGTCAAGTCGGAAATGATTTTCAAGGTCGCGAACTTAAGTGGGATTCAAAGTTATTTAAAGAAGAATCAAGCAGTGTCTAGTAAAATCAGAATCAAAAAGAACACGTAGTCAAATAATCTAATTTCAAAAAATATCGAATCATAACTAGTCGCTTAAATCAACTAAACATTGAAATGACTTGCAAATATTTCTATGACATCATTTGATAACAACGCTAATTACTCGCTCTTATCTAATTTCAGTTTGCTCCGTTTGTTCTCACTCCTTCACTTTATCCGCGAACGGAGTTTGAGAAAGCGATCAACTTACAAACCGTTATAAACAAATTAATTCATAAAGTCGCTCATGACGTAGAGTTCCTACGAGAAACTCTCGCCACAACAATTCAAGTCGACGAATTCACTGCTGCCTTGTTCGAGATATTTGAAAAGATTCTTGCAGAAGGCACTGCTCAGGTAAGAACGTATTGCTTATTCATATCTCACGACAATTCCTCGATCCCTCAATGCAAAATTCTGCAAAATTGCAATCTGTCCAAAACTCTAGGAAATCTCATTGGGGTTGATTCGCTCCGATACAATGCTAGAAACAAATAATCCGAAGCGATGTGGCACAAAATGTAATAGTGACTGTCACGATCGATTTTATTGCTGCGTTGCCATGGTCGAAGTGAATACAATTGCGTCTGGATTTGGGTGGCTGGGCCCGAGCTCAATGATGCTGCAAAGGTGCCGCTTAAACTTATTTGTTTCTGTTTGATTTATTCTGTTTACTTTTGTAAATAACTTAAAGTCCTATTTTATATTTGAACGCGAGTGCTCTTCCAACAAATCGTTCCAATCGTTCAAGGATCATCAACGCGCTTCACGATCGTCGTCGCTAATGTTGTTAACCAATCTCATTTGTCAATTCAAACTTTCTTCCTCTCTTCATTTTTGTTTTGTTTTGCAGAACTTAACTTTAGGTTTGCTGCGCTCAGATTATTTTAATACCGATCGAAACAAGATCCTCCAGGTTGAAATAAATACAATTGCCTCTTCCTTCGCGGGAGTTTCGTCTCAATTCACCAAGTTCTATAGGTAGAGATTGCTTTATCCGCATTTACGTATTATTGTCTAATCAGCAAAAATTTAGTTTCGGCTTTAATAATCATACAAAATTTTAGCGCAAACCATTTATATTATTTCAACATGCATTACACATCTCACAAACTGATCAACATGATTAGACACAAGTTAAAGGGCGGAATCATTGCATGAAAGCAATCGCCAAGTATTCCTCCACAAATCATTAACCCTTAGACATTCAATTGCACCAAACATTCTGTTCACGCTGCTTTTTGATCGTCCCGAGAAAACAATATTTTCGGCTTGCAATAAGCTAAGTAATTTTAAACGGGAGCGGAATTAGAAGACGAATATCTGAGAATCATGAAATGGTTGGCGTAATTGGAAAAGCACTCATTTTTATTTGTTGTTCGTTAATCGTCGATGGTTTAGGGAATTTTCATGAACGAAGTGACAAAATTGTGAATTGTATTTCTTTTTAGTTAACTTAATTTGTGAACTTTCTCTAGGCTGTCGTTGACTTTGCTTGATTTAGTTAATTGCATGATTTATGTTTAAGCTTTAAGCGATTATCTCACAGTTTTATAATATTTATGTTGATTTCCACAGTTACATTCTGAAAGAACTGGGACATGGCGATAAAATTGGGAACGTAAGTGTCTTATCAACGCTAATTGTGTTACGCAGTATTTCTATTAGTTCAATGAACACACTTTTCCCCTACAGTTACCTGAGAACAACGCCTTATCAGGATTGTGTGATGCAATGGTTGAATCATGGAAAATCATTGGCAATGCAGACGCAGCGATTTTGTTCATTATTGAAGACGTCACCTATAATATTTGTGATCAACGGTTTCATGAGTTTTATATTCGTGAGAAATATCCTCATATCAAAGTGATTAGAAAAACATTGACGGATATTGCAAATCACGGAAAACTTGGACCGAACAAAGAGTTATTCATTAAAGGAATTGCAGCTAGCGTCGTTTATTTCCGTGCTGGATACGAGCCTGGTCATTTCCATTCACAAAAGGAATGGGACGCAAGACTTCTTATTGAGAGATCAGCGGCGATTAAATGTCCATCAATTCATTATCATCTTGCTGGAACAAAGAAAGTCCAACAAGCACTGGCAGCTCCAGGAGTTCTTAAACGATTTTTGTCGGATGAAGACGAAATCAAACGTGTTAAAGATATTTTCACTGGTCTATATTCATTGGATAAGAATGAAGGCGGAGAAGAAGCTGTCAAAATGGTTCTGGAAAATCCCGAGGCTTATGTCATGAAGCCACAAAGAGAAGGTGGCGGAAACAATGTTTACGGATCTGATATTCCTCCGGTTCTAACAAAAATGAGTGAAGTTGAGCGATCAGCTTACATTCTCATGGACAGAATATCTCCACCAATCTCGAGAAGTTACATGATTCGACCTAATGGCGCTAATCCACCAGCAATCGTCGATATGGTCTCAGAGCTGGGAATTTTCGGAGCTATTATTGGATCAAAGGATAAAATTCTATACAACACTCAAGTTGGTCACATGTTAAGAACAAAAGTGGCGAGTGCAAATGAAGGTGGCGTTGCTGCAGGTCTTGGTGCCTTAGATTCAGTTTTCTTGACCGATGACTTTTAAATATTATTTCAAATATGATTTAAAATCAAAAATAAAATTGTTTATTGATGGAACTTAAAGCATTTAGCGTTTAGCAATCAAGAAAGCTCCCATTTCAAACTCAATTCCAGTGTGTTCTACAATCCAGTCAATATACTTCGTGACGTCTGTATAAACTCCAGGGTAAGGAGCAATGGCACAAGGCTTGAGTGACCATGAGACGATTCCGACTTGAATTCCGTCCACTAACAATGGACCTCCTGATGAATAAAAAAAAATTAAAGTTCAATTCTTTCGCAAAACAAATTATCACTCACCGCTATCTCCATTACCTTCAAAAATAAATTAAAAATTAATCAGTCAATTGCTCAATAAATAAATCAATCAACTTACATTCTGCTTTTCCCATTTCCGGAACACCTGCGCAGATATTCGTTCGATAAATGTTCAGACTCGAAGGACTTTCATCATGAGCTTTCTTGCAATCGGCATAAGAATAAATCTGCAACTCTACTTTTTGCAAAGTTTCACTGATAGGTCGCCCAGAAGCGAGAAATCCCCATCCAGCGACGGTCGTTGGTGTTCCAGTTGGATAGAATTTTCCTGGAAGTGCAAGTTTTACTGGTGATCCATGCAAGCCAACATCCAAAGGTCTCTGCAACTTAATTAATCCAATGTCATCTCTAATAGCGTTGCTGTTATAATCTTCGTGCGGAATGAACTTTTCAATCTGAGCGACGTTACGTCCCATCTCTCCCTGAACGAGTGTCGTAGTTGCATATTCGATTGTAGCACCTACTGGACTTCCAGTGATGCAGTGAGCAGCTGTAACAATCCAAAGATCGTTTAATAAACTTCCAGCGCATGATTGCATATTATTTCTTTGAAGTGAAACTAAGAAAGGAAATTCAGCAATGTTAGCGTCGGTGCCATTCACAATCTTTGGTGAAATTGAATTTCCATTGCAAGCGCAAATTTGAATCACAGCAAAAACTAAAGCAACTTTTAACTTCATGATTGAATGCTTCATTCCGATTGACTGAGCTGAATTGTCGCAATCGCAGTCTTTTAAACGGTCATTCGAGATTCTTAAGCGATAGCAATTGATTGAATTGTTTTGAAGACGGCGATTAAAAGGGATTCTAGAGCGAATCGAGATAAGATTAGAAGGGAAGTAAATTTAATATTTCTCCAAGTATATATTTATTTGAGCCAAAGGAATCAACGAGTCATTGATAAGATTATTGAGAAAATTCTAAGATTAGATAGAATTTATTTTCTTATTCTAATTTCCATTCCAAGGAAAACACTACACGAGCTTCATGATAAAAAATCTGAGTATCTTAATATTTCTTTAAAAAAAATAGAAAAAGACTTTCGTTATCGTCGTCAGAAGGCCACTTGAATTGGGAACAGCCCTAAGCAACCTTGTTATTCCAGAAGATGTGCTAAATTATACTCGCAAATTTTCTTATCTTTGTCAAAAGGCCAGCTTCTTAACACATTTAATTTATCTAGATTGCAAGCGGTAAACTACAGCAGTAAGCTGGTGACATATAAAAAATTTCTTTATTAGCTTTCTTGGCTTGTAAAATCTAAAAAGTGTTTTCCTTTTTAATAAATTTAAATCGCAAGAGGAAGAAAAAGAAAGCGTTATCACTGACATGTTGTTGATTTTTCCTGTTGTATAAAAAGCATTTTGAATGTGTAATGAGAATCATTCGTTTCACAGACTTTGAAGTGAAACTTTCAAAAGCTACAAAATTTGCAATGAATAGAGAAGCAAGTTGTTTGGAAAATTCAAATAAAAAATCTGAGTGGATACAGGCAAGCTTGGTTTTGTGCTTTAAACATATTTAAAATTAACAATTTTTCAGATTTCATGTAGTTTAATTGCGAATGCATCAGTTTTATCTTCTGGCATGGGATTGGGCTTCTCTGCGATAACACTCGAAGAACTGAAAAACAAGGAAAATCCACTTTATTTGGACGATGATCAGGCCAGTTGGTTTGGTAACAAAAAGTGACTTTGAATAATCATATCAAAAATAATCATCTCTTGTTTTGCAACAGCATCGATCAATCTTGTTGCAGCACCTCTCGGTGGAATCCTCTCAGCAACAATTCTGGATCAAATCGGAAGAAAGAATACACTAATTCTAATTAACATTTTCTCAATCGTCTCATGGAGTCTCATGTGCTTTTCAAGTTCGATAGACTTCGATAAAATGTTCATTCAAATCATGTTTGCTCGATTTCTTATTGGTGAGCTATTCCAAAAGGTTTAAAAACTGGTGATAATCTGAAAATCTCTCGGATTAGGTATTACGATTGGCCTCAGCAGTTCACCGGCAGCAGGTACGATATCGTCATTATTTCGATTTACAGAATAATCTTAGTTCTTATTTTCAGTTTATTCAGCAGAAATCGCGACTCCAAATTTAAGAGGACGATTAACAGTTCTTACCAGCTTGGCAATAGCTCTTGGTGTCTTGATGATTTATAGCTTGGGTTACTTCTTTCCGGTAAAATCAAGTTTCCTAATTGATTTCTGTTGAAAAATTTATAATTCCTATATTAATAGAGCGACTGGCGTCTCGTTAGTGGAATATCTGCAATATTTTGTAGTTTCGCGATGGTTCTAATCTTTTTTCTACCAGAGTCGCCCGCATGGTTGATAGCTCAAGGACGTACTGTCGAAGCTAGGAAATCCCTCATGCGCATAAGAGCAGTTAACAAAAATGGTATAAATGAGAATTTCCGTAAAATTTTAATAGAAATTAATTGCCGTCCTTATCAGAGTTTAACACAAATGCAGCAATTAACGAAGAAATCACTCGAATGCTGATTTTAAGTGCTTCGAAGTCAAACAACTCAAGTCCTGATGGTCTCTGGAAGTCATTGAAACGAGAAGAAGTTTACAAACCACTGGCAATCATTAATTGCTTCTTCGCCTTTCAGCAGTTTTCCGGGTCATTCGTTTTGATTGTTTATGCTACGCAGTTTGTTATCGAGGCAGGAGCAGGAATTGATAAATTCCTATGTACAGTTCTCATTGGATTGGCTCGTGTGACTGGCACAGCTATTCTTGCTTTCTTCATTCTCGATAAATTTGGACGAAGACCTCCTTCAATATTCTCAGGGATTGGTAAGTTCATTCAAGTTAAACTAATTTAATTTACAACAATTTTATTTTTTTAGGTATGACAATCTCGATGTTTGTGCTATCAGCTTATTCAACATTTGGTGATTTATTGCCTGCCCGCAGTTGGATGACAACGGTATTCTTACTTGCTTACATCATTTTTTCAACTTTCGGTTTCCTAACGATTCCATTTGCGATGCTTGCCGAACTGTTTCCTCTTCGAGTTCGTGGATTAACAGCAGGAATCACTGTGACATTCGCTTATATAACGTCTTTCATTGTTATCAAGGGTTATCCAACAATGCTTAGCTTTATGGGCAACGGAATGATTTTTCTTTTCTATGGTGTGATTTCTTTATTCGGAGCACTGTTCGTATACTTTTTTCTACCGGAGACCAAAGGGAAAACACTTCAAGAAATCGAAAACTTATTCAAATCAAGCAAAGTCTCTCAAAAGCAGCAATTTCCTAGTTAAACCATCTGAGCACGCCTTTTATCTTCTCTGTAGAGAATAAAATATTTCTTTAAGTTTATTGCATAATTAATTCAATGAAATCATCAAAAACCGGCTTGAATATTTTTTTTAACAAAATCTTCTAGAAAACATTTTTTATTTCTTGATTTAAGTTTTATTTAAATATATTGTCGATTTGTTGTTAGAAGTTATCACCAAAATCCACCATGTCCTCCATGGCCGTGATGTGCGTAGCCAAAACCGTGTGCGTAACCATAAGATGGATAAGCTATAATAAAATATTTTTAATTAAGATGCTTTCAGTCGTCAGATGTTTGAGTTACCTGGATAAATTGGAGCATGATAATAAACAGGTTGATGATAAACTGGGTACGCGTAGGCGTAAGGAGCTGAAAACATAATATATTTTATAAATGATCACACAATTTTCATTATTTTTCTTACAAGGATAGTAAACGTGTTTCTGTACGAAAGAAGGCTTTGGAGCAGCAAATGCTAGAGCCACCAAAGCAAAAAGTAAAATTGCAACTGCAGTTTTCATATTAAAATTTTTTATATTTGAGCACAATAAGAATTTTTGAAGTTAACCTTCTGAGATTGATCTCACAACTAAAATGTTTAAAACGAAAACAACTTTGAGGAAAAGAATATTTTTATGAAAACCAGTTGATTTAATCTTTTCTTCTTAATCGCGAGAAGCTTATTTGGCGCTAAATCATTTTGATTGTAGTGTTTCAAAAAGCTTTGGCGACGCACGTTTCTGTTAAAAATTTAAATTTTTCCCGCCGTTTTAGGGAGATACGAAGCTTCGTTTAGAAGTTCAAAATAGCAAAAGAAATGGGAAAGCGAGCTGCTGGATTCTTGATTTACCGTTTGGTGGAATCAACCGGTATCGAATATCTGTTACTCAAAGCGAGTTATGGAACAAAACATTGGACCCCACCAAAAGGTAATAAAATCACCGAAATTGCTGAAATTAAATTCACATTATAATTAAATTATGTTTTTTAGGTCACGTTGATCCTGGTGAAGATGATTTCACTACGGCACTACGTGAAACGAGAGAAGAAGCTGGATACACTGAGCAAGATTTGAAGATACATAAAGACTTCTCAAAAACGCTTAACTACAATGTCAAGGGAAAGCCGAAAGTTGTCGTTTATTGGCTTGCAGAACTAACATCCGATAGAGATCCAACGCTTTCCGATGAACACACTGATTTCAAGTTCCTTGTTAAAGATGATGTCAAGGATTTTTCGAATTTCCCCGACTTCCTTGAGATGCTCGATCATTTCGACTCTCAAATAAAATCTTTGCATAATTTGTCCAAATAAATTGGAATTGTGATAAAACTTTTAATTAAAATGTTTTTTTATTCAACAGAATGTTTGATGAGAGTACTTTTACATTGTATTACGTTAATCAATATTTTCCTCATCTATGCAAAATGAAGAGACTTTATTAGAGCGCCGCGAGATAAATAAAACATGGATAGTCGCTAATTCTAACAGGATTTATATTTCAGCTCGAGGACAGCAGAAGCTTAGAAAAGATCCTTAAAATGTTTTGTTTCCCAAATAGCAACGGAAATAAAGCTTCAATTAAAGGTCCCAGTGTTTATCGCTGCTGCTGATAAACGGGAATGTTTTGATTGTTGTCTGACTGAAGATTGAACGTCATTGGTTGTGTAATTTGCATTCCCGGTCCTTGCTGCTGTTGTTGTTGCTGCGGAGCCATCTGATGAGGATTATGCATCGCTCCAGGAGGAGATTGAAGGGACAGTCCTCCCATCATTTGATTCAGTTGCGGTTGCATGTTCGGGGGCATTTGCTGATTAGGATTTATTTGATAACTTGGCTGATGATGAATACCATTCTGTTGAGAAGGTGCTTGCTGATGTTGCGGGGGATAAATATGACCTAAAAATTTATAAAATTTATAAAATGTTTTGCTTGAATTTTTTTAAAAAGAAAATCATACCTGAAACTGGAATTTGTTGCGGTTGCTGTTGATTTTGTATTTGACCAGTCTGGGGTTGACCTTGCGGCATCATTCCAGGAGCATGAGTTGGTTGTTGATGAGGATTTTGAGGAAGTCCATTGGTCATCGGTTGATGCATCATTTGCTGTGGCATCATTTGATTTTGAGTGGTTGGTTGAAAGCTTCCTGGTCCAGCCTGTTGAGGTGGCATTTGAAAGCTTCCTGGCCCAGCTTGCTGAGGTGGCATTTGATAATTTGCAGGAGGAGCTGCAGAGTTAGGAGGGAACGGCATCCCTTGACCAGGCATTTGCATCATTCCTGGAGGAATCATATTGGGCGGCATTCGATAAGAATTGTTAGTCGGAAAACCCATTCCAGGTACTCCGCCATACATTTGCTGCTGCGGAAAGCCGGTATAAAGACCCATAGCAGGTGTTCGCTCAGTTTCTCGCATGAGACTGTGGTATAAGTTAATTGTATCAATCAAGTCAGTGCTCAGTTGAGTTAACTGAGCGTGTTTTCTATCTACACGCTCCAATTCCGAATCGATTAAAGGCCCCATCTGGTTCACAACATTTTCGAGTCGCAGCATCTCTTGACTGTCTTGCGACGGGTCTGATGGATCAGCTTCATGTAAAAGGAAGAGCAATCGATCGATCGAATCTTCGTTAATTTCTACAGGTTGATTCTGAATGCTAGGAGATTCGTCAAACTGAACAGCTTTCTTAGATTTCGTATCTTTTGTAAGGTCTTCAGGTTCAGCACTCAAATCAGCTGATACAAAATTAGCCGGGAAGAAACCTTCACCGCGATGATTTGTACCTCGCCACCAGTTTGGATCTGATTCTTCAATTACCATAATGATTTCTCCAGCTTTGAACGTTAGCTCATTGTCTTCAGCAGCCTCAAAGTCATAAATCGCTCTTACTTTTCTTGGTTCCGATGCAGGCGCTGTTGCAGATGAAGCAGTTGAAGCTGAAGAAGTATTGGCAGCATTAACTGATGGATAGAGTGACGAAGAATAAGTGGCACTCTGAGCTTTGGGTGATGTTGTTTTCTCTTTCAGTGAGAGTTCAATGGCTTTTGCAATGTCGTCTTCCTCTTGTTGACTAGATACGACATTGGGATCTTTGCTCAACGGAACCTCACGCTTTGGGGTTACTTCAGTTTCAGAGAAGTCCAGCCCCTCTTGTTTCAACTTAGTGTAAAGTGAAGGAATCAAATTTAACTGCGGATCCTTTTTGAAATCACCTTCCGCCCACTTTCTTAAACAAGTTTTCAATTTCTAAAAAATAAAAATGTTTTAATTTATGATCTCGAAAGTATTGAAAGGTTTGTTGTGTCTCACGTTCACTATCTGTGGTTGACTTTTTTGAAGCAGCTTACGATACTCCGTCTCGAACTCTCTCGAGGCAATCTCCAGATGATAATTTTTGCCGCAGTTATTAACGCAAGCATCGAGAAGCTGCAAAGATGTTAGTTTAATTGCAATCGTATTTATAGTCGCAAATCCAAACTTACTGTTATGGCTTGCACAACTACATGTGGATCTGGATGATTAAGCCGTTTTAAAATGATCCTTAAACTGTCTTTAGCATTTGCTGAGCTGGTTCCGATCTTATCACAAATGTCCATGATCATTCCCCATTTCTCTGTAGTGTTCTTTTCACTGGTCGCTTTTTCTACAATGAAAATGAATAAATAAATAAATTGCGATTGTGAATGTTGAGAATTTTAATTTGTTATCAGAGAAAATGTTAAACCTGGACACAAAGAACAAGTGGATTGATTAGTCATCGCGATGACGCGTCTTTAAAATGATAAATCGGAATAAAACTATGATGAAAGACCAATGAAATTAATTGATTGGGAATAAGAAAGTGAGTCTTTTTATCGATTGCGTAGTCGTTGAACTTGTTCGACTTTTGATGATTAAATTTTTTACTTTTCTTCTTGCGAAAGTGTAAACAACAATGGGAGTAAGAAATATGAAATGTCTCATAAGAAGTGATCTTAATAGACATCTGCTGATCTTTCACCGTTTAGAGGTTGAATGAACTTAATTTAATTATCAATTTACCAATTTCTGCTTCCATAACATTAGATGACGATCCAAAAAGTTTCATTTTTGTTTCTGTCGTCTTATCACTTTTGATTGAAAAACCAACTAGTTTAATTAGTAACTGAGCTTTTACAGCGCTGAATTTTCTACTTTTGCTGTAATATATTCGGCTAAGAGCCAGACAAAGTATTTTAAATTTCAATTGAATAAGATTCTCCAAATTTCCAAAAAAATTCTACAAAAGATTTCTACAAAAATATTTTCAAAGGGACGTTCCTAAGAAGAAAATCAAAACAAAAAATTATTTTGTTCTGCAATTATCTCTGGATACACAACAAGTTTCTCCTTTAAATAGATTTTCTACTTAAAGGATAGTACGTTAAGGATACGTAGAGGAAATCAAAAGGAGTTGCCTTCAGACTAAAGGCTTTAGTGACTATTTTGATCTAAAATGAAATTTTAAGAAAAAAAACATCAAAGAAAATTTTATTTAATCATCATGCCATTTGTGAGAGGTATGCTTTTGTTATCGAGTTAATCACGCAACACGAATATATGACCTTTTATTTCAGATCCCTGTGGCATTATTTGTTTAGTATTTACGTACTTAGCGGTGTTGTATGCTGATTATGTTGTAACCAGATGGATAATTTTATTAGACTTTCAAAACTCGTAAGTGTCTCCATAGCCGATGATTCACCACGACTCTAATCGATAACATTTGCAGACTTTTCGGACCGTTTAATGTTGTGCTCTTCAACACCATCGTTTTTCTGCTTGTCTTTTCGCACCTAAAGGCAGTGCTGTTAGATCCAGGAACTGTTCCATTGCCTACATCGCGACTAGATTTCTCCGACCTTCATTCAAACAAGAGCGACTTTGAGCAAAACGAATGGACGGTTTGTACGCGCTGTGAGACTTTCCGGCCTCCGAGAGCTCATCACTGCAGAATTTGTAAAAGATGTATTAGACGAATGGATCATCATTGGTAGGAGACATTTTTTTCTTCCCTGATGAATAATTAATCAAACCTTTTTCTTTCGTTTTTAGTCCTTGGGTGAATAATTGTGTTGGAGAAAGAAATCAAAAATACTTCTTGCAATTCTTAGTCTACGTTGGAATGTTGGCTATTTACTCAGTGATTTTAGTTGTGCTATCTTGGATGGGCCCTACTGATCCTGATATCTCGATGGCTGACGCTCAAGCAAAGATGCTTCACAGCGTAATTCTTCTACTTGAGTCAGGACTATTTGGGCTTTTTGTGGTTGCAATTATGGTAGATCAGCTTCACGCAATTCTTTGTAAGTACTTCAAAGTTATGTATTTTCATTCCCTAATAACAATTATTTTCTTTTAGATGATGAAACAGCGATCGAGCAACTTCAAATGCGCGGTACTTATCGGCCAAACAGACCGAAACTTTCCCTAATGGCTGAAGTTTGCGGCAATCGAACTCATCCAATGTGTTGGATATTCCCTTGCACTGGGCTAAATAATCGCAAATACGACGTTCCTCTCCTCAACCATGATGTTTAAGCTTGTGACGAGGATGGCAATTTGTGCATTTAATGTTATTGAGCTCGTGATTTAGTTTAATTGTGTCATTCATCAAAATAATTATTTTCTTCATTCTGCTCATCAACTTTAGGTTGTCAAAGTTAACACACATCGATTTTGTTTTTGCACCTTCATATTACATTGCTTTAAGCGTTAAGAACCAAAAAATATCCCCCGGACTGACAATCTTTTGAGAAACCTAAACTTCCTTTCCAAACAGCTCATTTCCCAGCAATAGCACAAATTTTTCCTCTGCAATGATACTCTGCAATCTGCATTTGAAAAATGTCATTTATCATCTCTACTTTTAAGGACTTTATTTGTGTAACTTATGAAAGAGAATTGCCTGAAGAAAAATAAAAAGATTTAGGGCAATTATATTTTTCTTTCTTCAAACTTGATATCGTCGTCGTCGTCTTCGCCATCCGAAAGTTGTTCTTCAGTCGCATTATCAAGTTCTCGTCTGTAAAGCTCTACGAAGGTTTCATACTCATCAATCGTCACATGACAGACTTTTGAAGCAAAACGTTTATCACTTGTGTCAGTGATAAGATAGAGTCTCGGGTTCTTACTGATTTCCTTTGGGTCTTTCTTCTTTTTGACGATGAAGAGCCCAAGCCGCTTAAGGAAAATGTGACGAGTTTTGAGTTTCTGGATGTCGCAAGAAAACACTTCTGATGAGTACACATCGATCGGATCAACTTTCATGACATTTCTCAGATATTCAATCTTCTCATTGATACTATCTATGCTCTCCGAAACAACACCCGGTGAGTTCAGTATTAGCTTGAAAATGTTGTTGCCTCCTCCGACGAATTCTTTGAGTGTTTCGATTCTCTTGTTTAATTCATTTGAGTGTTGAACGCTGAGAAGCTCAGGAAAGCGCGACATCAATGTAATCGTGTCTCTGTCACCAAACTGATACGCTCGCCATGCATTCAATGTTTCAAAGATTTTCTCCTTTGAGGTTGTCAGAAGTTTCGGGTTTTGAGAAATCATAAAAGTGAATTTATTCGGCATGAAGCCTTCATTTTTAAGAAAGTCGTGTGTCTCTTCCCATAAATTTACTGGATAATTATTGAGCTCCGGTTCAGATTTGAGAAATTCGTTGATATTTCCCAAGTTTTTTGCTATCGCTGATTTAGATAAAGATTCGGCCTAAAATATTTAAATTAAATTCAATTCCACTTTTTACAGAATGATTTAACTTACAAGCTTTGCATTGATGTTCGCAGACATCATACGCTTGAAGACACTAAGTTTACATAAATTGAAAGCCATGTCTTAACTTTCTTTTCCTTAATTTAACAATTTTTGTTTATTTTTTTGTGAATGTGATTATGATTTTCAAAAATGAACGCTCGAGTGTTTCTTGAAAACGTCTCAAGTTAAATTCAATTTTTACGCCAACAGATCTTGAATTTCCTTCTCGTCTAATATTTTTGCTCCTTTTTCAATCCAATTTCTGCAAATATTTAAAACTGAACTAAAAATTGTATGAAGAAAAAGAAATGTTTGATTTGATACCTTAAAAGCGAAACTCTCGCAAACCCAAATTTCCACTTTTGAGTTTTCTTTTCTTTGTCGCAATTATTAAGGAAGACTTGCATATTTCCATAATTAGCATCCACACAAAGATTATATCGCTTGGGTCCGTATACTAATTGTAGTGTATCGAGATTGTATCTGAAATATTGTTTGCCTTGCTCGTAATGACATCGCGCTATCGAAAACTCGTGTCCACTTTGATGTTCCAAGCAATCTGATTTTCCTTCAATCGTCAGATCGCGAAAATGTCTTAGCGTAAAATTTTGGTGTACCAAGGAATTCGATAAATTCTCATTACAATCTGCAAGATTTACTTTAATGTCAAATCCTTTTTCCTCAACTTGAAGGCATTTCTGAATCTCTTGATTACGAATCTACGAAGAAAAATGTTTAAATACTTGAAATCGCTGTGATTTCTAAACTAACCAATCCTGAAGCAAAAGGTTCATAATCTTCTAGTGGAAATCGATCGAGCATGTCGGGAGCAATTTCTTTCAAGAAAAAAGAGAATGATTTGCAATTGAGTGATTTCTTCAGAGCTAATTGCTCTGAGATATCTCCAATATCAATTTTTGCATATCGTTCTGGATGTCGTTTGAGGAAATATTGTTTGTAAACGTCTAACCAAATCTCGGCGACTCGTTTGTTGTTTCTAAATTTGAAATATTTGAGATCATTTTTTAGCTGAACATTGAAATCTTTACCTGACTTTAAAATCGACTCCGTCTTGCTGCTTCTGATAAGGAAATCGGCGATAGATGTGAGCAATTCTAGAGCATGGCGACTCGTAAAGTTTTCCGTTGCAGAGATTAATTTTCAAGCTCATTTCGATTTGATCGCCGCCGTAGACTTGCAATCCCGAGTCGGGTTTCAACTCCCAAAAATATTTTTGACTGATTGCGAATGCTGCTCCATACAAAACAGGAGTCTCTAATAATTCACTTTCATTGCTTGTTTGGTTTTTCAAAGGAATTCTCTGAACGTGAAAGTTCCAATCGAACACTGTTCTTCCTTCTTTGAGTGGTCGGATCTCATAAGTTATCTTGTCAATTACGTCAAGCGTTGGAACCACAACTGTTCTGTAATCGTCAGAGATTGGCTCGATTAGCGGGGGAAGAAAATTATGACCAACTTCGATGTGACAATCCACGAAGAGCAAAACATCTCCAATTGCATATCGAGCACCTGCTAATCGACTCCAAATCAATCCAGATCGCTGGTCCATCATAAGAAGTTTCACTTTGCCTTGCCATCCATAAACTTCGATATGCGATTGAAGATCTTCTTGAAGATGCCACTTGCTTGACGCATCGTTCACAACAATAATTTCTTCTAAAAGTTCTGGTGGAGATCGTTTCATGATTGAATGGATAGAACGCAAAAGAGTCGTCAGATGTTCATCATAGAATGGCATGATCACTGAAACCGTCGGAAGATCTTTCTTGTGCAACTTTTTCTTGCAACTGAAAAGAAATTTGTTCAAAGAAAACTTGCTGACCACAGCGACAAAGTGTAAATCTCACGTGTCGCTTCGAAAATCAGGAACGGAACGATCGAGAGAAATTCTATTTGAGACAATCGCATTGTGTCCGTTCTCTTTCATCATTTGAATCTCAGCGTCTGATATTTTCCCTTCAGTGACTGTCTTACTTCCATGCTCACCGAATCCAGTTCTCTTCATTTCTTCTTTTATCAACTCATAGTTGTTCCAATCTTTTCTGTCATCAGAACAAGTTGAGGAACGACGAAAGTACCCACCATAAGGTTCGATGTAAATGTATTGCTTTTTAATAGCTTGATGATGATTGCGGGAAAGTATGAGCTTGCATAGCCCAATGATTGAAAGGATTAGAATCACACTCGTCCAAGCGAAGAACCTTATTGCAAAACTTCTTTTGCGTAATATCTGAAAAATGAAATTGACGTGTTGATGACGTGTTTGGAATAATCTTCAGACTCACTTTTCTGTAGAAGAAATCAAATCGAATTAAAATCAAACCTAACGCCATGACAATGGAATATTTAGATTTGCAAAAATTAAAAAATATTTTAGCTGTTCAACGATCTTCACTTAGCTGCTGATAGTTATCAACTAATGATATTTTTCGAGAAGATCGCTGAGAGAATTTTTATTGACTCAAGTGTCACCTGAAATTTCGTCAAGAGCGAAAACACTTTCTCATGAATTTTCCAATCAAAAAACTTTTTTCCTTTTATTCTTGTGATTTTGGGGAGAAAACTTATCCGCAAGGCACTATAAATACACAAAATTGTTCATGTTCTTTTAAAATCTACAAACTTGATCATCAAACTTAAGTGTTAACTAAATTGAAATTACAACATGAAAAATTCTTCTTAAATTATAATTTACAGCAAATTGTTTTGGTATTAACAAAGATCGTCGATGTGATTGAATAGTTGAGAAATAATGAAATTAAAATATTTTGTTATGGTCATGAACAAGAAGGGGAGTGGTTTGTGGGTGGAAGACGGAGATAAGAGGAGCGGTTCTTTCGATGGGGTTGTGATTTGTTAAGTCAATGATATATTTTGGTTCAGCTCTAGATCGAATCTAAATCGATATCTTGATGCTCTAAACATTAACTTTCTACGATCTAAAAAAACTTGGTGTTTATTTCATAAGATTCTGCTTATCACTAATTTTGTTTAATGCTTTAAATAGCTTTTCATTTCATTGTTACAATTGTTGTTTTGTTTCCTTAAGATTGTCGATCGATGGTTTGAAAAAACCATTCTGTGAATCGTTTTAATTGTTGCACAGCTTGTTGGCTTTCGTCTTGAAGCCTTCGATTCTCTTCTGTTAGTTTTTTCACTGCCACTTCAAGACTTCGACGACGTCTTTGTTCTCTCATTACTCGATCCGATAGTTGACAGACTTGTGTTTGAAGTTCAGGTAGAGCTTGTGCTGGTGAATTTCCATTCGCTCCGTTAGTACCATAAACGCTGCTACAGCTGCTACCACCTCCAGAGTTCGAAATAGGCGATAGAGAGTTGGGAGTTGTGTTTGATGACGATCCTTGTAGCATCGATGGGATAGCACCGTTTGTTAAAGCACTCAGCTCTTCGTAAAGATTTTCTTGGTTCCCATTTTGGTTTCCGTTTTCCGAAATCTTAAAAAATATAAATTTAAAAATCTGTCAATGGAATAAAATTTCGTAATTCTCACCTGAAGCATTGCTCGAGTTGCTGTGTCTACTAAACTACTCCAATCGACTTCTTTCATATCATTCAGCATCGGAAACTTATTTTTAATCATTCCACTACTGTTGCCATTCAATTGTTTTCTCGGGGACAACTTCATCTTCTCTTCATTGATGTGAAGAAGTTTTGAATTTTGCAAGAGTTCGTTGGCTGGCGATGAGCTTGAAGAAGATATAACAGTAGCTGGTCGTGCCGTTGTTATGATTATTTCCTCATCGGGCGAAGCTCCATTCGATTTGTGAAGCTTAAGATTGCCACCGTTTGATGAGCCATTTCCCAAATTAATTCCTTCTCGAGATCGCGACTTCTTCTTCGCCAACACAAGATCATCGGCAATTGTGGCCGTTTTTAGTGGCGATGCTTGAAAATCTCTCGACAAGTTTCCTAAACTGTGACTGTTAGGAGAATGCTTTTGTTTCATTGCGTTAGTTAATCCACCTTGGTGAAAGTTGTCATCGCTTGAACCCATCAGGTAATCAGGATTGATAAGCTTCAGCAAATCCTCTTGCAAAGTGCTGCTGTAGTGAACACTTGCTCGATGATTTGGGTTTGTTGATCGGTTGGTTACGCCTGGTCGAAGCTTCGCTTCTGCAAGTGGCCGTGGGCTGTTGTTTCTGCTTGAAGATGATGAAGATGTTGGAGCGACTGTAGCAGTTGGCGCCTTTTTTGCCGATTGAATGTTGTTTGTTGTTGCTGATCGCTTCAAGTGAGATACTTCACTCAACTTGCTACTTCGGTTCAAGTCCTCTTCGTCGAGTGACGCTTGATGATTCATATTTATATTTTTCATCGACACACTGTAGATTGGTTCAGGCCTGTTGCTATCTCCATTCATCTTGTCTTCATTAATTCGAAGATTCTTCATCAATGTTTCTGGTGAAACGTAGTCAGACATTGGTTTGGATTGACGGTTAGCTAAATATTCAATGTTAGCTTGACGTGGCATCGGGCGACCTTCGTGAATTGTTAATGGGACGTTTTGAGTCAATGGGAGCGAGCTAGCTGGGCCCAATTTCGGATGATGCACTGCCTGCTCCATTTGCCCGTTTTTTGAATCGTGTTGATGTTGTTCAACTACGTCGTACCATCTCTCATCATTACTCGAATGACCACTCGATGACGACGTAAGTGTACCCATATCGGGGACAAATCTTTGATCGTTTGCTGCGGTAAAGGAACGACTTGAGCTTCCTGTTCCGTAGCCTGAACTATTGCTTGACCTTGGAGGCGAGAAATTTCTTTCGTAACGCTTCTGATGATTCATTGTCGGTTGAATTTGTGGCGCTGGTTTCTTCACAATCTTCTTTCCATCGACATTTTCGTAATCGTCTTCATAGTTGATTGCGTTGAATTTACAACTCGACACAAAACAACCACGACGAGGCGAGAAATCAGAAAACGACTCAATAACTGTAACAGTTACTTGAACTGATGTTTTAAGAAGATCAACCATCTGATCATGTGACAATGTGGCTACAGCAACTTTGCAGATTTCAACCAAACGATAACCTTGTCTTAATCCGGCTGTCCATGCCTGACCGTTCATCTCTACTTGCGTAACGACACCATCAGGTTGAACATGGAATCCTAACTGACCCATCGAATTCCTTCTCAAGCTTAACTCAAGTGCTCCGCAACCGTTAGAAACATTTCGCAACCTCTCGATTACTTCCAACTGTTCGTCGCCAGATTCAACATTGTCTCTCATTCCCATAGTGATGCACTCGCCTTGATGATGATACACACGCAAAGCATTTCCGTTTGTTGACCATCCGAGTATCGCCCGATTTGGTGCGACGAATATTATTTGACGGGATGATTCTTCAATCAGAACGAAAGTTTCTGCGGAAATTCCTAAGAAGCAATCGACTTGAGTTGATAAACCGCTGTCGTGTAATACAACTTGCCAACAGAAGGCACCACGCTGGCAAGCGTCGCCACTGAATCTTGGCTTGGTTGGTTCCTTCTTCTTGATCGGAAAAATTGAAAACTTCTGTCCCGTTTCAACTGGCGTCTGTGTGCAATAATTTGTGCAAAGATCTTTCAAGTATTCTTGTCTGGTTCTCGTCGCCATCGTCGCAAACTTTTCACTGCGATGCGCTGCATTCTCAGCGTTGATAATCTTTGCAAGAAGAAAATCAGCAAAGTGTTTTCCCTTTTGATACCAAGCGTTGCTTCTGATTGGCGGTCCAAACACTGGAACTTCTTTTGATCGTGAGACGGCAACGCGGTAGTGAGTGTTTTCACTGCACGGATTCACAGCACGAACGATTACGAAAACGTGTTGGAACTGAGATCTAATATTTTTAGGTGTGAATGGTAATGCTCCAGGTTCTTGAAACACGATCGTGACGATATCGTTACCAATGTGACGCTTCCGCAAAAGCTGCTGTCGATTATTGGGCGTGAACGGAAGCATTGTTGAGACGTGGAACATTACCTCGCAATCTTGATGAGTTGCGTAGATCGAATGTGTTCCAGTAGAATCAGTTTTGTTATCCAATCCCGCTTTGTAACTTTCAAAACCCTTCAAGCGAACTTTCTTTCCGACGGTCTCTAAGAACTCAGTGAAAGCCGCTCCAGGTTCTTCATTATTGTACATTTCTTCTTCAGTTGATTGCCCAGCTCGACAATAAAGAATTCCGACTTTGTATTTGTTTGTCAGTCCCTGCTCGTCAAGCTTCAACAATTGTGTCTCACACTGCGGTGTATTATTAGCGAGCCTCAAACATGGAATTTGTACTTCGGGCGCAACATATTCGAGCACCTCTTTGGTATTTATCAGCTTTCCAGCTCCTCGTGGATTTGGGATAGAATCTTCGAAGACACAACCACGCAACGTCAGCAACTCACTCGTCCTAACAATCAGACGATAAAGATATTGTTGATGTGATGGATCAGAAGTCAGTGGCTGATTCAATGGTTTATCTTTCTTGATGGAAATCGCTACGGGTCCAAGTTGCTCATCCATTCCAAACCAATTCTGATGTTCTTGCCCATAGAAATGTTGTCGATAGTAATGGGCACCATTGTCGACTTGTTCGATCGGTTTTGAACCTTTTTGATAAGGGCAAGTTTGTTTATTCCAAAGAGTTTCGTTAGACAGACATTCGAGAATTGAAACTCCATAAGCGAGAGTTGGACGATGAATGGCTCGTCTTTGAACGTTGTTGCTTTGTCCCATTCTTGTCAAGCTAACTTCGCGCTCTTCTTCTCCTCCAACTTCATTTCGGAAAAATGGGCAATTTTCAAGTAATTCGTTGTTAAGCCCATCACCATAATCCTCATCTGCGCTATCACCATCAGGAGTTGACGATCGTGTTGAATACATCGCAGCAGCTGAAGCGCCAGTTGTCGTGTTTCGTCTTCGAGCTAACAAAAGACCTCGAAGCTTTGCAGCGTAGCCTAAGTTTGCTGTCAGTGATTGACAATCATAATGTGCAAAAGCTCTTCGCTTTGTTCTTTCTTCGATGTCAGCAGCAGCAACGGACGTGACACTGGAGTTTGTCGAAACATTTAAATTCATTCCACTTCCTTCATCAACCGAGGGAACGTAGGATTGTGAACGAGAAGTCTTTGTTGGTCCCCACAGTTTCAATTTCATTCGCAATTTCGGGCTCGAATTTCCGCGATCAACTTCTTCCAGTATCGAACTGTTGCGATTATTGTGTGCAGTCTCTGTCGGCTTTTGTTTATCGCCCGCTTCTCCAATTCCAAGTACAGCTGGTCGATAATCTTGAAGCATCGCGAAGAAGCTCTCTCCGGTTGATGTGGCGACGGGTGATCTATCAGATGATATCACATCAATCGAACCATGTGAGCCGTATTCGCGTCTCAATGGCCCACCCAAGTGAGAAATATTTTCAGAATTCGTTGCTGCATCAAGCAATTCCAAGCTCGAATTGCTTCTGTAAATGTTGTCGCCATTCGCTTGGTACAATCTCGATCCGACAGCATTGAGTGGACGCCCACCGAAGCTCATGTGTCGCTCATTAACTGAACTTCTTGGGCCAGCAAGGCCTGCCCCCATTCGGGCTTTCAGCACGTTGCTGTTGTAATACTCGACGGCATGCATTGCACGCTCACGTGTGCTTGGTGTCGTTGGTTGTCTTTGTTGATTATTCGTGAAATTTGAGTTTGCAGCAGCACGTTGGCTTGGCGTACATTCTGTTACCTTAACGCCAATCATCCCATTGTTTATTTCCTTTAATAAAAAGAGAAGAAAACATTAGATTCCATAAGTTTTGATTAAAAGAAAATAATCTTGAAGAATAAAAGAGATGCGAAGGAAATCAGCAACGGAAGTATCGCAATGAGACCGAAAACGAGCATTCTTTCAGCGATGATAAACAAAAGACGCTGTGTGGTGGAGTGCGATTCAGAACGGATGGAGAAGGGGAAAGTTTAAGAAAAGGAATTCAGAGTGGAAATAGCCCGCATATTTCGATCATCGCATTTCGCGTGATTCATATTAAACTAACGGAGTATGAGGTTATAATTTGAAGAGCGCGCTTGGTTTCTGATCTTCAACTTTAAGAAAAAAATCTTTCTCTCTCAATTGCACAATTTGTCGTCGTTCCAAGAAATCCCGGTCGCACAAAAAGAAAAAGATCGTTATTGTGACGAAAGGAATTTCTTTACCTAACCGTCTTTTCATCTCTACTTTGTCTTCCTTTTCTTTGGTAAATATTTTTTATCTGAAGCGGTCTTTTAGTTTCATGATTTCGCTAAAGCATCAGCCTTGTTAAGAGGATGCTTCAAGGGAAATGGTTTTCTAAGTGGTTTCTTGGTTTTCCGCCAAACGAACAAATTGCATCACTTGAAATTCTAGACTTTAAAGTCATCGTCGTGACGGTGACGCAATCACTTTACAAGCGTTTCAATTGATGTCAATTGAGAGTCAATTGCTGAAGCGAATCAAAACTGGATCGTTTTGAGCATGAAATTTATCACTTCTTGTCGCACGACTAAACGAGAACGATGCAAACAAGGTTTGGCAACACCGGACGAATGACAAATTCTTTGACCGTACGAAACTACTTGATCTTTCGCCTTTCGCTTGTTTTTGCAACGTCACGATTTGTTCTTTTTTACTCGTTACTCGGCGAGTCGAATGAAATCATCGACTTTAATGAACTGCAAAAGCGTCTAGCCAAAGTTTTTTTTTCACACTTTAAAAACCTCAACAATAGCTCAATTCTATTTTATTCGTAAAAGATTTTTTATTCTCCATTAAACGCAATTTGAAGCACTCAAAGAACACGCTGTTCGTTTGGTGATTTACTCTGTTACCGGATGCTAATATTCTCCTGAATTTTTAATTTCTGCTTGCAGGTGACATCAAACAAACTTTCCCACACTCGCGATGTTCATATTGCGTGACTGAATTTTGCGACTCAAGTTTCGACCGTTTGCAGTGGCTAAATTAAATTGTCGATTCTGCGTCATTGGACACTGATTTCTGATGGAAACCACAACGATACAACAAGAAAACAATTGTTTTAACGACATAATTCGATTGTTAGGTACTTTCAATAAAACCTCTGCAGAAACGGCGTCAAACTTGGTGGCTGAGTGCAATCGCATTACAAATGTAAACCAACAGCGAAAACAACGATTTGCAAAGTCCTTTAAAAGTGGAACATGACTTCGCACTCAAGAGCACATTTGTCAACAAAAAAAAAGAGAAGGCAGTTCCATCGTGACGAGAACAAAAGAATTGAAGCAAACATCTTTAAAACGACAAAACGTAGTGTCAATAATGGGAAAATCGTACGTAAGGCCGTTTCGACCTTTTTTCGACACGAACAAATCTGTAATTTAACTTCCAAGGTTAAGACAAGCAGGCGGACTTGGGATCAACACAAAATTTTCATAACAATCACAATGGGAATCAAGATTCGACCGAAAAAGAAATTCCTCTTAGGTTCTCATCGACTTTTTGGTGCGACAAGACTAATCGACACAAAGTTGGAGGCGGGTTTGTTATGAAACTTGGATTTTTTTATTTCTAAAGTTTTCGCTTCTCAAACGTGGAAACTTTTACGATCATAACTTATGGCTTTTATCGATTTGACATTTTATTCTCCTCTCGTGCATTTACAGACGGCCTGCGAAGCCGTTAGATCTTCAATGTGTTGCCACTCGATTAATAAATTAAATAAATTTATTTAAATTCAATTTCACAGCTTAAATCTTCACTTTAATAATAGTAGTAGGAGTAATAGCATGGATCGACTCTCTTCTGATATGAGGGCTTCTTTGGGTACGAAGTCTTATAAGGCTTTTTATTCTTCTTACGAATCTGCTGTCGCTTCTTCTTTTCACGATAGCTTGTAATGTACGCTGCGATGGAAGCTGTTGGGCTGCCTCGGGCTTGTCTCTCTGCAGCAGACAAGTCTTCCATGTTATGTCTCTTGAGAGCAGCATTTGTGATGTATGAGATGATAGAGTTTGGCTGCGTCTCTTCAGCAAAAATCACAATGAACATAAATATCGAGAGTACGACTAAGACTTTCATCTTGAAAACTTTCTTTTTAACAGAGTAGAATAATTTTTATTTTCCACGACTTCTCGCTTACTGATCTGATCGACAACTGAAGAGAAAAACTTAAAGGACTCTAAATATATCATTCACCCTTCCAACAAAACTTGTCGTTTTGACTACTCATCATTCACGATTTTATAACGATTGCAGATTTAATGAAGTGCTAAAAGGCATAGTTTGAATTTTACATATATGAATCATTAATTATTTGCGTAGATATCTCAATGAAAAGTATTTTTAGCTAGTAATTACTGTTAATCTTAGGAGAAAGCAAAGTCTTTGATTGAGACAAAAACTGACTCATCTTAAAGTGTCAATTGGGAAACTTCGCCGCAATTCCATTTGCACGACTCATTGCGAGTATCGTTTTTCGTGGTAAGTTTGACGAAGCCGTGAGTGGTAAATCAGCTTTACTCGACCTTTCTGATTCCTTTTTACACATTAGAATGAAGTCAAATGAAAAATATCATAACACATTCGTCGAGCAAGCGAACATAAGGATTAGAAGAAATTAAAATTAAGTCCGGATTGGAACCAATTGACCATCGATTGATGCGTGCTCAAGTTTCCTTTCCCACGTTTATTTCGTTTTCCGATTAAGTCTCGCGGGATTTTCGTGGATCAAAGCGAGAGTTTCGTGTCAAAGTCATCTAAAACAAGAAATTTTCGCAATTAGTCCGCCAATGGCTCTAAACACATCGTTCAGCTCGAAAACGAAATGGTGGTTGATGCGTTTCGACATAAACTTTCAACATCGACCACACGGAACAATCGTCTTTGGCGTGTTTATCGATTTTACCATTCAAAATATTTCCCCTCTCTAATGGGTCACACGTTCACTGTGCTTGGTTTATCGTTATCAGCTGGCAGCTTTTTTTATTGCTCCACATTTAACCACATTTTCCCACGCAACAACAAAAGGAAGAAAAGCGACTTTTCGACAAAGTAATCGAAACGCTTTCATGCTCGACTGGTTGAAAAGAAATTGTGTCACTCGATTAGTTTCCAGAGAACGAATGTTGCAACGTGTACTTGACTTGACAAGAATTAGACACGAGAGATAGATTGATGTCAAAACATGTTTAGATGGCAAAGCATCGCGTCGATCATTATCGCAGCTATTTTTGGTTGATAGATACAACGAGAAGTGAAACTTAGTCTAGAATGTTAATTAATAGCTGTTTGGTAAACAAATCCATAACTAAGCGATCAGATACATCAACAGTGTCGAGCTCAAGTTCATTTTGGGTGATCCCCATTGGGAACACTCTTTCAATAAGTTTATGAACCCGAATGCAACTAAGAATAGAAAATTAAACTCTTCGAAATTTGTTTGTTAAACGCTAAACAAATATTTAGTCGACGAAAGAAAGAAGTTGGTTACTTCAAGTTGATTCTCTACGGCTTTATTCCTACATCAGCGTCAATATTAATCAGATTGAAATCATCATTTAGAGCATCGTAAAACATACATTCATTCTCGAGTAAATATTTTACCCGATTTGAGTGCGTGAAGGAGACGAGAGAAAATATTTCTCTTTAATAAACTATAAAACCCATCATCATAATGTTCCATCGCCTCGGGATAAAATAAATGGTTTCAGAGCGCGATGTGTATCGATGGAGAGGAAAGAAACACGACAAAACTGATTCTAAAACGTAAACAACGACAAGGAGGCCATCGAACTTATGCTGCTCTCCATCCGCTTTTGCTCTCGCTACATCTTTTCACCACCGCTCGCTCTTTTGTCGTACAAATTGAGAATTATGATAATAATTTCATTACACTGCGCTTCTCGTCTCTATGCCTTCGCTTTCCAGAGACGCCTGCTAGCGCATTGCCCCAAACGACCATAAAATTTATGTTGCATCGTGGCGATGAGTTTCTTCGAGCTTCATCCGAAATTCGATTAAAGCTTAATGCATTTTGGGATAAATTCAATCAGCAGTGAAGCGCTTAATTATGTCATCGGCACGTAAAATATGAAATGTTGGGCGCCAATAAAATGCCGTTACGAGTTGTATTGTAGAGAAGTTTTATCGACTCGTTATGCATGAATTGTAATGCAAATCAGCACATTTGAGTGATTATTTGAATTCGTGCTGAAGCAGTGGATCCATTAAATTAAGCATTCAATTTTGATCATTAAACCGACACTACGAGCAATATGCATTTGTTGATTAAGGTCGTAAACAACGCCAGCTGAGCTTGCGCTTTTAGCCAATCTCTTCATGACTTTGTTCGCAATTTGCTTTCGGCTTAATCGCGATAAAAGTAATTTGCATCAATTTTATTGTCTCTTTCCGTTTAATTAACGTAAATGCAACTCGAGATTCTCATGTCTGTGAACTGTGTTTAATTAATCTCATGCAATTGACTCTCAAGAGCGTACAACATCAAATTCCCCAAACCGGCGAAGAAATATCAAAACAGTTGTCACAGATTCGTCAAGACACGTCTCGACTTTTACTCGAAATTAATTTGTTCACGAGAATTTTTTTAAATTAATTAGTTGAAGTCCCATAAAGAGGTTGAGAGAGATGCACGAGCCACATAAATAGAAGTTGAAGAGCTGCACGACGATGATGAGTCGGTAAGTTTTATGAAGAACTTCTCGTGACATCAAAAATAGATTCTCGTTGATTTTTATGACTCGCCAACGTTACATCATCTGGGATGCTCATTCAACAACCAACTCAATTATTTATGATTCATTTAATTCAATTTCATGTTCCCGCTCAACAGTGATCACAACAAAATCTCATTTTACACTCTGATAAACGCTATTTCAATCCAATTTGATAATGATTTCCTGCAATAAAATTTAAGAGCGATTGACTGCGGCTTTCGTTTACAACTAATCGGATTACCAGCCTTTTCCCTCGACTTTTAGTTTGTGAATGAACTCAAACACGATTTTTTATTCGAGCAAAGGGTCACGGAAGATCGTAAAAAGTTCAAATGCACATCGCGTTTTAATGTTTCGTTCACGAATTTGCATGACGTTTAAAACGATATTAATGCTTATTGCATGATAAATCCAAGATGCGGGTTAAAGGAGCGATTTAAACTATGACCCTCGTGATGATGACGAAGCTTTTAAAATATTTAATTGTCATTGGTTAAAAACATTAAGTCAAATTGAAGATAATCGACCGGATCCAACTCGACTAGTGGAAGTTTCTAAATATTTTTATTCGCTTGATATCATGAAAGCGACAAGCTGCGTTTTGATTCTTTTATTCTCTCTACCATTGCTCGAATCAAGGTTTTTAGTTCGGCTCAAAAAAGTCGAGTGTTCCTCATCACAAAAGACTTCGATAAAGCCCAACTGCTATCTGAAGGCTTATGTGAAGAAACAACCCTTGCTGAATATTAAATTCAATTTGCTGAGAAGTGTTCCTCAAGTGAAGGTAAGAACGTTTGCCGGTTAAAAAAAATATTACTCAAGATTAAATTTTCTGAATTCGACAGTTTTCCATCAAGATCGCTCGTAAATCTGCAGGTCAATTTAGTACCGTTGTAGCCATTCCTGACCTTCCTGTGTGCAAAATGTTTATCGAAACTTCAGCGAACATTTTCCTTAATAACATTTTTCAAGCTATTAAGGACTTAGGCAACTTCGTTGAAGTTTGCACAAGATCAGGAGAGTTTCAAGCGATGAACATATCATTAACAAGTTTTTCATTTCTTCAAGTTTGGCCTCCTGGAGAATACGAAGCCAATATTTTGATTGCTGATCATGAAGACAGCAATATCATGAACGGAACTTTGTTCTCATATTTTGCTAATTGATCAGCTTAATTGTTGAATCTCACATTGAAAGCCATGGGACTTAAATAAAATTTCAGTGTTCCGTTGGAAATTATTTTAATTCAAAAATTTTGAATCCCCTTGTTTTTAAATATTTTTATTCGCTTGATATCATGAACGCAACAAGCTGCTTCTTGATTCTTTTAATCGGTCTACCATTGCTCGAATCAAGGTTTTTTGTTCGATTCAAAAAAGCCGAGTGTTCCTCATCACTAAAGACTGCAATAAAGCCGAACTGCTATTTGAAGGCTTATGTGAAAAAACAACCCTTGCTGAATATTAAATTCAACTTGCTAAGAAGTGTACCTCAAGCGAAGGTAAGACGTTCAGTGTCTATGAGGTTGGCCGGCAAGAAAATATTACAAAATATTAAGTTTTTAAAATTCCAGTTTTACATCAGCATCGGTCGTAAATCCGCAGGTCAATTCAATACCGTTGTAGTCATTCCTGACCTCGCTTTCTGCAAAATGTTTATCGAAAGTTCAACCAACATTTTCCTTAATAATCTTTTTCAAGTTATTAGGGATATAGGCGACGTCATTGAAATTTGCACAAGATCAGGAGAATTTCAAGCGATGAACATTTCATTTGCAAGTTTACAATTTCTCCAAGTTTGGCCTCCTGGAGAATACAGAACAAATATTTTAATTTCTGATTACGATGATATCAATATCATGAACGGAACTTTATTCACATATTTTGCTAATTGATCAGTTTAAATAAAATTTCAGTTTTCCTTTTCCGTTGGATAGTGGAAATTATTTAAATTCAATAATTTTGAATATTTTCGTTTTTAAAGAATCATTCGTACGAATAATTTGATCATGAAACTTGTTGTGTTACTTTTTTCTTTGGGTGCACTTTGGAGTTTGGAGACGAGGATAATTCGAATTAAAAAGACTGAATGCGGAGCTTCAGGCAAAAGCACCCTCAAATATTATTGTTACATCCGATCTTACGGTGGTAGAAAGCCGCTCGTCAATGGTGGATTTACGTTGAATCGAACAGTGCCCATGGGAATGGTTAGTATTCAATAACAAATAGCATTAGATATTACGAAACTAAATATTTATTTTCATTCTAGGTGTATTATGCTGTTTCCCGAAAATCAGGCGATCGTTTCGTTTCAATTGTAAATTTACCAGATATTCCATTCTGCCAATTGAGTGGAGATCAGAATAAAATATCGTTGTTAAATTCGTTCCTTCAACTGGTTATGAAAACTATAAAAGAATATATGGGGAATTTCGCCGAAGTTTGTGATCGACCAGGAGACTTCATTATGTCTAATCTTTCGATGCAAGATCTACCGATATCCGCGATTTGGCCGTCAGGAGACTATAAACTTATTATAAGACTTTTCGATAATGACGACGACAACATTGCTAACACAACTATGCATGCAACAGTATTAAAATGATCGAAAACTAAGCCAGAAAATAAACAATTCTTCAATCCAAATTAAAACAAATATTTTTATAGCCAGATAATCATCGAGATTTTTCTTAGAGGTCGGAGGATCCACGGAAATAGAAATAAATGTTTCCTTTACAATTTAAATATTTGGTTGCATTTTTTTGTTTTAACCTTTCGCGTTGATCTTTTCGATAAAAATGACTAATTATATAATTTCATGGTTGACTTCTTTGTTCAATTGTCAGTGAATTTTGTCAAATTTCCTGTTGGTTTGCCAATAAAATTGTGTTACTGGAGTATTCAAACTTTCCAGTTTCATTCGATTTGAGTCCAGAAGATGAAGTTCTTGATCCTGTTTGCTACACTTTGCTGCTATCTCGCTATTATTCAAGCAAAATTTACATGTCGTATTAACAAAGTCGGTTGCGGAACTTCTTATAAAACATCAACAAATATCAGTTGTTACCTCAAAGCGTATGATAGGAAGAATCCTTTATTAAACGCTGGCCTTACACTTATGCGAAAAATACCGAATGCAAAAGTTAGTCGCTGAAGATAAGTTTATCTTTTATTAATAATTTTTTCCTTGTAGTGTGATCTTCAATTCTTTCGGAAATCAGGAGAGCAATATACTTCGATTCTATCCTACCACGACTTGCCATTGTGCAGAATGCTGCTCAAAATCGATCCGGAATCTTCTATTATTCCATTTTTTCAGACTATACTGAAAGATACTAAAGCTGTGGCCACAGATCTTTTTGAGATTTGCAGTCGGACTGGTCACTTTGCAGTGTCAAATATTTCATGGGACGATGTTTCGCTGATTAAGTTCTTACCCGCTGGTAGTTTCCTGTTTACGGGCAGGATTTTTGATGAAGTTGACGATACTATCTTCAACTCAAGCGTCTACGCAACAGTATTCAGTGGAAATTAGTTAGACGGCTTTAGTTTCGGGTCGTTTCACTTCACAATTAATTTTTGACCAAATTGAGCAATTTTCCGAGGATTGCGAATTAAGTTAATGGAAAATATTTTAGAACACACAGTCATTGATAAAATTTCTATGATGAAGTTTGTTCTTTCGACGAAAATCAGGAAGATCAGAATAAAATATCGTTGTTAAATTCGTTCCTTGAGAACAGTTCTATTATAGGACTTTTCGATAATGACGACGACAACATTGCTAACACAAATATGCACGCAACAGTATTAAAATGAATGAAAACTAAGCCAGGAAATAAACAATCCCTCAATCAAAATTAAACTAAATACAATTTTTCTTTACAATTTAAATATTTTTAAACCTTTCGTGATGATCTTTTCGATGAAAATGACTAATTATACATTTTCATGGTTGAGTTCTTTGTTCAATTGTCAGTGAATTTTGTCAAATTTGAAATTTCCTGTTGGCTTGAGAATGTAATTAAACAGGAAAAATACACTAAAATGTTGCTAGAGTATTTAAAATTTTCAGTTTCATTCGATTTGAGTTCAGAAGATGAAGCTCTTGATTTGGTTTGCTACACTTTGCTGCTATCTCGCGATTATTGAAGCGAAATTTTCATGTCGTATTAACAAAATCGATTGCGGAACTTCTTATAAAACAGCAACAAATATTAGTTGTTACCTCAAAGCGTATGACAGGAAGAATCCTTTAATAAACGCTGGCGCTACACTTATGCGAAAAATACCGAATGCGAAAGTTAGTTGCTGTAGATAAGTTTATCTTTTGATAATAATTTTTTTTTGTAGTCTGATTTTCAGTTTCTTCGGAAATCAGGAGAGCAATATACTTCGATTCTATCCTACCAAGACTTGCCAATGTGCAGAATGCTGCTCAAAGTTGATTCAAAATTTTCCAATATTCCATTTTTTGAAACTATTCTAAAAGATACTCAAGCTGTGGCCAAAGATGTTTTTGAGCTTTGCAGTAGGACTGGTCACTTTAAAGTGTCAAATATTTCATGGGAAGATAATTCGCTGGTTAAATTCTTACCCGCTGGTAGTTTCCTGTTTCTGGGCAGGATTTTTGATGAACTTGACAATACTATCTTCAACTCAAGCATCTACGCAACAGTATTCAGTGGAAATTAGTTATACGACTTTAGTTTCGGGTCGTTTCACTTCACAATTAATTTTTACCCGATGAGACAAATTGAGCAATTTTCGAGGATTGCGAATAAAGTTAATGGAAAATATTTTAGAGCACACAGTCTTTGATCAGATTTCTGCGATGAAGTTTGTTCTTTTATTCATCCTTCTAAGTACTTTGTCGTCCATCGACACTAAATTTCACGTTCGTATTTTAAAAATTGAATGCGGATCGTCACAAAAAACAGTGATTAAGCTTCTTTGTTATCTGAAAGCTTACGACAGAGTCAATCCGATGATGAATAGCAGATTCACGATGATGAGACCAGCTCCTAATAGCAAAGTTTGTTAAAATTTTATTGTTCGCGATCAAAGACTTTTTATTTCAATCAGAATTTTTTTAGGCTACCTTTGAGATTTCTCGACAATCTGGAGGCCGAATGGTTACATTATTTTCATATCCCGATCTTCCCTATTGCGAACTCTTTAATGGAATCTATTCAATGAAAACAAATATCTCATTTGTTCAAACTCTTGTTCACGTTTTTCGCAGCATCACTGGAGAACTGATCGAGATATGCAATCGAGCTGGAAATTTCAGCTCACTCAACGTGTCATTCGCAGGTGTTTCCGCTTTTTCAATTTGGCCAACTGGAGATTACCGCATTAAAGCAGGAATTTTTGACGAGGTCGATGATAACATCATGAACGGAACTTATCATTATAGATTGCTAAATGGCATCAAATAAACTGTCAAACAATTTCCGTTGTTTTCCTTGAAATCATCGTCTCTCTCGACTTTCAAGATTTTTAAGTTTGCAGTTGCAAATTACCAATCAACGATAATTATAATGTTTGCACAATCGAGTTTCATTCAGCTTTTAATGGTGATTGTTAATCAAGTAAACATTGTCGATGTAATTAACGTTCCATGTCCATTTTCGGACTTTCCATCACAGAATGTCTCAGTCATCAACAAAATGTTATTTTCAACGTGTAACTCTGAATCATTCGAAGCTTGTTTCTGGTTACATCAATGCTTGTTGATGACGTGGACTCAAATCGTATAGTTCAAGTATGAAGTGACGTTGCCCTTTGACGAGTACCAAAGCGAATTCAAAGACAAAAACGTGATGCTGAAACGAGAGCTCAAATACGAAAACAATATTTCCATATAAAGCAAGTCTTTAAATATCGAAAGTTTAATTCTTTATGCTTCCTTTTAACCACAAGTTAACCCGAAGAAAGTTTATGAATTGCGCAGCAAAGTTTTTTTATTGCGAAAGAGAGAAAGACTTAAGAACGAAGTCAAGAAGGTTTGTGGCTGTAGCAAAAACTCGTTTCCAACATCCATTTGTACACGTTGTTTTATTTTGCCTTTGCCTCCTCCCGCGAAACCGGTTTGTGTCGCTTGAATTCGCGCGATTTAAAAAGCCTCTACTCGAAGCCCAGAACAATTGTTGGAAGTTGTTTTGAAATTTAAATGGCTGCACTGGAAGAAATCGGGGCTTGTGTTTGCGCAACGGAATCGTGATCGTCATAAAATGGCATGGAGAACGAACTGGTTTACAACCGTGCACATGAGTTCTATTTAAAGATGCAATGAGCGCTGATGTGTTAGTAGGCAGTCACTTAGAATGAGTCTTGGGCTTCTATAATCAGCCTGAACATGCAATGAAGCTTAAGGCACGAGTTGAAATATCAATGACTCATTTGATTGCTTTCGAGAAAAACCGATCTCAAATCTGATTTCATAATCGATCGTAATCACTGAGAGAAACTTATTAGAAACTCGAAGTTAATTCGGATGATATTCGTTGGCCACCAACGGCACCATTTTCATCCTCTAATTGTTGCTCATCACTTTTACTTCGCATATGGTCGCTCCACTCTAGTGTTCTCTCATCTTCTTTCCTTCCATATTTATTTTCACTAAAGTTTACCCACTTTTTTCTGTTATTGTTGATGCTCTTGCTCGAGATCTACTCGCAACAACAAACAGCAAATGGGAAAATCATGGCGCGCGATCTGCGCGAGTAAGAATATAAAACGTGAGTTGTAAAATATAACTGTAGCTTCATCCAGACCTCGACGTCTTTGTCTGATTCATTTTCTCAGCTTTATGCGAATAATTGAAAGTTGATGAAGTCTAGCTCATGTCGAATTTCATTTATCATATCACGATCTTGAAGAAAGATCTAATGAAAATTGGGGTTTGTCCAACAAAAGGTCGAAAGGCAAAAATAAAAAGTTTCATGAACCTGTAACGCCGAATTAGCCTGTTCCTTCATCCATCTCCAATCTCTTTTGAATTCGTTACACTTGCTCGTCCATTTCGTTCGTTCGCTTTTTGATGCTTTCGCTGAGATTGCCGGAATGTTTTTTTTTTACTTTTTAATAATTAATTCGTGGTGAGAGAAAACAACACGCGAAGAAAGCGAGAATCAATCACTTTCGCTTCGAGCTTAATCATTTGTCATTAAGTTTCATTTAAACGCAGGAAGACAATGACGTTTGACACTGCGCCATGGCTCAGGGAGCTACAACCTTTCGGCATCGATTTCACTCGAAAATTCAATCACCGTACATTGCAACTCAACCGCTAATTATCAAGCAATTCAATCAAGTGCAAGCTCTTATGAGTTTCTCGATTCGATTTCACTCGTTAAGTTAGTCAAGCGCGGGCTGACACGAAGCTCATTCCAACCCACAATTACATTCGTGAATACAAAGTCATCAACATAAATGAATTTCAATAACTTTTCATGCTGAGCGAGATTCTATTCACCCCCGACATTCGGGGAATGTTCCTTCACATTTTAATGATGATGATCGCGCATATCGAATTAAATTTTAATTAAATGACAATGGGGAAGCATCGTTAGTTCGCTTCTTACGCAATTAAGTTTCTGCACATGTGAACTTCTCAAATTTCACGCGAGATGAAACCTCGTTGTCAGTCGTATTGTGTGTGATACCATGGCGAAGGGAACAGTCAAGACAGCGAGAAGCGACGAAACATCTGCCAATTTCTCATTGCCCAGGCAAGAAGAAGGCAAAGTTTCAACAATAAAGAATCATGATCTTGGTGGCATAGAAGGAACGAGTGGAGAAGAAAACTGGTTGAGATCGCTTTTGCTTCTTTCGTTTTCAATTCCTCAACTTTCCAGTTTCTTTTTATTAAGGAAATGGATGTAACAAATAAACAAAAGAAATTGTATGCGAAGATGGCGAGTAAGGAGAAGAAGAATCGAAGCACGGTTGGTGATTGATAATGAAACATCAAGACATCGTCTGGCACTGCTTTTAAATAATCTTCATGGCTCTGTCTGTCTCACCACAAGAAGAATAGAAATCTAAATCCAATAAATTGTTCAGACCTTTCAATAATTAATAGAACTAGAGAATCAGAAGTAGACGTAATCTAACAACTTAAAAGGCTTTAATCGACACTTTCGTTGTGTCCACTTTAAATTCTACTCTTCGTTTGTCGGATTAAACAATCCAACAATCACCAAACCTATTTGATGTGTAGCGAAACGAGCCATTGCTTTGCACAATAAAAAAATAATTCGAAAGCACACAAAAACGTTCTTATACGATGAGAATTGTTCGAAGTTGTTAATCATCCAAACTTAAATGCGATTGTCTTGAAGTTTCACATCAGTAGACTGCTCGACCAAAGGTAATTTTACTTTCTTGTTGAATCTCATGCGAAAAGAATGGGGCAAAGTGAAACAATTACCTAAATCATTTGAATAAAAACGCAATAATTGGAGGCAGAGAAACAAACGCTATTTTAGTTTATGGATTCTCCCATGGGCGTCATTACGCTTTCAAAAGAGAATTGGCACTTTGATTGGAATCAAACGCAAGATGCTTAAACCTTCATTGCGTCACGTCTCGATCGAGTTACACAGAGAGAAATTATTCAATAATTTTATGCGCTCTGGTCATGGTGCAATCGCCAGCTTTCCATTTCAGGGTGAGTCATACCATGTGAAAAACGGCGTGGCCAATTTACAAATTTGTTCGCTTGTAAGCTTATTAGTTTCGGTTCTCTTTACCTATCCCTCTCTTTCTATTTCTATCTGTTTGAGAATTATCTGGAATGCAAATTGCATTGGGAAAATTATTTAACAAAGTCCACTTAAAACCTCATTAAGTTGGGCAAACTTAAATATTTTCGAATCTCGTTCAATCTTGAACTTCCATCGTCGGGGGCAAACTTAAATAATAATCTCCTCTTACGATCAGTTTTCCACCGCATCCGTCAGTCAGTTTTTCTTCGCCTCTGTTATTGACCTCGGTTGCTCATAAATATTACCGCGAATGATCTTTAATCTCTCCATTAGCATTTTGTTTTATTATTTGCCGAAGCAACAACAGCAAACTTTAAGAAGCAGTCCGTCAAGCGTTTCCTGTCTTTGGTTTTTAAACTCGTTTCAATCACGGCGATGTAAGAAGAAGTTTATTAAATGTAACACCGGATGTTGTCGAGCATTCTCTGTCAGACGATATCTTCTTTGTGGATTGCTATCAAGTGATGTGAATGTCCATTCTTGGTTTCCTCACGCACACATGGCTTGCAAAAATGTTTTTATGATGATCACAATTAAAGTTGTCTCGATCGATCGTTTTACACTTCCTAAAGTAATCAATTTGTGAATGTGGATGTGGCTTGAGACGAAGCGTACAATCTCAGTTTACTTTCATTCTTGATAAGAGACGATTCACACTATATCAACGAGGCTTCATTGATAAAAAAAAGTGTTAAAATGAAGTTTCGTTATCTCGTTTTGATTTGAAAATTGATTTTTCTTATCAGAATAATTTTGTCATTATTTATTTTCGCGCTGTGTAAACGATCATTTAATTCCTCGTTTGTGTCATTGATAAGAAATCCAATGCAATTACAGGAAAATCGGGATCAAAGAAATCTTTTTTGATAATTTTAATCAACAGTAAATCCATCGAACAAAGAACCTATGTACGATCATTCCCTCACTTCCAGCAACGATTTTTAATGAGAAGCAACTTTAATTAAAGTTCTTTTTTTCGTAGTGCTCTATTTATTCCCGAGTAATGTTCCGGTTGCTCGCGATTATTATAATCATCAAGGTATGACGGCAAAAACCTTTTAATGAGAATGAATGAAGAATCAAAATTGCCACGATGGCTTGATTGTTATTTTTTTTTCGCGCTGGGGTGGCTGAAACATCATCGTAGACATACCGCGTTCGTTTGTTTAACATGCAACAAGCAATCGCTTGTAGCAAGAAATATTCACGGATTTCTTGACATAAACAATAAACATGTAAGAACGTTCAAATCTAAGTTTTTGCTTCCATCAACGCTCGCGAATCGAGACAGTCAGACAGTAGGTGGTGTGGTCGTAAATTGAAGTAATAAAGAAATGTGGAATATTATATCATGGCACACGCTTGCTCGAAGGGGGTCAAATGTGATTATCAGCAAAACCTTTTTGAAGCAACATTCGTCCAACAAGTGTAACTCTCTATTTCAATTAATCAAAAGTTTAAGCTCCACTCGGAGAGTGACTCGCTGATTGAAATTTATGAATCAGCAGCAGTGCGATGTAAAATTCCAACTAATTGCAATGGATTTCATTAAAATGTTAATTAACTACGAGCTCAGTTGCAGTTTAATTATTTAATGGACGGCGGTGTTTGTATGTCACATGCTTAACGGTTCCTAACGACGTTGAGGACGAGATAATATTCAGCCATCCCCATTTGAGTATTTCTTTCTACAACATGCTCAGAATGTTTACACCATTCGTTGCGGAAAGGCGCGCCACGAACATTGAATGAAGCAGATGGAATCCGAATAAAACTTGAAGTCATCAACACGAAGTGGGAAAAATTGACAGTGAATATTTTGATTCGTCATAGTGAGAGTTTCTCTTCATGAGTTTTAATATCGAAGTAGTTCAAGAAAAATCGATGACGACAGAAGAAAAAAAATATCAAGAGTGCTAATGTGCTAAAACATCGCACTAAAGCGGTTCCATTGAAAACCTCTATTTGGAAGTCTGCACGAAAAAAGCGTTTGCTGTTAATTTGAAAAACGCCCACGATTGTCACCAAACAAACAAAAATAAATGGAAAATGCAAAACACCTTCGAGTCTAAAAAAGCGTTTTAATTAGGCAGAGGCTTGCTTACTTGCTTGCGTAAAAAAACCGTAACAATCGACGGGCGGTTGGAGATCAATGCACTTTTAATAGCTTTGGACTAATTGGTCGCACAATAATAGAATTTTGCGTCATTCGTTCGGCTTTCACTTTCCCTACCGCGACCCCAATATCTACGAACTCGCAAATTTTCATGCTGATTCAGAAGCTCACCCGGAAAACACAAAACAAAACTGTTGTTTTCAAATATTCGTGAGCGTGCGATGGCGCTTTCAAGTACCAGTAGGCTTATGTTAAGCCATGACTTCAACACTATTAGACCGCCCGCTCTCTAAATGGCTAAATCCACTTAAATTCAATAATCTCGATTCGCGTAACGAAGAAATAACAAAACGTCTCACTGACTTCTGAATATTAACTCGTCATTCAACGATCGCACGGCGTCAACTAACTAATCAGAGACAAGAAGAAAAGTGAAATTGCTGAACTTTTCTTTTGTTCAAATTCATGGATCATGAAGCATTGCCGTCATCATCATCAGATAGCTTAGTAAAATTATATTTCGTCGTCAAAGTCAAGAGTTATTACAATTGTTTGTAAGTCGCACTCTCTCTCTCTACTCAAGTGTACAAACATCACATTATACATCATTTCGTTAAATACACTTCATTGTTGTACACGAATCAATTGCTCCGCATTATGTTTCAGATGTCAGCTCAATAATCGTAAGTCGATTGGTTATTTAAGCGACATAAGGAAATTTACTCAGCTGATGCTTTCGAGGAAATTGCCTGCAATTTTCATTAACTGGATTAGTTTTATGTCTGCCATGTATGGTTCTCCCCGTTAACATTATTCCAAATATGTTTAATTGGATTTATACTCAGGTTGCTGGAGCAATTTATAATTAATTATTTTCCAATTCGTATTTGAATTTAAACGACTCTCAAGTTGCGTTAATTAAAAAGTTGTTACGTGCGATGAACTCATCTGAATAAAACAATTAAAACTTCCACGAGATTTCAAGAGTCTCAATGACTTTGCGGTCAGTGAACATCAAGAGAGTTCACGATGGGCCCTAAATCATAAACAAAGTTGGGCGTATATGACAAGGAGAGATAGAACTCGACTCTAATTAATGCCTTTTTTGTTTTGCTATTTCCGTACATAAAATCACTGGACCATGACCAAAAATAAACTTCGAGAATTTCCCATTGTTGTGAGACTCATTCGCTTGCCGAGTGGTGAAATAATGGAAATCCGTGTGAGAGTGAGAGGGAGCAAAGAACAACATACGGTTAGTGACTTCATGACTGTTGAAACAAGTGGAACGGTCGAGTCGACGAGAACACACACAAAATAAATTCCATGTCGAAGAAGAGCTCTTTAGAACAAGCGACATTCTTTTCATGATCAAACAAAAGAAGGAATTTCGCACATAAATTTCCCGACTCGTCTTCATTTCTCTTAAAGAGCAGTTTCCGAATTCGACCGAGGGCAATGAACAGTAAGCGAGCGAGTGATTGAAAGATGCTGAGTTGATTGTCGTAGAAAATAAATAATGAACTTCCCAGAAGGATTGCTACGCACTCAACTGAAGTATCCTTTTATTGCGCGCTAATTTTGCAACTTTGTTATCATCAATTTTCGGTGACGCATTAAGGCTGCCATAAAATTCGTTCGCGCTACGCCCCGTTTCGCTTTTCTTTGATTACATTCTCGCCATTTGATTACTTAATAAAATTTATGACGCCAAAGCTTCTTCGTCTCTTCCTTTGTTGTTCCTCCTGACATTTCGCATGTTACGTAATCAAGGATGAGAATCCTTTTTTTATTCAGCAACGGTATCAAACTTCCATCATCGATAAATGGCGTGCAAGACTAATGGATGGCAAAAGAGAATCTCATTGATTGTGAGTCCATTAAGGTATCGCTGAGGAAATTTATTGTCGGACTGGGTCAGAAGAAGAATTAAGCAAGAAAACTAAGAATAGAAATAGCGCAGAAAATTTTCTTTTATTGTGCAAAATCAATAATTGAAACGATAACGAAGTTTCATGCCAACGCGTCATGTATAAAACCTCTCGTCGTCGCCAATCTAATGTTTCGTCATGTCGAAAAGAGAATCGAGCAACAACAAAATCACCCTTGTGTCGACGTCATCACTTTTATCCTTCAGTTTCATCATCGATTTCATTCAAAATTTCGTTCCCTCATTGTTCATCGTAGGACGACAAGAAAAGCTCTCAGGTTCTATTTTTAGATTCAACGACGAAAGAAGGATGAATAAAGAATTGGCAGCAGTAAATTAAATATTAAAGAATCCTTTAGGTGAAGCTCCCAAAGCAAGTCAAACTAAAGCACTCAACGTCAAAAAAATGCTAACAATCGTCATTATGTTCATGCCTGCTGGAGTTTAAGTTAAACAACATTCTTCTTCAAAATAATCGTTTGCTTTGCTTGTGCTCGCTATGACCCAGTTTCACCCTCAATTACTCGCCAAGTCTTCATCTTCCCTCTCCTGGCGTTCGTGTCTCTGACGAATCAGATCCGATCTGATCCAATTTAAAGTTTATCTAAAGCCATTTATCCGGAAGACGACAGCGAAGCGAGAGAAGTCTTTGTAGCTTTGGATTTATTGTACAAACTCCATAAATTTTTCATGCAATAAACATTCCGTTGCTTGTTTTCAAAAGAATTTTTTAGTTTAGCAATTCATGAATCGACTTTTCTTCATCCAGAGGACTTGTGCAAAAAAATGTTTGGGATTGAAACATAAAAATAATCTCGATTCGGGGGAGTCGGGTTTGAACGTGCATTGGCAATTCGAGGCGAGAAAACATATTTTGGCAATAAAGTGATGGGGTGCGAGTTGAAAACGTGTTAGCTCGCATTCCGAGAAGGGTGAGAAATGAAATTCGCTTTAACGCTACCGAATGTTGAAAATATTTAACACTGAATATTAATCGCTCATTAGCAAACCGCAAAATGTGAAACGCGACGCATGATTTCACTAGAATCTTTCAAAATTGCTTGATGATTCATAGACTGCAAGCACGGCGGTTCAAAAAAAAAAGTTCAGGAATGTTAATCTCGAAATGCGATGAATCACTTTTATCTCATCTCGCTTTCGCCGTTTCTCAGCTCGCCACGATCGCAATCTGCGCTAACAACAATGCGTTCACTTTGCCATAACTTTTAAGAAACAGTTTAAATCCATTTTGACATGTTTAATTGTATGTTAATGTGATGAAGTCAAGAGAGGGTTCAATGAGATATGTCTCAATCCTAAATCGACAGTCGCTTCTGGGATTCTTTCGCCCCTAGTCAAATTTTTTGAAATCTTAATTGATGTCAATTGAGGGAATTTTGAAAATTCAATTTTTCCAATTTCCATGACGAAAAATGGGCGAGCAAGTCAGTTCCCTTGTGCTCATTTACACTTTTTACTGCTTCTCTCTGAATTATTATAAATTCAAATTTTATTCAATTACGTCGCAGTTCTCTCGCGTTTGAATAAATTATGCATAAAAAAAGTTAAACGAATCACAATTGAAGAAGACGAAGCGTTTAATCTCAGCGCGGAGAGGAAGCAGTTGTGATGTAAGTTGATATTGAAGTTTGCTCGATCAAGATGCAGTCGAGACGCAATTGTGAAACAAGATTGTTACGAGCTCAATCTTGTTTATGTTGTTTTATTTGAATGAAGCAACAGTGTTGAGAGCCATACCAAGAATGAAGGTTTCGCAGTTTGTAAAAACATCGACAGCAGTGAAACTTTCGCGAACACAAGTTTCTGCTGAGAATCTAACGTGGCTTGAATGAATTGGCTGAGTTTGAAAAAAGTTTATACTGAAAATTCAACTCCATGTGACACAAAGAGTTAACAATAATTTCTTTTTTAGAAATTCATAATTTGTTTCGCATCCGAGAACATGAAAATTACGCAAATTTGTCGCTCATCAAAGTAACAATAAGGCACAGAAGCTATGAACGCGATTTACCGGATCCGCTATTCATTAATCTTCCGCATCAAGAAGAAATTTCTCCGTCAACATCAATTTGAAAACATTACATCGTTGACCTCGTCGCCTTGAAAACGTTCACCCAATTACAGCTCCATCAAAATCAAATTTTTCACTGCTCCATTGGACGCATCGCGAGATGATAGAGAGAGCGTCTAATGGATTTTAAATTGTTTCATACGCAACTCAACGGGTCAGATGAAGTCGTTCTCGCACACGGACCTCGTCATAAATATTTCAATCTAATCGCCACTTCATGTCATTAATGGAAGTTAATTAAAATCAACACGCAGCGCGAGAAAACTCGATGGAAACAATTAAAATATCAAACGGCGAATTTTCGTTTTTCGCAAACATAAATTCACATGACAACGAAGAATTCGTGTCAGACCTGAATGAAATGTGATGAACTGCTCGTCCACATGTGTTTGTTTTCAATTTAACCCATTTAGAGTGAAACATAATTCCGTTTCGTTTTATTGACCAACTTGCATCTAACGTTGAGTTTCTGGGAAACTCACGGCTGCATTGGTTGTGATAAACAGAAGGCGAATGGAAAGGTTCTCAAGCTGGCAAGTTGTAATGGAAGAGTCATGTTTAATTATTTACATAACATTACCGAGAATTCTTTGCGTCTTCGTTGTCATACAAACAAACACAAACGCATTTGAGTCAATGAAATGCAAGCTCAAGAACAATTTTTGTGAATCGTTTGAAATTAAATTCAGTGATTCCGAGATATTCAGTTGCTGAAACGACATAAAACTTTCGATAAACAGTCTGATTGAATTTCAATTCATGTTCGCTTCCAAACTCCTTTCATGGCTTCTGATGCGAACCACGAAATTATAATGAAACATTAATATTACATCTGAGATAACAGAGAATGAAAATATGATCGGAATGAAATGTGGGAAGATCAAGCACAAGAACATTTCTTCTATCAACATTAGAGAGAACCTGCTCGAGTCAAGAATTTTTATTGGAACGTAACAATTTATCAACAAGTCTGCTATTAATTATGTTCGGAGAGCATCAGAAGAGTGAAGCTCATTAGGTCCATTCAAGGAGAACGAGAGAGTCCCCGAAGGCGCTTCAGGTAAAAGTCGTCGATAGACGTCATCAGGTGAAAAGGTCTTCACATAAATTCTAAATTCCTGACTCAATTTTAATCGAAACGAATAAAAAATGCTCAACATCTATCTCGTTAGCATCACCGAGCTATTATTTATTTTTCTATTAATCTAACCGGTTTCTATCCAAGCCTTTTTCCCGACATGACTCGTCTGTGTTCGTGTGAAGAAATTCTGAAACTTTTATCTTTCAGTCGCTTCACTTATCCACACACACCGTACGTGTAATCGTCCCAACGCTTTGTCTATTTCATTTCACACATTTCTTTCCATCTCTCATTCGCCTGCCTTTCAGTCGTTGATGGAAGAAGGAATAAAAGGAAGAGAAAAGTTCGTTCTCGAGAGACTTTTTAGGCTTCGACACAGCGGTTGCACAATGGAGTGGAACTTAATGAGTGTTTTGGATCCTTCCTGGTACACAAGAGGACGTTGGACCGTAAAAAAGCATCCTCAAGTCCTATCCTCGAGATAAACAAACAGAAGGAAAAATTGTGACTCTTGAGAATCTACGGAAGAAGTAGAAAAAGAAAGAATCTTAAGATCCACTTTAAAGCTTCTTCCTTTCAAATCAAATTCTCGAGTGTTTGTTTCGAAAATCAAAAGATTCTCCATTGATTTCATTAATTCCACAATCAAATAGTAATAGTGACAACTTAGATCGGTCATTACGAACATCTTTTCCACGAAATGCTTTTTTCCCCTCAAACATTCTTTCCGTCAATCACACAAACAACCCTCGAACTACAAGACTCCCTTCAGACCAAACATTTATTGGTTTCGTAATTGCCAATGTCTCGAGGGATGAGATATAAGAGCGCTGTAAAACACGCGAGATGATGGAAATGTATTACGATAGCAGTATGACGAGCCTCCCCCGACATCGACATCAACTTCAACCCTCGAGACATCTTCAATTTCATTAGCGTCAGCAAATAGAATTGTTAACTCAACGCAAGTTAAATATTTATGCAGAAATTGCAGTTGCGAGTGACATCGAGCAAATGTTTAGAGTCAGCACAACGCGCATTGAGATTGTAATTTGTATTCCTCCCAGAGTTGAGATTGCTTTTTGTTTCTTTGACAAGGAACTTTAAGGCCTGTTATGCGCATAATGAATGTGGTGCCCGCTTTGAAACAAAAAAGTTCTTTTGAATAAATTTTCTGGAGAAAAAGAAAGCCGAAAAGAAAAGCGAGCAATGTGGTTCCATAAAGTGAAGTAATTTATGGCTCGCGCTCTGCATCAACAGACAAGATTTCGACGATAAAGGATCAGTCGAGCATCGCGATCGTAGAATTGGTCGTTTCAATGAAACCAGAAAAACCTCAAGAATGATTTTTTTACGATCCAATTGTGATGGATTTCAGTTTCAATTGGATCCGTTTCGGACCGCGGGTCGATTTCCTTTGTCTTCTTACATGTCCGACCTTTTGATTTCCGAAAAAAACCAACAGACGAACGAACCGTGAAATTCCGAGCTTATTCAAATTAGTCGAACGTGAGGCTGTAAAAATCATGCATCTCACTATTGGATCTTCGCTTTTTTTGACTCGATCTTACCCAATCATCATCGTATCTTCCTTTTGGATGCTCCACAAAAAATTCAATTGAATTCAAACAAAAAATGTGGATTGAAATGGATTTCGAGCAAGAATGATTTTTTATTCTTCTTCTTCTTTTCAGACAACAAAAAGAATTCGTGTCGGAGAATAAATTTTTTGGGTCTTTGAATTAGCAACACGTTCTTGCAGTTCTGTGTACGTTTCAGGTCAACAGGGAAACAACGTTTCGCAAATATTTTATGCTTTACTGTGCCAGCTGCATTTTTTATGGAAGTGAGTTTGATTTGTTCGAGCTTCGTTTGGGCTTATCAAATGCAAACATTCTAAGCTCTTCAGATTCTACTCAAATAAATGAAGCCTGTTGAGAGCCTTGAACAACTCAGTGTCGTTCATTATGCTTTGCAGAAACTTTCCTTCATGTGTTTGTGATAAAATATGCAAAAATTTATGAGATTCTCTCACTCTTTGCCATGTGTGGAGGTTGGTTTTTTCGGATGAAACATTCAGTTGTTGAGACTTTTCGTCTACTCCATGCTGTGATAACAGAATTTGTCCCCGGAAATTGCAACTCAACGAAATGTTGATTGCGTGCATTCTGCTCGATAAGACTGTGACTGACGCGAAACTTGCTTGCTTGCTTTTGATGTTGCAGTATATTTCTCTCAAGGTTTATAAAGCGGCGTTGCCAAACTTCATTGTCGCAATAATTTTTTTCTTTTGTGAAATGCAACGACAAAGCACACACACGACGGTGCAATTATACTTTTATTAAGATTTATGATTATGCTCCACATCTCTTCACTTCTTCGTTCATCAACTTCGCCATATTTTTCAGCAGACATAAAGGAACATTGCACTCTGACTCGTGATTAAAAACATCTTTGAACATCGAGACATTCATCATCCTCATAACATTTGATGCGTAAAGAATGCGCTGTTCGCGATTTGTTTAAATTAAAGATTTCCGTCTCAAATGATAGATTTGCCCGAACGAAATCTCTCGATGCTTTACTTCCTCTACTTTAATGTGAAATTTTCCGAACTTTTTCCGCATCTCGCTCACTCTTTCAGTTCCAATTGATTGGGCTCATCACAAAAGGAGGAGAAAAACACTTTTTAGCGCGTTCCTATTTCTTCATCAATGCTCCATCGATCCCATTGTTTTCATTTTCAGATTCCAATTAAAGTCATCGCGCGAGATGAATTCAAACTCTTTGAAAATCTTTGTAATGCGGACGGAACAATAATCAAGCAGCGCACGACGGTTTCGACAATGAAAAGTAAACATCAGATATCCGATTGAGTCGATAAAATGGAGATGAGATGTGAAGAATGAGGCGAAAATAGAGAATCAATCAATCAGAAAGAAATTCTCAAATGATGGCTGAGAGTGGAGACTTAACTTTATGACTCGCGAGCTTAAGCATTTCTGTCGAATCGCATGATGATGCGAGCAACTTTTACTTTTAGCGGGTATTTTCCATCGATGCGGAACGTTTTTTTGATTTCAAGTCTATGACTCATTTGTCGTGTCACCATTTCTAGTAAATCTTCGTTGAATTTCCATAACAATTAAGATTCGCCCTACGCATTGACCGATTGAGATCTTTTCCGTTTCCAGCTCGCCCGGTGATTGACATTGATCGCGATTAAAGCGATCACAAATCGACGATCATCTTTTCCCGCGATGAATCTTTTCATGCCTGGCTTCAAATTTTGAAGCTTTATTTATGGAAATTGATTGGCACCATCCTACAGTTCCCATCACGATTTGCCTTAATTGGCCGACTCAGCTGTTGCTCAACCAGTTTTGCGTTTAGTTCTTCATGTGCTATACCAGAACGAAAATGTCTTCATTTCCTTCTTTGAGGTGTTGCTATTGTTTCGAGATGTTACCGAACTCTCGCCTCATGTGAATTAATCATCGCCCACAACCGTTTGAAGTTTAACGACCAACGAAAGTAATTCTTCATTTTAATGAAGCTTGCTACCGTCGCAAACTGTGATCGTAAAGTCTTTTTAGTGAGTCGTTGCTCTACATATGATTTTCTTGTTTCATGCGTGATCAGCATTTGATATTTCATATTTTCATGGCTACCAGTTGCCGCTTAAACTCTCTCGCCCCGAACTCACGCGTCGCGCCTTAGAAAAAATTTATTTGCAGACCACTCGAGAACCGGTTTTCTACAATTTGCTAAAGCATGACGTCATCGCCGTGGAATTCATTCAACATTCATTTCTCATTTTTCAGTGTCGAACTCGACGACAAGCAGATAACGAGAAATTCATTGAGAGGCGAAACGTAAAATTCTTGCGAATCGTCGTGTGTCTGTGTGTGATGAGCATAAATTAGCATTTGCCAAGTGAAAACTGCCCATCCTCATTCCACATGAGCTCTTTTACCACTCGTTGAATGTTAATCATCGCGACGAAGTTGACTTGTGTAATCGCGCTGATTTCTTTCGCCATTTTTGGAAATATTTCTTCGCAAGAAACTTCATAAGCCCATAATGGATTTAACTAAAAAGAAGGAACTCTTCGATGGCATTAAAAATTCTTTTGAGAATTCGTTTAATTGACCCATCCGGCTATTAATTGCTTAACGAAATCTCACAGCAACTTAATCGTAAATCCACTGAAATCTCTCATTCATTAATTTCTCTTCTTCGATATAAAGAACTTTTATGATTCATTCGATCGAAGATTAAAATTCTTTTTAGATGTCGTAAGCTTTGAGGTCGTCAGAGTGAAGTTCACGGTCGTTGGAACGTGCCTTCCAATGTATGACTTCGAGTGTTTGATGATGCTCAAAACTCAACGACGAGACATCAAGTCGTGACCCATAAATTGATTCCTTTGTGTCGAGCCCCGAAAACTGTCTAAAGAGGATTTTTTTTAATTCCGATACAAAATCAACTCGAAGAGTCATCTTGATGTAATCGGCAGACAGCTCTCTGAGGTGGAGCTCATTTTAAACGCACAAAATCAGCTTTTCATTAAAAATGCAAATATAAGCGAAATTCACAAGAGATTTGCGTGCAAAAGCAATTTAAGAGTCAAGACGTAATCAATTCGATTATGAAATCCTGATTAGGAAGCTCTAAATCTCCTCTTCTCGTTCTCACCAGTTTGTGTGCGATTCACATCAAACTGCGCGCGGGAAAACTCTCGATCTAAAACAATCGCACAAAGCGATAGCGATGGACATTCTCATCAGTTAAATATGATAAACAAAAAAGTTAATTGCAGGTCGTGTGTACATTGCAAGTCGGCAATTACTCTTCAACAACCGATGCTGACACAACAATGGGGAGGAAAGAGCTTTTCCCATCACTCGAAAGTCACATTTTTTGCGTAATTAAACTCATGGACAGGTGAGTTTTCCCTCCCATTCATCACAATTCGTTTGGTTCAAGGTTCTACTATAAATCTCGACAGATGAAGATGGACTGCTTTAATCCGACTTGAATTTCAATTGAAATCCTCATCGCCGCAAGATAATTTTCTTTAGAAAACTATACAAAAGTTTAATTATTTTTCCAACGTTTCTAGAAAATCTCCGGGAACAAGAGTCGAAATGCGACATAAAAGGAAAATTAACAATTCAAATTTATTCTGTTTTTATTTCGGTAGGGAAAAGCGAGAAGATTTCCAATTGTTTTCATGCAACGCTGGCTTCACTGCTTAAAGTTCTTGAATCTTTTTCGTTCTTTCTCTGAAGTTGAGTCTGTTAACAGCCATGTTTCGCATATGTGTTGTTATTTCTGCTTTCACGCTAGCTCCGACATAACAAAACAAACGAAACGCATGTGATGGAATGAGCAGAAGATTTCCAGAGAAAAAAGAAAAACGAGACAAAGGCGAGTTTAGTGGGAAAGCAATTTTATGACAATTGCAAAAACAAACCCATTCACAAGCTCATCGCTTTGACAACTTTCAAGCAAGCATAATTAAAATTTTATGCAAAGAAACTTTCGCTTTGGCAATTAGTCTTCATTTTATTTGATTATGCAATTCTCAGAGTTTCGCTACTGATTGCACTCAGAGGATATCGGAACGGCGATTCAAAATCTTTATTGTTTTGATTTGGACTCAAACGCACGGAAAAGCCTTTTGTTCAATCAAACGAAAAGTTTCCATTACGCTGACCTTCCTCAAATATAATTGATTAATTCCAAATGAAAGGAAAACACGGTCATGATTCATGTCGCATGTCTTAAGAGGTTTTACGTTTGTTTCGTGAGTAATTGGAACGACGTTGAATCAACCTTTAAGTGTTAGGGAAATTATCGGTAAAGGTTGAAGAAGCACGCAATTAAACAAAAAGTTGAAGATAAGAGGAAGTCAAAATCCTTGGAACGTTCTTAAAATCAAGACACTATAGCAACTGCGTGAGCTGCTTAAGAATGGCTTCTAGGCGAGGTTACTCAAGAGAAACAGGATTCTTCAAGACGATCGTTAATTAAAGATTAAATTGTGGCACTCACGATATCACTCGATTCTGAAGACAATCGATGATTTTTCACCGGAACACAAAATAAATCCAGAGTTGATGATTTGTTGCGGCTCGTAATGATAAAATTGATCGTTGGTTGGCTTCTTTGCTCTTGAGAAAATCCGGTTTCAACTCTCGTGTCCTATTTCTCTCGTTTATCGAGTTTTTCCCTTTTGCTCGTTTACTTTCTCGGATCGAATCTTTTTAAAAACACATAAACAATCTTGAAACTCCTTTCTTCCGACGACGCAATTAAAAGGTTTTTGATCCTTTTTGCTTTCTTGTCGATCAAACTTGTTCGATTGGATAAGAACTCACACTCAGGCACTGCTTAATTCTCTTTTTCTTCTTTCGATGTTTTCACATTGTTGTTGTCATTAAATATTTTTTTAATTTCGTTTTCTTATCGGAATATTTCATTTGTTTGCATTTTCCGTGTTTGATTATTCGATGAATACGATTACTTAGATATTTTTCTTTATCATTCTTTCATTCAACACAACAAGTTTATTTATTTTTATTAGCCGACTCTTCGAACGCGTCTTTACAACACGAGATCTCACAACATAATGACGTTTCGTATATCAACTTGTTTTCCTATATTTTTGTTTGTAATAGCGCCATCTGATGTTTTAATTTGTCTTCGACTAGAAAGCGTAGGATGACTTTACATATTAAAGCGTTTCTTTACATGAAAATATAAGTCTACCAACTAAATTGAGCAAACATTTGCTATCTTTCACAGAATGTTTTAATTGAAATTAACAGAGAAATTCTTAATTGTAATCAAAAAGCTTTAAGATGTCGATCCACCTGATGTGCCTTTCATCCAGCGGAACTCCAATTTTCACTAAAAAACGAGGAGATAGCGATAGGAGTGAATCAAATGTAAGTTAACTTAGTGCAAGTCAACATAAACAATTAAATTACCTTTTTGTAGCTTCCGTTCTCAACAGTTGCTTCATTAAATGGTGTTCACCTGTTCTGCAAAACTCAGAATGTTGGACTAACTATGACACAATTTGACGACAATGGCTTGATCGTTTGGAAAGAATTTGCAGAAAAAAATATTATCATAATCGGAATTTCGACGAGTCTAACTGAAAAAGTTCTGCGGTGTCTAATTGAAAAGTCGTTTGAAGCGATGGTGCTTCATGTCGGAATCAATGAGATCTTGAACATGAGGAATGTTGATCGATTCAAGCGTGATTTGAAAAGCTCTTACTTTCAAATTGTAGAGAAGCTAATGGAAACGGCAGTAAGCGATTTTTTAGAGTACAATGAAGGAATTTTGTGCAATGAAGCCGAAGCAATTCAAGAGAAATTAAATGAGTTCAGTGGTCAAACTTTCTCGCCCTATTGCTTTATCTTATCGAGGAACCGTTTGATTTGTGCTACTGAAGGATTTTACGACCTTCATGTCAGCGACAGGAAATTATTAATCCTTTTGATCACACAGTCGAGTGCTCTTCAAAAAGATTTTCCAGTATTCCTTCCTAACAAATCACCAACAATCGCTTATCGACTGATCTCATTGCCTCTTATTCAAGGAATCTCAGTTGGACTGATCTGCGGAGTGAAACCATCTTATTCTGAGCTTGAAGTTCTCAGTCAGGACTTTTGGCAAGATTATTACGAAACACTCGTATCAGCTGAAGTTGGAAATCCAAGAAACTTTCCACTTTCAATTGAACTTGATTCTGCGATAATGGGATTTCTTCTCCTAAACAAGACGCAAAAGAAATTCGTAATTTCTAAGAACATTCAACAGGTTGTTGGGAAGAAAAGTTCACACAGAATGGAGATTTTGAGAGCCTTCTTTCATCAATCGATCGACTGTGATGAGTTTCATGACGCAACTTTATATGATCCCAGCAACATCAAAGTCACCGAACAATTTTACACCTCTGACTATCATAAATGCCACGCTCTGATAAACGACGACAGTATATTATGCGTAATGTATTTATCAGCAATTCCAAGTCACACAATGCGATTTGTAACAAAGGATCTCCACGCAAGACTTTTAGCTGAAAAATCTTATTCGCTCTAAACTTTTTATATAAGAATAATTCTCAGCATTAAAAGATCAAAATTTCTCCGTCCAGTGGTTTAAGATCAACTCAGAAGCTTTATTTCCTTGAGTACTTTTCACAGAAAATTAATTTGTAACACGAATAATAATTTTAGCTCAATATTTTAAAGCTCTACAGAGATAATTGTTTATTTCAAAATAATCCTTACATTAATATTTTTGTAATCGATATATTTTTCATCATGACACTTAAACTGGTAATTAAATACTTAAGCTTCGCTGGTCAGCGACGAAGTTTGATTAAAATTATTGTCTTTCGTCTTTTCTTGTCGAGAATTGAAGCACAAAATTGTATTTCATGTAAATATAGTTGAACATCTAATATTTTATCAAGTAATATAGATTATAAAGGACTTGGAGCCTTTCTCTAAAAGAGTAAAAGGACTAAACTTCCTCTGAGAGACTTGAGCTTCTACTTCAAGGCTGGGATGAGCTGTGAGCTCGAAATTAGCTTCGTCTAACTTAGAGGAAGCTTCAATGACTTATTAGCTCCAATCCTCCTTTAAGATTCATTTAAAAAGTTGCATCTTATTGTCAACGTATGCTTCAATTGAATTGGCATGTTTAAGTGGATATAAACTCCGCTACGAGTTTCCAGGAACAAAATGTAAAACAAATCAAGGAATGATTTGATCTTTGATCAATTCTTAAACAATCTTCAGTAAAGGCAGTAATTCAAATTAGTCACGATTCTTTTTTTCTCTAAATTAATTAAATATGTTTTAGAGATAAGCATCACAAAAAGCTAAATTAGGCTAATCATTTTCTATTAGACACAAATTATTTAACTGGTAAACTTAAAAAATTTCGTCGACGACGCAACGGAGCACAATTTTAATTTAATCATTCATCACTTTTGATGAGATCATTTCATTCTCTTTGCTTCATGATATCTTTAATTAAGTTCGACGTGTTCAGCAACAATATCGGGATGAAGAATTTGCATTATACTTGTGAAGCTTCCAAATACAAAGCCCATAATGCCGAAAATCATGATTCCGATGTCTTTCCACAGAATATAATTCCATTTACCGAGTCCTGATTCCCAGAATGTGATGATTTCGATAATAGGTGGAAAGATGAGAGCTAGAGTTGAACTACTAACGGCACCGACAAGTGAAATTACGGCTCCAAGATTAGGAATCATCGCAGCAAGGATAAACGTGAAAAGAACGAGTCCAATACGAAGCAAATAATCGCCAAGAATTCGGTTGTTCTCTCCATGAAGTCTCGCACGAAGCCAAGGAGCAATGATATTGATTGGAACGTAGAACTGAAGCGTATAGCTGAGAAAAATCGCCATGGCCATCATTAAGCGAACGAGTTGCGCAAGCATGTCTCCTCCAAGATTTAGTGTTATTGAGCCCTTTACAGCATCGCCATATTTGAGATAGCCAAAGAATCCAACCGATGTGTAGAGACAAGCAACAATGACCATTCCAGTATTCAATACGCCTGTCAATCCACCAAAATCTTCTGGGTTTTTCATGTTATTCTCAAGCGGTAGGACAACTCCAATTCCTTCAAAAGCATAGATCGCTGTTCCAAAATATAATGGGAGCTGCGCCCAAGAACTGAAGCCATCGACCGTGTCGGTTCTCGGTAAATCCTGGAGCATGAAGTAGAAGCAGATCACTAGACCACTGATTGTTAACACCGATGCGATGAATGAAACTGGAGTCAAATACTTAAGGTTCTTCACGAGATTCAAGAAGATCATTGGAAGAAGCATAAGGATTAGAAAAACTCGTGTGTCTAGCACGGTCCAATAATGCGCTACAACTTCTTGAAGATTCACGGCAACGAATACGAAATAAACGCAGCAAAACCCAATCTGAGTTATGATCAGAAAAGTGTTAATGAGGTTCTTTGCTTTGTGAGAGTAGCGTCGAAGTCCTGGCGGTCCCGTTTCAAACGAAGCGAAGCAGACACCAGAGAAATTCAATGCTGGTACTTGAAGTCGTCTACATAGCTCATGACAACATTTAACAAGCATATGCATGCAGTGAGTACAGATAAGTCCCATCAAGAGAGTACCAAATAAGCCGACAAAAAGTCCAGCATTTTTGAAAGCGTCAGGCATAGCCAAAATTCCTGTTCCGATGTTTCCCTTTAGCAAGTGAATCATTGTATCAAGGTTCGACGTCGGGTGTTCTAGATTCCGATTCTTTGTTGGGTCGTAATCATTATTAGTGGAATTAAAGAACGACGATGACTCATTTAAATCGTCTTTATGCTCTAAAATTCAAATGCGGGTCAGTAATGTTTGTAATCAAATCAAGTTTCGTTACTCACCATCGCTTTGATTGCCATCATTTCCATCGACAACCACATTTTCGGGAGAGTTTCTCAGATCTGGACGAGGAATCGTCCGATGTTGTTCAACATCTTGATGAAGCAGAGGTGAACGTTCTGAGCTCATTTTCGACGATGCCTAAAAATTATACAAATCTGTTAACAATCTGCTGACCTTTAATATTTTTCTGATGTCACCCAAACGCTTGTTAATAATAAGGAATTTACCTTGACCGTTCCAAACAAACTACGAAACATTTTTAATTAATAATCGGAATAAGAGGAAACTGATAAGCGAAGAGTGACTTGTCTCACAGAGCACAGGATGATTTATGCGTTTAAATCGGAATGCAATGTGATGATGAAGGAGACGAAAGAGAAAGCACTATTTGTGGAATTTGCCATTGAATGAGAAAAGAAGCATATGCGTGGGCAGGTAGAAAAAATATCCTCGAAGTTAAGGATACGTAATCGTTCTAATAAATGAATAGGCCCATAAATCAATGAATATTCTTGTTCTGTCTCTTTCTTTATAGTTAGCGGAAACTTTTTAAAAACTTTCCATTCACGAGACATTATCGATTGTTTGAATGACAATATTGAATCTTGACCAACAATGCCAACGGCTGGTGATAAGAAACGATCAGCCTCCCGCTCGGTGGTTAAACTTCCGCACACGACCGACAAGTCTGGGAAAACAGCTCACGACAATGCAAAGACAATTCAACAGATTGATAATTAACACGCTTTGTTATCTCAGCCCACGCGTTGCTTTGAAAATCCAGATTGAAGTAGTTTGATGTCAAAGGCTCACACATTTCAACTTTCTTATCACGAAAGTGTCAAAGCTAACTTGTCGTTTTCCGGACAAGATAATTGGATTCTATTCAGGGAAGGGATTTGGATTTGAACGCAATCATTTTTATTGGGAGGTTTGTGAAACAAAGACAAACAGCTGATTAACGAAAAACTAACTCGGATGTCTAATTAAGTGGAAGGGGGATGTGTTAATTTTTTCTACTGTACCATACATGCTAATGAAAACCAAACAAACTCAAATCATTTTAAAGACTCACTTAATATCGTCGAAAATGAAAATTAATAAAACTAAAGATGATCCACTCGCGATTTCTTTTGTGCAACAATTTTATAAAAAAAATTTTGTCCCAGATTGCTTGCGAATCCGGCAATTGTGCGACTGTGACTAACGTTGAAACATATGTTGGAACACTTTATTGGTGAATTAACTGCTTACTTGTGCATCGAGCAACGGCAAACTCTCAGACGAGTCCATATTATTTCATTTCTCGGGTATCACGACCTTGAAATCTTCTTACATTCACTGCCAGAGTGTCGATAAACAGAAACTTGATGTGGCAATCAGTCGTAATTTTGTTATCAGCTGCTCGACGCTTTGCACAACGCGAAATACCAAACAATAAAGAGAACGAAAATTATTTTAGTGCTAAACGCACTTAGTTCTAAAATTATTTTACGAGACGCACTCGAAGTGAACAAAAAACAAAAAATTCAATTCCATTTTAAAAATCAAAGTATTCAATAAAACCAGCCACAAAATGAACAATCAAATAAATAATCAAATGATGGGTATGTTTTCAACGCAATAACAGTTCTAACTTATTATTTAACTTGTATTTCCAGATTTTCAGAATCAAATTGTTCCAAACAACCAGCAGCCCAATATGAATGTAGCTGCTATGCCTCAATTGACATTGCAAACTCCACAAACTCCCAATTCAGCTATGCAGATCGGTGGAGCTGCAGCTAATGCAGCAATTAATCCACAACAGAAAGAGTTCAACGTTTTATCGCTTTGTCGCGTAAGTTTGACGGTGGAAGTCGTCTATGAAGTATGAATTGACTTTCTTATGATTTAAGGTAGGACAAGAGACTGTACAAGACTTGCTCTCGAGATTTCAAGATATCTTCGGAATTTTGAAGAACCACCAACCTCCAAATGGACTACAAGGGTCAGGCCCAATGTCATCAGATAAACGACAGAAGATGCAAGATCAATTCAGAACGATTAGACTTCTATTCAAAAGACTTCGACTTCTCTACGACAAGTGCGATAACGCTGAGGATTACACTCAAGTGGAAAGTCTTATTCCATTCGTAGACGATGAAAATAAACCAGACATCGTTCCTGTTCACTCAGGTAAGAGAACTCCCATTGAAGCTTAGTAAAAACTAAGCTGTCATGCATTCTCTCCCTTTTTAGAAGAATATCAGCGAACACTTGTTGACAACCGTGAATTGACTGAAATCTTGGCCCAAAAAAATCTTCAGCTGAAGGAAATTATTGATAACATGAGGGCTATTATCTGGGAAGTCAACAGCATGATGGCTGCAAGAAAGTCGTGATCTGCTAATAAATAAAGAATTCCTCAAATATTTAAGCAAAAAATTCATTACCTACGTCGACTTAAAAAAAATTCACAGATACCTTCTACGTAATTTACGAACAACACTTGTTTATAAACAAACAAAACGAGGTTTTAGACAATTTTTAAATGTTCAGATTAAGCGCAAAAGTTTTTGATCTTCACTTCATCAGAGGATGTCACAGTGCTATCAAACCACTTCAAGGTACTTTGCATTTACGATTCTTCGATCATCTTAAAGAAAACAAACCACTGAAATGTGATAATAATCTCGAAAAGATGATTCGAATGTTCAGAGAAACTCCATTGCCACTGGGATTACAGCAAGACAAACGATGTGGTCAAATTATCAAAGAGATATCAAAAAAGTCGCGATACCTGCAAGACGATATGTGCGGTTTGATGGATGTTTTGATTGAGATCATGCCTGAGAGAGTCACTAGAATTCGATTCTTTGTCGATGGAACGAAGACAATTTTCAGAGATTTCGAGAAAAACCCTAGCAAAGAAAAATTCGTCAAGCTTTGTTTCTACTTTGGACTCTTTAAAAAAAATCCTCCTGGACCTACGTTGTTAAATAATTTACTCGAAAACCACTGCGAAAACATGCTCAAGAAAAATGTCAGCACAATAGACCTCGCCATTATCTGCACAGCGGCATACAAAGCAAGTGTTCGTTTCAATAGCCAGAGTTTAATAGATCGAATCCTCCAAGAAATCGAGACCACCAGCAAGGTGGACAGCGAAATCTTCATAGCACTTATTAAAAGCCTAAGAATGAATCGAATTTATTCTCACAAAGTCATTGAAAAGTTAATGGAACTAATTACTCAAGGAGAGTTTGATAATTTGGATGTAATTTCTTTAATCCACATCTTCGCTTACGTAGCTGACAATTTTGTGAAAGATGACAATATCACGCAATTCTTCATCAAAAAATGTGTAGACGCAATGAATGAGGAGACTCGATCAAAAGATATTCAGAAACTTCTTCATTCCTGCGCATTACTCAACGTTTCATTGGAACAAAAGCATTTTGATAAGCTGAACAACTTGGTAATTCACAAATTGGAACTAATAGAGTTCAAAGAAAATTATGATGGTTTTGTCGACATTGCATTATCAATGTGGATGCTCGGATTCAAACCAAAGGAACTAATTGAAAAACTATCAAGTGATCCACGAATTCAAATGGGTGATGACCCAGATAGAGTCAAGATCGACTCAAGGAAAAAGCTCCTGTTGACATGTTTAGAGATTGAAGAACCTGATTGGGTAAAACATGTTCCTATGTTTTCCTTTGACCAGCAGAGAGCAGCTCCAAGGTACCTTCAGAAACCATCGCTAGAAATCATCAGAAAGCAGTACAAAGACAAAGATCTTAAGGTCGTACAGCAAATAAGAAATTTGAACGTTGCTGGTTTGTTGATGAAGGAGGAAAATGGCCAAATCATACACATCGAAGCGATTGATTCCACAAACGTCCTCACAGATAACAAAACTCCCAATGGAATCATTGCTCTTAAAATTAGGCTCCTAAAACATTTGGGATGTCAAGTCAAAATCGTTAGTTCTCTTTTCATAAAATTAAGGTTTCTTGTGTTTTAATGGCATTTGGTTTCTTTACAGGAAAATTTGATGTCACGATGATCCAGTGTCGAGGTCGATTACACACTGCTCAATAATCTTGAAAATACCTTCCGCCATTTCCTTCGTTGTGAAAGGTTTGTTGATGCAAGGAACGTGAACAAAAAGTGATCGTTGCGAGTCATAATCAAGCGACTTTAAATAAATATAGCCACAAAGATAACGACCAACGTCACAAGAAGCTTCAAACATATCTCTTCCGAATGTTTCGTTGAGATACAATGTGATCTTGTCGACATTCAGTTTTGTTTCCAATCCTCTACATCGTCCCGAATTGGCTAAGCAAAGAAGGGGATCCGAAAGTGATTTGCCTTTGAAATCGTGAAGAGCAAATCCATTCATTGAACATTTTTCAAGTTTTATTTTGTTAGCTCCTGCGTGAACACCTACAATAGAATAAAATAGTACAATCTGGTTTAAATTACATCAATCATTTGTATCTTACCACAATGAACAACAAGAAAAGGTTTCTCCTTCCAGATCTCTTCAACTTTCAAGTCTACGTCTTCATATTCAACAGAAACTTCGATTGTCCTTATCTGATACACTTTCGATTTCACTACGATCTCTTTTGGCAAAAGCTTGACCGCCTCTCCACTTGCATTAACTTCGTGTCCAGCAAATTGTCCGTAGCCCGTCACGATAATTAAATTTTCCATTTTAGAAAAATCGTTCAAAATAAAATAAAATTGAAATGTTTTGCACTCGAGAAAATGAAAATAAAAATTGCGTCAGAGCGATCGAGTAAAGTAAGATTGGAGTTATTTATGGATGCAAGTAGCAAACAATGTTGTCAATTGAATTTCGAAAAGAAAAGTCTTTTATCTTCTTATTAGAATGTTTGAGATTTTATTGTGAAAATTAGAAAGGAAATAAATCTTAAAATTCCTGGAATTAAATTGCATTGATCATCGTTTACGTTTCCTCGTCTAGCCCATGAAGTTAACGACGACGATATGAAGAACAATGTGGGCGAAGATAAAATCAGCAAACCCTCTTTCAGGTGAAATTCCCAAGAATTGATGCTTGTTTTCTGGATTCGACTGGAGACGAAGGCAAACTAAAAAAAGAAAAAAAAAGATTAATTTACTGCAATTTGTTTTTAAATATAAATTACCCCCGAGGACGAAGCAGCTGACAGTGGAGATGAACCCGGAGAGGAAGGAATTGAACGGGAACGTTCCAACAAGCACACAATAAGCAAATTGCAGAATTCCTGTCAGCAAAATATAAACGAGATAAGCGTCGATGAGTTTGAGCTTCTTTGGTGTGTTGTTTTGATATTCATCATAGAACTTGTTCAATACTGAGCCGAGTTGGACCATTTTGAGTTAGTTTCGCTTTGTATTTAATCGAAAATTAGAGAGAAAATTTTTCCGGCAAAGACACGTCAAGACAAAAAGTGTTTATTGAAAACGTCGACCCCATCGAGTTGATTAAAAGGCCCGCTGAAGAATGGCTCTGGACGAGTGTTTAAAACGAAAGAATTACAAAGGCGCGTTTGAAATCATTGTCAGAGAGATTCAAGAAGATCCTGAGTCTAAAGAAGAGTTAAAAGAGCTTTTTACTTTTGTACTGACGACATACTGGTAATTTTATTAAAGTTACTTCATTTCAATGAATAAATTCAATTTTGATTAATTTAGCAACGATTTAGAAATAAACAAAAAGGATCTGGAAGTATTAAATTGCTTTGAAACAGCTCTTAGATTCTTCGCCACTGACAGTGAAATACTCAACGAGCTGGGGTCGTTTTTTGCCAAGTAAGTTCATCGCTAAATTTAAAGGCAAAGTTTTCGTGTTGTTGAGGATGAAATTTCTTTTAGACAATGGAACGTCTTTGCGTAATTGTACGTTCGTTTAACAAAAAACATTGGAAACAAATCGCTTGTCAAATTAAAGCGGTAAATGACGAACTAAATCCTAAACGAGCTTTCCTTTTTGACTGTGGCTTAGCTGATGCTAAAGTTCTTGGCGAACTCATCGCAAAATTGAAATCTGAAAATGAAATAAGCAAAGACATTTCATTGGCTTTTGTTAAAGATGATATTTTTATCCTCAACAAGCGGAAATTTAGAGAAGAGAGTAGCCATATTATCGTTGATGTTTCTGGAAGTTTGACAAAGCCAAAGACAATTAAAAACGACTTCAACGAAATGTTCACAGTCATAAGAGATCAATTATTGTCAAGTGAAGAAGAAGACTCCTTGATATTAAATTGTGAGAATATGAGTATCCCGTTAATATTCGGATATCTCATCAATTATCCATCTCTCTACTTTCAAGCTATTGATGATGACACCAACTGTTTGAGCCTTGTCGACTTATCAGTTTTTCAAGTTAAATCAAATGACCAAACATTAATTTCATTCAGCGTCCCTTCTGAACTTTATGAGGTAGATTCTGAAGCTCAAGAAATAATCAGAAAATGGTTGAATAACTTCCGGAATAGCGACAATTATTATGTCGAAACCTTCTCTTCTAATTATGCGACAGTTATTTTATAAAATAAATCCTTCAGACACAGCAGAGATGAGGAAGCTAAAGCCTTATTTGAGCAGGCGTTCAGCAACGATAGACAGAACCTTCAAGCTTATCAAAACCTTCAAAATATAAAGAATAAAATGGCTCGATGGCATTTCAGAATGCTGAACGATTCATCGAGGAACTTTAAATTTAAAAAGGCGATTCAATATTGGATAAGAAAACAAGGAAAGCTTGATGTGATGGATATCGGAAGTGGAACAGGACTTCTTTCTTTGTATGCAGCTAACGTCGCGTGTGTCAGAAATATTTATGCGATCGAATGTAGTCAAATTATGGCTAAAATATCTACTGCAGTCTTCAATGAAAACATCAGAGGAAGTTTTGTAAAGCTGTTGATGAAACATTCAAAGGATTTGAAAGTCGGCAGTGATGTTCCATCAAAAATGTCACTCGTTGTCTCGGAAACATTAGATTCTGGTGTATTTGGAGAAGGAATTCTGGACACGCTCATTCACGCGAAGAATGAGCTAATGGAGCCTGACGGCGTGATTGTCCCTTGGAGCGTCGTTATTTTTGTTTCCGGCTACAAATCGATGAGTCTTGCTTCAAATGAAATTCTATTAAACGACACATTTCAAGAATATCTCTTTCTTGACAATCTTCGATTGGTCGCCAGACGAGACGAACCATATGACGCTGAATATATTGAGAAAATCAAAGATTTTAAGCTCGTTACTAACACCGAAGAAACTATAGAAGTTGAATTCAACGAAATAATTTCAATGCAACAACATTTTGACGGTTTGGTCGTTCACAAATTCGATCTTCAAAGCATTGTGAGAAATGACTATCTCGATGGATTCTGTGTCTGGTTTAACTTGTACCTTAACGAAAAGACTGAGCACACAAGCGAAGAAAATATGATTTCAACTAAACCGAAATCAGGATCCTGTTGGCCTCAAGCAATCTTCAAGCTGAAAGAAAGAGTTCTACTCGAGAAGGACCAAGTTTTGGAAATGTCCGTGTCTTGCAAGGACGGCATTCTAAAACTTCATCATGATCTTGACATAAATCCTGAGCAAATCGACATAGAAGTTGATAGCGATGTTTTAAAGTATTTAAACGACGAAGAGTTTCTACGAGAACTTGAGTTTGCAGTCGGTAAACATAGAAACAAATACCAAAACTGCCTTGATCTGTCACCTTTTCCTTACGTTGGGTTGATGATGCTGAAAGATTCCAGGATCGACAAACTTTGGTGTTACAAAAAAAATCAACACTTGATCATGAAAATTGCTGAAAAAAATTTAATTGATGTCAGTAAATTGGTTTTTGTCGATGAAAATGAAATCGCCGTGGGAACATTCTTCGAACTTATCATTTTACATCTATTCCATCCTCTTGGAGATTTGGACACGCAAAAAGTTTGTGAATTTTCAAAGTATCAAGAACTTCTGACTGCTAACGGCTTGATAGTTCCCCAAAAAATTACACTATTCGGAGAGCTCATCAACAGTGATTGGCTAGTGAACTCGTGTCGCATCACAGATGTCAACGTCAAGCGTCTCAAAATTGATAAATTTATTAACGATTTCGCCACAGAAGTTCAACTAGATATTGACGACTCACTCGATTGCGAAAAGCTCACCAGTTCGTTCAAGATCTCAGATGTTTTCTATGACAACCAATGTCACGAATCTACGGTGAACGTGCCTATGAGAAACATAAATTTACCGGTACACGCAATTCTTTATCATTATAAGATACATTTGACAGCCCGATCTCCAGTTGTTTCAACTAACAGAAAAGTAAAATTTTCGTGTTTCAAACAGTCAGCTCAAGTCCTCTCTAAAGAAGTTCTCGTTGATAGCTCAAGTGTGAAAGTCTCGTTTATACAAAATTCGGGAATAATAAAATGTGATGTGAGTTCATGAAAATTTTCTCAATGTTTCTTGTTACTGAGAGTTAAAATGAAGAGAATTTGTAAGATTATTAATAAAATTTATGTATCACGTTTAGATTAAATCCATTTTTATTAGCTTTTCATAATTTATACATCGAGATGTTTTGATGCAATCACCCTTCTTGTTTGTCATGCCACGATGTAAACAAAGCTCGATCCAACATTGACCTTTTTGCCTTCGCTGGTTGTGATGAAAACTACGTCTTCTTTGACATCAAGGGAAATGACTCCGTCTTCAAGCAAGACTTTCTCAGATTTGTAGTCGTTGAAGACTGGCATCTTTCTTGGCCCCAAAACTGGATCTTCGTATCTCCACACTTGAACTGGATCAATTTCCTTCAGCCCAAGATTCTTCGCAAGCTTTTCTTTTAAACTCTTGGTCGTATCACCCTCAGAGACGTTAAGATGTTGAGTAAAATATCCAGAGCGGGCAATTGGATTCTCCAAAGTAATCTTAACCGAAGGCTTTGTTGAATATACAATAAAAGGAATTCCGGGTCGAACTTCTTCCTTCATTTTTTCTGTCGCCAATGGATCATCAGTGAAGCGGATCTCAAGAGATTCCAAGTCGAGTGTGTTACGCAAATATTCCTGATTCAGTGCCAGAATCTCTTTTTCATCAAAGTCTACAGTTACTGCCATCGCAGACTTTCCATGAGCATCGACACCTTCGCGAACTCTAGCAACGAACGGCATTACTTTTTTCATGTGCTTCTTAAGGATTTCTTTGTTGCTCAGCTCAGCTGAGATGAGTTTGTTGTCAGGGAGGGCTGAGTTGTTTTTCTATAAATAAAAAACAGAAATGTTCTTGTTATCATCATTCTAGAAGATTAAGTTCTGATCTTACATCAAAAAGCGCTCTCATCGTATCAAGCACAAAGCTTTGCCATGGCGGGAAGGTCTTCGCTATCCAGACACAGCCATCTGTTGGTTTCTGAGCGCCTTTGTATGATAAAATCTTCTTTTGCGTCAGTCGGAAATTATGAGCAGCTTCCATCAAATATTCAGAACATCTAAAATTATAAAGTTGGATTTAGTAAGTCTTCAAACCTAAAACTGCGCTAAGCTTACTTGATTAGCTTCTCGTCAACTGGTCCAGCGACAGGCCATTTTGCTTTCAAGATGCTCTCTTTCTTTCCCAAGAGTCCCCAGATATGTTCAGCAATATGTGGACAAATTGGAGCCATCAACAAAGCTTGTCTCTCAATAAACTCGAAGACGAGATCGCCATGCATGTTGCCACCGCAAAGCTCGCGGTAGGTGTCTCTCGACTTTTGGAATTCGAAGAGTCCAGTACGGAGACCTTCTTTGAATAACATCTTGTTGAAATTATCATCAGTGGATTTAGTTAAGAAATTCATTTCACTGATGAAAACTCGGTCGTAGAAAGAATCTTTCGGTCCAGTTCTGAATAGCATTTTGCTGTTCAGCATTTCCTTGACCCATTCGATGAAAGTAAACAAGCGCAAAATTCCAGCATCGGCAGTTGCTTCAACGAAGTTTGCGTCTTCAATTGAATCACCGGAATCAGCTAAGCACAATCGAGTTCCATCAGCCGAGAACTTTTCAACAGCATCACTGAGCGTCAAGAAATTTCCATCGGACTTTGACATTTTAGCTGAGTTGAGAAGGAGATGTCCGTTGGCTCTGACTGATCTAGGCCATTGATTCTGTTCATCTTTCCAAATGGCAGTGTGATTGTATAACATGAACGTGAGATGGTTGTTGATGAGATCTTTACCAGAGACTCGAAGATCTAACGGGTACCAGTAATTGAACTCTCGCTTTAAAATGTCCAAGTCAGCTTTTTTGATTTTCGTTGAAGCTGGGAACTTAGAATTAGCGAAGAAAATGTAGTTCCATACTTCGTTCGTCATCATTTCAGCTTTGATGCCCAAAGGACTTGGGGTCTCGCCCCGGAAACTTCCAGCTTGAAGCAAATGGACGACTGTGTAAAATGCCATGTAAATCGTTGAATCAGAGAGCGATTCAATCAACCATTGCTTATCCCATGGTAGTTTCGTTCCGAGACCATAGGTTCTACTGCAAGCATATTCGTGAAGCCAATTGAGACAATGATCAAAGTTTCTGCGGGCCTCGTCGTGATAAGTTTCCATAGTCTTGAGCAAGCCTTGAGTAGTTGCCAACCACTGCTCTTCGCCGTAATTGATGTACCATTGATCGCAAAGTGCAACGACACATTCATCGGCTGAACGAGACATGATCGTCTTCTCTGGCTCGTAATACGTGTCGGCTTCGTTACGATTCACAAGATAGGTACGCAAGTCCTTCTTTACGTCTTGAACTTTCTTGCCAGCGAACTCTCCAACAAGCAAAATTCCATCGTAGAATCCTTTAAGATATACAAGTTCCTTAGCTTCAAGAAGCTTTTCGCGATCGTTTTGTGATTGAACTTTAAGTTTCTCACAAACGGTCACTGCACTAAGATTGCCTAAGCCAGGAACCTCAATAATTGGTATGGGTTTGTAAGGCATGACCATCTCGTCACTAAGACCATACTTCTCCCTAAACGGTTGCTTCTTCTGAAGATCGGTAAGTGCCGCGTAATCGTCAGGAGAATCAGAAGGAACGCAAGTGACTACGCCTGTTCCTTTGTCTTCTTTAATTGTCAACATCGGAAGCGTATAGATCACCTTGTTTGATGTGAGTGGAGCGGTAAGTTGAAGTCCCATCAATTCCATTCCAGTAAGTTCAGCAATTACTTTCACTTCGCCGTTGACAGCAGTGAAGCCTTGGTATGACATGTTTCTTGCTGCTCTACGAGTGGCAATCCAGACTTCTCCATTCTTAGTCGTTTCGAATGCAATATATTTGATATCAGGATGAAGCCAACAATTCGTTTGTCCATACATCGTTTCTGGTCTTAAAGTTGCAGCCACCAGAAAAATTGTAGATTTTACTTGTGCAAGTTTTTGTGGTGGTTTGCCTACCAGCTTCATTTTAACGAGTGTGTATTCCTGTGGACCAACACCTTCTCCTGATGATCTGTCATGATCCATACAAGGTTGACCATCTTTTGGTGAGAAAATTGTATGACGCTTTCCAAACATGATCTTTCCTCTTTCTTTGAGAAGCTCAAATTGCCATCTAACGAAAGAATCGTAAAATGGATTGACATCAGTGGTCACAAAAGCTCGTCGGAAGTCAATATGCGCTCCGTAGTTCTTCAAGTCTTGAATAGCAAGAGGTGGGAAATACTCGAGCCAATAATCAGTGTCAGCAAACTTTTTAATTTCATCGTCTTCTAAGCCGAGAGATTGCATAATTTGCCACTGATACTTTCCTGCTCCAGTTTTAGCAATTGCTTTGCTTTTCTTTCCCTTACTCTTGTCTTTCGGGATGACATCGCGTTCAACCTCAACTGTTGCGATTTCATCGTCAGAAGGAAAAGTAGGAGGGAAGCCAAAGGTTTCCATCTCTCGTTTCAGTTTGTCAGCACACGCCTTGATTGGCATTCCCGTGCAATGGAATCCAAGAGGAAACAAAACATGTTTGCCTTTAAGCCGATGATAACGAATTGAGAACTCTGCCTTCGACAGGGAGAACGTGTGACCCAAGTGAAGACGACCGTTCATGTAAGGATATGGAAAAGTAACAAAATACTTCTCATCATTCGACTTCTTTGGATCCTTCGGCGCATCTGATTCGTGGACCTAAAATCGCGAAATGTGGTTATTCGTCGAGGCAAATGAATAAGTTACAAACCTTTTCTTTTTCCCATCGTTCCTGAACTTCCTTCTCAATCTTCTGAAGGAACTCAACCTTGAATGTTCCTTTGCGTTCCGTAGTTGCCTGTAATTCATTTTAAAATTGCATCATTCGGTGTGATTTCAGATGAGTTGTGAGATGAGTTGTCACAAAAGAAATAAAATGTGATAAACTGACTGACATTCAGGCTTACCATAGTACGGTTCTGTTGTGCAACTACTTATAAGCTTTTATCAATTTGTATTCGATTAAATCAGCTATTCTCGGACAAGATTTATAGATTAATATATTTAAGGAGGCCACCAGATGGGGGTTTAGCGGGCCTTGAAACAAAGTTTTGGGCCTGTGACTAAGTTTTCCATTCAACCCCAGTTTCTTAAAAACAAACAAATCACTAAAATTCTTAAAATTCATTTTTAAAAGCGTCAAAAAACCCTATTAACCATGTCGTACATGTTAGCGCATTTACACAACGGCTGGCAAGTCGATCAGGCCATTCTAAGCGAGGAAGACAGAATTGTTGTAAGTATAACATCATAAACATTTCGATTCCAATCGTTTATATTTTTATTTTTCCTTCAGGTAATCAGATTTGGACACGATTGGGACCCAACTTGCATGAAAATGGATGAAGTTCTCTACAGCATCGCTGAGAAAGTGAAAAACTTTGCTGTCTTCTTCTTGGTCGATATTACAGCTGTTCCAGACTTCAACAAAATGTAAGTTGATATTTCTATCTTCTGATGTCTTTATTCAACCTTGTTTACTTTCTAGGTACGAATTGTATGATCCTTGTACTGTAATGTTTTTCTTCCGCAATAAACATATTATGATTGATCTTGGAACTGGTAACAATAACAAAATCAATTGGGCTTTAGAAGACAAACAGGAGATGATTGACATCGTGGAAACTGTATATCGGGGAGCCAGAAAAGGAAGAGGTCTTGTAGTATCGCCTAAGGATTACTCGACAAAGTATCGCTATTAAAAAGCTTCATTTCCACTCGTGTCTGCGGAACAAAGCATCGTCTTAAGTCACTTCATAAATATGTAAGAATTAAAGCAAATAAAAAGAAAATCGATAAGATATTTGAATAATTTATCATCCGAATGAAAGATGAAGTCAAACAAAAGAAAAGGAAATCCCTCAATTGTGCAAATGAAACCAAATGCGAACAAAGAGGAAATCGTAACGTCCTTAAAAAATATTGAGAGAAGTGGAAAGATATTTTCCAGGTGAATTATCTGTTGATCAAACCATCGAATCGAACGCATGTGCTTTGATAGCTAATTTTCTTTTGACTACGAATAAGATTTAACATTGAAATTCTTCTGAAACCAGAGCCTCATGTCCGAATGAGAATTAAAGAATCAAATATTTATCAAAGAATAATCAGATAAAATCTCAAATAAGTAAAATAATCAGTCTGCTTTGGAAGGTTCTCAGTTCCAGTCTCTCGCGGAAAAACTTCGTGAAACATTTTCCATCACGAAAATCTTCTCCCGTTCGTCAGTTTCTTTCGAGGTTTCGTATCGTTCACATCATTTTCTCAGTACATCGCTACAACAGGAATATGAAAAGATATTAAATTTTCAGTTCATCGTTTAAGTTTTTACCTAAAGATTTAGTTTGGCGATCGCTAAAAACTTTTGATGCTTAAGTAAGGCGACTTGAGAAAGTTGTTGAGTGATTTTTAGATGATTTTGTTGAATTAGTGAAAAATTTGGAGGAAAATCTTTGTGAATTTAATTCTTTTCGACCTCTTACAACCCCAGTCGTGCCCACCATTCGAACCTTCGTCCAATTATTGAAACAAAAAGTTTGATTGTGCAACGAACAAATTAAAACATTAATAATTCAGAATGTGGCAGACTTTTGCGTTTCAATCTCGATCTGGAACATTTTAACCGAAAACGAAGTTCAAGAAATCTGTAACAGAATAAATTTCAACGGGAATAGCAAGAAGAAGGAAAAGTTGTATTTTCAATGATGAAGTAAAAAAAAAGTTTCTCTCGGTTTTATAAGGTTGAAGTTGTTTCCGTACGTGGGCGATTTGTGAATTGATTTTGTCTTCATCCAGAGTTCTCAACGAGAGTGTCTGCTTAAAGTGCAAACGGAATAAAAGAAAAGTAAATTAAGCAAGAAAAGAGAAGAAGCAATCGTCTTAGGGTTGAAAGGTGCTTGGATAAGGAAAGAAAACCGAAAAGAAATGGTATTGTGAGAAGTCTCGTAAGTTCTCGTTTAGCCCGCAAACGACGTTGAGCTGCTTCCAATAAATTATCTCATTTTTCCTTTCGGAAAGCTCAGAACCGTGGAAAGAGACTTGTGTGCTGAAAAATTTACGTGTAAGTCTCCGCACCCTCAATCGAACTGGCGCAACAGATTGGACTGAGATACATTGACATAAAACGGATACATAAATTCGGATTTCCATAAGGTTGGTTCTCACATTTCTTCTCTTAGCTCTCAGCTTTTTCTTATTCCTTGCCTGCTATTTTCCTCCCATCATCGCTTCACATGTCGAGATGGAGAGGGAAACGTTATTCTTATCGCAAATTCAACGCTCGACTGTTTAACCCCGGAGATATTTAATGATGATGACGTCCCGTCCTATGTCCAAAGCCTAACGAAACATTAAACTTCGATCGACTGCACGTTGATTGATTCGCTTTTAGACCTCGATATCATCAAAGGAAATGATACCAAAAAAAAAAAATCTTTTGCTATTGGCAAAAAGGATCAAAATAAATCTCAAATAAAAAAAAACCCTCGCGCCTCAAGATGGAAGATTTTTTTTATTCAATTTGCAAATTTGCTTACTCGTCTCGTAAATGGTTCAGCTAATAAAACAGTTTAGAGACGGTCCGCTCGCTCGGTCGTTGTAAACACTTCTTCATGTCTGACTTGACTCGAGACATTCTGTCTGCGATGCTCTGTACGCCCCTCGTGTCGTGAAAATTGAGGCATTTCATCGTTTCATTTCATGTCACTTTTCAAAGTCAAAACTTTCTCTTTGCCGTCCATTAAAACAAAAAGTCAGATAAGAATTGGCCCCGAAAAAAGAAATGAGAGAAAAAGAAAAGTAATTGAATCGAGGTGGAAAATGTGTTTTCTCACCAAAGAAAGTTTTTCAGCTTCGTCTCGGGCGATGGTCTTGTTACTGGAGGAAGACAAAATGATGCAGAACGAGAAAAGGGAAAAAAAAAGTTTTAAACTTCAAGCTCTGTTAGTCAGATCTCTCGTTTTTATCGAAGCAATTTTCCTTCAATCTTCTTGAAGGAAAATCGATTCGTTTATTGTTTTCCTCTCCCATAGCGTTGAGTTCCTCCGGAAAAAGCTGTAAAATTTGGGTTCGAAATGGGGGGAAGGTTGAAAAAGTAAGAGCTTGAATCATCGCCCAAATCAAACAGGAAAAGGCCTTAAAATATCGAAAACTTTCTCAATACAAAGGCAAAATCGGAATTGTTTTACCTTTTCAAAAATAAATTTTTATTGTGTGAAATCGTCGAGAAGGTTCAAGAAAAAGCTTTTTTCACACCTGATTTTGTATGACAATTTCTTATGACTTTGCTAAGGTTAGCATCTTTAAGCTTTCTAGAAATAAAGTTTATTAAGTTCAAGGGGTCGATGAAGAGTTTAGTGAACAAAATCAAGCTTAAAAACTATATTGAATAAGTTTCTGTAATGACAGTAAGAGCTTTTAAAGCTTTGTTGGGAGTTTTCAAAAAATTGAAAGCACTTTAAGTCATCCCTCATCTCTCTTGAAAGTCACGACCCTTGTGTACGCTTTTGTTCATTCTTATCTCCGCCCTCATAACTTCTCTTTTGAAAATGATTTTAAATGAAGACAAACTTTTAGTGCAAAACCAGAGCACTCAACTCCTATTATTTATTCTGCTTTGTGCAAAAATAAAGTAAAAACTGTTAGTCTAAGCATTGAATCAGAAATATCGTAACCTTTTGATTGTCCTCTTTTATTAATCCAGAGCTTGACTTGACGAGAAACTCAAATGCACCTTTGACCTAAAAAAAACTCAGGTTCCTCCCACGTATGCAGTGTCACTTTGTCATTTGATATTTGATATCGATCGAACAGAAAAGCTCGAAATGTTTCCATTGTGTGCGTTCACACGGTGTCAATTTTCCCCATCAACCAACCACCATTGGAAAATTTTGCATGAAAATCCAATTTCGACGCTCCGCAATTTGGATGAGCTGTAAACGCGACCATAATTGAATGGAATCATGACTCAATTTGCATTCAATCTGCATTGTCACATCGTAGCAAAACTTTTCGTTCGAAATGTTCTACATTCAGAAGCATTGAAAATATGAAAAAACTTGACACAAATTGTGGTTAAGTCTCTGTTTCCCCAGCTGGAAAGTCGCATCCCTTCTCCCAAAGGAAACTTGAATGAATAATCTCAAAGGATAATACAAAACCTTGGAAGTTTATCCCTCAGAAACTGTTTTGACTTTAAGAATTTTATTATGAAAGAGGCTTTTCTGCTTTTGCTATTAAATGATTCTTAGTGGCTTCAAATGTGTTCGTGACTAAAACTACAAACTTTTCGTTACTACAAAGCATTTCTATCAAATCAATATCGTCACTTGAACGTCTCGCTCCAATAAAAAATCATCGTCATCTTGTCTGAAAGCAAATTTTCGTTCCCTTTTCTCGTTTATGATCCATTAAAAACAACATTTCCTTCTGCTTACATTCGACTTCTTTACCAAGGATTAAGCAGTAAATTTTTGATAGTTTTGCGCTTACGATTACGAACAAAATTTGCCGATAAAAAAGAAAATAAAAATGTTTGAATCTCAAGCTCTTTAGGAAGTAAACGGATTTCTTATCGATGTTGACTTAGGCTCGCCACAATGATTGACAAAGCTTCTAATGCATCCCAAGAGAAGCTCAAAATTTTCAAGACTCAGATGGCCGTCTCTTCAATCATAAACATTTTTCTGTCAATAGAGTTCCGGAAAGATTGACATTGACCTAAATCTTCGTTTCCATTCAAAATCTCTTCCGATAACACTGATAAGCTTTCACAGACATAAACATCATTTAATTAATTTGCTCATCGAGGCAGAACTTTACGATTCACAGTCTCAAGCGGGAAAAAAGCAAGAGAGGCGCTTCACAGCAGTTTTACGCCGACCCAGATGCTTTTGCAAACATTTTCGCTCGCTCGTTTTTTCAATTAATAATTTATGAGATTTTATGCTGGCATCATGTGGATTCGCGTGAGTTTCGAAAGCTTTCAACTCGTTTGTTGCTGGCTGGAATTTTGAATTGAATTACTCGTGTTTTCTTATGAAACTTAAGTTAGCTTCAAGTTTATACTTAAAGCTAACTTTTTATATGCAGTGCATCGACTTTTGAATTCTTATTAATTTAATTCTTGTCAACATAGGTAATTTCTAAGTCAACATTATTATAAAATGAGGTGAAGGTTGAGAAAGTTTAATTGTGTCAAAAGTTCCTGATCTCATTGCTCTTTCTATTCAGGCTCGTCTCCCTTGCGACATGTTTCTCATGTAGCAGTACAGCATCATAATTATTGCTCCTTATTTGTGTGCCTTTGCCCGATATTTGTGCACGTAACGTAAATGTTCTCTCTTGTCTGTTCCACTTTTATTGATTTTCCTCTGCTCTCCTCAACTCTCGAGTCCTTTTTCCATGCAGCATCAAACTACCTTTAACATTCATTTGATATTGTGTAACATTCAAATGTGTCTTCCTCTCTCGCTGTTCTTGTCAGAACTCATGTAATATGAAACGCGTTGGCGGTGGAATTGAACAATTGCAAAGAGTTTCTTCTCATTTTCATGCTTAATCCTATTATGTACTTGGCTCTTCTTCGTCGTCTTAAATGATACTTCTACTGATTCAACGTAACGTGAAGCTTTGAATTCTTTCAGAGAAAAAATTTTGATGAAATTTTTGGCGAGAAGCGCGAGAATTTAAATGAAAATGTGAAAATTTCACCTCGAAATCCATAAGCTTCATGAAAGTGAAATCTTTCCAAGAATTCGTTTCCATTCTTTTCCTTTCATTGTTCTAATATTTCATTCCTCATGTTTCATAAATCTACTTCAACTTGAATTGCGATGAGCGCGAAAACGGATCATCGTTTTTTCCTCTTTAAAAATAGAATCCAATCCATCTTAGTCGTTCGAGAGGTTTTCGAATTCTCCAAATATTTCCAAGTAATTCAATATTAATTAGTGGAGATGTTTCACCAACATTAACACTTGATTATTATTTGTGAAAATGAGTCATTGAACTTCTTTAAAAACAAAAGTTACTTCCGGTTTATTATGACTAAGTTTTTTTTCTCGTAATTGAATCTGCTTGAAAATATTTTTCATTGACTCCGTGACTCATGCTATAGCAAATTACAAAAGTAAAATTTTGTCTCTTTTTAAAGTTTCGCCTCGAGTGAACAAAATGCTTCAAGTTCAGTAATCAAACTAGCAAAAAAAAGATGCTTGTAAATGACCGTATCTGTTGGAGTCATCTCATTACCATAGAATAAATTTTCCATTAGTTAAGATCGAGCTCTGGCAAAAGAAATCTTTAAATATTTCTTGGAAAAAAAATGCTTTCATACAACATTTGCCGCGCTAACGAGCATGTTCACTCGATGCATCAGGAGAGATAAACGGAAGCGTCGACGAGATAATAATTGGCCGGGGAATGTGTTTGCCAGTTAAAGCCCCCGCAATTAGTCATTAATTAGTCCCCGCACAGAATGCACATAAAACAGTGACTCGCTGATTAATTGGCTACGGATCAAGCAAACAGCAACACGAGAAATCTCAGCGGTGAGGAAAATCTCTTGTAAAACAACGAAAATAATTTTCTTTGTCTGCGTTGCCCGTTCGAAACAAAAACCAGATGCAAACGGAAAGCGAGTAAGAAAAACAATTGGAAATGAAAAATCAACATTTATTAATCTCGCGAGACTCGTCTCAACCCGCCATAGCAAGAGAACTCGAAGTCAATTGAATGACTTTGCATTTCAATTGAGATCGTTCCAGCGTCAGACATCTCGTCGACTCAATTTGAGTTCACAGACGACGTCGATCTACTTGAAGCAAAATGAAGCTATAATCTCCCTTCGTTAAAGTTTCTCCCTTAAAACAAATTTTCTAGCTCAAATTGTAAATATTTTCCCAAATGAAATTAATTTATTTTGTTTCTCGTGGAATTTATTTACTACGATGGATCAATGTGTCCAATTTATTGCGTACCAATCAGCAGCTGTAGACTTTGAGAGGCGCAGCTTTTATTTACATTATTTTTCACCCCGCAATCCTCCACCATGTACTCAAGTATTGAATATTTGCGAGTTTCTCACTTGAGCGAAAGCAGATTAACGCTGACACTTTCAACTCTACTTCAACTATAAATGTTCTGAATTTATTCTGGATGCATTCAGTCGATTGTCAATTAAATTCAAACATAGCAATCGAGAATTGAAAGCTTTTCGAATGCAAGATTAATATTTAAATAGCACATGATGACCAACCAACTCGTCGAAAAATTTTATCTCATGAAAATCGGAGAAAAAAAATCACCATGACGATGCATTTTGCAATGAATTTTTATGAACTCAACTGAGTTAAGTTCATTTGCTTCGGTTGAATAAGTGATGAACTCAATTAAATTTTCTTCAATGGAAGTATGGAGAATTCAGAATTTCATCTCAGCCTGTTGATCTTCTCAATTGGCTTAGAATTCTCCGTTCAATTTAGTTGAAACTATAGTCAAGAGATTTCAATCCTTCACGTACAATTAAATTCAAAGTTTTTTCAAGCTTCCGATTTATTGTTTCTGCAAATAAACTCGCATTGATGCAATTCAAAACGAATTTCATTCCAAAACGGCAAGAAAAGTTGATTTTTCAACAAGAAAAAAAATGAAAGCTCTTAGCTGAATCAATAATCTCTCAAGTGATGAAATTTTCTTTGTTCTTCAAGATATTTTTTGCTTCATGATTGATTCAGGACGTTCATAGCGGAAGCAGGAGTTTGGTAAGATCTGAATCAGATCGTTTAGAAGTTTTCATGTCCCTGGATCAAATTCGAGTAGAGATTTTTATTGTGGAAATTTTGTTTGTGCTCAGATATTTTCCAAAGAAACAAAATATTTTAAAAATCAACATGTTGATTTTTCTCCTGAGAAAAATTTTCTTTTCTTCTTTTTCTTGAGTAAACACACATTTACTCTCTCTCTCTTTCTTTCTCTCCTTGCCTCTCTTTCTTGTGGAAAAAAGCGACGCAGAAAATAATAAATTTCCTGAAAAACTTTTCTCGTTTTCTTTTTTCTCTTCTTGAGGGGTTCAAGAGGTTTCCTAACAGCAGCAAATCATCGTATCGAGAATTTCGCCACAAATAATATCAAAGCATAATGAATATCGATGAAACTTATTAATTACGAATGCCGGAAAAACTCTTGCGGGTAAAGGAAACTTTTCCAGTAAAGGTTTAATGAGTAAAATTAATTAAGACGATGCGTTTGGGGCTAGAAATTGAGCCGGATTACAAAATCCATTAAAAGTTAGTTTCCGTTTCTTCTACTTCACTCAAAGCCTAATCTCGCGTAGCGAACGATCGGAAATGGCAGAAACTCAGTTTGCCAACTTGAAAAAGCGAATTTAATTTTCCCCTCGCTTATCTTCTCGCCGGAAACTTTGAAGGAAATACGAACAGAAAACACAAATCGCTGATTAAAATCTCATTGCGTGAGCTCTCAGTCTCTAATGAAGATTGAGATAAACACACAAAGTCAGTTAATCAAAAAAAAAAGAAAGTTGAAGTGAATTGTTTGCCATTTTGTCTGCAAATACTTAAAGAAATCAAAATGTGTTTTTGTTTAAACAAGACCTCATCAGGAAATTCTCATGGTAATATTGGCTTAATTGAGGAAATCTTATTATAAACGCCTCCGGTTAATTAAAAGAATTGCATGGAGTTTCACCTTGACTTACGAACATCGGGAATTCTCACTTAAATTTCAAGCCACAACATTCATTTAATGATTTTCTGCTGAGAAACACAAGTTAAAGATAAGATAAATATTTACATCGCCGCATGTTAAACATCATAATATATTTTATGAACTTTATGAACCTTCGCAGTCGCTTTCATTTGATGCGTGGAAACCGAGAAAATTTAATTTTCTCTCCTCACACAAACTCCTCTCAACTTTCGCGATGTTGCCAAATTTTTAAAGCTCATCTCGAAGTTTTCGATCGATGAGGTTCTTCGCCACAATAAATGTCATTCGCAGCAACTTTCATTCGCCCCTTAAACAAGAAGCCGAAACTTCACATTGAATAATTCATTAAACTTTTTGTTGGCAAAGAGCTTTGTTGGAGCCGAAATCATGCTGGCAGTTGAGCACATTTTACGGCCAACAACACTGGACGAATCTCGATGCCACTTGTGCAAATTTAATGTGAGAGCTTTAGAGACGACAGAGTGATGAAATAAGCGAATGTGGTTGGATTCTGCAATGAAGCTTGCGCTTAGCTCGTTCCGAGTGTGTTTGAAAGTCGAATTAATGAAACTTTATGATGGTAAGAGCTTTGTGCTGGAATAAAAAGTTTTCGCTGTTGCGCGAACGACTTTCGGGAGCTTCAGCTGCGGTGCTTATCTCGCGAAGCAAACAACATGCAAATTAGTCAAAGGAATTTTTTCGCGTCGTTAATTTGCTTCCGCCTTTGAGCGAGAGAGCTTTGAATTTATCGCGTATTCGCATGACAAATCAAATTTTCGATGCTTCCGACACGAAAAGTTTTGCGACTGGAGAAGAAAATCGATGAAATCTCAGGATTCCCACTCTCAGCCATCAACCAACAGAACTAAAAGCATTTCCATCCCTTTCCATTACCCGACGTCGTTAAAAGCTTTGCAAAGGGCTTTTTGTGAAAACTTGGAGAAAAAAAAATATTTTCAAGGACTTTTCTGATGTCAAAGTCGACTGACCGTAATTTCCTGAGCTCTTGTGTTCAGGGATTGAATTTACATCTGTTCGTTGCTTCTAACAACCACGCTCTACTAATTTTGTTTAACTTTCATCGACTTTTGCTCGTTAGCATTGAGGCTTACGAAGATAAATCTGTCGTGATAACATGAAAAGCATTTAAATATGCAAATAATAATTATTGCTCAGGCGTATTACAACCCCCCGATCCCTTGCGCTTCTATTCTCATCAAACGTTGTTTTCAAGCTTTACCAGGATGTTGTCGAACAATAAAACAGAACCATATGGAGTAAAGTATGTTCATCCCCAGAGCTGATATTTAATAAAATCGATACCGAAAATTGCAATTTGATTTCTTATTTGCTCGGGAGCTTAAATCGTATTTGTCGATGAAGTTCGCTTCATCAGCTTCAATTTAAAGAGATCACGATTTTATTTTCCTAATCGGATTACTTATGACGATGAATGTTCCCCCAAGGTCATATTACTCGAGCTGATTACATCAGAAGATTGAGCATGATGGGAAATTCATTTTGCAGACGAGAACGTTGAAGTGAGTGAATCTGAAGGGAGTTAATTCTGAAAGCAAAATATTGATGAAACTCCTCTCATCTTCTTCATCATCTTTTGAAGAAGTGCGTCGGAGTAAAAACAACTTGATATCCCATAAGCGTTAGACTGAAACCTAAGGACTCTTAATGACAGTCGCAGTAAAATTTTGATTGCTCCTAACTTGTAGACGAAACTTTCCGGCTCGATTCTCATCAGGAAACGATAAAGTTTCAAGCACTTTTTTTTATCATTTCTGCTTGAGTTGCTGAAGGCGAGAAAAAGTATGAACAAATTTTCAAGTTGTTAAGCGTTTATCGAGCTGAGACTTGAGAGCTCCTGATTCGCAAACGAAGATAAATATCTCGCTGACGATGGGAGAAATAACGAGAGATTGCATCAGGGAACTAGGTCAAGGAACTTCTGCAACTGATTGTTTGAGTATTGTCATGCTCTCTTATTTGCGCAATCAACAACATACCTCGCCTTCTGTTTACTCATAGACGAAAAATGTTTTCTTCCCGAGAAAACTCAAGAGCGACTGAAACTTGAACAGCTTCAAGCGATTTTTCTACTTTGACTCAACAGCCAGAGATTTTCTTTCGGCGAATAAATCGATAGAATTGTGAAAAATTGCACGAGTCTGCAAACGAATTTCAAGAGCTTTAAATGATTTATGTCGATTATCATCCGATAAAAACAGCTCGAAGTCAAATGAAAATGTTTATGCTTCGTGTGTTCGAATGGTAAATGTGTAAAAGCTTGACCTTGTTCAACGCTTTTCCAGACGCGCTTCACGAAATGGAAAGCTGTCGAAAACTAATTTGTGTGTGCAGGTCATAAAATTTTACACTCTTGAGGCGGAGGTACTTGAGAGACGGTTATTGTGCAAAGCTCAAAGACTTTTCCAAAGCAACTCATATGAGTTACGATCTGCCATTAAGCCACGCATATAGCGCCGCCGTTTGTTTCGAGGAGCTTCAAACGTGAAATCAAATAAACATTGTTCGACGAATAATTTTTTGGCCGCGCGATGATTTTGCTGTTTTTCCATGTGTGATTTGCGTTGAGTTGCTTCACTCAAACGAAATCCAAAACCTCGAAAATGTGGTTTAATCAAATATAGGAAGAAGACGAAGAGAGATGAATTTCAAAATAAACACATTGGTTTGATTCGCTGAATGTTTTTACAGCTGCTGAGCCGGAAATGAATACTTTGCATGATTGTTTGCGCTTATAGTATGCGGTGGCTTTGATGCGGAAAGAAAAAGAAAAAAAGCTTTTGAACCGACACAGGGACAACTTGCGACACGACACTCTGCCACAAAAGTCAGTTCGGTGAGAGCAAAGGAGAAATAAAACATGATTAATGATCATCCTTTGATGTGATACTTACGTTTGATACTAAAGATGTATCACAAGTAGGCTGACTATATGAGCAATGGATAATCTCCACAGATTTAAAAAAGCAGAAAAAATCGATCTTAAAAGAAAGTTTAAAAATATTTCCAAGAAAACTCTGTTAAACATTTTTCTCCTGGTTAGCCAAATCATAACAGATTGATTTTTCCCTTCCATGAAAAAGTATTTTTTCTTGATTGATTTGTCCATCATCACCATAAAAGCGAGCAATTAATCATGCAATGACTGAGAAAAAATAAACACGTCCCTTTTTGATGAAATCGCATTCACTTTCATCGTCATCATCATCTCGATTCGTTTATTTTGATTACTTAATCGACTTATCACGTTTGTTCCTTTCTTTCCAGATAATGTTGTTTCTTTAGCGATGGGAAAATCTGCGCGACGGTCAGTACATGATGATCCGTCGTCGCCATACTTTCACTACCAGCAACATCCAACGAGCGAAACCTATCAACTGTGGTCGCCAAACAACTTAGCATCGACGAGGGGAGGCGAAGCGCTGAGGTACGTGCGTTTAAACTTAAAGTCAACACACACACGACCATCGTAAAGAAACCGGAGGGAATGTTGCTCTATTGTATAAATATTTATTTTAATGAAAGCAAGAAAACGAAATTCTTTGGCGCTTTTTAAAATAACCGCAGAGGGAAAATCTTAAGTAAATTATCTTCTTTTGTATATTTTAAACAGTCAAATAAAAAACGCCGAAAATAAAACATCATCAACCGCGATACCTGATGATGTTTCGTCATCATCCTCGAAATCTGCAGCCGCATCAAGTCCAACTCATAAGCCTCCGACGACAACTTACAAAGCTTCCACACCCATTTACAAATCGACGACGTCAGCACGAAGCCACTTCAATCACACCAAGCCAAGTGATAAATTAACGGAACTGGATAGACTAAGATTGCGTGAAGAGTTCTTCGCCACTTATGATGTTATGACTGGAGTTCGAATAGCCGTTACACTCGGCGGTTTCTTCTTTTTTATGGTTTTTCTAATTGTCTACAAAAGTCGAAGTCATTCAAACAGAGCTTTAAGAGTAAATTTAATGAAGTGACCACTTAAAATTTGAAAAATATTAAGAAATCTATTTTATTAGGACCCCAGAATTCAAGCCCGAGCCGCTGCAACCGTTCAAGAGGAAGAAGATCGCGAGTTTCAGGAGGCATATGAGAAAACGGCTTTTTCATTTTACCAGGATGAGTTAGACATGTCACCTCTTGAAGTTGAACTGCAAAGAGAACGAATCGTATCATTAGGCAATGTCAGTTGTCCACCATATCTCTTGAACCCAAACCTTAGATTCTCCTCTGTCGCGGGCTATAGTAGCCTGTTAGAACCACCGAGACGATATTCCGATTCAGGACGACAACGTCGTCGTCAGAGTAATTCAGATTCATCTAGAATACTTAGTGCCTATCATTTAAACGATAATTATAGTAATCAAAATGAAAACTTTTTCAATGAGAGTGAAGGCGAAGAAGGCGATGACGATTTCGATCAACGATACACGACCACCACAGCAGAAATTGCTTATCCACACGGACTTTTGCCAGTGCCAAGGGTGAGAGAAGTATCAAAGTTTTATTGCATTAAGCTTTCGCAATTTCTTAAACGAAGCTTTCAGCTTAACAATCAAATTCAATAAAAAGGAATAAATATTTTTATGTTTTTATAGGGCGCTGACTCTCGACGAAGTAGTGGAATGACATGTTGCAGCACAGAAAGCTCGTTCCTTGAACGAAGATGTTCAGCAATAACATTAGGCTTAAGTTCGTATTCTCGTGGGTCATCTAGGCGTCCAAGTCGAGGCGAAATGTTTGAATTGGAGTCAGGTTATCCAGGAATTCATATTATCGAACCAACTCCAAAGTCATCACCTTGTCCTAGCGAACGTCAAACGCATGGCAACGGCAAAGATCATATCAAAATGCTAGATCGCTTTAAAAGAAAACGAACCGACGACAACTCAATCGACTCAATAACAGAATATCCCGATGAGCAGAATCATCAATATCGTAGTGACCAAGAAGTGTCAGAAAATGTTGTTAATTCAAATAGCAATACACCGCAAAGTAAAGCGTTAGTGTCTAGTGATAACGTAAGTCAGCAGCCAGTAATTCGTAGAGCGCCTTTAGCATCGCTAAGTTCATTTAAAATGTCGTCGATCGAATGTCAAGACTCGGATGATGTTGGTTCGGTGTTCGATGAAAGTTGCAACGATACGGACGACGACATGGAACAGTTCAGTACAGATAGCGATGAGATTAGTTTACAGAGCCCACCAACGTCTACTCAACATCAACCAAAAGCTGAAGTTAACGGAAGTTGTAAAATCAAAGTGAAGGAAACTCATCCAAAGCTCAGAGTTCAATCGTCTGTTGAGCTTTCGAATCCATGTGAAACTAACGAAAGACAGCGATCAAATGACAAATTGTCGCCTCGACCTGCCAGTTGTTCCGGTTGTATCAGCAGTAGTTCTAGCAATAAGAAATCAACCAGTAGCGAATGTGTTACAATCAACGTTTTAGATTATAAAAATAATGAGAAAACTCCTTTTAAGCCATCCGCCCCTTCTTCTGTGATTCTCGAGATGCCCATTATTACTCAAAATCAAAGTGACTCAACGATTGCCGAACCACACGCGTCTGATCCAGATCTGATGGCAGGAACATCGCGAAAGTGGTCGAAGGAAACACTGTTCTGAAAGGCAGAGAAAACATTCCAAGAGATGACGAGGCGAAAGAAAAATGTGGAGGTGATTGATAAAACGCTTTGTGTTCGTTCTCATTTCCCTTTCTTCGCCATTGAAAATTTATGTAGTCGTTGAAGTCGTTAGGCGAAAGAAAGAAACTTTGCTAATCAAACCGATTTGATTGTAATCTTCTGCGAAGAAAAATGTTTGGACTTATCACTCACTAGATAAATGGATCGAATTTATCGAGAAATCCTGTCTCAGTAGCTAAAGCTCGCTCAAATATTTTTCTAGAAAGACGCACGAATGTTAGTGAGAAAAATGTTGATCGCGTTCCGTTGAGAAGAATTATTTTTATCGAAAGTTAATTAGTTGCGAGTCTTCTGTTTGGATGATTTTCTGCTTGACAATGTATGCTTGTGCTCAACTTAGGGGAAATATGTTTAATTAAGTAGCAGTTAATGTTTGAATGCTAATCAAATACGAAGAAAAACTTAGCAAAATAAATAAGAAACCAGATTATTGATGAAAAAGAAAATTTGTTAACAAAGAAGTTTGCCAAAGGGAGAATTTTATGAATCTGCAATTAAGAATCTTAAATAAGGGGAAGTGTTTGTTAAACTATCTTGGAATTGAATGAAACTTTGCAAACTTTTGGCGGGGAAAAGCGCACATTATTTCGATCAGAAGCAATGACAAATTAATTGAAAACGTGAAAGTTGCCAGCTGTTCTTGAATGCCCTACTCGCTACTAACTCACTCGTTTATATGGACATCCGTATGCCTTCTTATACTTCAGAAAAATGGTGAAATTAATAAATGACACCTATGAATCTTTAGATGACCAAACCAATTTAGATGAACTTAGTAGTTGAAGCAATTTTTAATTGTTAGATGAGAACTTTAATAAAATTCGAAACAAAATGAAAGCTTTACGAAACTTACAGGCTCTCGTAAATGAAATCATTTCCGTGCATAAACTATATGAATGTTTAACACTTCATCTGTTGTTTAAATCGATCCATGAGAGTTTATTCGAAACCAGAAATCGTCAGATGTGTTGTTTGAATATTGCGGAAACTTTTCTTGTTAAAATTTGAATCAAAAAAGCTTTTAGAAAGCTTTCGGCTCACTACAAATCTCACGGGAAACAAAGAAATTTAATGAGTTTTCCATTAATGCACGAGAAGCGTTCGCAATACTCAGACTGCGTCTCGTTCGAGAGAATTCTTTTAGTCATTCAGGGTATTTAGCAAAAGGGTTCTTGTTAAAAATCTTCGTGCAGTTGGATGAAAATTATCGTGTGACATTCGTTGAAAAATAATTAAGAGAAAATATTAATTTTGAAAAGTGTCACTCATTGGAAAATCTATGAGCACTGAACAGATAAGAAAACTAATTTTTGTAATGGCAGTAAAGAGCCGTTTTGTCTATTCAAACATAATTATAGTTTGTACAATCGAATGAGGAGAATCAGAAATAAAAGAAAAGTGAATCGAGATTATCTTTTAATTTCATCAAATTTCAGCCGAAAATAACCGTTATTTTTGAATTTGGAATCTGGCGTTTTCAAAAATCCAAACAGACGCTTTCAAGGATTCAAATTATTCAGAAAGCAAAATTAAGTGAATTAAATCGAAAATGGGAGATGTTGATGAATTATTTAATTGCTTCGACGATGAAAACGAAGAGAAACAACCAACAGTTCCGATAGTGTTGGATGCTGAGGACACTGTCGAGTAAGTTTTTGAAAACACAAAAAATGTGCTCTAGCGCCTCATAGTATTGCCTTTTAGAAATCCAGGGGAAACTTCATTAAAGAGAACAATCAATGATGATGACGACGCTGACGATGCTTCAAAGAAACCACGCATTGAATCCTTGTTGGACGATATAAAGTGAGTCAAAAATATTTGGCGGTCTCAATGAATAGCTAATAAACAATTTTATTTTAGTTTGGAGAATGTAGACGCCAGAATCAAGATACATGTTCTGGTAAGCCCGGAAGCTTGTGTACATGAAGTAGCAGTTCATCCTGATCAAGAATATGAGCCGCTAAAGATATCAACGTTACCTCCAGCAAAAGAATATCCTTTCGTTCTTGATTCCTTTCAAAAGGAGGCCATAATGTGTATCGAGAACAATCAGTCAGTTCTCGTATCTGCTCATACTTCAGCTGGCAAAACAGTTGTGGCCGAATATGCTGTTGCTAGAGCACTTTCGATGAAGCAGCGGGTTATTTACACTACTCCAATCAAAGCTCTATCAAATCAGAAATACAGAGAATTTCACGAAGAATTTCAAGACGTGGGTCTTGTAACTGGTGACATTACAATTAATCCCTCAGCATCTTGTCTCATCATGACTACAGAGATCCTGCGAAATATGCTCTATCGTGGTTCGGAGATCATGAGAGAAGTGGGCTGGGTGGTTTTCGATGAAATCCATTATATGAGAGACAAGGAGCGTGGTGTTGTTTGGGTAAGATGGTGTAAGCTATATAATTGACCAAATAATTCTACAACTTTTATTTTAGGAAGAAACATTGATTCTGCTTCCTGACAATGTTCATTACGTTTTCCTTTCTGCTACAATTCCTAACGCACGTCAGTTTGCCGAATGGGTTTGTCATATTCATCGTCAACCTTGCCATGTAGTCTACACAGACTATCGCCCGACTCCACTTCAACATTACATCTTTCCTGCTGGCGGTGATGGAATTCATCTTGTTGTCGATGAGAATGGAAACTTTAAAGAAGACAACTTTAATACTGCAATGAACGTTTTGCTTACGGCTGGTGACGCAGCTAAAGGCGACCAGAAAGGTCGGAAAGGAGGAACGAAAGCCACGGGGCCAGGAGGAACGACAAACATTTTCAAAATCGTCAAAATGATTATGGAACACAGCTTAGCTCCGGTAATCATCTTCTCCTTCAGCAAAAGAGACTGCGAGACATATGCTTCACAAATGGCACGACTAGATTTTAACACAATGGAAGAGAAGAAACTCGTTGACGAAGTTTTCAATAACGCAATGGATGTGTTAAACGAAGAAGATCGCAAGCTGCCTCAGGTTCAAAATTTGCTTCCGCTGCTGCGGCGAGGAATTGGAATCCATCATGGTGGTCTCTTGCCGATTCTAAAGGAAACCATTGAGATTCTTTTCGGAGAGGGTTTACTAAAAGCTCTTTTTGCAACTGAGACCTTTGCTATGGGTCTTAACATGCCAGCAAGAACTGTTGTGTTCACAAGCAGCCGAAAATTTGATGGTAAAAATTTCCGTGAAGTCACTTCAGGTGAATACATTCAAATGAGCGGAAGAGCTGGACGTCGTGGTTTAGATGACAAGGGTATCGTTATCTTGATGGTTGACGAGAAGGTTTCACCAGCAATTGGTCGTGAAATAGTTCAAGGCAAACCAGATCCTATCAATTCAGCTTTCCATCTGACATACAACATGGTCCTCAATTTATTGAGAGTTGAAGAAATCAATCCTGAGTACATGCTCGAACGTTCGTTCTTTCAATTTCAAAATCAATCAAGCATTCCCGACCTTTACAAGAAAGTTCAAGATAAACAAAAGTCGTTCGAAAGCTTTGAAATTAAAGATGAAGCCAGCATTACGAGTTATCATCATATTCGAGAACAACTCGATTCACTCGGTAAGAAGTATCACGAGTTCTACACGAATCCTCAATATTTGATTCCTTTCCTTAACCCTGGACGAATGGTTAAAGTTAAATCAGAAGAAGATGAATACGACTGGGGAATCGTTGTGAATTTCAAGAAAGACACGAAGGATAATACAAAGAATCCTTTGAAATCAGTAACAAGAGTAATTGTCGATGTGTTGTTGCATGTTGACGAAGAGGCTGAGAGAGAAGGAATTCCAAAACCATGCCCGGCAGGAAAGAAAGGATCAGTCGAAGTAGTTCCTGTACTCCTAAATCTAATTTCAAAAGTTAGTACGTTGAGAGTTTATTATCAAAGCGATCTACGTCCTGCCGACAATCGTCGTTCATGTCTTCATAGAATTGCTGAAGTTAAAAAACGTTATCCAGATGGACCGCCGCTGTTGAACCCAGTCCAAGACATGCATATTAAAGATAAGGAATTCTTGAATGTTCTTTCGTTAGTTGAAAAGTTTGAGAAAAGACTTTTCGCTCATCCATTGCACAACAGTACTGAACTCGCTGGAATCTACACTAAATATCTCGAGAAGCTGGAAATGGAGAAAGACTTGAAACAATCAAAGCAACTGCTACGTCAAGCAAAGAGCTTGTTGCAAATGGAAGACTTGAAACATCGAAAGCGAGTTCTTCGTCGTCTTGGCTATTGCAATACGGCCGACGTTATTGAATTCAAAGGAAGAGTAGCTTGTGAGCTTTCATCAGGCGACGAACTACTGTTAACGGAAATGGTTTTTAATGGTACATTCAATGATCTCTCTGCTCCCCAATGCGTTGCTCTACTTTCATGCTTTGTTTGCGATGAAAGATCATCAGAACAGCCAACAGCAGCCGAAGAACTGGCAGCTCCTCTCAAACAAATGCAAGATTTCGCAAGACGTATTGCCAAAGTCTCGATTGAATGTAAGCTAGAACTCGACGAAGAAGAATACGTAGAGAAGTTCAAACCGACATTGATGGATGTTGTACTTGCTTGGTGTAAAGGAGCATCCTTCCTTCAACTGTGCAAGATGACGGACGTTTTCGAAGGAAGCATTATTCGTTGCATGCGACGTTTGGAAGAGCTGTTGCGACAAATGGTTCAAGCTTCGAAAACAATTGGTAACACAGATCTAGAGAACAAGTTCTCAGAAGGAATCCGTTTACTTAAAAGAGATATCGTTTTCGCTGCTTCGCTTTACCTCTAAAAGATCAAAACAAATTGACAGATGTTTGTTCAATTTAAAAAGGAATTTAAATAAAGGAAAATTCTTTACAGTTTGAAGGAAAACATCAAGAAAAAAAAATGTTTAATATTCATCCGCCTGACAATTTCAACACATTCCAGTAAAAGGAAAACGAATTCACCACATTTTCACGCTTTCCCCCCAAAAAGGAGAGTATATTCTCCATTCTGCTATAGACGTTTGTCTTTATCGGGCAGAGAAAAGTTTCGTCCCTAAAATCCAATCTGGTCTTTGTTGCTTTAATTAGTGCGTGAATCATCAAAAAAATTAATTATTTTAAAAGTTTATTGCTTATGATAGCTAATCCGTGAAAGTCTATTGGGAAATATAAAAGAAATCAGTGAAAAAGTGCACGCGATGATAAAAAAGGATAAATTGTCCGTGCAACTGCGATTGCGCCAATGAAGATTTTCATTTTTCTTCTCTCTCGCCTCGAGTCTCCGTAGTATTTTCAATCGTAATAGTGGAAAATCTATGTGCTACACACAATATTGGATAACATAATTTTTCTGTGCTCTGTGACCGGATTTTGAACGAGTGAAGTGAAAAAGGGAGCAAAAGCTGCGGATGATGAAAATTTCTTGGAAAGATTTTTTTGTTTTCCGTTTGCGAAATTTTCACTTTTTAGTTGAAGCGGGAATCGTGTTGAAGTTTGCGCTATAAATTCTGTGAAAAGTTTGGAAGAAAAGTTACACGAAAAATCGATTAGCTGTCGGGGTTTGTCATCGCTCGTTTGGCGGAGTTTTTGCAGTGAAAAGAAAATCGTTTTGAAAGGAAACGACAAAGCTTGGAGTTAAATAAAGTAAATTAGAATTGAAAGTTTCATTCAATTTTGAGTTTGGGAAAGCCAATGCCGCCGCAGTTTAATTTCCTTGATGAATTTCCTCTCGCGCTTGCAGCAAAATTGGATTCACTGACTTTCCCAGCGGAAATTGAGTTTTAATGAAATTAAAAAAAGAAATGCAAGGATTAATATTTTTCGCTGTTGATCTCGCCTTTGCTTTAAGTTCTCTCCCGCGCCTTTTTACAATTTTTACGCATGCAGGTAGTTTTCTGACTCATACCCAATGTTCATTCAGCTTAAATTTTCAACGAAAAAAAGATCACAAGCACGTTCAATAAATCTCAGTCGCGCTTTTACAGCGATAACCCATCTCGACTCTTGAAACAAAATAAATCTCTTCGAAAGTCGGTAATCGCTATTCTGAGAGTTTGTTCCCGCGAGATTAGCAGCGAGAAAGTTTGTTTTTGACGAAATTCCGCCAATGAAGCTTAAATCACATAAGAGATTAACAAATTTTTTCTGTCAAGCAGTGAACAAAATGAAGTAAACAGAAGTTAAAAGTAAAAGCATAAAAATTGTTTTTCGCGCAATTATCAATAAACAGACAAACTGTTAGTGCTAACTAATTAATATAGGAAGATCATAAAGAAAGTGGAAACGATGGATCAAAGAATCACATTTGGATTTTTAGTGACAATTTTATTATTGCTGCATGGAAGCACTGCGGCAGATCAGGACGAGGATATTCCCCATAACGAGTAAGTATACATTGAGCTATGGCTGCTCTTGAGGCTTCACATCTGTACGAGGAAAGAAAATTAGATTTAATGTTTGCCAGTGTCAAGCAGAGATTACCGCTTCTCACCTGCAACTTCTCGTCGTTCGAAAATGTTGTGTGAAATTAAAAATTGTTCACCTTCGTTGATCCCGCGAGTCTACTTTAATGATCAATTAGACTTCCGAGGTTGAAGCGCAAGTAATTGAATCATTGCTCGACGTTCTCTCGTTCCGTTTCCCGATTCCCTTCCGTCTCACCGCGTGAGCTCGAGCAAAAGCTAATTTTAAAGATTCTTTTCCCTTTTCTTCTTCGTCTTTCTTGTTTCCTCTCGAGCATAACTGCAGCTTTCATCGTTGCGGGATGAAATTTTCAACTGAAAAAATATTTTCGTTGCCTTCGCGAAATTCGAAGAAAAGAGGGAAATTTGGTTTCGTTACCAGCATCGCATCCCATTTCTCATAATTTTAAATTCTCAATTAAAACGGTTTGCGTAAACATTTTAAGGCAATTTGCTTAAATCCTAAATTTAAAAAACTGAAAGAGCGTCGATGAAGCGCGTGTGCCCATTTGCAACTTAAATAAATAAATTTAGCTTCGTCTATTTGCACAACTCCGGTTAATTTCGTCCCGAGTTCATCATTGTTCTTTCTCCCTCGGACGCCACGTCGGCAGCCCAAAGCTCAACACAAAAAGTTTCATCGCGAAAATGAAAAACTCATTAGTTCAATTTAAATTGAAACAGAATTTCCACGGTTGAGAGAGAGAGAGAGAGTTCAGTGTAATTAATGGATAAAATAAGCGTGGAGAGTTGAAACTTTTTTATTTACGGGCCAAAGGCATGGGAGGGTAACTGAATGGGCGAGACATTGCTCTGGCAGAGCATGAGGAAATTGTTTTCGTTATCAATCACGAGTATCACCCCAAACAGCCGACACACCTCTCAACAAATTTTTGAGGTTTCTCCGGAGCGGTTTAATTATCTCATCGCTTTCGCCAAAATCGATTTCTTAAGAAAAACTTTCCGAACAAACAAACGCCTTCGTCGAATTCTGAAACAACATCGACGAAAGCTTTCGACAATCGGATTTGGTTTTATTTCAAATCTTATCTTCATCTTCTTCGATTTTATTTCATTTTTGAAAGAGTTTGCATTTGCAAGCTGAAGAAGCTGAATGCCAAATGAAATTCTTTTTCCATGTTTCAATGAAAGCTTTTCACGGTTTTTGAAGCAAATGCAGTTTTTGAAGCCTTTCACCTTCAAATGGAAAAGCTTTCGTGCCAATAACTCTGTACAAGTTCATTTTCAATTGATTTTATGTTTGAAAGTTCGCAAAAGTTGCAACTCGACAAAGTTACGATATTCACTTTAAGTTTTTCTTTTCCTTCAAAGTAATCCAGAAGTAGGAGAGTCTTAGTAATGGAAAGAAGACATGTCAAGCACTAAAGATTATCTGTTGTTGCGGGTTGAGGCTGATAAGTAATCCAATCTGGCGTGTGGTGAATGTAAAAGTTTATGGAGCATGAAGTAAATAGCAAACGCAGTTCGAATGAGCTTTGAGAAGTTTCGCTTTTAAATTAGCCTTAGTCGTTCAAGTTGATTCGTCCCTCGAGCCAAATCTCCGACTTTTGCTTCACTCGCTTGCCATCCCGAAAAGCTTTTTATGTCGTGCGTCCATTTTACGCCCCTTGGCGTCAATTTTCCATTCTCCGATAAAAACAAGGAAAAATAATTTATCTTCTCGCGTAAAATTTATTTAAATCGAATTTCCCAATGGGATTTCTTCACTTCCGTTTACGATTCGTTTCGCGGTTTTTATGTTCACTCCCCGGGACATTTCAACAATTTCCAATTGATTTCGTTCGTTTTTCACTTGGATTTTACTCCTTTATGGGTTGCTCTCCAAAGCAAGTGAAAATAAAACAGTTGAAAATTTCGATTCATCGATTTTCTGGCATTTAATTTTATTTTCACTGCCAATTTTCGGCAAAGTTTTTATGTTGGCTTGGCGCTCATTCGACTTTTTATTTATTCATTTTCCTCGCGTGTGCATTATGGGAAAATAAACCAATTTGCTGGTTTTTCAATTTTAATTTTTCAAGCGCCCATAAGTGAAAGCGACACAGAAGCTGTTTAATGCATTATTGAATGCGAGTTGACTCAGTGGAGTGTTTAACTTCTTGTTTTGAAAGGTTCTGTTAAAGGCGAGTGAGTGAGCAACAAGAAGGAAATTCTTTATTGAAAAAAGCTCCATTATTTCCCAAGCGTTTGACGTTGTATTAACATAAAATAACATATTCGCTTCTCCATCTTTCTCATATACGCGACATCGTCGTCGTTCGAGAGAAAAAATATTTGTTTTGTGTAATGTCTTTCTTTTTCGTCTTCTCTAGAAATTTTTTTCAATATGCTTTTGGAGATTCCCTACAATGGATCCCAATGATATCATGAATCTTTTGATGTCGATGTGATTCAAGGACGAAAAGCTTAAATATCGATTCGTTCAACGATCGAAGTCTCAAGACACCTCTCCGGGAATAAAAATCATCGTTTGATTTATGTTTCAATTTTCTCATTTTCCTTTCTCTTTTCTTTCGTTCACAGAGTACGCAATTGGGCGCTAAAGTTTGGCGTCGATTTATGGGAATTCGGAAGACAATTCACGAAAATTTCCGATATCAAAAATGTAAGTATCTTCTCCATCGGAATCTATTATTCATTTATTCCCTTCCACCTTAGTCACCCTTTTTTAGCCTAAGAATGAGTCGCCAGGAATTTCCATTCGAGAAAATGCAAAAAGAGAATTCAAGCAAAATTGATTCTCGTGAAAAAGTACAAACCCAATGTTATTTAACTTCTTAACTAAAGACTTTTAGCTCATCGACTTCAGGAAACAGAGAACGAACATTTTTTCTGTTCTTCCCTAATCTTCTCCCACCTTCCGAGCTTTCGCAAAAAAGCGAACTTCTGTCGATTTGAATTGTGACACGCACGCTAAAAGTTTAAAAGGGGAGTGGGAAGTTGGTTTGGATTGAACGACTTTAGACTCAACGGTAGAAAGGCGGAGAAGAAAAGTATTTAAAAGTTAAATTGTTCATCACGAAGCTCTCATTCTCGGATTTCAATTTGCCATCGAAGAGTGTTTGCTTTCTCGTCGTTGACGGGTAGGGCGGGAAATTGTTAGGGAAAGATTCTGTTTTTCACGTAGTTTTCAAGTTCTCCACCTTTTCCAACCTTTTAAGCGACTTGCTTAGTCATGGGTGAACGTAAATTTGCTTTAAAACGTTCAATTAGTTGATTTTTAAAGAAGCTCAAGAGATGAACGATCTTGTTTTTAACTGAAGGGAGAGTTTAACTCGTGAACGCTTCACTAAATAGTTTTCTTTCTGTTAATAGCCAGGTGTTTCTTTCACTTATTGCTTTCATAATTTCCTAGCCACTGCCATCTCCAGTTGAGCATTATTCATTGGAAATTAGTGACATTGACACGAACAACGAAGGAAGAAGAAAAAGCAAAAGAAATTTAATCCCATTAAAAAATGAGAGGGAAATAAAGAAGAAAATATGTCGCTGCTTCGTGAGGCCCATTTATTTTCAAGGTATTGTTGTGGGGCGAAAAGGAATGAAAGACAGAAAGAGAAAGCTTCAGGTAGCAAAAAGGTTTGATGGAAATGTCACTCCACTCGAGGATTTTCTTCGCTGAGTAGACAGACTCAGTGTTCTGCATACTGAAACAGTTTAATGAATCTGGGAGTCGCTTTAATCATCTCGTTTCGATTTGGTCATGAAGAGCTTTTCAAATTTTTCTCAACAGGAAGCTTTCTGCGGATTTCGAGCTTTAATTTGATTTCACCAAAGCAACAAAGTCGGAGTTTGTTTGCTTCGAGATATTTTTCTTTTTATTAACTCGAGAGCAAGCTCGAGAGGGTTGCAGGCAATGCTTGAATACATATACAACGAAACTTTTCGTTTGGCTTTTCCTCATCTCAACTGTAATTTAAATTAAACTTTGTGAAATTTTCTTCGTCGTCTTTCTCGTCGTACCTGTTGTATTATTTGAAGCCAGCCACTCTTTTTGTCATCTTTATGGTTGAGATTTTCCATTTTCTTTTCCCTCTTAAGTACTTTTCACTTTTAAACGTCGACATTAAAAACTGTAAATGAAAAATTTCACCGTCCTTTGTAATCTCGGTAGATATTGAAAGAAAAGTCAAAAGAGAAAAATCGTCTATGTGTGAATATGAGGGTTTTTATTTTTCGTTTAGGAAAAATCTTTTGCCGCTTGGAGAAAAGAAGAAGAGGGTGACGGGGAGAAGCGACAGCAATAAATAGAGGAAAATTGATTTTGCGCAGAGTCAGCGAAGAAGTCGAAAACAGCACGCGTGCAAATCACCTTGAAACTTTTTAATTAATCAGTGACTGGTGTGCGAGCCAACGCATAGATTTCAATCGCTAACAAGTCAGTCGTTTCTCTTCTTTATCGGTCCATAAGCAAACCTATAAACGGAATAATAAAGAAATTAACGTCAATCGTTTAATAAAATACAAAGGTGGAAGAAGCCTTCGTCGTGTTCCCAAATACAGAAAGAACAAAAGGAAATCTCAACCTTCCCTTTCCCTCCGTCTCAACCTCTCATAAATTTCTCTCAAAAAACGTTGCAAGACCCTTTTTCATTAAGACGATAGTTGAATCTACGGCAGTTTCAGATCCGCTTAGCCTTGAACAGAGCCATTAAAGCTTGCTCTCTTGTGGAAAGCCATGACGCCGCTCTAGTCGAGGCCCACTCGAAATCGTGAACATTTGTTAAACTTTTTTATTACTTTCCTTGGAATTTCTCCCGTGAACTCGGAATCATTAAAAGGCCCCCCGGTATCATTAATCGGAATGAATTAGGAAAAGTCTATTAAAGCTGAAAGTTACACCCACGCTTTGATTACAGATTGAGTTCATTGTGGGCAGGCGAGAACTTATTTACAACTCAGGTTGACTAAAGATGGCTTATGTGATGATGAGATGACGTTGAGTTTCCAAAAACGGAAAAAAGGGTTCGCATTCTTGTTGACCTCAGCCACTCTTGAATTTTATTTACGGATTGTTGAGGATGGCTTAAGATATGACGACATGTGGTAGAATTTTCGATCGTCCACAGAAACTTGTCGGCGACACGTTGTGAAACTTATTGATTCGAGTTAATTGCTGGAAGTGAAAATCATTGACGCGTTGTAAAGCTCATTTGGTGGGAGGCAAGCGGAGATGAAAAATCGTCTCAGCAATGATGAGGTATGAGAAAAGGGAGGATTAATGAGATGAAAAAAAATTCTTAGATCTTGTTGTTTGCTGAGAAAGTAAAGAAACATTACTGACTCTGACTCGTTTTCTCTACGGCTTAGCGGGGATGAAAATCATTTTATATCGATGTTGACGACGTTCTCAAACGAGTTCTCAACATTTCCGGGGAAGATTTTCTGCTGAAACTCACTTCTCGAGCTAATGCATTAGTCTTTAGACTTAGAGGAAAAAGCATTTTGCTTCATACATTTAACTCGTGCTATCATCGGATATCAACGTTATCTCTCCACTCACTGCTGAGATTCCCGTCGAATGCTTGCGAAGGGAAATGAGAAGAGTTAGGGTGGAGGGAAAAAGTCATCGTCATTGTTTCTGTGTAATCCCCTTTGCTCATGTCTCGTTTTACTGATAGCGAGAAGAACTAAGATTTATTTATGGCTCGCATCAAAGAGACGAGAAGAGTTGTTAAATGAATTGATTAAAAAAAAGTTTTTATTGCTTCCCTTTGCTTCAACAAAGTCATTCTCTGCCAGACATTAGTCAATTAAGCTATTTCAAAGGAAATCAATATAATTTCACAGTGCAAGTTCAATCGAGAATGCAGACTTGTCAGGAAACAATTTCCCAATTACTCAAGCGAGCGAGAGAAGGAAAGAGTGAAGCGATAATTTGTTGAATAACTTCCAGCTCCTCCTCAGAGTAAAAAAAATCGAGAAAGCCAAGCACAACGACATCAAGATAAAAAGCTTCATTTCCGGTTCTCCGGGAAATAGCCATTTTAGCTTGTGTGTCTCTCCTCATGTCTAAAGCGGCTTTATTTCCATAAAAGTTATGAGATGCATATTGCATGTTTTGAAGAGCATCATTAGATTGAAGTGAAACACTTTTATCATCTTGTTTATATTCCCCTCTTACGAATTATGTTGAGCATAACTACAAAGTGTTCAATGAGCTTTTCATTACATTTACTCAGCCAATACCTCAAGAGTCTTGAGTCAAGACAAAGTCTTCTACTTTGTAAATGTTACAAAATGTTTCTTTTAAGAACTTTTGCCACATAAAATAAATGAATTTTGGAACTGTCAAGGCTGGAGTTGCTGCCTTGAAATCTATTTCAACAAATGAAACCCAAACGGTGGCAACCTTTGCTTCTAACAATGTAGCAGAGCTTGAAAAAGTTGGCATCAAGTAAATGGCAGAAATTTATGTTTTCAATTTTATTCTGCCGAGCGATATGCAGCATGAATGCACAACAGTAACAGTGAATGCAATCAACGAGGCGAAAAATAAGAAAAGAGATCGCAAGCGGCGTCGAGGGATGAGAATTGAAGAAGCTTAAGCTTCTTTGACTTGAAGTAAATAAGATCTGAGATTTTATGTTCAGAAAGTTAATTTTCTACAATTTAATTCCTTAATCTTGGTCATAGCAATGAAAACGAAATGGTCGTTGAGATAGTTCGCAACCGCAAGCGACAATTAATTTCTCATCGATGTTTGATTCAATTGATATCTATTTCTTCGCTCGATTTTTTCTTTCATCACAATTTTTTCTATTTAGCTCTCTATTGCTAATAGCGTCGTCTGTGTACCAATGACATCGGGTGTGACACATTTTCTTCGATGAACATTTGTATTCAGTGTGGTTGGGGAAGAAACTATTAAAAACTCATTTTTTACTTCGGCAACTTATTCGCATTTGGAGCTATTTTCCCGCTTCTTGCCTGTGTCGGCAAGACGCGACAGACGAGCAAAAGTTCGAAACGAAGGCGACAGAAGAAAGTTATTCAATATTCACTGAAATTTATTAATTTGCACATAAATTATGATTGCAATTAGTGATTATGGCTGTTTGTTTTCATTTTCCCCATTCTCCTCCATCCCGCGATGTAACCTATTAACAAGCAAACGATTTTCTTTTCTCACTTTTTCCTTACGCTCTCTTTTTTTCCTTTTCATGAATTATTTATGATGACAACAAAATTTTCTTCGACGATGCTTGTTTTCATCGCTGGGCCGCCTGTGAACGACACGAAATATGCACAGAGATTTAAGGAGAACGACTACGAAGTTGTACGCAAGGATGGACTCGTGTTTCTACGTGAGATGGCAGCTGAAGTGAAGAACTTTATGGATTTTAAAATGAGTGCTGTAATGGTGAGTCATTCGTTTGAAATTGACTGGTGATTTATCCCAAAAGTTGAATAGGGGTGAGATCGTAAATTGAGGTAGTTATTTAGAGCTCATAGGTGATTTGAATATTGACTCATCTTACGAACTCTCCCTCAATAAATCTGACATCAAGAATATTTGCGATTTCGTAGAATGAGCAATATTACGAAATCGTTGAATGATTGCTCCATTAAAGAAATTGAAATGAAACTCGTCGTCAAAATTTTGGAAACTTCAAAGCACTCTCTAATCCTTTTTATTTCGTCAGATAACGGGTTACACAGAAATGAAATTAAAACTGTGCTGCTGTTGGTAAAAAAAGGCTCGAGCAATGATATTTATTAAAAGCTTATGGCCTTTTATGATGCTATTATAAGGTGCTTTCCCTCTCTCTTCTCGGTTATTTTTCACGCCAGCAAAAAATAACAATAAAAAATCATGATTCTGTTATCGAAATAAAAAGCGAGAGAGGCGAAAAGGGATCTCTAAGTGAACATCGCAGTGATGTTGCATGCTATTTTAATGTTTGATGAGAGAAGAAGAAAAAGGTAATTTACGATTCTCGAGGGGGCGGTTAAAGCTTCTCTTATGAAGTTATAAATAAGAAATTCTCCTTTTATTGTGCGTTAGCACATCATCACCAACACCAAATCTTGTCTCGTAACGAAGCTTGATTGACCTGATTCAATGTTCTCGACACAACGGAAAGTGTGAATCGATCGGATAATGTTAGCTTCTACGTTTCTCGCCTTTGCATCGACGGGTCTCAAGAAGACGAGCGGCAAAAGCAGAAGAAAAATGGATTCGAGTGAGTCGGAAAAACAACGAATTCACTTTCGCTTCATTAATCTAATTCGTCTTTCCATCACTCATTTGCCATTATTAAGGAGAAATCTCGTTCTCTCATGTCAGACCTCCGCCATCTTAACATTTCCGAGTTGTTTCACGCAATCTGCTTTTTGTATTCAATCACCAATCGATGAGAAAGAAATCTGTTTTGTCACCACACATACACACACAAATCCACCTCAATCATTTGAAGCAACGATAGCCGCTCTGACTTTCAAGGAGAAAAAAAGAAACGGCGCGATCCGATGATTGATTGGATTTTCCACTCAAAACATTTTTTCAAAACAACGATGGCAACGTTTAAAAGCTTTTTCGTATCTGTTACACATCCCCAAGGAAGCTTCATCGTTCAGAAAGCAAACGCAAAAGAGTCCAATACCTTCACATTTGAACGCGCATCTGAAAAGGGTGTCCGAGGTTGATGTTGATGGAAGAATTGAGCCAACAAAAAAAAAGTTAAGTGAGCTCATTCTAGTGAGATTCTTCATGGCACTATCGATTATTCTAAAGCAGCATACAAACGGACTTGAAAGCATAAATGCGGTTTATTTTATGGTTTCTCTGGAAAACTTTCTCTATCTCCACTCATCTCTCGTCTGTTGAAATCCTTGCTTTGTTCTCCTCATTTACGGTTGATTCAAAGGATAAGCAGAAAGTTCATGAAACCTTGAATAAATTTTTGAATCATCGTTGTTTTCGAATTCACTAAAGTTCTCCCTCCCGCAAGCGTCGAACTTTAAAAGGATTGCCGAAATCTCAATTTAGAATTTCTACTGTAAAAGTTGTCAACAATTCAATTTCAATTTGTATGTAAATCATGTGAAAGGAGAGAAACACAAGATTTGTCGGATTAGATTGTTTGCTCTTGTCTCATGTCTCAAGCGATTCGATATAGACGAAGCGTTGCTTACTGCTCCTCTGTTCAAGAGTTTTCAACAAAAAAAAATGCTTCAGATTTAAATTGTCGTAACGAATTGAATTCGCCCGTTCGATATGGAGTGGGAGAAAATGAAATAAAATGAAATGTGATTGTGAAAAACATAAAATATCGATTTGGAACGTTCGCCGAGAGCACTGTACAGCATTTAGCTATTGGTTAAGCTTCTGCTCTCGTTCGTTCACAACTAGGACAAGAAAAATTACGAAGCTTTCGTTTGCAACAACCTTGAACTCTGTAGCGCTGTTGAGCAAAAAGTGGTTTTTCTTTTTAGAAGGTGAAAATGAAAATCGATGAAGCTCTCTTTCTCTCTCTCGTAATTGTTTAACAATCGTTTTAAACACGACAGATGAAGCTTATGCAATGATTTATCTACAATTGAATGTTGTCAAGCCAATACAATGCAATTGAATTCTTTGGGGAAGAAAGCTGAATAACGCGCTTTAATAAAAGTTCAATGCGCGCTTCGTTAAATCCTTTCGACGATCTTCATCAGCGAATGACTAGAAAAGCTTTTTTTATGCGAGAGCGTTGGATTTAATGTTCCCATTTTTTTGCTAACTTTAAGTCGTTTTCTTTTTTCCCTTAACGGGAGATGAATGAATGGTAGGAAGATTTACAGAAAACATTTTGCCAAGGGGAGAGTTTGCAAGACGCGCCATTGCGAACAAAGCGAACAGAAAAAAAAAGAGAAAACTTTGAATGCATGCAATGTTCATTTCTCGTGTATTCTCCCATATTACAATCGTCTTTTGATGATAAGTTTCTCTTTTTGTTATCCGTGTTTCCGCTTGTGGAGTTTTTAATCCCTTCGTCTGAATAGTTTTTGCAATATTCTCTGAACATTAAGAATTAAAATTTCATTTTTTATGCTTTGCCATAACCGTTTTTATGCTTTTAATCAGATTATAACCTATAAGATGAAAGAGAGACAGAGAAGCTCTTTCAAGGCAATTCCAAGGCTGGAGGACTGTAACATGAGGCAGCTAATGACGATGATGTTGTCATAGAGCAAATACGAGCGAAATTCTTCAGAGAACATCATGTTGTCGTTTCAATGACCGAAGCCGTCGAGAGATTTTAGGGCGGACGAGGGAAGAAATTACATTATAAAGCTTAGAGAAGCTTATCGTGACCATCCCACCGCCGTGTGATGGAATGTTTGAAACAAAAAGTCCATTTTAACATCGCATTATGCAAGGACGAAATCGGCAGAAAGTTTGAGAAAATGTGTTTCGGCATAATGTTAGAGATTAAAGTTTCCATGTTTGATTTTACACGAAAGAAAGTTTCTCGAAAAGAAAAGAAACCTGAATTTCCACAGACGAATTGAAGAATACAAAATCAGCGTTCTTTGTTAGTTTGAAACACCTTGCATGTGTTTCATGCTAACGAACCCATATGAAAGTAGAACACGGAGACACACAACGGAGCCGACGTGAGAAAATCAATAAAAGTGCGAAAGCGTTTTTTAGCATCAATCGCTTGAAACCTGAGGTGTTGTGGATGATAATGAGTTGAATAATTTATGCTTAAATGGCACAATGAGATGCAACTAGGTGATTCAAAACATGTTGAAATCTAATTTCTCATTAAATGGATTCCGTTGTCGCGCCTTGTGATTATAACAATATTGAATTGGAATTCGTAGTGTCAATTGAAATTCGTCACTATGTATGATTCACACTCCACTGATGATTCAAATAAGTAAAGTAGTTAAGTCCTTTGAATGAATTAAATTGTGGTTATGTAGTGTTCATGTTTTCAACTGTTAACTTTTAAATCAAATTTGAAAATACTTTAAATTCAGGGACGAAAACATTGAAAGAGCTACAAAGTCATGTCAACCTTGTTAACGACGTAAGTTAGTTCACCAAGTTAAATATTTCCGTATTTCCTATTTATTTTCCTCAAGAGAAACAAAACTTTCTTGCCTTCCACATCATAAACGGTAATAATTGATTAATTAAATTTTCCGATAAGCCAACATAAAAAAGTTTTTCCAGTCACAAAGCATCGTCGTTAAAGGAAAAAATCGAAATAATAGATCGAAGGGAAATGGAGAAAAGTTTATCGAAACAGGCGATATCAATTTTTGTTATTGAATAAAACTTACATATAAGTATCGATTGCTGAAATAGCCCATTCAATAACTTTCAATTACTAGCGGCGACACAGCATGGGAATCCATTGAAAGAGAATTATTTGGTTAGCTTCGTGTGCTTCGAACGGTTGCCAACTATTTCGGCTGGCCACAAACTCATCGAAGAGCTTCTAAACCAAATCTAGGATTTTTCCTATCAACTTCAATTCTAAGCCAGCCAAAAACTACTGAAATTCAGACTCAAGCAGTTTCATTGTTTTCTCGAGATTTCATTTCAGCATTTAATGAAAGTAGGAAAATAATTACGAAACAGCAAGTTTGCCTTCATCTCAGTTGAAAACGAACCCATTGTCACAATGTTTCCTTATTCTTAAGAGTGAAATGGGATGCGTGAAAATATTTTAAAAGATTTCTTTTCCTTGATGAAAATATTCTTAGTTATTCACATGCTTAACATTTCGTACAGACTTTCGACTAAGAGATTGAGAATCTCGGAATGAAGAAAAGGGACGAAATAGGGAAGAACTTGGACTATCTTTGCTTGAATAGGGAAGATAATAATAAACCCTCAAAGCCTCTTTTCTTGCATAAAGGAAAAGTCTGGCGTGGAAATTTATGTTTGGATCATGTAAAAGCCCCGAAGCCGCATAGTTCTCGATGTCTGTGCACAGTGCCGATTTATTGAATTGCCGGTCGACCTCAACGGACAACGCTCGCTAGTAAGCGATGAGAGAAAATGCTGATTGAAACATTTTTGTTCCTCAGAAGAATAGAAATGAAAACTCTTCTCTCCGCCTACTTGTATGACTGTCCCAGATGGTCAATTGATGAAGCCCGACTCTCGTGTGCGCTGAATAAAATGTGCTTCGTTAATGGTCATAGATTTTGTTGAGTCGTAAAGGCATGAAATAAAAATTAATTTTCCTTTCTTTATCCGGTGCTCGTTGTCAATATCGAGAAGTAAGTTAAAGGGAATCTTTTTCCTTCGGAAAGTCTCGGGCAATTACTCTTCATTTTATCGTTCCTCACCGCACGAGCTAAACCGTAAATAAAAGTAAAGCGGAGTAATTCGTTTTGTTTTTTTTTATATTTTTTTGCCTTATTTCCCTTGGTCTTGCTCACAAATGTTAATTCTCCCGACCCTTGGTGTGAATTTTAAACAGCAAACTAGCTCATGTACTAAACTGCGTCGTAAGATGTGACCGACTTGAAGCTATGCAGCAACAATAAGTTCTGCAGTGCATTTTGTTGAAGCTTTTACCCACAGAACTAACAAAGCTCTTCTACTCGGAACAATAGCGATGTCGTGAAGCTTCAACAAAAATGCTCGCTTATGTGTTTTTATGTTTTAGTAGTTTTTCAATTGAGAAGATGACGTGAGATGAATGTTCATGCTTTCCTTCCTTTTGGAGAGTTTGCTGCTGCTGCTGCTTTTCGGGCGATTTTATGAGTTCTGTCACATCCGCGAGAAATTGAATCATAAGTATTTGAAAAACATTTCTCTGAAACAAAGCAAGAAGCTGTCGGGAATGTCTGGAAACTTCGAGATGAATATTAGACTTGCGGGAAACTTTCTCTTCTTGCGGAGGAATTACGTAAAACCAGCAGCAAGAGAAAAGAAAAGCAATAAAAACAGCTCGTTTTATTTAATAATTCTCAAGGCGTGATCCATCGCATCTTTCACGGAACATGTGATAAATTTCCATCCATCCATTCGCCGGCTCAACGCACGCGAAAACGTTTGTGAGTTAAGTACTTTAGTCCAAATTATGCATTCAGTTCGCGCAAAACCACAAAAAAAAAACACCCGACATTGGAGTGAATGAGTTTGTGAAAAATAAATTTTCTCTTCTCGGCACTTTAATGAAAGCAAGCGAACACTGCATTTTGTGAGGCGAAGATGAAATTTTGCTAACGAAATCATGATAAACTCGAAATAAAATTTTCAACAGTTTTTTTGTTCTCTTCTCTACAAGAAGCTCCTTCCTCCCCTTCGGAGTTTTTCAATTCAATAATGATGCAATTTTGCTCTTTCGTTGTCGAGGGTGTGGGCGTCACTAGGAAAAAGTTTCTCTGCTTCCCTATCACTTCACTACGAAGAAAATGTTCTGTGACATGAAAAATAATTCACTTTGTCAGAAATGGACAGTGAGTTGAGAAATTGTGAAAAGTTCAATCAACTTTATAGGGATTTTTCTGCAAGAATCAAATTTCAAAAAAAAAGTTCTCCCTCAATGCTTTATGAACTATCCACGACTAGTTCACCCACCCTACTCAAACATGTATATCCAAGCACTTCAGGGAGTCCTCTCTCTTCGCTGCTGTTGTCATATTAAATTTCTTTAATGGAATGCAATCATCGGAGAGTTGAAATGCAGTTCTCTCAAAATATTTGCGATCTCAACGACTTTTGATGACTGAAAAAAAGAACGAGCGAGGAGTGATAATGTCAGATGAAAATCAATTCGAAATATAATCGACACTTTAAATATTTACAGAGAATAATGGATTCGGCGGAACAGGCAGCACTTTCTGAATCCGATCCTGAGCATCAAGCTCAGAAATCTCATTCGAATGTGTTTTACGATGCACGACGAATCAACGTTTACGACTCTGATGGGAAATTAGCTGACGACTCAAAGCAAATGCATTTGAGACATATGAAAAGATTCGAAGGATTGCCGGTGAATGTGAGTTTGAGTTCAGTGCTTTTTACTGATGGAGTCGAGGTAGATCCAGAAATGCAATCAGCGATATCATGGTCATCGCATCTCGATCCACTCTTCGCCAATAATCTCGAAAAAGACTCTGCATTGTCGTGGCAATATTTTGGATCGCGATCTGGATTCTTAAGAAGATTTCCAGGCACAGCCTGGCCACCAGAAGGTTCCAGAGGAAATCGAGAGATCAATGATTTTAGGGTCGAGGATTGGTTTGTTCAAGCGGCATCATCTCCGAAAGATGTTATCATCTTATTAGACTCATCGGGTTCGCTATCCGGCAAACAGTTTGCTCTAGCAAAGACGACAGCTTTCGCCATCTTAGACACACTAGGCGATGATGATTACGTGAACCTCATCACATTCTCAGACGTTGTTCGTTCTGCTGTTCCATGCTTTGCCAACAAAATGGTTCGAGCTTCGCCAGACAACGTGAGAGAAATTATCGCCGCCACAAATGCCATTAAGTGCGAAAATGTGGCAAACTTTTCCGGAGCGCTTGAAGAAGCTTTTGATCTGTTGCACAAATACAATGTGAGCGGTCAAGGAAGCCAATGCAACCAAGCTATTATGTTGATTACAGACGGACCAGCAGAGACTCACTCTGAGGTAATTCAAATGAGTTTTGCAATGATAAACTTTTAACCAAATGTTTTTTCTTTTCAGCTCATCAAGCGCCACAACTTCCCACACATGCCCGTGAGACTTTTCACTTATCTCATAGGTACAGACTCAAGTAGCGCTGAGAATCTACACAATATAGCTTGTGAAAACAAAGGATACTACGCACAGATAAATTCGCCCGAGGATGCAAAGAAAAAGGTTTTCGAATACGCTCTAGTGATGGCACGTCCAATGATTCTTTATCAGGCTGACCATCCAGTTCATTGGAGTCCTGTGTTTGTTGGCGGATATAGCAGTGTAATATTATTTATTTTTGATTGAACAAAGTTTACATTTAAACAAACAAATCTCTTTTATTCAGATGCTTGGAAGAGACAACGAAGGCAAACGAAAATTAGTAACGACTGTGTCAACGCCAGTTTTTGACCGCAGAAATCACTCTGTTCGTGTTGCTAATCTTCTTGGTGTCGTCGGAACTGATGTACCGATCGAAGAAATTCAAAAAGTGATTCCGCGGCATAAACTCGGCGCCAATGGCTATTCGTTTATTGTTGACAACAATGGGAGACTCCTCTATCATCCAGATCTTAGACCCATCACTGATAACGGACAATACATGTCAGTTCTTAAACCGAAATACAATTCGATTGACTTAACCGAGACCGAAGTGCCGGAGATTGAGCTCAGCGCTAATGGAAACTCGGGAAGTGCACACGATCGAATGGATGAGAACACGCAAGCTCTGTTTGATGTAACTTTTAAAAGCTTTCAATATGAAAAGATGATTTAGATTGATATTTATGACTTCTAGATGAGACAAGAAATGGTTTCGCAAAAGGAAGGCGAAATGGAATTGACAGTTCTCACGCATATGGACAATATGAAAAGAGTTTCACTGCGAACACAAAAGTAAGACAAACGACCTTTTTGATGACATTTTCTTATAAAATTTATTTGCAGATATTTTTATGGCCCAATTGAAGGAACACAGTTTTCTCTCGGCCTGGCCTTACCTGAACGATATGGCTTACATGAGCTCTCGTCTCAACAAGAGATTAGACATTCTCATGTTAATGGTAAATGAAGACTATTCATTCTTAAAACAAGTTCTAACAAAATTTTCTTCTGCAGTGACAGAATATTTCAAAGGATCGAACTGGAAAGTTCATCCAGATTTTGTTTATTGTGAATACAACAGCTTGAAAGATATGGACAAAGAGTTGGAAAACTCTGGTGATTCATTCTTTCGCGATCGTGAGGATTCTTTTGATACACCGGAGGAGCAAGTGTTGCATTTCATGTCACGTGCTGGAAGACCTGGTTGGAAATGGATGTCGGTAAGTTTTTTTTTTCGCAAAGAATCTTTATTTGAGTCAAGAAATAATGTGGTACATAATCTTTTAGCTTCGTGCGAGAAGTCCACAACCTCACCACTCACACAGTGGATCTCCAGCAGGTGGACATTATCATCAGCAACCGCCTCCAAATCAAAACTCACGAAAAGCTGAACCGTATTACTGCGATCGAACTCTGTTACAAAGTTTGGTACGTGACGCAATGGTAACAGAAACATTTGGTCAGGAAAACGTCAGAAGTAGTGGAAAGAAGGAAGACAAACAGTAAGTGTCAAACTTTTGAATCGTCTTACTTCTTAAATAGTCGACAAAGAAAAAAATGCACGATTTTCTTTTTAACTTTAATTCAATGCAATTTCACTAACACTCGCACTTTATGCACAAAAACCTTTTTGATTTAGCCCCATTGCCACTTTAATGGCACTTTTGCACAGGTAAAATGAATGAATAGCAAACGAGGATTCGACTTTTTTTCTTCTTTTATTTTATTGAAATATTTTTGCAACTTAAGTGGAGGTAACAAGTGTTCGACAACTACGACGATATTTCAGATCTCATTGAGGAGAATGAAATTCTTTATTTTTATATTCGCCGCTCGCACTGCAATTGGATTTCCAGTGTCAATTCAATCGATATTAAGACTATTTGTTTTCTATTATTTTAGGCAAGGTTATCAAATGTTTGGTGTCAAGACTTCGTTCATTGCAACTCGATCGGGATTGTTGAGATGGAAAGATCATATGAATCATTCAGAAGATTCTTTGGAACCGTGAGATTTTTAAGCTTGCACTAAAAACTTCAAATTTTAAATTTTCTGATATTCTAGACATTTTGCTGACATCAACGCGAAGGCAATGGATACATCTTGGTTCAAACGAGCAGTTGATCAACATGCTATTGAACCCGACAGCTTTGTTTTTAGTGTTCCCTTCGACTCTGGATACAATGGAAAGAACAGTTCAGTGCTTGTAACAGCTGCACATGCTATGTTTGTTGAACATCGAGGACATAAGGCAGCAGTTGCAGTCGTTGGACTTCAATACACTCACGAATCTTTATCGAAACATTTTATCAACATAACTTCAGCTGTAAGAATTGAACAATTTCAGAAATGTAAATCCGAATAATTATTTGTGTTTCCTTTTAGTGTACGGGAACTGGCCATTGTAGAAAGACTTGTGCGTCTGATGAGCTTGATTGTTATTTGTTAGACAACAACGGATTCGTCTTGTTATCTGAAAGAACAGAACACACTGGAAAATTCTTTGGACAAATTGATGGAACGATTATGGATTCGTTAGTACAGGATCGAATTTTTCGACGAGTTGGTTTAATGGACTATCAGGGACTGTGCTCAGATCGTGATAATCCGTATAATGCAGCAGGGCAACGCATCCGACCAATCCATTCACTGTCGATCGTTGTCAAGTATTTCTTCACTCTCATGACAACATGGCTGTCATTCTTAACGACACCCGTTATTTCTTGGCCTGCTGCCTATTATGAAGATGACGAAATGCCAATCTACGAAGACGAATATGATCCACAAGAGGAATACGATCCACAGCATCAAGATGTTGATGATCACATATCAGCTCCTGAAATTGAGAAAGTTACACTATCACCAAACACACCGCGAGTTGTTGCCCCAGCACCTGGAGGGCCAAGAGTTGTTCCAGACCCCGCACACGCTAGACCTTGTGATTTAAAGACAGATCTTTATCTTTTACAACCAGATCGACTGAATTCAAGTGGTCAAAGTAATCCACTGAAGGTAAAAATATTCTCAAACAGTTTAGAAAATGGTTTTTAATTTTATAACTTTTTTTTAGGGAAAACTGACAAATTGTCATGCCTCGGGATGTGAAAGACCATTCAGCGTTCAGAAAATTCCGCACAGTAATTTAATTCTCTTAGTAGTTGACACACTATGTCCATGTGGGTCGAAGCAACTTGACATCGAACCACAAGAGATTCCTGGAGGTGCAGGTAAGTTAAATAACATATTTTTAAATTTTATATTCTCACCTATCGTTTTAAGGAGCTTGCGGGACAAGAAGACTTGCACGTGAACTTCTACCAAGAAAAAGACCACCCAAATGTATAAGCTACCATCCTGAAGAGATAGAGATACAGCAATGCGGGCGAGCGACGACAATAAAAACAGCAAATCTTTACGTCACACTCTTTACGTCCATACTTATGTGGATCATCGCAATGCACGCATGATAGAGTGGAACAATCGGTCTTAGGCGCGTCTTATAAATTGATTGTTTACTCGTAAGTTTTACCACATAAGTTGTTTAAAATTCAAAGACATGAGAAACAAGCGGACAATATTTGAACGAATTAATTCGATTAGAACGACACGAAGGCATCAAAGTTGGCAAACTATTAAAATATTGAAATCAAAGTCTGTGGTAACAAACTATAGAAGAGCGAAACTTTTTTAACTTAATTTTATGATGTTGAATGAGTTTGAAAGAACGTTGGAAAATTTACTGTGAGTTAAGTTAATGAAAGCTTTTAAAGCTTGACTATGCTCATGAATTGCCAACTTCAAATTCGACGAGCCAATGAAGACTTTCGCTCATTAAAGTGTTCGTTCTATCATGATGTCTATTGCGATAAAGAATTAACAGTTCGAGAAAATCTTTACACACGTTGAATAAAGACATTTCACTCCCGATGACAGTCGAAGTGGAGTTTGTATACACAGTTGTGAATACAAAATAATCCTTAATATATCTAAATGAATTAGATAGCTCAAAGGCCACGCGAAAACCAGAAGCCAAAAAGAAAATAAACTTTACAAACGAAACTCTCGAGTCGAATCAGTGAAAACTTTAATAATCAAAGCGCTTACGAGTGAAAAAGCTTAAAGCTTTGTATTGAGTGTGGACGAGAAGCTTTTTCGTGGAGAGCTTCAAGGTTGAATCAGAATTTATTTAGTCGACTATTATCGGTTTTAGATGAAACTTTTAGTCAATTCTCGGTTGTTTAACAAGATGATTTAGTCCCCAAACTGTGCGGGTGTAAATAAATTTAGGAAATTAAAATGTCGAGACAGAAATTAGCTTCAATTAAATGAAACCTGTAAGATTTGCGTTGAATGAATTTAGTGCGAAGAAAAATCGAATTGAGTAAGTTTTTTTGAACACGAGAAACTCTTTCGGTTAAGGCTGAACCCATTGATAAAGTTTTTTTGAATGATTGACAATAAATAAATTTGCAAAGAGTTTTTCGAATCGAGGCAAACAGGGTTCAGCAGACTCTATCGTTATGCTGCGAAGCATTTTTGCGTTCATATCAGAATTACTTCAGTTTCATATCCTGCGACATATCCCAACAGTATCGCAAATGCTATGACCATATCGAAACAAAATCCAACAGCAATATTGATGAAATCGTTTTACAGGACAAAGTTGCACAATTTTTTAAACATTCTTCTTTACAAACCAATTCAGCTTCATTTTTAGATGAAAAATTTCCTTTTAACTGAAGTAGCGCACATTAGTCAAAATTTACTTCTCGTTTCTTGAACGAAATCACCACCTGAATCTGTAGCTAATTCCGCTCGAGGTGTTCATATCCGTTGTGTTTTAGACTCGCAAAGTGTTTTAGACTCCTCCGTTGACATACTTAAAGTCTGATTATTGTCGATTAAATGATATCGCTTTCTGATTTGAATGACAAATATAATCTAAAAACATATTTCTCCGTTCCCGAACGCTCACCGATTGAGTATAGCGAAATGCGGTCGTGGATCTATTGATAAATGATAAAAATTACATAAATAAAATGTCTTCCATTATTGAACTAAAGAAGTGAAACATATTTATTAAAGTAAAAATTTACCTTTAAAAAGTGAACAAAATACCTATTTATTAGAATTTCTAAAATAATTAACGATTGAAGGAAACAACAGTTAAATGTACATTGAAGTCGTTCTTATTTCATGCTCGTATTGAGTTCATAAAGCATTTTCCTTTTCATGTTATGTGGGTTTGAAACTGAGAAGGGAGATGAAGGATAAGGAACTAGTTACTTTGTGAGATGTTTCACAAAATTCATTTAAAAATTTCAAGAATTCACCAGAAATTTTCGACACTAAAATTAAATTAAAAGGTTTAGAAAGCACTCCCAACCTTCTTCCTTCATTTGTCTTCGCAAGTTTCCAATATCCCGATAATCAAGAACGTTTCTTCCTTACCCTCTTTCAAAGGCATCCATTAAAAGTAATAAATAATGTCCATCTTTTTTATCAAGTTTCTCTTCATGACGTTTCAAAGCATTAAATAAAAAGAATTGCACAAAAACTTATCTAAAATGATTGTGAACGAAAGTTTCTTGAACTATTGACCTTTACATGGACACGTATGAAACACGATATACAGTCAGACAGCATTAATGACGACTCACCATACAACTCTTAGATAGTTCTGATACCATAATTCAAATTTACCATTTCGAAGTGACGATGAAAGTTTCTCTGCTTTTTGAGCCTTTTTCGATTGAAATCAAATGTTTTTCCTTTCTCGATTGAGGCGAAAAGATGGAAATGTTCATAAATCGACCCAATCAATGTATCTAATAAATGAAGATGAAATGTAAATAAAATGAATTAAAAACATAAACTTGCGGAATGAATTATTTTTATTAGGTGAAACTCTGGGGTTATCACTCGCTGACGTTTTGTTGACATTTTATATTTTGACAAAAACACTTTCAAGCGATTTCATTCGTTGTCGAACTGGCCTTGACGTTGCACACTAAAAGCTTCTCAAGGCCATCGAGAGCATCTCTGATGAAGTTCGCCTTCTCAACTTTTTTTTGAGCGTCGTCTAGACCAGCCGGGATTAGGAGGACATAACGGAACAGGAATCGCTCGGCTTGATAGAAAACTTCATTTTCCAGACATTTGCGAACATCGGAGACAACCAATTCTGAGAAAAAACTGGCAGCTTCTAAGAGTGCAGCTTTATATACTGCAATTTCATCATCACACTCTTTTTCAGTTTGGTTCAGTAGTTTGTAGTTCAAGTGAGGAATATTTGTTGGATCCAAATAACCATTTCTCACAGCAAAGTTGTTGTAACAAGACAAGTCATCGATAAATTCCTTGAAAGGCTCATCTTCGCGAAAAGCATCAATGAGACTGCTATACGAGAACATATTATCGAACAGGAACCCAAGAAGAGAATTCAATTTGTTTGAGCATCGAATTGCGATGTTGCCAAATACGAGAACTGAATCAAACGATTTTGCATCGGTTTGAATGGTGCCAAAGTTTAGTGCCAAATCAGTCAGCATATCAGAGTATATTTCGTTGCTTTTGTATTTTTGAATCATACATTCACGATCAATCGACTTGATAAGAGGGATAACCATAAAATTGTCATCTGCAGCCTTTTCAATTTTTCTTAGAACTCTGTCGATGGTCGCACTAGGAGAAATATCATTCGTATCACTCGTAACTAATTCGCGTTCTTCACTTGAGCTACCTTGAGGTGCGGCCAAAGCTGCGATAACGAAAGCAAAATTCAACACAACAAATAAAAGCTTCATTGCTGCTCTTCTCACATCAAAATTTAAAGTGAAACTAACAAAATAATCCAGCGAATTCAAATATAAATCACTGCCCGAGAAGATTGGGATTGAACTGAGCTTGACCTTTCGTGAAGCGACAAAACGAAGTCAAAAGAAACAAACTCCTCACCTCGTTAGTGAAATCTCAACAGCAGTATTTGGGAATTTCCTTGATAGACGCAGTTTATATAATGAACTGATGATACATCAGAACTTTTATTTTCTGAACGCAGTTGTTTTAATAATTACAAAAATAAATATCTCGGCGTTTCCATGGTGTGTCTATTAAATTCTCGTTGTCTTGTCGAACTTCATGGAGGTGATGGGATTTTAAATGAAAAGTATATAATTTATATATAAGTTGACTTTTTTAATTATATATAAATTATATAAATATATAATTTCAAAAGTAAGTTCGACTGAGGTTTACAATTTTAACTAGTTGGTCCAACAAAAAAAAAATCGGATAATCAATTAACTTAAGACCAACAAGTGCATCGGAAAAGGATTTAGTGCTCTCAATGCTTTCTGATCAAACGATTTTTAATGCTTGAATGTGCTAATATTTCACTGCAACGTCCTTCTTATTTCGACGAATCAGACGAGCAATTTTATCTTGTTCATGGCAGTATGAACATATTGCGGCATAATTGCTGGAGACTTTCTTGATATGAATTGCTCGAGAATTGCTTTGAGTTGTGGATTGTTTACTTGAACCGGGTTTTCGTCTGTTGGAATTTCATTCATTTCAACATCAACATCTGATGTTTGCGTCTCGTTTTTACTCATTTCTGGTTGATTGAAATGCTTTGAGAATTCTAGCATTGGAATATTACAAATCATTTTCATGAAATGGTTGTCAACGAATCCAGTGCTCGGTTCTATAAATTCTTGTAAAAAAATATTTATTTATAAAATGTATAAAATATATATCCTTTTTATATATTAGATTAGATTAGATTAGATTTACGCTCGTGGGTGCCACAGATATCCTGTTTATATATAATTAATAAATATATAATGAAAACTATAATACATGCGAGACATATCATGATATATTCTGATTTCTTTGTTTTACATTTTAGATATAAAATGTATATAAATTATACACTTTCGAAATATTATTACTTCTCAAGTATTTTTATTTCTATGCAAGTTCCGAATGGAAAATCATATATATTATATATAATTTACATAGAGCAAAAAATGTAAGATCAAACGAAATATAACTTGGAACGAAAAGCCAATTTCAACCTTCTCAACTAAATACACAAGGTTGAAATTGGCTTGTCGTTCCAAGTTATATTTCGTTTGATCTTACATTTTTTGCTCTATAAATAATATATTTTTTATATATAAATTATAAATAATTTCTATGAGAACAATTTGGTGTCGCATGGAAATTGTACTACGGTTTTTTATATAATTTGTAAATAATTTATATATAATGAAAAAAGCCAATTTATAAATTGAATCCGTTGATGGTGTTCTGATACCTGGAATCAACTTTTTTCGGTCAAAATTTAAAAGAGCAAAATTGTAAGAAAACATTACTGGTAAGAGCGGAATCCTTAGAAATTTAAAGGAAAAATAAATCAATAAGATTAGTTTTAGGGATTCAAAAAGATTCGCTTTACTTTCCGCATTTAAATGCGTTGTTTCAATCGGGCCCAGGAAAGCATCTAAAAGCTCTTTCTGGCTCACGATTTAAGTTTAATTACATGAATGACTTCTGGTTTAAGCTTTATGGAAAGTTAAGCTTATTGTACTTTAAAAAGTCTTCTATACATTGAATAAAGAAAATACTAGCAACATTGATGATGTAACCATAGATAACAACATAACTAGATGCGACACTTCGCCAATAACGGTTTCAGAGAGGTTGCATTGTTGTTGTTTTTCACTTTGTTTGATTCCGATTCGGAATGGACCGAAATGTATGATTCCGGATCGGAATCATATATTTTGCTCCATTCCGGATTGGAATCGAGCAGATTTTTTTCGTTCGTTTTGGGTTGTTGTTGTTGTTTGAGAGAGGTTGGAGGAAATTCAACAGAAACTCAGCTGTTTTTACTAAAACCTTTGAAGTTTTATACAAAATGAAAGTTTTACTAGTTCGCCTAGCCCTTAAGGATTTTTTTGAAAGAAGTCAATAAATGAATCATGTATAAAAAAATTAAGAAACCTGTTGCAATGGGGAAGTTTGGGAATCGACCTAAGATCAAAAAGCTATCACTTATTTAACAACAAACAGATTAAAGCTGACAGCAAGGGAAATATCTCATCGCGTTAATAACAAAGAGCAATAATTCTATTAAAAACTAATTTTATTAACATCAACGAAAAAAACTATGCTTGATTCCAATCCGGAATGGAGCAAAATATATGATTCCAATCCGGAATCATACATTTCGGTCCATTCCGAACTGGAATCAAACAAAGTGAAAAACAACAACAATGCAACCTCTCTGAACTTGAGTGTCGCATCTAGTTATGTTGTTATCTATGATGTAACATTGACTAATTTATGATCTGTCGACAAATCATAAAAGTATAGCATTAAAAACATTTATTTTTCGTTCTCAATCTCGGTTAAGAGTGGCTCGAAGTTTCCTGGCATTTCTTTTCCGGATGTTTGCTCTTAAAATGCGAGTTCCAGCCGTAAGCGTTGCAATGCTTCGACTGGCAAGGCGGAAGAGGACAATTCACTTCTGGACCGTGGTTTCTATGAAGATGTTTCCTCAATTCTTTGGATGTTGGAAGACGAACGTTGCACTTCTCGCCTTTGAAAGCGAGATCTTTATTCGAAGACTTTACTTTGACTTGCTTCAACGGAGCTTTGATAACGCTTGAACTGACGAAGCAATTGTTGTTGACTGTTCTTCGACCTGATGCGAAGAAATTTGCTCAGCATCGTTGATTGCTGGCAAGTCAGTAATCGTTGGTGTCTGGTGGTGGAATAAGATTATTTAATTTTTCCAACACAGCCTGACTCTCCTTGTTGTCATTAGCTATTTTAAGTTGAGTTGTGCTTAAAGCTTTAAGCACGCTTTTGTGCTCATTTTTGATGGAAACATTGTTTTCGATGAGTTTATCGTTCTCATTTTTAAGAAAATCATTTTCCTCGATGAGTCTGGAGTTTTCAACTTCAAGGCGCAAACTTTGTTCCTTCAGAACAGCGAGCTTGTTGTTCAAGCTTTCAATTTTTTCCTAAAAAAAAAAATAATGTAAGGTAAATTGAAAAATGGAATTTTAAATATAAAATACCTTCTCTAATTGATTGTCGACCTCAGCGATAAACTGCGAATCAGTTTGATCGAAGTGTTCAACGATATCAAAAGTTTTTCCCTCAGCACCAATCTGAGACTCTGGAGTCTCAGGAATATTCCTGAGATTTGGAGTTAAGTTGATCTAAATAAAATTAGTTAATTGAATAAAGAAAACTAATAAAATGTAAAAAAAAACATACGATTTCATTTACTTCGGTTTCATCCACCAAAGTGGCTTTTTCTTTGACTCCGATTGGAGTCACTTCTTGGTTGTTTGTCTAAAAAGAAAAAGTAAGAAAAAGCAAACGAGTATAATTAAATAATACTCAATAAGTTGATTGACTGGAAATTCCATCTCTAGAATTTCTTCTTAGAGTCATTTCTAGCGTCGTCATCAAAATCGTCAACGTCTTATTGCGTGAAGATTAGCGCAGCATTTATATTTTCTCCGAACCCAGCTGCTTCGAAAGCTTTTTTCGTATTTTCTTCTGTGAACAAACTCTTTGTGAAACTTTTGAATTTCCTGAGGAATAACTGAGTATTGTTCTTTTCAAAAGCTCGTTCGAACATCCCATTGAACGGTGAACGGTGGCATGTCAATCGGCTGAATCATCCTTCCAAGAGGAGGTAGAGTCAAGACTTCGATGTTAGCTTCTGTCAGATCTTTTAATATTCTAAGGCGCTCAGCATCATCCATTTTAGAATATCTGTGAATCAACAGAGAGCCGTCGAGTAAGACTTTGAGATGTTGTGCGGCAGCATCCTCAAAAAAATCTGTTGGGTCGACCAGACATAGTCTGTTCGATATTATGCCCAACGTGCAAATCTGCAGAGGTTATTTGAGTTGCAAAGACCGACTAGTGTTGGAAATGCAGAATGACACATTAACTTCATATTTTCCACTATAACGAACATAATTGTATATTTGTCGATGTCTCGAGTTGCTCTAAAATCTTTCAGGAAATCCTTCGGTGAAATTGATGGAATTCGAAGCACTGTTTTCAATCTCTTGAACGAAGGATATTCATGCGCGTCGATGAAAGCTTTCAATGCTTTGCAAGGGGCGGATAACTGCAGTAAACCTGTTTTTTACTATCATAGTAAAGTTGTAGTAAAATATTATACTGTCATAGTAAAACACTTTACTATCATAGTAAAGTTTTTTTTTTCTACTTCATCAAATATTATCGGGAATGTGTGGGAATTTACCTTTTCTTTAATAATCAAAAACAGCAACTTTTTTCCTTATGGGTTAGGCTACAAAACGGGGTAGTATGTTTTTTTTCCCGCGCCCTCATCATGGCAAATTGAAATCAAATATTACATTTTCCGGAAAAATCACAAAAATGCAATTTTCGTAAAATATGAGGCCCACAGCTTACTTTTGATAAATTTCGACCTTGATAAAATATCTCAATGGACTTCTAAACTATGATTGTGCATGTTTAGATTTGCGATTAAAGCTTTTCCCTCACAAAAAAATTTTAAAAACCGAGATTTTTGGGAATTTTTTAAAAAAACTGGGAATTGCGGACTTAACAGAATGTCAAAACTCAGTTTTATTGCTTTATTCTCTTTTAAATCTATCTCTCTTTCATATGGCAAAGTTTTATCAAATATATTCTGCTAAATTTCCAGCAATTTTTATTTTAATGTAAAATGCCGCCAAAAACTTCGTTTTTCGAAATATTTTTTCTTTTCATCAATTTTTCCAGTTAATAAAATTGGATCATGTTGTATGAATGGATTGTGTATCTCAATAAGACCGATCGATTGACATATCATTTGGGTGGGTGCAGTGGGTGGTAAGAAAAATTTTATACAAAAGCGTTTCACATAAACATTTAAATGAGACAGCAAATTGATGAGAGAAAAGTGATGAAAAGATGTTGTTGTGACTTGGGATGGATTTGTGTGGATGGTTTAAGGTCAGATAAGGTAAAGTAAGAAAATTTAAGCTCATGTTGAGTCAAGATTTATTTCGATTTGTTTTAGGGTGGTAGAGCCCACTTAAGAAAGTTTAAGATCTCAAATTTTCTTTAAAAACTGAGGATTTGACATCCCAAATATTTTTGCAGGTGAAACATTTAAAATATGCCGAGTTTATGATACGATGTTAGTCCAGGGTAGTAAAGTTGCTTGTAAAGTGGATTTTTGGTTTTATTGTCACAGTAAAGCATTTTACTATCACGGTAAAACACTTTACTATGGGACGAGTTTTACTGCAGTTATCGGCCCCTTGATGCTTTGCGACCAATAGGCTGGATGTTGTCTTTAACTCTTTGATCGTTAATCGCTTGTTCCAAATGCCTCTTTTATTTCCTTGTTCTTTACCAAAAAAGCCATCAATTGTTTTCGGCTTTCGTAAGAGGAGTATAACTTTTGTTATACTTGTTAACTTTGCAAGGCGGCGAATCTTTTTCTTCATCCGGATTATTATTATGTTTGCGCTTAGACACGATGAAAGCCTTATAGAAAACAATAAAACATAAAGAATTGTTTGCTTAAGTCAATTTACTTTTTTTAGTGCAATTTTCACTGCGCAACTGAGCAAGCGAAATCGGACGGGGACGGCACATTAAATTCTTTTGCTGCGGCAAATAAGATTTTCGAGCGGCACATATCCAAAATTCCATGTTTACAAATCTCATAATTTATTTAACTTAACCAAATATTACGAACTCAAGAAAAATCATGTAACGAGCTGATTAAATTTGTTTTCTTCTAAGATAAAAATATTGAAACTCCGTCCAACGAGGCGAAAGTTATTAACTTGCAAACTTTGAGAACAGTCAAAAAAGTGTGTTTTTACGGCAAGTTCAGCACTCCACTCTATATATAATTTTTATATATAATTGTATATAATTATATATATTTATATATATTCCTTGGAAATCACGAGTCCCTTTTTCGATTGAAATCAAATGTTTTTCCTTTCTCGATTGAGGCGATTGAAAAGATGGAAATGTTCATAAATCGACCAAATCAATGTATCTAATAAATGAAGATGAAATGTAAATAAAATGAATTAAAAACATAAACTTGCGAAATGAATTATTTTTATTAGGTGAAACTCTGGGGTTATCACTCGACGTTTTGTTGACATTTTATATTTTGACAAAAACACTTTTAAGCGATTTCATTGGTTGTCGTACTGGCCTTGACGTTGCACACTAAAAGCTTCTCGAGGCCATCGAGAGCATCTCTGATGAAATTCGCCTTCTCAACTGTCTTTTGAGCGTCATTTAGGCCAGCCGGGATTAGGAGGACATAACGGAACAGGAATCGCTCGGCTTGATAGAAAACTTCATTTTCCAGACATTTGCGAACATCGGAGAGAACAAATTCTGAGAAGAAACTAGCAGTCTCAATGAGTTCAGTTTTAGATTTTGCAATTTCATCATCACATTCAGCTTCAGTTTGGTTCAGTAGTTCGTAGTTCAAGTGAGGAATATTTTTTGGATCCAAATAATCATTTCTCACAGCGAAGTTGTTGTAACAAGACAAGTCATCGATAACATCCTTGAAAGGCTCATCTTCGCGAAAAGCATCAATGAGACTGCTATACGAGAACATATTATCGAACAGGAACCCAAGAAGAGAATTCAATTTGTTTGAGCATCTGATTGCGATGTTGCCAAATACGAGAACTGAATCAAACGATTTTGCATCGGTTTGAATGGTGCTAAAGTTTATTGCTTCATCAGTCAGCATATCAGAGTATATTTCGTTGCTTTTGTATTTTTGAATCATACATTCACGATCAATCGACTTGACGAGAGCTTTAGCGATAACATGGTCATCTACAAGCTTTTCAATATTTCTTAGAACTCTGTCGATGGTCGCACTAGGAGAAATATCACTCGTAACTAATTCGCGTTCGTCACTTGAGCTACTTTGAGGTGCAGCCAAAGCTGCGATAACGAAAGCAAAATTCAACACAACAAATAAAAGCTTCATTGCTGCTCTTCTCACATCAAAATTTAAAGTGAAACTAACAAAATAATCCAGCGAATTCAAATATAAATCACTGCCCGAGATGATTGGGATTGAACTGAGCTTGACCTTTCGTGAAGCGACAAAACGAAGTCAAAAGAAAACAAACTCCTCATCTCGTTAGTGAAATCTCAATAGAAGTAATTGGGAATTTCCTTGATAGGCGCAGTTTATATAATAAACTGATGATACATCAGAAGTTTTATTTTTTGATGCTTGCAGTTTTGATATTTTGTTGTACACTAAAATAGAAGCAACAAACATTTATTAGATGCGCGCGCAGGTGTTTTATTAGTTACAAAAATAAATATTTTGCCGTGTCCATTGAATTCTCGTTGTCTTGACAACTTTTATGGCAAACAAACAAAAATCTCTATCAAATATTTTTTACCAGTTGTAAAAAAGAAGTAATTTTAAAATGTTTTCAAATAAATCTACAGATGATCTCTTGGCTAACTTAGAAGATGAATTGACTGAAGTCATCGAACTCAGCAGTCCGAGGAAAATTTTTCAAGAAATTGAGATTGAAAGAGAACTTGATTTTGAAAAGGAAATTTCAATGGACATGGAATCAAATCCGCCGATTCCAGCTAAGAGAGTTTCGGCAGACTCTTCAAAACCAGTTCCTGCACGTAGATCTCATTTGCTAGACAAACGGGAGAAGAACGATGAAAACGAAATAATTCAACTGTCATCATTGTCTTCGTCTTCGGTTTCTGAAAATCATGTGAAACATTCTCAAGATGCAATAGTCGTTTCTAGTGGAAAGAAGCCGCAACCATTTGCAAGCAATATTGTCGAGATTCACGAGACGGAGAGCATCGCGGAAGAGAAATTTTTCGTCTCGAAACATGGAAAGTGGGCTGACGATGAAAAGAAAATTGAAATTGACGAGACAAATGTACTTGAACATCCAAAGAAATCTACTCCTGTAGAGGTCCATAAACTAAAAGCATCTCATGAGATCATCTCTGAGAAGACATCAAAAAAGAATTCAAAGCGTCACGAAATCCGTAGTGTGGGTTCATTAATCGTGCAAACTTCACTCGACTCAAGCAGTGAAACTTCATCATCTTTAGAGGAAAGCTCATCTTCAAAAAAGAAATCCAAAAAACGAAAACGCAAAGATGTAAAGAAATCGAAGAAGAAAGAAAGTTCTGAAGATCAAGCGTCGTCATCAACAGGAGCTTCAAGTAAAGAGCATGAAAAACCTAAGTTGGATTCCAGTCAGGCGATCGGTAGTAAAATCTTAAAATTATCCTTGAATCAAATTAATGTTTTTGGTTTTTAGGAATTTTTGTTCATTCAACTGGAGCTTTGAAGTACAACCCTGTTTTTAAAAGCCTTAAATTGAAAGTTTCGTTATTTAATGAAGACACCGGTAAACAAATCGGCGACTCAAAACCTACCAAAATTGGATGCTTCAATAACGATTTCTAGTAAGCACAACAATTCAATTTTATGAAATTAGTTTAACTGAAAGTTTAATTTTATTTCAGCAATTTTGTGTGCACATGGAACGAGATGTTGGTGATCGATCAAGATATTAAACGGTTGAAGGAGATTTACAACAACGTCCTCGTGTTTTTGGAACTCGTCTCTGATGAGCTAGTCGTATGCTGGGCTTTCATGAAACTTTTTTCGCCAACTTTTGACAACGTCAACGATAAGTTTCAACTTCAGTTCTTTCAGCATCAAAAGCTAAATCGAGGAGTTTTGTTTTCAACCTTTCGTCGAAAGAAAAATCAAAGCGAGTTGAGTGTTTTTGATCAATGGAGAATAGTTGAAAGAAAAAGCTTCCCCGGAGTTTTAAATGTTTCCATTAAAATAATGAATCAAAAACATGACTTCGAGAATGACAAGGTTGATGAAAAGAACAAACTTTTGTCACTGGAAAATGTCAATCGAAGATGGCAGAAGCTTCCGGGACAAGCTTGCAAGATTCCTAATAAAATATTTCAAAAAACTCACTTTCACGAGAAGGGATCGATGAACGTCAAATTTAGTCACGACGGTCATTTGATTTCGTTTAATGAAGTCACCAAGAACGGTTCAATACTTCACATTCAGAAGTTTCCCGAAATGGAAGAAGTCTTCACAATGCTCGAACATTCTGATTTGATTCATGATATCGACTGGCTTAGATTGAAGCAACCGATCAATGATTGTCAATGGATGCTAACCTGTTCATCTGATTTCACAGCGATAATTTGGAAACTGGAGACGAGTTCTTACACTTACAGCATTCTTCCTCATCCTTCTTTTGTCTACGCAAGTAAATTTCTTCAGACTGATGACATGTCAAAACAACTACGAGTCGTTACAGCTGGCAGAGATAGTATTCTTCGAATATGGAATAGTCGAGTCAAGGGCGAAGCTTTTGAACTTTTTCAAGAACTCAAACATCCTAACATAAACAAATCTTTGTACATCACAGCAATAGCAACTAGAAACGAGCAGTCTTTCTACACTTCGAGTTCTAGTGGTGATGTCGTAGAATGGGTTCAAGGAAATAGCAAAGAATATCACTTGACTCGACAATTCAAACTCGATGAGATCAAAGGTTGTATAGTCACGTGTATCGAGCTGCATCCACGCGGAAATAAAATTTTTCTTCGAGTTCAAGACTTTGCTTGCAATGATAACTCGAATACGATTTTCATTGTTGGCGTTCCAACTGGACAAGTTACGCAAAGACATCAGCAACCAGCTGTCGCTCACGAGTCACAAGGAAAGTTGAAAATAACTTCTTGTGGATCTTATTTATTCTCATCAAATGGATCAGTGATTCGATTCTACAACGTAGCGAATGGAGTTTTGACGTCGTCGGAAAAGAATTTTATTTGTCAAATTAAAATCCCAGCAAGTGAAAAGTTCTTTTCTTTTGACTATCATCCAAAAGATTTCTTCTTTGCTTGTTCAATTTATGGACCAAATGGTGGAGTTGTTGTCTTCAAACACGAAGCAGCGACTTCGGAGAAAGATTTATTTGACAAACTTAAATCAGATCCTAATCCTTTTGCCCAACAGTCGCAGGTATTAAAAGCGACGTCGACTCATTTTTCTGACATCATTCGAAAGCTTGACGAAGTTTTCTTGACACCAATCGAAAGAAACGACGCAGAAAATCGGCAAGAAATAAATGAAAATTCCTTCTCGAACGACTCAAAACGATCTCGAACCTACACAGTTTCTCAAGGTCCTGCAACTTATACAATTCAAAGAGATCAGAACAATACGTACGATATCCAACGGAAAGATGAATCGGAAGAAGACGAGACCACAATATCCGAATCATTCAACTGAATTTCCATAAAGCGCTAACTATTAGATTTTCACAAAAAGTGTTTGTAGTTTACGCGATCATTTCCTTTGTGCGATGCAATTATCATCGAGAAAAAACTAGAGCTTGTGCAAATTTTACTATCAGCTCGTCATTAACTGATGATTGATTGAGTAAGTCGTCATGTGTTGATAACTTCTTGCCCCTGTAGCGAATTTTCAAATAAATAGTTTGTTCTGTCTATGTAACCATTCAGTTTACGTAAATAGTTCGAGTTGAAATCATGAAATTGTTTTTTGTTCTCTGCATCGTTCCGCTCATTAGCGCTAGGTCGTTGAAAGGTCGTGAGAGTGACACATGCATCACTGACTATTTGAAAAATGTTGGGCTGATACAAGACGTCTTGGACAAACCTGTCAATCCTCTTTGTCTGGCTTTAGTCGATGTGACCAAAAACACTATTATCGAAAGCTTGAGAACTGATGTGTTAAATGATAAAGAAATGCAAAAAGATTCCGAATGCATTATGAACAGTCTGAAGCGATCAGAATTTGGTAACATGGTTTTGTTTCTTTATGCTTACGAGAAACTGGAGGGAATCGACGAAGTTGTTCGAGCTGAGAAGTTGAATGACGCACAGGTCAAAATACAACAAGCTACTTTCGAAGCTTTTATGATGTGCCAGGCGGAGACAAAATTTGGAGAAATCTTTGATACAATGCTAGAACATGAAAGATCATCAGAAGAAGAAACCGAGCCAAAAGAAGATTATTGCTTAAGAAAGCATATTTTGGATAACAATCTAATTACTTTCGATCATACAAACTTTAAGACGAATCCAAAGAATCTTGATACATCATCAATCGATTGTACAGTTCTTTACCAAAAATCACTAAAAGACGCTGAAGATGAGCTAGTGAAAGCTTTGTTAGAAGACGACTCGAGTGAAGAAAGCGACGAAGAAAAAACCACAAAGCTTGATCCAAATGATGTGTCTTGTCTTATCGAAGTCATTCGCGAAGGTGATTTCATCGATCAAATGCTCCAATACGATTATCTTAAGGAGGTTAATCTAGATAGTGCTAAATTAAAGGAAGTCCGAACAAGATTCATTAAAGTAATGACGAGATTGTCGAATAGCGCATCTAAGTGCTTTTTGAAATAATCCAAATTGACTTCATTAAATTTATTACAAAACATTAACCATTGTAACAATATTTGCATAAAAAGTTCTGAACTCAATTTTTGAAAATTTTGTAAATGTTGATGTAGTCATCGCTATCCTCACTGAAATCAATCTGCGGAACATTGATTTTTTGTAAGAGACTTCTGATCATAACACGATACTTTGCAAGAGTCTCGATGAGATCGACGTTGGCTTGAGGCCGCCGTGGAAGTTTGATGTGTTCTTGATTAAACTCATTGTCATCAACTTTGGGCACAATTGTAGATTTTCGACGGTTTCTGTTTTGAAGAAAATTTGAAGCTTCGTCTTCTTTATCCTCCTCCGGTTCGTTCTCAACCACAAACAAATCACCATTATTGTAATTACTGGTCACAATATCTCGTTTGAAGCACGAAGACTCCGGTGGGATGACTACGGCTTTGTCGGTTTCTGAAGCGAGCATGTTTTGTGGAATTGAATACTTAAAAGGTTCAGGTGCAACCTCTTTATAAGAATTTTTTAGAATTGTTATTTGCAGATTATCATGTGTACTCTTAGTGGCAATCGATGTCATTCTGCCGACTGTTGTTTTTCTCGGTGAAGCGCTCATGTTTCCTTGGAAATTTTTCCTTACAAGTTGATTCGGAGGATTTTGCATAAGCTTGCTGCTAGTATCATCCTTTAAAGTAGTGTCGTTGCTTGAATCATCTTCGCTGTCCAGTGTCTTTAAATGTTGCTTAGAGAGAGTCGTGTTTGGTCTAATCGTTTTCTGTTCAACCAATTTTATCATAGAGCTTGAGCCAAGAAATGCGTTTTGAAAAGTTTCTGGTGGTTGTTTACTTGTTTTCTCAAAACGGTAAGATCCATTCCCAAGCTTTGTCAAGCGAATATTGTTTCCTGCTGAAACAATCTTAGGCGGTGGACTGGCTTGTATTGAAGGCGACGGAGAGTTTGCTAACGGAGTCGTCAATCCAAATTTTCTCACAGGAGGCCCTAGAACTTTTGGTGGTGGTGGAGTAACCTTTACAACGTTCGATTGTGGAGATGCCTTTACGGGTCTATAAAAAACTTTCGATACTGGTATGGGCGTACCGTTTGCTCTCGGTAAGTATGTAATTTGTGTTCTTGAAGTGGTAGCAAATGAAGACGAAGTAGCATTTAGATTTTCTATTCGCTTAGGATCCATAAGAGTTTCAATTTTCCGAACTGTCACCATTCCCTTTGTAAAGCTTTCAGGATATTTTGTTGCTGTTGAAGTTGTCGTAGGGTTGACAGTGCTGGTCGATGGCGATGGCTGATCGTTTGAAGCTAAACAATTGTGTTGACGGAAAAATTTCATGGGACTTCTTTTCAAAGTAGCTTGACGCTTGGCAGCTTTAATGATTCTTCGATGAGGTGAATAGATCGAGGTTTTCATTACCCTTGGCTTCAGAAAAATATTTGCTTCCTCTTCTGGAGTACAAGTGTGTTGATGCTTTGGTTTTGGTGGAATCGAATCCGTGTTTTCTTCCTGAGAACTTGCCATTGTTTCTGTTTCAGCGACTTCATTTTCTGTATCCATCCTAAAACAAACAGAATTTGTCAAATAAGAGTTAAGTTTGCGTTTTCTTTATTTTACGCTTTGATCTCAACTTACCTTCTGATTGCCGTAGAATTTATTTTACTTCTTGTTAACTCGAACTCAATTCTTTTAATAATTTTTCGTGTTTCTTGCTTGTTTTAGGAAAGTAAACAAAATTTAAGAATCGTGTTCAAGTTAGCAAGGGGTTAATCAATAATCGTGCTCACAGACTGGCAACTCATATTTTCTGCATTGGCAACTCTATTTGAATTAAATTTTCCCGAGCGAATAAAACCTAAAGAGCTTGAAAATGTCGAAACTCCTTTACAACTTGGTCTTCAAAAGGACTTCAACTTACGCCGTTGGAATCATGGCAAGTGTTTTCTTCTTCGAACGCGCTTTCGATATGGCAGCCGAGAATATTTTCTTCGCAGCGAATAAGGGAGTGAGTACAAAAGTGATTGAATAACATCCAGTTCGACATAAACAAATATTTTCTATCGAATTCCAGAAACTGTGGAAGGACATCAAGGACAAGTACGAGCAATAAACAGCGACTTTGTTCGAGTAGACACGCTAAATTTATTCAACTAAATTAAAGAAATGTAATAAAGAGTTCGCTGAAAATCGATTTTGTTTCAATGTTCTTCCCAGTCTCCGTAAGGTTTCTCTTTTCTGCCAACAAAACGATTCATCTCAATTTGTGGCTTCACAACGAATGGTTCTGTCAACACGAGTCCACCTTCTTCAACTGCCTTCAAGAAAGCTCCGACTTTAGTTCCTTCAGTTTTCTCCAAATCACATGCCATCTCGAAGAATCCACTTTCAAGGCATCGTTGTGCAAACACTCGCCCGAGATTGATATACGCTGAAGTATCATTGTTTCTGTAAAGTTGTTTTTTGATGGCCCATTCATTGGTTGAAGCTTCTATGACAGTTCCTTTTTCGAAGTGCACCATTTCAGCTGAGACGTATTTTCCAGAAGATGACAGATTGAGTCTACAATGATGTGTTGATAAAATATCGTATAAAGTCTTTAATACACTCTACTTACTTGTTCCAAAAGCATTTTCCCGGATTGTCAAGCCGATATCCGAGAGGCTTCCTTGCAATTCTCAAAAACTCCAAATTTCGAGGATTTCTGTTTGTTAAGTAAGTCTCAGTTGCCTTTGGCTCCACTGTCTTCTTAATTTTTCTCAAGATCCTTGCGTTGACAGGCCATTTTCTCGGTAAAGTCATTTTTCACAAATTTTTAACTCGTTTCCTTTGCAGCGACTACTAAGAACCTAGACGAGAACAAAAAATCTGATGAACTTTTTATAGAAAAGAAGATATAAGAAGTTTTATGCATTTTATTTTTTACTGCAAGGCGAATAACTAATATTTTTGCTGTCAGACGTTTAAGTCTTGGAATTATAGAAAATTAAACGATTTATAAAGAAAACAAATTTCTATGTGACCGTCTAGGAATTGAGTACTTACTGGTATCACCACATTTTTATTGTTTACGTTTCACAATATTTCTCAAAAATTTATAAAGCTTGTGATTTGCATTTAAAATGACGAAAAAGAAACCTCTTGGAGTTGGACTGAGCCGCGAGGAACGAATGGTTTTGGTTGTTGGTGAAATTATTCAGGAATTGTTGAAATCGCATCACGAACAGAAAGATGTTAACTTGAATCGATTGAAACAAAGAGTTTCGTCAAAATATGGAATGGAATCATCACCCCGACTCGTCGATATCATCGCTGCAGTGCCGCATGAAGCCAAGAAATTTCTTCTCCCGAAATTGAAGGCAAAACCAGTCCGAACAGCTTCAGGAGTATGATAAGCACTTTCTTTATTTTTCATAGACTAATGACCATTTATTTATTTTAGATAGCTGTAGTTGCTTTGATGTGCAAGCCTCATCGATGTCCACACATAAATTACACTGGAAATATTTGTGTTTATTGTCCTGGCGGACCCGACAGCGATTTTGAATATTCAACCCAAAGTTACACTGGCTACGAACCAACGTCAATGAGAGCGATTCGAGCTCGGTATAATCCGTTTCTCCAAACAAGGCATCGAGTTGAACAGTTGAAGCAACTTGGTCATTCTGTTGATAAAGTTGAATTCATTGTAATGGGCGGAACATTCATGAGCTTGCAAGAAGAATATCGCGATTACTTCATCAGAAATCTTCACGATGCACTTTCTGGTCATACATCGAAGAATGTTGCCGAAGCCGTGAAATATTCGGAGAAATCGCACACAAAGTGCATTGGAATTACTATTGAAACTCGTCCAGATTACTGTATGAAACGACATCTCACAGATATGTTGAATTATGGATGCACAAGACTCGAAATTGGAGTCCAGTCGGTGTACGAAGACGTTGCTCGAGATACTAATCGCGGTCACACAGTGAAAGCAGTTTCAGAATCTTTTCATATGTCTAAAGATGCAGGATTCAAAGTCGTCACGCATATGATGCCTGATTTGCCAAACATGGATTACGAACGAGACATCGAGCAGTTCATTGAGTTTTTCGAAAATCCAGCTTTCCGTGCTGATGGCTTGAAGATTTATCCAACTCTTGTAATTCGTGGAACTGGTCTGTATGAGCTTTGGAAGACGGGCCGCTACAAGTCATATCCACCATCAACACTCGTCGACTTGGTTGCCAAAATTCTTTCGTTAGTTGCTCCATGGACTCGCGTTTATCGCGTGCAACGAGATATTCCAATGCCGCTTGTTAGTTCAGGCGTCGAACATGGAAATTTGCGCGAACTGGCATTGGCAAGAATGAAGGACTTGGGTACTGACTGTCGAGATGTTAGAACAAGAGAAGTTGGAATTCAAGAAATCCACAACAAAGTAAGACCTTATGAAATCGAGCTCATCAGACGCGATTATACAGCCAATGGAGGATGGGAAACTTTCTTGTCGTATGAAGATCCAGAACAAGACATTCTTGTTGGTCTTCTCCGTTTGAGAAAAATTTCTGATCAAAGTTTCAGGCCAGAACTGCAAGGAGCTTGTTCTATTGTTCGAGAACTTCATGTGTACGGCTCTGTTGTTCCTGTAAACGCTCGTGATCCAACAAAGTTTCAACATCAAGGATTTGGAATGCTTCTTATGGAAGAAGCTGAAAGGATTGCTAGAGAAGAGCATGGAAGTGTAAAGATGGCTGTCATATCTGGTGTTGGAACGAGAAACTACTACAGGAAGATGGGTTACGAACTCGACGGTCCATACATGTCAAAAGCATTATAAATGAAACCCGATAAAGTTTTTCAATAAAATATTTTTTTCTTCTTTAGTTAACATCACATTTCATGTTAGTCAATTGAACATTATTATTTTTTTACGTTAGTGGTTCGGCACTTCCAAACAGGGAGAATATAAATAATCCAACAAGGTTTACCATCACTAACAGATTTAAAACCATATTCCAACTTTGCGTTAGTTCGAGAATGTGACCAGCGAGGTAAACTCCTAGAAACCCGACAGAGGCTCCAAATGTATTCATCAAACCAAATAAGGATCCAGAAAAATTTGGCGAAAGATCTTGCGGATTAACAGTTACGCCTGCAGCATGGAAGCCAGTTATACCAATTGCTATGCTCATGCAAATAAGTGACACTGTAAAGTTCTTTGTCTGCATTAACAAAAGTAGTGAGAGACTCTGTACGATAAAGCAGATTGATTGCACAACTTTTCTAACACTTGTTAGTCTCAACTTTTTTCCAAGCAAATTCTCAGTAAGGAATTTTGCAAACAACGTGCAAGGTGGAACAAGTGCCCAAGGTAGAATATTCACCAAATATGATTTTTGATGTGGAAAATTGTCGCTAAAGTAAGTCGGCAACCAAGACAGAAGCACGAAGAAACAGTTCATTTCACAAGCTTGTGCTAGCAGACAAGCCCAAACACTTCGACTTCTGAGAAGTTTCAGCCAAGGAACATTAATCGAGCCATTTTGGCAGAGATTTGAAGACGATATGTTTATTACGCGGTGTCGTTCCGATGATATTGTGTAGTATCGTAACAAAAGCGTCCATGATAAAGCGAGGAAGCCAATCACTTGAAACACCCAAGGCCATCCAAAATAGTCGAGAAGAAACGTCCCCAGCAAACCTGTTGTGAATGTCCCAAACGCTGATCCTGACGTTAGCAGAGAAAAGAAATTTCCTCTCTCCGATTCGCTTAGATTTTGACTTGTGATACTGATCATTGCAGGGAAGAAGACTCCTTGCGTGGCACCATTAATTACTCTGAAGAAGACGATGAACGAGAGTGACCATCGCGGGAAAAAGGAAGACAGTTCTATAAGATTTGGCATGGCGATTGTTATAATTGACCAGAAGATGCTTGAGAGAAAGATCACACGTTGTCCTCCATATTTATCACTTAGCCAACCACCCACAATTTGAGTCAAGCAATATCCCCAAAAAAATGAAGACAGAATCGTTCCTGAATCAGTCTTGCTGAAATGTTTTTCTGCTGATACTTTAGGCATTAGAAGTGGCATTGTCGTTCTCGTTGCATAAACCATGAAGGTTCCAGCAAAGAGTGTATAGAACCATCGTCGCTTTTCTGATCTAAAAATATTTCCAATGTTTTGATGAGTTGTACTGAAATTGAAGTTTTCAATTTATTACCTCGTCCAGAAGCACTGACTGTTGGCCTCTTGACTTAGAAGCAAAGTGTATTTTAGTTTATCTTCTAACAACATCACATAAATTTTGAGCTTTAAGGAGAGCTTTAATTACATTTTTTTGAGCCGAGAATGTTACCCCGAAGCTTTCAGAAAAACACAAGCATTCAATGCTTGAAAAATATCATAAGCTTTGGGGAAAAATATTAGTTGCTATCTTCGTCTTGATTACGTTTCTTCTGATTTTTCGGCTCTCACACAAATAATAAACATCAAAAATGGCTAGAGTTCTTGTCGGAGTTAAACGCGTCATCGACTATGCAGTCAAAGTGAGTGTACTGATGAGAGATCACCTGAATTTCTTATCAATTCAATCTAGCCTTGGACTTTGGAATTCTAATTGACGAGATAAATCATCGGGATCGTGTCTTCTTCTTTTTAGATTCGAGTGAAGCCTGATAAGACTGGAGTTGTGACGGAAGGAGTGAAGCACTCGATGAATCCGTTTGATGAGATCGCCGTCGAGGAAGCAGTAAAAATGAAGGAGAAGAAACTCGCAGCTGAGGTGATCGCAGTGTCAGTTGGACCAGCACAGTCTCAAGAAACCCTTCGAACAGCTTTGGCAATGGGAGTTGATCGTGGAATTCATATTGAAATCTCCGGTAAAGATTACGAACTCCTTCAACCACTTCACATTAGTAAAATGTTTGCAAAGATTGCACAAGACGAGAAAATTGATTTAGTCATTCTCGGTAAACAAGCAATCGACGACGACTCGAATCAAACTGCACAGATGACCGCAGCTGTCCTCGACTGGCCTCAAGCTGTGTTTGCATCATCAATTGAAAAAACCGCTGATGGACTAAAAGTTGTTCGTGAAATTGATGGAGGTCTCGAGACTATCACTTCAAAGCTCCCAGCTGTCGTCAGCGCTGATCTTCGATTGAATATCCCTCGTTATGCAACGCTTCCTAACATTATGAAAGCAAAGAAGAAGCCAATTAAGAAGATAACTGCTGCTGAACTTGGAGTAGATATCAAACCAAGAATCGAAGTTGTGTCTGTTGAAGACCCACCAGTTCGTCAAGCTGGAAGTGTCTTGCCTGATGTCGATGCCCTCGTCGCTAAATTGAAGGAAGCTGGACACATCAAATAAAATGCATTTCATGATTTTATTCATATAGAACTCTTCTGGTGTTGGCTCTGCAACAGCACCAGTTGTACAAGAATTTTTATCGCAAGAGAGAATAAAAAGTTTATAATTCTAACAACTTTGGTATTTTGAGATTGTCAATCGAATCTTTCGAAAAGTATTGAACTGCAATATTAGTTGGAGAAGCGGAAAGTAATGACAGGAGCGATAAGAAATCTTTGATAACGTTGAACAACTTGGGGTTCTCAGCAGCCGAGTTGATGATACTTGAGAGCATTATCTTTCGAGTTTCAAGGATATCAATGAACTTAATAAGATTGTTAGCTTCTCGCCTAAATAACTTGATGAGGATCTGGATACTGAAGTGAGCAACATGCTCATCTGTTGTTTCATCTTTGAGATTTGTGGATAACTTCAGCAATAGTTCATCGACATTCAAAGTTGGTTCCTCATCAATTTTCAGCTTGTAAAAAAGTTGAAGAATCATAGAATTACGAGAGCTTTTATTGAAGCAGCTATAGATAGTTTTCTGCGCGTCTCGTTTCTCTTCTTCATTCAAATCATTATTGCCATCAATTATCAGATCCAGCAAGATCAAAGCATCCTCATGGTTATCAATGGAGTTATTCAGTATATGAAGACAATTTTTCAGAAGTTCTTGTGACATCAGAATGTTCAGTGGCTTGCATCCCGATGCGACGATATTTTGAGTGATCCATAAGCAAACTTTCTACAAAAGGAATATAGTATTACAATCATGAAACTAATGTGTTCAGTTTAAGGAAATTTACCGATAGTTCATGGTCATCCGACTTCATTATAAAGATCATTAAATAGGATCCAGCGAACGTAGCAAGTTTTGCGCAGCAAGCTTCGTCTCCCAGACTTAAATTACACAATGCATTTGCTGCTCGAAGCTGTTGACTTCTGTTGTTACCAGTAAATTCTTTAACAACAATATTAATGGCTCCGGTGACTTTCATGAATGCTGAGATGTTAATCTCTTTTTGAATGAAAGCACTACAGAGTTTTTCAAGATCTTCAGCATCCGCTCGTTTCCTTCGCTTGATTCTTGAGCACAAACCCACTACATCTTGCTCTGTCAGAATTTCTGATTCAACAAATCGATTAGAATCGAAAGCTCGTAATCTGTTACTCTCCTGCTGATCCTTCAAGTGCTCTCGGCGATATTGACGAAGTTCTTCAGTTAAACTTGACTTTACTTCAACTTCGTCCATCTTAAACTAAGTTTAAAAGAAATTTTTGTTTGAGAATTAAATCAACAACTTGTTGATACGAAAAACGATTTTGCGCGCGCGACCGTTAAAAAATCGCAGACATTGAAAATGAAAATAAAGGCACGACTTAGCATTAGCAAAAAAACCTCATTTAAAAAATCTCAGAAGACAACTTTACGCTTCACTTTGACATCTGAACTTCCAATATGATTGAATTTCTAGGTTTTCGTCCATTGACTAACTTATCTAATTCTCTTGAGAAAGTCACGAAATTCATTTCTTTCTCTTTATTCGTTATGAATTTTAATTCACGAATGAGATGCTTCGTGTCGTCATATGCGAAATAATTCACTTACAATCTCTCGACGATCTTCAAACTTCCTTCCTGTTCTCTTGGCGTCCGTCCAACATCTGCTCGCATCTCGAAATCTGATTTATTATTTCACTTTCATTCACTGCTTAGTGAAAGTGTAGCGAAAGTGTTCAGTTCAGTTTTCTTTAAATGGGACTCTTCGAGCATAAGTTGAGGTTCAGGCGAAGGCCACTACCGAGAGAAAATGTAGAGCGTTCGTTACCTACAGTTGAGAAAATAGACTCACAAACTCGTTTCGATAACATCGAGAAATCACAGCAAGACTCTAAGAATTATCGCGGTTTAGTTTTTGAGAATGGAATGAAAGTTCTTCTAGTTTCCGATCCATCAGCTTCGAAAAGTGCTGCGTGTATGTGCGTTGAAGTCGGGCACATGAGTGATCCTGTAGACGTTCCTGGCTTAGCTCATCTCATCGAGCACGTTTTGTTTTTAGGTACTGAGAAATTTCCTGATGAAAACCACTTCCGATCGTTTATCAACGAGAACGGCGGTTTTTGCAATGCGCAGACTTTTGCAGACGTCACTAAATATTTCTTTGATGTCGCTCCCGATAAGCTCTCAGAAGCTTTGGAAATATTCTCTCAAATGTTTATCTCACCGCTGTTCAAAGAAACTTCCATCAACCGTGAAATTTCAGCTGTCAACAGCGAACATGAAAAAAATTTAGCGTCAGATGCGTGGAGAATTCGAATGGTGAACAAAACCATTGCTAATCCTCAGCATCCCTACAGCAAATTCAGCACTGGGAATACACAAACCTTGTTAGATAGACCAAAGCGATACGGCATCGACTTACGCGAAGAACTTTTGATATTTCATGAAGCTTGGTATCGTTCGGGAAACTTGATGAATTTGGTTATCGTGGGACGAAACAGTTTGGATGAGCTTGAAGCGATTTCAAGACAATTTTTCACTGTCGGCATTGACAACAAAACAATTGAAATTCCATCGTGGAGCGACCAAGTTTACACGAGTGATCAAATGATGACAAAAACATATATTGTTCCGATAAGAGATGTACGAACCATGACGCTCTCTTTTCAAACTCCTGACCTTCTACGTTTCTACAAATCAAGTGTAAGTTGTTAAAGATTCAGGAGAAGTCAACCTTTCAAAATGATAAAGAGCTTAACATTAAATCTGATTAAACCAATTAAATACATTACTACAAAAATTGTTTATATCTCGCATCACGACTTAAAGTTTTAAAAGCCCTGATAATGAAATCTTGTTTCTATTCTAGCCTGAAGATTACATTGTCAATCTAGTTGGTCACGAGGGCCCAGGCTCGATAATTTCCATTTTAAAAAAGCTGGGATGGAGTAACAAGTTGAATTGTGATCATCTCAAATATGCTGCCGGCTTTGGATTCTTTGAGGTGAAGGTCGATTTGACCGACGAGGGATTCGACAATCGTGATAAGATTGTTAGGCTAGTGTTCCAATATTTTAATATGTTGAGGGATTTTGGATTAAAGGAATGGATTTATGAAGAGTGTCGTCTCCTAAAAGAGCTCGAATTTAGATTTGAGGATGAACAGAGCCCAATTCAGTTGGCAAGAAAGGTTGTCAGTTCAATGCGTCACTATCCATTCCCAGAAGTCTTGACAGGTCCCGTTTTGATTAGCGAATGGCGTCCCGATTTAATTAAATTTGTTCTCAACTTTCTGTCACCATCGAACATGAGAATTACAATAGTTGATCAATCACTTCACTGGAAATGTCATGAGACTGAAAAGATTTATAAGACGAGCTTTGGATCTGAAATTATACCGAAGTCAAAAATTCATGATTGGACAATATGTGGACTTGACTCGAAACTTAGTCTGCCATTGCCAAATATTTTCATACCAACTGACTTTGAATTTCTTCCGATTGATAATTGGAATCAGACTTACCCAAAAATTATTCGCGACACGTCTTTGATTAGAGTTTGGTTCAAACAAGATACCGAATTTCGAAAGCCAAAGTCTATCATGACAATTGAGTTGAAAAATGCGACGATTCATTGCGATCCTTTGAACTGGAACTTGGCTCATTTATTCGTGTGGATGCTAGAAGATCATTTAAAGGAACAACTTTATGTGGCTGAGCTTGCTGGTCTTGAATGTAAAATAGCAATCACAACAAGAGGAATAAGAATCTACATCGACGGCTACTCTCATAAAAAAGATATTTTCCTTGAAACGATTTTGAAGGAAACGTTTCGATTCAAGACCGACAAGAAGAGACTAGAAGACACGTACGATGCTTATCTTGCCGATCTCAAAGGCTTCAAGTCCGATAAACCACAGCAAATTGCAATCTACAACTTGGGAATCATTTTAACGGAACAGATGTGGACAAACGAGGAGCTCATCGCTGCTATGAAGTTCGTGACATTGTGTCGAATGAAAACGTTCGTTAAGGAGATTCTTTCACAAGCTCATGCTGAATGTTTCATTTATGGCAATGTCAATGAGTGTAGAGCGATTGAACTTTCAAATCTTGTCGAAGATCGTCTTAATAAAGCACGCAATAGCAACAAGTCATCGCTAAAATTCATTCTCGCTCCGCTAATCATTCGAGAGTTGAAGCTGCCGGAAGGTAAATTTTCTTTTAATGAACGGAGTTTTGTAATTTCATTTTCTTTCTAGGAATGTCTTACATCTTTCAAGCTTCGAGCACTTTCCACAAAGTCAATTGCACGAGCGTTTACATTCAATGTGGCATTCAAGATGATAAGTCAAACGTTCTAGTCGAATTAATTCTACAAATCATCAAAGAACCGTTTTTCAACGTACTCCGAACTCAGGTAATAACTAAAAGTCATTCACTTCAGTAAATTTTTTCTCTCTCTGTTTGATGTTGCTGCTTTAATTTAATTTAATGTTGGATTCAATGAAAATGGCTCGTGAAACTTTATCCGTAATGATTTAAAAACAAAATTCTTCAGGAGCAACAAGGCTATTTGGTAGATTGCTTGCTAAGAAGAGCAAATGGTACGCAAGGTATCAAGTTTGTTGTTGAATCAAAGAAGCATCCGGAGTTCATCGAACAACGAATCTCAAGGTTCCTTGAAAATATGACCGTGAGTTCTTAGAAATCCTAAATTAATTTTACGAGACTGAATTTGCTTATCGCAGAGTGAAATCGAGAAAATGCCGTCGGAAAAGTTTGAGACATTCAGGAAAGCACTGAAATCGAAAAAACTTCAGTGCCTGACACTTTCCTCGCAATTTTGGGAATTCTTTAAGGAGATATCAAGTCAACAATACCACTTCAACCGCTTGAATTCTGAGGCTTTGCTTCTAAAATCTGTCACGCAAGAGGAAGTCACGGCCTTCTATAAGGTAAAATTCGTTGGCGAAGGTTATCCTAATAATTTAGTTAAAACAATCTTAACCTTCAGACAAACATAGCTCCCGGCAGCGACAAACGGTGCTCAATATCAATTCACGTCCTATCCAAGCAAGAAACTCTCAAGAGAGACACTTCGCCACCACTCGATGGTTGGGTGAGAATCGATGATATTCTTGAGTTTAAAGCATCACTGCAGCCCTTTCCGAAGATTAAAACTAAAAGCTTACGACAATTTTATAGCAAGAAGCGTTGAGTAAGTGAGCTCTTGGGTTGTAATTAGTTTGTGTTCAATTAATAAAGCCTGAAAAGTTCATGTTTGAGATTTCTTGAACATCAACTTTTTAAAACTTCATAGCAAATTGATTCACCTGAAACTGCTTGAACAAGATGGAGAAACTTTTCGTTAGCAAAGTTGTCCCTTGAGAGCTTTCAAGAAAACAACTTCCACATCCATCAAAGTTGAAAAAGTGAATTTGTTCCATTTTGTGGAATAAAATGCTAATTTAACTAAGAAGCGTCACATGCGACTTAAGAAAATCGAAAATTCCGCAGAAGTTTGTGAGGAAGTACAAGAAAAATATTTGCAGAGTCAGCAGAACACTACGAGAAATTTTATGGGGAATCCAGATAAATTCCGCCACGGGCTTACGAGTACTGCCCAAATGTACCGCTCTCCATTCCATCAGAAGTCAAGAGGAAATGAGATTAAGTGACTTCAAGTCGATGTTCAACTAAGCAGAATTTTTAAAGTTCACGACATTTAACTCATGATTTGTGAATTGATCCTGGCGAAAGAAAACATCCGAAGTTAAGTTTAACGAAACTTACTGAATAAAAACAAATCTGCAGTTTGTTAAGAGATTGTGACTTTGCAAAGTTCTCAAGAAGAAAAATATTTCATAAATTTTCTTCCTCTCCAATTAAATCTTTCGCAATGAATCATTTGAAACTTTAGGCGAAAAAGTTTTATTTCTCCAATCAACGCGGAGAGTTTATTTTTGAGGAAATTTCCTTTCGTTGGTCTCATCTCTCCCACAAAATCATAATTGCGCTTCTGAGATTTCCATTATTATCCTCATCTGGAAGATTTAAAAACACCTTCTTACTTTGATTAATTAAAAACGAGAAAGTCTTTCGCTGAAAACTCCAAGCTACCGTCATAAGAAGCTGCTCGGTTGAGGAGGAAAGTTAAATTAAAAGTAAGGGTAGATTTGAAGCAAATGAAATTGCCATGGCAGAGAAAACGAGTACTGGATAATGAAAGTATTTTAAATGAAGTGAGATGATGAAGAGCGAATAGAAAACACCTGATAATGCTTTCGTTTTGTTTCAGATAAAATGTAAAGTCCAAATTTGAATATAAAATTTTGTGACGCAATTTACATTGGAAAAAATATTTTTGCTAGAGAGGAATAAATTACAAGTGAAAAATTGGAAAATAACGAAACAAGATTTTTTGATATACGAAGAAGCAAAATTGAGATAAACAAATCAAAATAATTCTTATGTCTGTCCAAACAGAATTATTCCGTTCTCATTTTTCAACAAAGGATAAAACTCAAGATTTATTAATTTCCTTTTCGACTCGTCGCGAGTAGCACCGGCTGCAGGTTGAGTAAACTCGAATTCCTGATTTATGAGGAGAATGACTGGAGGGAAGTGCAAAGCGGACTAATTTCAGCTTTGAGTATTTTGTGAAGATAAATAAAAGAGAATTTGTGACGATTCAGTTAGCAAAGAAATTAATGAACTGACTTGCTCAGCACTGAAACTTGATTGCGTTCAAATGCACTTTATCTCGCATCGTTTGATGTTTCTCAATTGCTCCTTTTTTCAATTTTTGAGAGTGCCGAGCTAAACATTTGCGGAAAGGGAAAATTGAAATACAAACATTATTCATGAAACTGAAGAGTTGCTGTTCATAAAAGTGAACATGATCGTTCACTTTTCCACCCACAACAAACATGGTGTTGCTACGGTTATATGAATTAACGGAAGCGACCACATTTGCACAACGTTCAAGCGACATTGTGATTTATAATAATTTCACTAGACATGAAAAGCTATTTGACGATAATTTCTCCCACGAAAAAAAAATGTTAGATGACACAACATGCAATAAATCAAGATTACGTTCGGACCATTTTCGTTTCTCTCTTATGACAAATGGCTGAAGCTTCGAGATGGAAATAAATTTCAATCGAAACAAAGCCGAGCTTAGGGCGCCTCAGTAAACTCATATCTGATCTAAAGCGCTTTCCTAATTTCTCTTCCTGTAGATAGTTTTGAAAATAAATCTTCCCAGGTGTTTTAAACTCAACCTAATTAAGTGAATTCACTATCGAGTGGAAATTCATCTTTTGCTTACGTAGCAGCCCTGTCTCTCACGCTCCCAACGCTAATCCCATAAGAACTGATGTGCTGAGGATTATACGCCGTAGAGTGATTAAAGTTACCTGTAGTGAAAGCATGCGAGTATTAATTGAAAGTAAAACTTAACTTGTTTATATTTCTCGTCACAAGTGCTTTGAAATTCCGAACAGTTGATTAAAGACACTTTACATCTGAATCATAAAACGATTTTCATTTCATTCGACAATCTTTCATCCGATTTCCTTTGCTTTTACAACACGACATCGGATTTCCCGCGACTTAAGACGATTTCGAACGCTTTCATAAACTTTTTATGGTATCAATCAAAAGCAGATGCTTATATTTCATAACGGGAAGTAATAAGATTTCTGTTATCAAGGATGGGCGAATCTCTGATGACGCGCTCGACGGCTTTCAAATCTGTTTTCTTTTCATCAATTAATTTTATTATATCAGGCACTCAACATCGTTAAGTTTCACTCATGCAAAAAGCGGTCGTGTTGATTTTTAATATCACATGCCATTTGCCTGTCGTCCTCGGCGATCGAAATATGTCGAGTTGTGAATCACGTTTGAGACTCCTTGCGTAAACATCGCTCCTGCAACCTCATGAATTCATGAATCATTAATTCGTTCGAGGCGAGCAAACGGTGTTGTAAAAAAGAGTCCTCGAGTTACTTTGAAGATTATTTGCTGCATTATTCATGGCTCGAGCTGTGTCGAAGTTGTCGTGTTGTAATAAACATTGCAACGTGACTGCACAAACATTCATCTCATCGTGAAAGAGAGAAGAAATTTTATCGCGCTGTGATGAGTCCTTAGACGCACTTGAAGTCACCCCCCACCCAACTTATGATGCGGCTGCTTCGTTGTCACCTTCATAAAGAATTCAGGACAAAAGTTCACCGCGTAAAATGATTGAGATCACTTTAATTTATTTAAAAGTCACGTAAAGAACGACCGCATAAAAAGTTGTAATGACAAAAAGCGCGCGCGGTTAAATTAATTGACGCGACGACGACAACTTTGAGAAAGCCGCAGCGTTGTTAACACTTTTATAATTAACCGCAGAAAATGTGAGCTCCGAGTTGACTAATGAGACATCTTCTAAACCACATTGAAGCTTCAATAGTGATAGCAATCTGTCGAGCTCTGGTGGTTGTAAAAAGTCGTCAAGCATCGCCACCATCGTTAAAAGTTGAGCTACACTCTAAGTGTTTGTAGGGCAAAACAAGTGCTTGTTGAGTTGTGGTAACTTTTGGGACAACTTATTTTAATTGAGAGGGAGCTTCGATGTTTCGAATAAACTTCCAGACTCATTATTAAATGTCAAACAACATTCAAAGCAGAGAGAAAGATCGTTGGGTAATAAATTTTAAATGAATTACGTCGACGTATCTTTTACTAATGCTCATTTACAGCTGAATCTCTCTTCATTGAAGCGCAACTTTATTGCTTCTCATATGAATTGAAGCTCTTTACTTATTGCGTGTGAGCTCTTCCGCCCTCCTTCTTGCTTGGCTCTCTTAGCTTTTATTTCCAACAGCAAATTTAGTGGACATAAAAATTAATGTGTAACATTCTTAGCCTTGGCAACCGCCCCGGCGATGAGATTTTCGTCTGAACTTTATCGATGAATCATTCGGGAAGAATGCGATGGCATGTAATCCATCTTATCTCATTCCAAATATGTGAATTGTTTGCTTTGTAATCCTATTAGACTCTTCCAAATAATTATCCTTTCAGACAACTCTGCTGCTTTGCGGACGAAAATTTTCCTAAGTACTAAAGGAAAAGCATTTGTAAACCGCTATGCACAACAGCTTGTTGTTTCAAGCTACAAAACAAGTATTTTCGAAAGGAAATTTGAGTGGGAATATTTATTTGCCAGTATTTTTCACGAGTAAACGTTCTGAAAAGTGTGGTTGAGACTCTTCATGAAATGTGGAATTCAACTTATGTTAGGAATTGCTCAAACGTTGAGTGCTTAAAGTTTGAATATGGAGATTCTCGAATTTGGAAAATATCTCAGGGTTTCTAAATTTTCTTCTCAGACTTGAAGTTGTTTTAAGTCAATTTGAATGATCTGTCCAAAAATATATTTTATTAGTTTAGATACAAATTTAGATTGATAAAACGCCAAAATGTCAGTCAAATTGAAGAACAGATCATCAAGTCAACATCTGAATATTTCTTGAAAATTTAAAATTCTTAAAATATTAAATTCTGAGAATTAAGTTCGACAATGGAGTTCCTTTTCTTCAATCTTTAATGCTGAAATCCAATTCAAGTTGCGCTATTCATAGAATGGAATCTGAATTGACTTTTATATTTCGGACATCCTGGAGTTTAAGGAAATCTTTACGATTTTCTTTTCACAATTTTCCCAAGGAGATAACAGAAATATGTTTGTCCGGGGATGTCTGAGATTTCTTTAAAAAATACAGCAATAAATCATCGGATGTCGTTGGGAAATGTTATGAATGGCAGCGCGTTTTCGTCCGTTCGTTTGCGAATTCCATTTATTTCTGTCTGCTATTTAGATGAAAACATTTGTGAGTGAAAACAAACCGATTTAAAGATGCTCAACAGAAAAAGAAGTCGGGCGGTTTATTTCAATCTTGAGCAAGCTTCCATCGAGATCTAAGGCATCAGTCACGCGAACCCTTCTTGATGTTCAAATAGTTGTGATAAATTGGTGACATGTTGCGAGGAATAAAAAAGCAAAGACAAAAAGCTCATCATCTAGTGACGTCCCCTGTGCCAGGCTAATTTGAAAGCATTGAAGCGCTGTCATGACAAATGTCTTTGATCTGAGCGGAAACATTTTGGAGTTTTATGATCAACTTTCCTCTATCCTCTGCCAAGAAAAAACTTGTTCCATGCGATGAAATTATGGTTATTTTCGCCATTTGCACCATTGACAGCAGGCGGCTATAAAAAAGGGTTATTTTTCCTTCTCGTCTATATGTAATATGCAAATATCCGAGAGACGATTTCTATTTTCCTTTCGACACGATCAACTATCACACAAGAGCGATTCGATTACTCAAAGGCTTCGTTACATATTTGCGGGCCGATAGAAACCTGGAAGGAGTGAATCATTGCTTATTGAAACGATATGCGGCGTGTGGGCTTGAATTCTTTAGTGAACACTTCATTGACTTCTATTCGATTAAATATTTGAAGTGAGTTGTTTACTTTTTGTTGCTGAATAACACTTTAAAGTACATTCGTTTTTAAAAATGAAAACGTTTTTATTAATTTTATTCGTTCAAAACACACAAATCCTCATAAATTTTGCACATACGCAAATGCTTCAATATTTAAAAACCCGTATTGGGACGTGCGATGAATATTGAAAGTCGTGAGGCAGCCAATTTGTGGCAGCAGCAAACATTGAAATTTACGGTCAATTTCATTGATTTCGTTCGCCAGAATTGCCAGAGCACGCTTAAGATGCAAATTTGCGGATCGTTTGTGGATTATATTGGTGAATTCTTATCATGATTACATTCTTTACTCGACAGTAAACTTCGCAGTTTAATTTGCATGAAAATTTTATAAATTCGAGTCTCAGTTTGATTTTCATCTTTACATTAGTGAGTTTCCTTAGGAACGTAAATTTAAATTTTTCAATGACTGTTAACATTCACATACTCGACAAGCCAATGAACTTCAATATCAATATTTTCAAACTGTGTTGAACAACCTTTCAATCATCTCAGGAAAACTGAACCGTTTTATGTTAATACTGTTGTATTCTCAGACGATAAAGTTTCTAATTGAAGGACTTGAAGAAAAAAAACTTTTATAACCTGAAATCTCATTATATTTCCAGGAAAGCAGCTTCCAATTGAATATTTGAATTCGAAACCTGAAACTTAAAAAAAATATTTGGTTTCCTGTTAAAAATTGAAACCCCAACAAGCTCGGTTTAAACTTTTTTTATTTCATATTTCAAATTTGTCTCATTTTTCATTCAATCATAAAAAATAAAAAAGGAAATCAATCATAACAATTTAATTTAACTGTATATCGAGTTTTTATTTTCATCGCGTTCACTTTTAATTAGTTAATTTTATGCTACGCTGAACTCTTTTTAAAACTGTATCTTATTAATTATTTTAAACTGTACAATTATTTTATTAATTATTAAATCATTAATTATTTACAGTTGTTACGTAATCAGCGATTGCATCGGCTGAAAGTTGTTTACTTTTTATTCTCATCGAATATATTGAAAGTATAAAATGCATTTAAAGATATAAATCAATTCTCTAACTTTGATTTTATTTCAATTTAATATCACAACAACTCAGACATGATCGGAGATTGTTCAAGATTCGAAACATGTAACAAAAGAGAAAACAATTCTTCATATATGATCAAAACATCAACAGACGCAATCTGAATGATTTGGCTTGCCATCTGAAGCTACCAAATTTGGAGCTTTGAAAGCTCGCGCTTAGCGAAAACTTTTCCCATTCTCTATTTTTATGCGATTTCTTATTTCATTTGTTTGATATTTTCTGTGCCATCTCAAGAACTATTTACATTATTCATTTCTTATTCTTTATTTCGGTTTGATTGATTTTTTTTGACTCGAACAACGAGGAAGTAGAGAAAGAATGAAAAGATTCTCATCAGCGAGATTGTATCTTTTTGATTTGACTCTTTCATGCACATCGTGCGATTGTTTCCATTTTATTTTTTTACAAGGATACGTTGTTTGGTTTATTGCAATCAAAATGTATAAACAAGTTTGTTTTCTATTTAGAATTAAAATGAAATATCTCGTTGAACAATCATCAACTGGCGTCGGTAAACTGAATCGAAAATGTTGTATTTTTAGCTAATCTTGTCGTTTTCGATGTTTTCGGTTGAATTGTGAGCATATATTTTAACTATTTTAATGAATCGTGGGCCCCATTTCATAAAGTACTTGCTGTACTCGTGGGGCGCGTCGTCAGTCCCTATATTAAAGAAAAGAGAAAAGTTAATACGTTTGGTTGAAGAGAGTTGAAGTGGAGCTTTTACTTTAGTTTTGTACCTGACGAGTCGAGAACGGAACTCAGAGAACCCGCTGTACTGCCTGCCCCCTCATACGCATAATTTCTTAAGTCATCAAATTGAGTCTCATCAACGCGTCGTTTTCTTTCATCAAAAACAGCCGCGTCGACTTTGATAATTTGATCTGATACCACGGCAATGTCTGGTCCTAAGTGAAAACGAAAATATTTCCAGGAATTAATTAAAAAATCGTTTATCTCCTAAGCAACATTAATTACTTGATGTTCCTTTATGTTGCACAAGTTCGGGGAGCTGTGAACCTATTGGAATTTTCAATGTCTTCATGTCAAATGCCATTACGTCATTTTCTCCTCCACCCTCATCACAATAATTAATGATGTTCTCCCGAATGTCGTCTTTTGTGACAGGCTTTTTGACATTTGTAGTTCTCTTACGATTGAAGGAGAAATATAAAAATAATAAAACTGGGAAGAAAAAAAAGGATAGACAATGTTATTGATGCCGAGGCCGACTTTATGTCCAGTCTTACTTATAATGATTAATAAACAAGCGATAACGGCTGCCAAGGCACTTGTACTAAGCTTTAAAGCTTGTCGTTCCTTCATGAACATGCAGTTCTCTCCCCAAAAGTTTTCAGGGCAAACGCATCGATATCTCAAGCGAGGTTCTTGATTTACGCACGTACCGCCATTCAGACATGGCACGTCGAGACATTCGTTGCGATCAACACAACCCTTTCCCTCTGACGAAACTACCATTCCATCTCCGCAGCTGTGAATAGAAAACAATTATGTAGATGTTAGAGAAACGAGCCAAAGCCTTTTTCTAACCTGCAATCGTATTTGTTCCACAAGTCGACACATTCGAATGGTTCGGGGCAGAATGCATTAGAGCATGGATTATTCGATGCGCAATATCTCTCGATGTTCCTTGCCATTACAGCTTGTCCCCACTGTGTTCCATTTGTATGCGGAGGAAGTGGTAAACTCTTTCCATCCAACCTGTTGTCGAATAGAATGGAAGATGATAAAAACGTTTAGAGATTCATGACGTTCTCTTTTACCTGATGTCGTCGATGCAACTATTTTGATAGTCCGAGTTGACCTCGAACGACTTCATTCCGGTGAACTCAGGCTTTCCGCCAACAAAAATTCCTTCCTGTTTGTCGATGGCCAACCATTGATGTCCTTGGAAGGTAAACGTCTCATTGTAGTTCTTCCCTTCGCCTCCATCGATCTCCATCGTTACTGCGGAGCCGTATCGTTGAATTTTAATAAAGTGCCATTGACCGTCGTCAACATGAACAGCCATAAGACCAATTTGTTGCTCTTCAATTTGTGCAGCGTTTAGACTGTAGCGGAATCTCAATTTCGCTTCAAAGATATCAAGAATTCCATATTCTCGAGTCTGTTGGTCGCTCATCCGGAAGATTTCGCCGAATCTCTCGCGTGTTCTGAATCTCATCTGTAAGGAAGTGCTATAGCGATTCGGTTCGAAGCTAAGTGCATACTTCACATAACTTTGCGCTTTAAAAGTGGTTGGAATCGTTTGTGTATTGCATGTATGTCCAGTCCAGCCAGGGTGACATTCGCATTTTGGTTCGTTCATGCTTCCAATGCAAGTTCCATGATCGAGACATTTATTTGTCGGATGAACGTTATAACAGATATCTTGAATGACAGGGCAATTGGGCGCTGTATTTTTGCTTAGTCCAGGATGTGCGAGATCAATATAAACGCCGTTATGCTTGATATTTCTGATACAACCATCAAAACTTTCGCCTATGGGAGAAAAATGCCATCGAGGACTGATATAATCGAATTTCTCTCTGTATAAGCCTCCAACTTGAAGCGGCGTGTTCACATTGAGGAACTCATTGAATGGCATAATTTTGGAGTGCGCTTGACATGAACTATCATCGATTTCTGGTAACGTGCCATCGTCGGCTTCGGTGATTTCCGCTGACTTGCAAAAATCTACGACAACTCTTACATTCTCCATGTCCCAGAACACATCAATCTGATGCCACTCGCCATCATTAAGCAGTTTCTTCGTTCTGACTTTCAGTTCTGTCGTTCCTGAGCCGAAGTCGAGAAGCACTCGAGGGTATCCCTTGTCCAGCTCAACAGCAATGAAGTCCGACATTTCAGTTTCATTGTTGGTTTGACGGATGATTGGGCCGTTGTAGATGAGCAATCCATCAGCTTTGAGAGTGACAAATTCCAAACTCAAGTGTGAGTGATCGCACATGTCAAGTGGCTGATACCAAGCCCAGCCGTTGCCACGGAAACTTCGCGTGGTCTGTTGACAACGCGGTCCCGAATAACTCGGCAAACAAATGCATCGGATTCCATACTTGTTCTCAACGCATTTACCGCCATTCAAACATGGATGAGTTCGACATGTCTCGATTTTGTTAAAATTCTTCGCTTCACATTCGCACTTTCCCGTTGCGTTGATATGAACGCCAACAAAAGCTGTTTTGTTAGCATTAACCACGTATGGATTGGCATTGATTTCAAGACGATTCGAACACGACCCATTACAGTTATTATTCTCATCTATGCACTCGTTAATATTGACCATCGTAATGTTCAATCCGATATGCGTCTCGATCTCGGCTTTGTGTAACAAAACGATGCCATTAAGACGAACGGCTTTGTAGAAGAACTGAGAATGGGCCGAGAAACGAATGTCAGTCGATGGGGGATTCTGATGTCGAAGCTGAACGCTAAATATGTCGATATTCTTTCTATCTATATTAAGAAGCTCAGCCAATTTGTCCTGGAGTCTATCTAGTTTGCTACGATAAGTCATTTGCGTCTTGCTATCCCAATTGCTTATCAATTGTTCATCCGTAGAGCCCGCTACACGCAACGAGCCTGAATGAACAATTGCCTCATAGGGCAAATGCTTAACAGAAACAGAAATGTTGGCTGACGATTCTTGAATGTGTTTCCGGTCGTACACTTTGAAGTTCAATCGATACTTTCCTTCTCTCGCCCCTCGTCGCATGATTATCATGCCCGTCTCTTCATCAACTTTGAATCGATGGTTTTCAGCATCGGTCCAATAAAACTTTTTGTCCTCTAAATCCCAATCGTCGAGATCGTTAACGAAGATTCGACCGATTGGTGTGTCAGGCGATTGACCAAGATAATTATAAACTGTTATGTCCTTCGACCCAGAATGCATCATGTTGTCATTTACGTCGCCAACGACAATGGTAAGCGTGCTCGTGCCAGTTTTCGAAGGAGTTCCCGAGTCTTTAATTACAATTGGCAGTAAATACTCTTTCATTTGTTCTCGATCAAATGATTTCAATGAAGATACAATCGCGACACCTTCGCCATTTGCTCCTTCTTTGTGTGATGATTGCGGAAGAAAGAAAAGTAAAAAGTTTCAGAAAAAGAAAGTTTGAGTTTCAAATGAATTTCTAGAAGAAAAAATCTTTTCTTTCTTGCAAAAGTTTGTTCTCTCATTGTTGCCAACGAAAGATAAGAAAAGTTCTTTTACTGTCTTCTATCGATTTTGGAATTCGTGGGAAGTTTGAAAATATTTTCTTATCATTTTGGCAAGACGAAAAGATTTAAGACTCACTTTGATTCTGCTCAACTTTAAATGATGACCGAATAGCGTCATCGGCAGCTGGATCTAAACGGAATTGGAATGGAGCTCCATTGCCTCGTAATGCGTCATCACGATCTTTTGCACGGAGTTCGATAATTTTTCTGGGCGGCGAGTTTTCTGGCACAATAGGACGATAATTCTCTGCAAGAACTGGCGCATTATCGTTAACATCTTTTACAATTACGATCAATGATGCTGTTGCAGTTCTCGGTGGGTTGCCATCATCGATTGCGAGTATTTCTAAATCATGTCGAGAACTCGTTTCTCGGTCTAACGGTCGCTGTATCGTTACTATACCATCAGAGTTAATCGAAAACTGACGATGTCTGTCGCTTGTGCGATTAATGAGATACGTTAAGCGACCTTTCCCGCCCTTATCTAAGTCGATAGCTTTGAACGTTCCCAACGCCTTGCCAATTTCCGCACTCTCGAAAACGGACGCCTCCATCAAAGGCTTTTTAAACTTTGGCGTATTGTCGTTGATATCTTTAAGTTTCACTATCACCCACGAGTGTGCAATATGATTTTTATCTGTGTCATTAATTCTCTCGTCATCCTTGACTTGTATTCGAAACCTGAATCCATTCATTTGCATTGGATCTTCATAGTCAAGTGGTTGGATTACTTTGAGGCTTCCCGTCCCGTCAGTATTTTTTATCATTGTGAACTTATCCGCGCCGTAACCGCTGCTTTCAATTATTTTATATTGAAAATTATTCAGCTCGTCGTCATCGCTGACAGTGACAGTGAGAATGGGAGCATCAGGAAGATTTGGCCCATCAGTTTCCTCAACCTCTACAAACCACTCGTCTTTTGTAAAATGCGGTGGCATATCGTTGAGATCAGTTACACGAATCGAGGCTGTCCCTGTGCCTTTCAATCCCCCACCATCCGTCGCTACAATTTGCAATGAATAGTCGGGTGTCTTCTCACGATCAAGACAGCACACTGACGTCTTTATTACGCCCGTGTCAGGATTAATTTCGAAAATTGGAAGCCCAGAATCCTCCTCGATTGCGTTCTTCTCAATTGAATAAATCAACTTGGCGTTCAATCCCTCGTTGACATCATCGTAGTCGTCAGCTTTCATCGTCATCACATACATTCCTGCTGTGCCGTTCTCGGTGACGTTTCCGTTATAAATTCCTTGTGGGAAAACTGGTGCATTGTCGTTCACATCTTTAAGATTTATTTGAACATCAGCGAATCCGACAAGACCTTCGCCACCCTCATCCTGAGCAAATACTGTGAATCGCCATTGTGAACGACCGTGTGGAGGGTCGCGGTTTAAAGGCTAAAGGAACGAGGAAGAGAGAGTTCAGAAAAAAGGAAAGAAGAACATAAAACTTTTTGAATAATCCGTTTAAGGTTTCATGATTTACGTGAAAGCTCGTAAGGGTCGACAGTTTGTGACACAGTCACGAGAACAAATTAAACTTTAAGAGACATGTAACTCACCTTCAGAACAAATATCTCGCCCGTCGCTTTGTTTATATCAAAGTTACTGTCGGATGGATTCTCTGCGTTAATGCCGGGCCCGGTTAGGAAGTAAATTATGTTATTCGGTCTATCTACATCAGCATCGTTGGCCGTGACCTGCGGGAATGAAAGCGGTCGCGATCAAATCAAATGGCACAACGATATTCAAACTTTGTAGTTGCCGGAAACTAGCGAAGCGATCATTATTATGAAAATTACATTATTCACAGTTTTAAATTGGCTTTTCGTATGAAAAGCTTCAGGAGGTTTCTGCATTTTATAAAAGTGATTTAATTAAAATTGCTGTTGCAAGCCGTAGTCGGATGAATAATTAAATTGGATTTTTTTTCCTGTCACTACACGACCGATGTCAAAAGGCATTTAATTTTTGCAAAAGCGACTCACATGTGCGATTTAATCGTGGTTTTTAATGGAAATGGAAGAGCTTTAAAGAGTTTTACCTTAAGTACTCGCTTGGGCAGCGCTCGGTCATCTTCTTCAGTGATTTGTGTTCGATATGATGTTTTTTCAAAAATCGGCGAATTATCGTTTACGTCTCTAATGTTTATCACAACCGTTGTGTAGTTCTCCTTAAAATTATCGGATGCTGTGATGCGCAGCTCGTACTGAAAATGGAAGAGAAAGAAGAAAGTTTATGCTCGTTCAAGTGGCGAACGATTTTGCGGTCGTTTGACTTACTTTTTTGAGTTTTTCATAATCGAGGGCGCACGCTATAAAAATCAGACCCGTCGAGTTGTGGATGCCAAACGCTCCGCCAATGTTACCGCTGGTTATTTTATACTGAACAGGAGATGCTGGAAAGTCAATCGAGTGAAAAATTCTCATTATTGTTGGCACAAAAGCGTCGGTGTGTGCAATGAGATGGCAAGAGGAGAGAAGCCTTGCTGAACTCTGATACGGCCAATTTCCCATCCGAAGCTATTTACTTATCCGGAAAACTTTGACGACAACTCAAAGCTAGTTGAACAGCAGTTTAAACTCAATTCAATTGCGAAACCAATTGTTCCACACAAAATGCATGAAAACGAAGAAAAGTTTTCTGATTCAATTGAGAAGAGCAATGCGACAAAGCTTTTTTGTTTGAGTTCTAAATGGATTCGAGAGTTTGTTCGTTTTTGTATATGCTGCTTCGATCAAGATCGACTAAATCATACTTGCTCTTACATTCAAGTTAACTTCATCAGCAATTTCTAATTGTGGTTCTACATTATTCGCTTTTCAAAGAAAATCGTAATTAAAAAGCTTTCAACTACTTAAAACTTAACGAACTAGTGAGTTCAATGGATTATCCGTGTAATTGTTTCGCTTCAGTTGACTAATTGTAATTGCAGGATAATTTTCCTTGAGAGTTTCAAAGCTTTCAATTTATATCTCGACGATTAAGAGGCTGATGTAGTTGTTTGAACCTTTCCATTATTTACTCTCATTCCGATTCAACTCACAAGATTCGTTGAAACTTGTCTTGCCTTACCGTCAAGAAGATCAAAGAGAAAACAAAGCGAATAAAGTCTTCCTTATTTTCCCTCCTGACATCGTTTACTATTGAGCGCAAAGCATCAACAAAAACAAATTTTATTGTTTGTTTTATTCGATACTAAAGCGGGAGAGGGAAGCTGTTGGTTGGAGTCTTAAACTCTGATGTTGTTTACTAGTCAAAGCTTCTTGTCAAATATTGATTCACGTTCCAAAGAACTGGATAAAAACTAAATCATTGAAGATTGACGAGCAATGTAGATTGTCGGGCCGTAAATTTTTATTCAAATGTAATGTTGATTTTTTTAATTTGTCGACATCGTGACGAAAATAAAACCATTTCCGTTCCCTCTTCTGATAGAATTAAATTTCTGCTTCGATCAGCAAAGATTAGAATTCATACTCACATTCGTTATGCGCTCGAGCTGTAACTGTAAGCAGCGGATGATTAATTTCCTCATTCTCATCGACTTCTGTTTCGTAAAATGCTTTCTCAAAGAATAAAGGATAATCGTCCTTATCGGCAGTTCCAGTGCGAATGAATTTCGTTACTATAAGAAGAAGAAAGAGAAAGAAGAATAAGAAATCAGAAAAAGCATGAGTTAGGTCATGTTTGTCTTGTGATTAATTCGCAAGATTGAAATCGGATGATGTAGCTTTCTCCAATTACTTTGATGAAAAGATTAATGGCAGAGATGAAAATTAAAATGTCATTTGATGAAAAAACGCAACGCATCTCGAAATGTTTTGTTAAGAAAGCTCGACCATAAAATTTCATGCCAGAGCTTTAATTTTAAAACTTTCCAAAATTATTAAAGTTATGCCTTCGGATGAAATCTTTACAGAAAGACATGAAATCTAAACTCTATGCAAATGTTAGAACCGCTTCTGGCAAATGGAGAAAAGTTTTATTTTCTTTTTCCAACAAACAGAAATATTTCGAGTCATGAAACTGCAGTCAGATTGTTGGTGAATGCGACTCGATGTTATGAATGTTTCAAAACTAATGGCCTGCCTTGTGTGAGTTATAGTTACGAGTCTAACCATAATACAAGTTTTGTAGAATCTTCTAGAATTTGTGACAGAATTTACATTTTCCGGTCGTGACGCTCTTCAAGGAGATTCTCTTTTATGGTTGAGATTGAGTGTGAAGAGGAATTGCCAACGCTTGAAATTTCTTATTTATGGTTTCTTGTTATCGAAACGAACGTTGTTGCCGCTCGCTCCAATAAAAATCAAAGCAATTGATGTAGATTAAGGTAATAAAAACACTTTTATGACTCTGAGGCAATTAACGGCCCAGCCGCTCTCCCTCAATTCGTTCTCATCCAAATGCCGCATCGTCAAAGAAGAAAATCCTCGAGGCCACAACTCCAATGGTGCTAGAGCAAATTTGCTCAATGGATTTTACAAGCCTTGTACTGACTTGACTCAATGGATTATACTTTGGAATGAGAGAGTCTCGCTGGGAATGAACAATAAATCAATTAAAAAGTTGCGCCACAGTTTTTCTACGCCTCGCCCTCCCATTCGAGTTTTTCTCGCTTTTTTTTATCAACGTTTATAAAATCAATTTGCAATTGTTGGTCGACTCTGTTTTTTCGTCAATTTTTCATCAGGAAGGAGGAAACTTTATTGCCTCACTTCGCCGATATCAGACGAAAATTTTGAACGGAAATTGCCAACCCAAATTCGTTGGCAACATTTCAGGAATTTGTTGTTATTTAAAGAGGTCGCGGAGCTTTTAGCGTCACGACCCGCTGTCCCGTGACGATTTTCGTTTTCCCATTGGAATTATTTAGCGTGAATTTCTCTGCACAACATGACAATTCAACAGCTCCTGACATTTAAATTTCATTCGAAAGTTTCGTTTAGAATTGTAATTAAATTGCTAGAGAATTAAATTTCGTTGAACACGTTCAATGTCGTTTTAATTGGTTGCTGTTGACGGCTTAGTTCGATGCTTCTATTAAGCATGAAATTGTTTCGAATCCTATGATATTGTTCTGGAAAGTCGAATATTCTAATGAAAAGAGAAGACTTTGTTATTGAAATTAATTCAATGTCGATCAGGTTCGTTGATAAGTCGAAGCAAATTATAATTCGATTTGTGAAAATGATTGCGTGCGCTCCATAATTGGACAAATTAGATCGCTGAAGAGAGCACTAATGAACAAGTTGAAGATTGTCGAAGCGTTTAAAGCCTTCAATGAATCGGCTCGCACTCAAATTACATTCATTTATTCTATCACGTTCGAGTCGTAGGCAGAAAATGTCGTTCCGGGAGCTTTCAGAAGAAGAGAAAACAAGCAAAAAAATAACGAAAAGTCATTTTATGTGTTGTGATCAAACGAGGATTAGGTGAGGATAATGAGAGGATGGAAAGTTTTCATGAACATCGAGCCACAGACAAAAATGTTTTCCATATTTTTCTCGCAAATGAAACACAAGTAATCCCTCTCGCAGCTCTCGGCGACATTTATGAAAAATGTAGCTTGAAGCTCATTATTCTAATAACTTGGCGGCGGCGGATCGTAAAGCCTCGTTTAGAAAGGGCTTACTTCACTCGCTAGAGCGCAACGCAATTTAAGTTATTTAAATCACGCATCGCTGCGCTTGTTTCCCGTCGGAAGTTCGCTGTGTTAAAGCTCTTTCTCGAGTGTTTCATTAGTGGTTGCGGAAGAGATCCATCGCATAGATGTCATACACACTTGGTGAATGTTCATTTTGTTGTTGACCAAACAACATAAGTTTCGTGTAGCGGTTTCTCTTGTAATCACAGCTTTGGTTGATTCGCAATCTGTTCGACAATGTAATATAACAAATTGTGATGAAATCAGATCGAAAACATTGTGGAAAGCAACGTGTGGTTGATAAGCTGTGGTAAATATAATCAGTCCAAGGTCTGTGATGATTTGATAACAGTTTGGATCAATCAAAGTCCTAATTGATAATCTGAGGTAACTAAGGTGCTAAGGTATTTGTTTTGCAACGTAACTTTCCCCTTAAATCCTTCTTATCATTCAAAGACATTACTGTTAACTCCTCAAGTTCTTGAAAGGACTTCAAGGTTCGTGATAAGAAAATGACACAGCCAATTAATTCTACCATTAGCATGCGAATGAATATTTGCATAATCTTCTATTATGCTAAGAAGGGATCGCTTTATTAACAGCATTTCTTGTGGAGAGAAGATTGCGGCGAGATTAGGTCTTGACGACTTGATTCCTTTCTTCTCTTATTAATTATTCATGTAGTCACATTGGTTCACTTCATTAGCTGTTGCGAAGTCAACTTAATGCTACATTACACAAGCTTCCGTTCCGAAGAGTCAGTAACTAATTAATGCTCGTATGTGACAACGGCGTTTGCTTGAGTCCCCTGCTACGAGCTGATAAGAAATGATTTGCTGTTATTCATGAGTAGGTCACAGTCCAAAGAACTTCGTGGAACTTCTCCCTGATTGAGCATCGATGGATTTCATTTAATTATATCTGAGATTCTTTACTCGTTCACCCTTGAAGTTTCATGAGCTGAATAACTTCACTCGTTAATTACAAAGCGTTTTTGAATAAAATTATCATTTGCTTGGCTGATTTGTTTTCAAAGGGGTATTTTGAGATTAATCGAGGCTCGTAAAGATTTGCGTGAGATTTTTTCCTGCTCCAAAACCACGCGATAACACAATTATTACTTGGCTCGCAATCACTTAACCGATTGCTCTCTTCAGGCATAAAAGTTTTAGGATGAGTCTCATTTCAAATGAGTCATTTCATTGAATAAATGGATTTTTTTTTGAAATTTGAATGACCACCAACGCCCCTAAACTTTTTCTAAAAATTTTATATTCAAACCACTTCAGTTTCATTTTATCCCAGCTTAGAGAAAAATTCAGCTTCACGTAACAAAAGAACCACAAAAACTTTGTTCTCTTGTAACTAATGGATTCACTACCAACCTCAACTCAACAGAAATAAAATGTTTTCAACTCCAATTTAAATTTCTAAGATTTTTTTTATTTTTTATTCTTACCAACTCTCCCACTCCCTTAATGAATTGAAATTCAGTTGCCGAAAGTTGAGATTCGAAAATGCAAATTCAGCAATGCGGTTCTCCGTCATGCATTAATTCGAAGCTCATCTGTTTCCATAATTGAGTCCTTAATTATTTGAACAAGAAGATGTAATCTCGGTCTTGTTGTGGGAGCAAAGTTCTTCTCTTTCTCTCTCTCTTATGCTGCCCGGTAATTGAATTAAAATATCAATTCCTGCTCGACTAGAAAATTTAATTCAATTTTTAGGAGGAAAGGGGCGTTCTTCATGAACATGTTTAAATTACATTCGCATGTCACAGACGAAATGATGTCGCCTCTCGCAAATATATCTGAGCGAGGATATGAGAAATAATTTGTATTCAGTTGGTGTCGTAGGAATGTGGATTAAATTAGGCGTGAGGAGAGAGAACCGTACAAGCAAGACTTGCAGTTTTCAGTTGAGCTGTCTTAGAGAAATATCTGAGAGCTTCCTCGTATTACTCTTGCCACCCACAACCATTTCGCATTCTCCCGAACGTACGAAGATATGTTTAATTTTCGTATTTGAGAAGAATAAGCTTCCTGGCTGCTTATGAAGCTGAAATCTCGTCGAAACAAAAACATTTATATTTCATTTCACGCTCAATGAGAATTAAATATGTCGTGGAAATGAAAATGTTTGTTTTGTTTTGCTCCGCGATTAAGCAGCCTTAAGCATGATAAATTGAGCTTTCTCGCAGCGAGATAAGCATCAAAGGAATGTCGAAGAAAGTTGCCATTGGCAAAGCTCACACACTTTTCGTCTCGCAGACGAACGTTATTTTTTATATGTAATGTTATCAAAGCGTTTTAGCTTCGTAATGGATCAATAAAATTATTGAATGTTCGAGACGAGAGATTGGCAAGCGAGGATGTAAACGAACTTTTCCAGTTTATCGCGAGATATTGAAGACAACTTTTCTCAAAAAGAAACTTATCTTTGTGCTGTTGCAGCGTTAGATAACGAGTTTGTATCTTGTGTCGTGACTCCGTTGAAAACTGTGTGTGTTTGACACAAATAAACATTTCTCAGACTTCAAGTGGAACATTAAGAGTTTAGAGATAAAGCTTCGCTCGAATCAAAGTTGTGCGTGTCTGCGGATAAACATATTACGAGGATGCTATAAGTAAACATTTAAGAGGAGCAGAGGGACAGGGAAATTGAGTATAAATCTACTTAAAGTGTTTACGGTGTTGGCTCAAGTGGAGTAAGAGAGGGAAAATCTTCCGCTGAACAACTTTCTTACTCTTCTTAGCGAGACAGACTCGAGGCGATGAACATAGCAAGAAGCGCTAGATACATCAATAAATTTATCTATTGGGAGTAACTTAGATAAAAATCAAAGTCGTTTATTTTCCCATGACTTTACAAAGTACGACAGGAGGTGGAAAATTTAACATTTGAAGACTTTTTTTCAGCCAAAGGCGCACAAAATGTTTGACTTAAGACGAAGACAAAGTTTTCATTGATTTTCGTTTTAACATGATGATGAACGAGAATTGTTTTCCACTACATTAAAACATGAAAGACGAGAGCTTTTTCCTCTCGACTTAACGGCTGCTATGGGAAGTATAAATCTTAAAGAGTCATTTCTTTTGTTTGCTGAAAGCTCTTCCGACAGAATCAATTTACAATGCTGTTTGCTTGAGAAAATCTCACTAACCGATTCCTTTGAGTTTCTGTTGCTTTCATTTTGGAAATTATTATTATTTATTAGGTCTCACGTAGAAATCCAGATGAAACATTTTGTCATAAAGCGCGATCAACTTTTATTATTCGTTAAACAAGAAGTTAAACTTTTGTTGTTTACAAAACCTTTTCGTTATTTACTTTTATTCTCTTGCATATTTTCTTCAGTTTCAAGTAACATTTGGGTCGAACAACCTTTTTCGCGAGGAAAGAGTTAAGCTTGAGGCCTATGTTAATAAGGAAGCATGTTTACTCGGTTTTCCGCATTTTTGAAGGATTTCTCCCATCACCACAGCAAAATCTGCTGGCATGTTCATAAAGAAAAACAGAGAAATAAAATTTTTGCTTTCGCTATTAACAGCTCCACGATATTGAGAGGACAATAAACCTTATGTTGGCAATGATATCAAACCACAAGAGCTTCGCTTTATTTTCTCAACGAGGGAGAGCAAGAAGTGGAAAAGTCAAAAAGAAAAATTCCATTATTTCCTTTTTTGCTGTGCTCTTACCTCATAGCGTTTATGCCATTCCTCGCAATAAATGAAGTGAATAATGAAAATAAAATTACAGCTGAGAAATTTCGTGAGTTGAAGAGTTTTTCCACTTTCACGAGTTCTTAAATTCTACCGAAACGAAATTTGTTGAGAAAACCACCAAGATGAAAAGAGCAATTTACCTGACGCTTCTTAAAAGCTTAAACATGTGAGAGAATTCTTGAGGCTCAAGTTCCGCCTCAAGTTTCATTTAATAAGTATCTCAAATACTTTGTGAAGGGAAATAAATCATTTTCTCTTTTCCACTCATTTTTTTCTTGCTCTCTTGTGTAAAAGTTGAAGCTCTTTCCTTTAATCCAAATTTTCTGCACGCAGAAACGCTGATAACAATGGTTAATGTCATAGTTTATCTTTTTCCGTGAGCGGCCACTCAGAGCTTGAAATTCATTGGACCGATTATGCGTCGCTCGCTTTTTTTGTACCACCCCCTTACCTCTCTTTCTCTCGTTGACTATAATTTATTGCGTTATTATTTAGCAAAATTGTTTGCACTCGCTCGCCACTACGTTTAATTTAATTTTTCCTGTGTGGCCATTGTCGTTCATAAGCGCTTGATGGAAAATTTATGGCACGGAATCGCTTTCAGCTTAACCGCTTTTCTGTTAACACACAAGATATTTATTTATATGAAGCGATAAAATTGATAAAGTTGAAAAGCTTTCAACTTTTTATCTGAGTCATGTTGTGAGTCCACTGAGCTGTCGATTTCAAACATTTCTTATTTTCTGATCGAGAATGAAAAAACTCAGAAAGTTGATAAACTCTCGAGGTTATTCAAGCCTTTCTTTTAAAAGAAAGAAAAAACTTTCTCTTCCTCGCTCTGGACACAAACTTATCAATAATTCTTCATTCTATCGCCTGTAGCTTTCCAAAGTTTAGTTCAACATCTTTCAGGATAAAAACCGTAAATAATCGCCATCATGTATTTTTTTTGTTGCTCCACAATTTCACTTCGAGCAAAAAAGCTTCCATTTGTATCATCATCATCATCTTGCCACAATGTAACGAGAAATGAAAAAGTTCATTTTGTGTTTTAGATGAACAGAGATAAAATGCACCACAAAGCAAATAGCAGATAACAAATATAGAACGATTTTTTTTATTCCGATCATCGGCTTTTAATTTTCCGGAAGTGACTAAACAGTTGAACACTCCCCATCACTAAAAAGTTCCACTCTGAAATGAACTAAGATTGGAAAACTGTCTATTATTCCGCAATTTAATTTATAAGAGCTTTTTTTTCAATTACGAAGCTTTATTTTTCCTCGTTTTCCTTTGCTTGGAATTTCCCGGAAAAGCTCTTCAATTGCTGTTTCGTTAGAAAGGAGCATCTAAGAAAAGATTTATTTTCTTTTCTCTGTATATTGTGGAAAGATTTCGATTAGACGTTGGAAAAATTGGCTGAGGAGATTGAAACCAGCAATGATTTTCAATCGAGTCGACGAAACAAAAATTGTTTTCCAATTTTCTGCAACAAATTCAGAGAATGATGAGAAATTGAATGAAGCTTAAATTTGGTTTCGGGACTTGATAAATTAGATTTAGCTTACAAAGTCCAAAGCTCTCCTAAATTTGATATAAACTTTCTCCACGTTTCCGCAATATTTTCATCGCATTTCCTTCGACGAGTCGAGCAGACAAATTTATTTCAACTCAAGAGAGCATAAAGCATAATTACTGTCGTAGAAAACTTTAATGCTTGCTCCTTTTAACCGAAAAACATTGCAAACTTATTATTTCCTTTCCCGTTAACTTTTATTGCTTTTGCTTTTTGACTTTCATAAAAAAAAGTTTACTGCTTTCGGGTCCAAGTGAGTGTGGATTTAGTTTTGTGAGTGGTTTTACGTGATAAATAAATTTCAACCTCACTTATTCCGATTCCCCAAAGCACCCGCTCCAGAGATGAGAGAAACTTTTTTCCCCCCAAAACATAAATAAAATTATTTTTATCATCGCATCTTCTCTCTTTTGCTACAACGAATTTCGGGTTGTTGTTTTCTATTGACGTAATTTGAGTATAAAGAAATAGTTTTTTTAGTTTGACGAAACGCAAAGTTTTTCCAAAATTAGCTTAGTTTTCTTTATTCTCCTTCTTCGTGTCATGGTATGGCAAAAAAGTGGGAAGAGCAAGATTTCGAGAAGGGTGAACACTGTTTGGCCTTAAATTAGGTTTCAATATTGACAAGTTTTACTTCTTCGTGTTGTCTCAGCAAACAACGAGCGATGAAATTCTGTTACACGAAGATTGAACTTCTGTTCACTTTTTCGGGCATGAAAGTTTGTAAGGCTGACAATGGAGAATATTGAATAATTGAAAATGAAATAAAATCTCTGTCAATGGAGGGCATTTGACAATGCCGAATTTTCTTCTCTGCTTCTGTGCACGATTCAAGTTACAGTACAAAGCGAGAGATTTTTTTGTTAAAAATGGAAACCGCAAAAGCACGTTACGAAAATTAAACTCGTCTTGAATAAATTCTCTTTCAAACGCGATATTTAACAGCTCAACTTTCCTTTTTGTACAATGGCAGCACGTAAACTCTTGGTCGTTTCTGATTTACCGAGAATGCAGAGAAATAAAAATAACAGCGAAAATAATAACGAAGCTTTTATAAATCATTAAACAGCATTCAGCTTTTTTTTCATTAAAAGTTCTTTTAACTAAGAAACTTTAAACGCAAATTGACGTAGGTAATAATCCTGATGTAAGCCATACCCAGAAAAAATTTCATGTTTTTCCACAAAACTCATCTGACTCTGTTGAGTAAATTCTACTGAACTTGAATTTCGGGATTAAATTTCAACAAATATTTCTTGCTTGCTTAATCTCAAAAGCTTGCTCCTTCATGCAAATGGTTAAGTTAAAAGCGAGCGCGATTTAATTTGAATTCGCTTCAGAAAATTATGAATATTTCGTTCTAGAAACTTGATGAGAAGAGTTTTCAAAAATAATTAAAAACCTTGAAGTGAAAGAAGTTTTCATTAAATGTTAACGAGCGCGAATATTTTATCAGAATAATCTAAATCTTTGAAGAAATGCTTAACATACGACCCTTTAGTTGAACTCTTGTCTCGAGCTATAAAATTTGGAAAACAAATAAAAAGGAAACCGAAATCATGAAATCCAAACAAACAAGTATCGAAATGGGGTTTGGCTTTCAATTCAATAAAAAGTCCCTAACAGCATAAGATTCCAATTGAACGGGAAAGTTCTGAATAAATAAAAAAGATTTCAGAGGCTTCTGAGTATACAGCAGGTAAAGAGACATAGGAAGAGCTTTGAATCATTGCGAAGAAGGATTTGGCTCTTGGAGTGATTTTATGAGACAGAAAAGGGATCACGTTAAGGGTGAAATTTTCATAATCGTAATTTCTTTATCGTTTCAACTAGTTCTCGCTTCCTTAACTCACGTCCCTTGTAATCCTTCTTCTCCTGCCCCGATTATAAATTATTTTCCATAAAGAAAGCAATTTTTGGGCGAGATTCGAGTTCGATTTTATGCTGATTGCCGAGGAAAAGAAATTGTTGATATTCAATAATTTATAATAAGAGTGCGGAGTACGCAGTGCTAAGCTCGGCCTCTCTTCGAGATCACTTCGTGAATATAAATTATCATAAATTTTATTACAATTTTATGCAAACTAAGGAAGATATTATATACTCTTTCTCGGAATGAGCCAGTTTAAAAGCTCTTCTCCCTCTGTCTTGCTCTCACTCGTCCCCACATTTAAATGATTATATCATTAGTTTGGATTCATGTTGCTGAACGCCGGAATAGGGCACAAGGAAAAGTTTTTTAGAGCGAAGAAAATTGAGAAACAAAATTGCTCTTCGTCTTGATAAAGCCTTCGTATAGATTGTGCTTTATGAATAGAGACGTTATAATAATCCTCTCCGACTCATATCACCATTAGAAATAATAAGACAAGGAGAGACTTCAAGTACACGCGCGCACTTGTCTTTGGATCGTTTGAGGCAAAGATCTCGAAGAACGACATAAAAAATTATAACCCCAAGGAGAAGAACCTCGATTTAATTTAATTTGCATAGTGTGTAGCTCAAGAGGTTCCTTTTGCTATGAGAAGAATTCAAAATCTCAATTTCAAAAAAACCAGTCGTTGTCAGAGAAAAAAAAAACTTTTCAATCCAGTCACACATTTTCCCGTTTCATTTCAACAATTTTTTGCCATAACTTCGTGTCGTGATAAAGAAAATATGTTGCACTTTGGTTGACTTGCTCTCGTTCTCTCTCGAGATTATTTCACAGCTTTGTCTATTTCTCACATGCCCGTGAAGCGGAACGAGAAGAAACGGAAAGATAAACAGGTCACGTACGGTTTTAAATTTAAACGTGATGATCCGCAAAAAGAAATAATCTCTTTTTTATAAGTAAGGACTTTTCTATGCGCTTCACAGCAACGGGCAAACACGAGAATGCTATTAGAGCGAAAAAAAAGCAAACGCCACAGAAAAAAAAAATCTATTTTCATCAATTTCCAACTTTTCACCACCACGTACGAGATGTATTGATCCAGTGACATCGATAATCAGTGTGCAAGGATAAATGTCTTGGGACCAGCCTAAGTCCGATAAAAAAAAGAAAAGCCGTAACATCAAATGCCACACTGAGATTAGGTCTCTTTCTCTTTTCTCATTTTTATGAGCCTATTTATCCAATTGGCTCAATGCCGAGCGAGATTCTTGCAAACGTCATCGCAAATGCTCCAGCGGTTGGGGAGAAAAATATTTACCTAAGTATGAACTGTTCGTTAGCACCCAAAAAATTGCTAGCGGATCCATAATTTTATCCTTGATTCCATCCAAAAATCCTTGCGCTTTTAATTGAAAATCTCGAGGAAAAATAATTTCCTCTTTCACTTTTTGTTTTGCTTTTTTCACGCACAAGAAAGTTGAAACATTCTAATCAAACTTTTCGCAGGACGGTCGGATTTTGTCTAAGACTTAATTTTCCCTCCGTTCCTCTTTGCGGGTTTGAATAAATTCTTCCTCGATGACAAATAAAATCTCATGTCACACTGAGCTTGTTTGCTCTATTTTCACCACTTGAGCTTTTAACTCTAAGCCGGATTATTTCTTTGCTTTCTGCTGTTGGGACGAATTCGACAAACCCAACATTCAGTGTTACAAGATGAGACTTTTAATTTTATTACTTCACTTCGCTCTAGGGAAGGTGCACAATGGGATCCTCTTAAACTTCACATTCACATCACATAAAAAATTTAATTGTCACTCGAGGGAATATAATTCTAATTCAATAAAACTTGTGAAGCTTTTTATTTTTCTCTTTGTTCTTCATTTCCGTCTTCAAAATTTTCATTTTTTGAGAGTATCCAAATTCCTTAAAATATTTTCCAGTGTCCTCCAAAAATTGATTTAATTCACGCGCGAGTCTTTCTGAGTCCACTTATCTCAAACAGCGGTAATCAAATGAAGCTTTTGGTACACGAAATCATCTTCTGAAAGGTAAGGGTTTCGGAAATCTGCTCTTGGGAGAGATTCTCGTAGAGTTCCAAACGCAGACTCATCGCGACATGCGCGGTTTTGTTTGAGAGCAAAGCTTTCTCTCAAAACAACCACGAAACGAATGCGACAATCTCTTGTATGGTTAGGGGAATTAAATTTCTCTCTTTAGAACAATATTCAGTCGAGAAAAAAAAAAAGAATTTATGTGGAGCAATATCGAAAGCGCCATAAAAATTTCAAAAACATTCGTTTAACTTGCTGTTTATGACAAAACAATTCTTTCCATGAAATAATCTTTTGTTATTTAAATTAAATAAAAGCATTGTGGCGTGAAAAGCTCAAATAGATCTTTACCGAACGGTTTCTCCTCTTCAAGGGAGAAAATTTTTCATTTATTTCAGATTTCCTTTCATTTATTTTTTGACAAAATGTCTCGTCTCTTTCGTGAAGCTTTTTGTGTGAGAAAGAAAATTAATTTAGAAACAAACAAGCAATGAGAAAACATTTCCAATCAATTATTGATGATTATAAGCAATTTAGATGAAAGTTTCATTTATTTGAGCGAAGGAGGATGAGTTTCTCACCGCACGTCTTGAGCTTTTCTCAACACCTCAATGTCGTTCTGTTCGCCTTTTGACAAAGAACAAACTCATCAAAGTTTCATTAAAGCAATTCAGAGTTATTCAAACAATCAGGTTTCTCCCTCATTCTACATTTTTAATGATTTTTCTTCTCGACAAGCTTCTTCCTGTCGCAAGCCGGATTAGAAAATTCATTGGAATTGCATAATGGTTGCTGATGAAGAAACTTAAAGAGTGTACGAAAATGTGCATAATTCTGCTTTCTTTTGCTTGCACAATGAAATATTCACAATCGAATTTTTTACCAACTCAGATGATGCAACATAAATATTTCATCAACAACAGCAGACGATTTTCTTTTCTCATCTTTTTGCTGTTCAAATCAATATTCAAGCATCGCATCGAGTGAAGAAGATTGAGGTTCATTCCTCGTCTGAATTATTAAACACGTTCGAGTAAGGTTGGGATGGAAAGGTGGTGAAGACTTATCGATGGATCGGTAGTAGAGTCGACCGTTAGGTTCTGAATGGGAATCGGGAATCATGTGGCGATGAGTCTGACGCCTTCAAGCAAAATATAAAAAGCTTTAAATTCTCAGAAATCTCATTGCTTCAATTGAACTCGATACATTCATTTGAACATCCACAGAACGACACTCGATGTCATAATGATCTCACTCCCTCTTACTCAACTCTGAATCGTGACTTCATCATTGCTTTCAGTTGTTGCACGATCTTTTTTCTACTAGCGCACATTTGATATTGAGAAAGTTGTCACATTCTGTTTTTAATCTAATTGTAAATCGCAGAGAATTGCATTAGAGCATCAGATGGCATTCATCGCTTCGGTTTCGTTATATCGACTGCTGAGAAAAAACTGAATCGATTCAGAAATCTCTCGATGAAATTGCGAGAGCAGAAATTGACCTTTCGAGGGTTTCTTTAGCATCGCTTTGCGATGTTCGCCATGGAAATTAAACCTTTTTTTGGCTTTCTATCATTTTATGGAAATATTTCGTAACGGCGCGAGAATTTATTTGCCTTTCGATCTAATGTTTATTTTAGGAAGTTAATTAAAATCGACAGAGATCTTTTTTCGTGAACTGAAATTTGATAATGAAAATTTCTTTGCTCATCTTTGTTAGCCCACCAATGATTCTCTGTTATTCGCTAAATCAATTTACATTAAATCAAATCTTTTAATATTGTCTACGACGTCATATTTACTTGTTTCGTGAAACTTTAAGAAGCTTTTACTGTTGTGGCTAAATGTTTAACAGTGAGCGACAGCCTCGGGGTCCTGTCTTAATTTAATCTAAAATCACACTTCATTGTTATGTTTTTGCTTTCAAGTTTGATGAGCAAAATTTCGTAGCCACGTCGATCTAATTGACGGATTGAGATTGTTTGCTTTGCCCTAATGTTTACAGATTCGTGTTTATCAACAGTCTGAGCCTTCATGACGTTGAGTTATCAGCTTCACTTAAACAAAAACCGACCGGGGAAATCTTAGTCCGCTTTTTATTCAAACGATGTTTGTTTCATGTCCAAGCGGACAAAGTCTGTCGAGAACTTTCAAAAAAGTTGAGAGGGGTTGAGAGGAGATGAGATGTTTTATTCATGATCGTCAAAGTGTAATGAAGATGATTCCTAAACACTGCCAGTAATAATAAATCGAGTGATAAACATTGAAGGGGACAAGATGAAATTATGGTAAACAGATTTTCATTTCCCCCAAAATTCTGGTCTTTGACCAGCTCAACAGGGAAGCACGAATTCTAAGCAGATAATGAAAGTTTGCCCATCGGATTTGCTCGATCCTTTCATCCTGTCTTTCTCTCTGCCAAGGATTATTCGGTATTGTGACTTTTCCTTTTACGAATCTCTCGACGAACAAATAAAGAAGAGTAACATTGACATTAAAAATCCATTGTTGAATGTTCGGCATGAAATTAACAAAGGAAATGAGGATTTGATGTCGAAGCAGATTTTCTACACCAAACCATTGAAATTTATGATTGCGATAACTTAACATAAATTTGTTACATTCGTTCTGTTTTTCTCGCAGCCTCTTCGACGAAATCTGACATAAATTTTGATTTCCTTCCTTAATCTTTTTCCTCGAAATTTTCGCTCATTCAGTGGAAAATTGAAAAGGTAAAAGGGCCTCGAGGGAAAGAGCGAAAGTTCGAAGCTTATCACTGAGCTGTTTTCGTCAATTATCTGGGAAGAGGCTTCCGAGCATTTGTTTGAGGTAAAGTCTCATTAGTGAGTATTTGTTTTGAACTCAGTCGCGATTGCAGCAGCGTCAGGAGCTTTCACTAGCCGATTAACGTCAATCGCTCGCTCGCTTTACCATCGCTCATCCCAATCAACTCCTAAAGCTTCTCGACAAATCCTTAAAGTACGTCGAGCTTCCTAAAGCAATTGACTTTTTAGCAATGAAAAACTTGGATGAACTCAAGAAAGAAAATATCGATAAAGAAGCAAAAGCCTTTGCACACCCTTGTTTTGTCTTTAAATGACATTTCTCGATGAATTTCAAATTTGTACCTTTCCTACTTGAGCCGACTAAGAATCTTCAACACTACAGGTACACGAGTCGTTGTTCGTAATGTATTCAGTGTTTATGGACTGAACAAGTGTTTATAGGAGGATTTGAGTTCACTCGAAACATTTACCGGTTTAGAATCGAAAGTTTGGCGTTACGTGAATGAAATCCCAAAGGAAAATGCTAAAACCAAAGCGAAGGGAAAAGTTTTTTTTCCCTAGAATTACTTACCTTATGTTGCAAACGTTTGTACAAACTTTCAACTCCGTTGGCTGCAACTTTCTTTTCTCTCTAATTTCCGAAACATTTTCTCGATAAAATTTTAAAGTGATTTTAAATTTCAATTTTCTCGAAGTGGCATACGAGCACATCGAGCTAAAGTCGGGAATATTATTTATGACATATTCGGACATCATATTTCATTAGTTTTGATTTATTAGCCTGTAATTAAATCTACTTGGAAAACCGTATGTGAAATTTGCACCCACAAAATTTAGTTAGAAAAATGATTTTTCACAAATCTGTAATAATTTACGCGATTTTCACAGAATTTTCCCTAGAGTGTTCATTCGAATTCCCGCGTTGTGAATGTGATAACAGCAATAAATAATAAAGCCTGTCCAGAGTCAACGGGTTTATAAACGAAACAAAGTTGCATGAGGAATTTTCATTGAGAAATTTGACAAAAATTAGTTTGGAAAAACGGATTTATGAATTGAATTTTCCTGCTAGATTTCTGAGTTTTCCATTTCACTTTTAATTTCACAGAAAGATAGCGAGAAAAACAGAAGGAAGTCTAATTTTCCAGGACATTTCTATTTGCTTTCAGCGCCATCCAATTGTCATTTTCACACCGAAATAAAACTCGGAAAATTTTCTATGAAAATTTTTGTACTAAAATTTTGTGTCTTAGATTTGTGTCCGTGCTTGACATAAAAAATCTAGGAACTTTTTTGAAAGCAATTGGAACGCTACAAAATATTTAGTTCAAGGCTACTCACCGCTAAAAATGAAGAGAAGACACACAATATTCATCTGGAATCAATTTTCTTTTGGTCCTGCAATCCCATGAAATATACAATCGAGTCAATGACTGTCGGCTTGGGCTAGAGTTGTTCGCTCATGAAGTGACTTCCGATGCTTCACATCATCTTGAAAAGTTTGACGTTGATTTCACTTATATTTCTGCCTTTCACTCAGAGATTGTATGCTTCATTTCCTTCTCATATCGCGATCATGTTTGATTCTAATGGCAGCTCTGAGCTGTACTTGAGACATCATGACTATGCGAAATGCTTTCGTGACGTGTCATCGTTATTTCCACATTTAGCCAGCTGCAGCTATTCCGGTCTGATTCAATTTATATTTTCCTTGCAACTCTGCAAGCAATCTGCAAAGAGAAGAAAAATCTTTCTGTTATGTTTTTCTATGTCATGAAGAAGAAATGTGTGTAATGCAACGAGAGGAAAATTAATAAACTTTTCATCTGGTGCAGAGAAGGATAAAGAAAATTCCACTGGTTCGTGAAGAAGGAAATGAAAAGCGGAATTGACATTTTCCATAATTGAAATGATTAATGAGAAATCGGGATCCGAATGTGAGTTGTGTAAAAAAAAGGGAAAACTTTTGTTTTACCTTCACAAGAAAAAAGGATTAAATGTAAGAGATGCTCGTCGATGCTTGCTCGGTCTCGTGAAAACTTTTTCTGAGTTGTCATTTTAATTCGAGTAAGTTTCAATGGGAATCAGAGTTATTGTAGATAAATAAATGTTTGAGTGAATTTGATCCCAGATTTTCATAACTCAATCATGCCTCTTTTTAACTCTTTGTTTCCAGAGGAATGAATTCCCGCTCAAGTTTTTTTTAAATAACGACATGATCATAATTTTTTTTGACGCACTGAACGATGAGGTAAATAACGAAATTATAATCCATAATAATTACACAATTTGTTTATTGAGGAGTAAAAATTTGAAGAAACCTTGATTGGCAATAACGAAAACAAATTTGAAACTTCTGTGTAAATTTTCTTTGATGTTACACGGAAAAGTCTGCAAAAGAAACTTCGATTACCTTGTAAAGTACGACAAGCTTTTAATTTGTTTTGTAAGCAGACAAGGCGGAAATACAACATCATACAACTATCAAGGTCTCTCGCTTTGAGCACATAACCTCATGTAATGCAATTTCATTTGAAGAATGGGCGAGAAGAGCAAGAATCGGTCAGCGAAAAGTTAGGAAAACTTTCAGCTTCCGACCAAAGTGAAAACGTTTAAGGCGAAAGATGTTTTACGAGAAGACTCTTTTGTCTTCATGTTTTTTTTTGCTTCTTCACGATAAATGAAAATGTCAATCGAAAGGGACGTCTCAAGATTTTTCCCCTTTCATCTCTTGGCGTGAAGGAAACCCGAAGAAATGAGCAAAGGGAAGCTTCTCCGAATCTTTCTTTGTGCGGCAGGTAGCAGAAGCCACGTGAAGTCTTTCTATTTGCTGTGACCCTGTTTGCTCGTGTCGCCAGATGTCAAAACATTTTTTTTTCTCACCTCAACGACAATACGCTAATGGCAAAAGGCAGATTTCTTGTAAACTTAACATTTATTTCCTTCTTCTGCGAAGACAATTGCTCAAGGCGCCTCAAAGATCGCGTTCAAATGAATTAATAAAAACTTTTTGTTTGTTTCATCTCTGCCCCTTCTGTTCTGCCGCTTTTTGCCGGCCCGCGCTCTGATGCGTAAGTTGAATGGGAAACGAGGATAATTAGCAATTGAAGTATCGCTGCTGGCTGCTCTGAACTCTTATTTTATGTGAGGAGGGTAAAAGAGTTTCTGCTTTTTTAAACACAAAGCTCACGACCTTTGACATTGTCCTAATGACTTTTAATCTCATCGAGTTTAAGGAATCGAGTTTTTTTATTTCCGCTGTATAGGTCGAAAAGAAATTTCATTACGCATCGTCAAAAAGATTTTTTGTTAATTTTAAGGACTTTAAGAGCTTTGTAGGCAAACAGGAAAAACTTCAGGTTTCCGTTTCGGAAAGAGATGAAAGGGAGGGAACGCTCAGGTCGTAACTCTTGATGCTGATAAAGAGATAAGTTGCGTAAAACATAAAAGTTTTCGTCGCTTTTTTTCATTTGCCTTATCTTGACGATGAGTCAGGTTGATTGATGTCGTTGAACCAAGCTTGATAGTTAAGAGAGTTATGCGAAGCGATGAACAATCAAGCCAAGATTATAAGTTTTAATCAATTGCTTGAAGCATTTTCTCGCAACATCGACTTCGATCAATGTCGTTGGCTTATTAAGTTCAATAAGTTTCACCATAAATTTTAATAAATTTAACGCTTGTGATTTTCTTAGAATCTTAAGTGCCTTTTAAGTTGTTCCAAGAACTTTCACTCAAGTGGCAAATAGATTCTATTCTAAGAAAATATAATCGTTCAATTGGAGCCTTCGGAAATTTTTCGAAAGCTTTCAGCTAAATGCTTCAACGATTTAATTTGGTTGATGGTGAGGTAAGTGACAGGAGCGAACAACGGCTCAATTCTCTCATTAAAACCCAAACTGCCGCAAGAGCAACAGAAGCCGAAATTATTTTATTTTCGTTGACATGATGATGGATTGTTTCTCGTGTACTTTTGACGCAAAAAATATTTCTTTTCATGAGACATTTTTCCTTGTTTCATCCAACAGGCACAAGAGCAAACATGCGCCCGGAAAAACCTTTTTCCTTTTTAGTCACACATCATTCCGTCCTCTTTCATGTTTCGCGCTGTTTCCGGTTAGCAAGAGAAAGTACTTAAATCTAAAGTCCACCTAATGGACGCACTTCTCAAGAGGAGGGAACAAATGGAGCTCGACCATAAAGAACCGTAGCAAACATGAGACCATTAATGATTTCATTCTGAATTCTTTTACTTCTTCCATTTTCACTTTCCAGGAAATTGCTGCGGGATACAAAGCAACTTCAAATAGTCCAACAAAAGAAGAAGTCGCAGTAACAATGAAAAGCTCAACCGTGTTTAACCATTGAAAGACCGTGAATCAAATTTAATTGAGTTTCTCGAAATAAAAATATTTTCTTGTATATTTAAGTAATTTGATAAAATAGACGAAATGACTTTTTCTTGTAAAATTTTCATTCGTTCTCCTGATTTTTATTCGTTCTCGTTGCGATTGGTGACTTTGTAACCAAGCACAATTCTAAGCTCCTTTCGACGAAAAGTCGTCTAATTGGTCACCCTTTGTGTACTTAACATAGAAAATTACAAATTTCTACGATAAAATATCTCGAATTTGTTTTGAAGATGGTCTCAAATTTCCGCGTATAGGAAGTCAAATCGAGATTGACGTAAGCTCACTTCACAATCTCAGTTTCCGTTTTCAAAGTTGCCATCGCGATCGTTTTGATGGGGGAATCGGGAAAACAAGAAATCGAGCGATAACAATTTGGAATAATGCTGATTGAAAGAGCGTTTCGCTGGTTGCGACAACATGGAAAATACACAGAGTTGACTTTAATCCTAATTTAAATTCATGTCATTTCAGTAAACTGGCTGAGACTTTAGACGCGAGAGAAAAGTTGTTGACCAGGGTGATGAAGAGATTCATTACAAATTTGGCAACATAAAGCGAGAGCTTTTTCATCTGATATCGTATTGAATGACATGAAAAATCAAGGGATTAGCAAATAATCCAACAAAACTCTACTGCTGTTCTAGTTTTGTGCTCTCGAGAGAAGGTTTTCTGTTTCATGTAAACAAAAGCTTTTTTTACCTTGAAGCTTCAACAAGAGCTTAGATTCTGAACAGGCTTGATGAGCTGCAAGACACACCGTTGATAAGTTCAAGTTGTCGCGCGAAAAAAGCGTTGGAGCTTATGCTGTGATTATTGAAGAAAGGACCAATGCTGAGGCTTTAGAGAAGTTTATCAATCCGCCAGTTTAATGTGAACTCGCGCAACAAGAAAAGGTTTATAGACAATTGTCATAGGCGGATTACCAGCTCAACTTCCCGTCCACGTTAGAACAATCAGAAGGAAAAAAAAAACTTTTTTCGTCGCCCGTAAATTCCATCACTTTTTCAATGTAATCCTCTGCCCAGAGAATACTTCGGGTGATAAAGCGACAATGTGTACCCGAGAATGAAATGGTAAGAGACGACGCAAGAAAAAAAACGAAAGCTCTCAAGGACGATTCCTTTCGTTTACAGGATTATAAATGTTTAATGTCAGCTACGACGCCTCATCTGAATTCCTCATGCTATTGTTGATGGAAAGGAGAGCTTGACGCAACGAGCTGTAGTCATAAAAATCCGAAAGAAATCTAAATTTCTCCACGGACCTCCCGAATTGTTCTTTAACGACGTTGGAGTTGACAGGAGAGAAGATTGTTTGAGACATGCCGACGTCACTGCGGAAAACTTCGCTGTGCTTCATCGCTGTGACGCTTTATGGCTGGAAATCCTTTTGACTCACTCACGTGCCATCATCTTTATCTCTGCGCTTCGTTCATTTCCCCGCGCTCGTCGACTCGTCTTGAATTTCGCAGAAGGAATTTACATTCTCGCCGCCGTGCTTTTTAAATTGCCAATCTTCTTCACGACTTTCTTTTATGACTTGCTGTAAATTTGGAAGCCTCTGAGAATTCCCAATTGTGGCCAGGATTGAAATTAAATAAAGTGCCAATGAACGAGTGGAACTTGAAATGTCCTTCGCTTCGATGATAAATGAAGAAACGTCTCGTTAAACAGATTTTTCCACTGATTGAGCCCGGGGGCGTTCTCGGAAGGACATTTTCAAGTCAAGAAAAGAAAAAAATATGAAACTTTCTCGCGACGTGAAATTTATCTCAATTAGAGAAAAAGAATTCAGTTTGCCGCTTGAGTGAGCATTAATTACAAGAACTTCCATGTCTTCTTTTCTTTCTCATTTCCCACTTTCCTATTCATCATCTTCTAAAAAGCATGTGACTTTCAATTAAGTGGCCTGAAGTCGATTTTTCCTCTCCGCCCACGCTTCATGAATATTTGTCTTAAAGCCATATTCCAAGTAGAATTAAAGAAATAATTAGAGACAGAGGAAAAGAAAATGCCTTCAGCGCAAGTTCCGAAAAACAATTGAACAACGCCCGAGAAAAGTCCCGAGTGAGGGAAAATGAAAAAATATTTATGCTGACATTTGACATGGAATTAAACATCGTTCAATTATCACGGTGCGGCATGACGCGTCGCTCTTCGTACTTTCAGTCCAGATGGGAATATTTCAGGTTCTGATGAAAACACAAATATTTATTGAGCTCTCGACAATTTGTGGGATCAGAAAGCCAAGGAAAATTTGTATAAACTTTTTCACGAAGTGCAGTGAAGGGAAAAGTTTTCCTTGAGTTCTAACCGCCATCGGGGTGAATGAAGCAAGGAGAATAAGGCATAATCATCGTAATATTGGGTAAGGAGCAGCAACTAAAGATTCAAACTTATTACAGTAATCTCTTTTTATTGGTAACCGTAAAAGGATCTTTATGTCTTTTTGTTGATATTTTGTCACTGCCGGTTTATGTTCTCGTGCTCCGATTCGCTCCCCCGCCTTCTACCGCCTTCATACTTCATAAGTTATGGCTATCGTTACTGCCTGAAAAGCTATTTGTTTCAAAATGTTCTCTTCTTCACAGCCCTTTTGGCACTTTCCATCGTCATTTGACAAAATCAAAGCATATTTGCATGTCGTGACTCGTTGAATGAGCTTAGAACACTTGCCGACTACAACAAACACTGAAAGCGATAAACGGAAGCTCTTGTTCTCGGATTGCTGCGTTCTTCAAAGTTATATTGCCATCAAAGCCGCTCCTGTCATAAGCCGTTGTAAGCGACTGTTGAACATCAAATATTGAAATAAGAACTTTAAGTTCGTAATGAGATTGTGTTGCAATCACAAAAGACGACGACGGCCTTACATTGAAAGCCTCGCCAGCATCTCGTTCCACTTACAGTGAACATCTTTCCATCGTAAAAAGATGAGCATTTGTGCCATTAACGTACAAACGGATGAAAGAAAGAGTATTGTGGTTGCTAGAAAGATCAAGTTTATCTTTCGTTCTTTCATTTTTATCCCCTTAACATGAGAGAGAGTGAGAGTCCTTTTTCGGATTCCCAAGTATTACGCAGGTTTTCTGTTCACTCGTGTCTTCTTCATCCTCATCGTGTAGCAAGATGCGGGAGGTTTATGTGAGAAGAAGCGTATCGTATGCTGCTTACTTTTTAAATTATCCCTCAACAAATTTTCATCTCTCGTTCGTCGTTACGACACCGATACCTCGACTCATGACGATACACACGGCTTGAGGGCTTGGAAGAAGAAGAATAAACTTTCATGTTGGCAATGAGAAATCTTTTTCCATAAAAAAAATAATTCTAGCGCACAAACAAGGCGATAAACCTCAAAGCGTTTTTAAAGTTTAACGCGCAACAAACCCGCCACGGCCAAATTGTTCGGGGGCGTTTCGTTAATTGGAAGTGAAGAAGATTCTCGTTAATCGCCCATCTTTTATTAAGAGAAGCACTTGACGGCTTTCCACCTGACATCTGTTCACGTAGCGAGCAAAGAAAATTACATTCTCCGTCAGCATTCCTCTGGGGTCAGTTGGAAAATCTTTATGACCAGTGTGAGATGAGATGATTCAACGTTATTGACTCGTTGTCGTTCGAGGGTGCAAAGTGTTTGCGAGAAAGAAATGCGGATGACGCAAATTGAGTAACTTCGAAGATTGAAATCGTCTTGGGAGAATTGCCGTGTCTCCGGCACTAAAAGAAACGAAATGAAATGGGAAAGTGTCGAGTAGGTCTCGCAAAGCCTAAACAATATTTTTCCACTACACTTCATTTTCTCTCTTGCGATCGTACTGTTGGGATTGATTCATTTACCAATCCATAGGAATGATAAAATTATTCAAATCAGGCGACGATAAATTTTTCTCCTCAAACACGCTTATAGGTGAAGCTGTCGAATCTTTCAAAGCGACAACGGGAATCATAAACAAACGTTTATCACTCTCGTCTCTATAAAACTTCCTTGAAGGCAAGCAATAAATCGATTCTCTCTCCTTCTGACAGCCGAGCAAACAATCAATGCCAAATGGAGCGTGTAAGCCGTGGTAAATTTCGTGAATGGATTCAAGACAGAGTAAGCGCACTTGTCGTGATGTCACGATGGAAAATTAAAATGGTGACAAAGAAAATGAAATTTACTGAAAGTAATTTATTTGTTGTTGCGTTATCTCTTGATTTATAGCCACAAGGGAAAATGGAAACGATCGAAAAGATTTCAGCCGATTGGTTTTCAATCCAAAAGATAATCAAAGAAGTCGACAAATTGACAAATTCCCAAATATTTTGACAGACTTTTGCTTTCAAGAATAATCAATCGAGAATATCTCAAAGAAAGATGAATTGACTTGATCGATGAATTGAGTCAATCGCAATAAATATTTTTATTTCTCTGCTCTCGGCAGGCTTCTTTTATGCGTTTGTTGCTGACTCTGATTCTTTCATAACAAGTAAAGCTCGTGAGAAATACTTTTTCCCCCTCCCCCTCCAACACACCACTTCCTCATCTCGTGAATTAAAATATATTCATGAATTTATGAATACTCTTCTAACTGAATGAATAAATTGACGAATCAATGAAAATTGGGAAATCGACGTAAAAGCAAATTAACGAGGGAAGACGACGACGACGTGATTGGGAAGATTTATCGACGACTGCGTTGTAAATAAGTTTAATCCTCTTAAAATATCGTCAATGCCAATGAAGCTCTTTCCCGTTTTAAAGTAGAATGAAGACGAAAACAACTTTTATGATTCGGAATGCGATTCTTTTAAACTTTTGACGAACAAACTCTTCAATCGTCTTACTTTTTCACTGTAATTACTTGAAAGCTGCATTCTACAACACAAGTTCAAAGTTGTGCTTCATAACAAAGTTGAATATTTCCGACATGACTACAAGTTTTCGGAGAAACTTTCTTTGCCTTGTTCTTCTTGTAATTCCGACGAGATTGTCTTGGAAAGCTTTTTGGCAAATTGTTTGCATTTTTTATAATTAAATGAAATTTATTTATTTCAATACTCTACAATCTTCACATAAATAAGATCGTTGCTACATCACCATAAATATTTTTCAGTTTTGGTGTTGTGAAGCTTTCAGGAACTTTAACGAGTGCCAACTGCAAGAGTTGGCTAAAAGAGGAAAGACAAAATGAGGCTTGGAGAGTGAGAAGGAGACTATGCAACTTTAAAACTTAAAAGTTCAATTCACATAAATCCCATAGCTTGCTTGATGTTTATGCTTTTGTCTCATGGCTTTTATGAACACACCAGACCGTAAATGAAGCAGATTAAGACACCCACAACTTTGCTATGTGCTTCGTGCAATGGCCATTACGCTTTCGGACTAATCGATTATGCTCAAGTGTCAGCCCAGAATCTCAAGGAATTTCTCCAGGGAGGGAGATGAGAGAAAATGCGAATAAGAAAAGATTGTTCAATCGTTCTTTTATAGAAGTTTGCTAAAAATAAAAGCATTAGTATGAAAATAAACTCGTCCGGGACTGTCTAATCCTAAGCTGCACATTTTTAATGGATCTTTCCCTCTCAAAGCTTTTTTTCTTCATTTTGTTCAACAAGGAGCCAACAACGAAAAAGATAAACTTTGATACTTCCGCAATCGAGTGAATTCTCATCTTGAAAATTATTGATTTTCTCTTGTCTGAGTTCGGAAGGCTCTTGCATAAATTTTCTCTACGTGCGGTGGCCTCTGTTTGAAGACGCGCTCGAGTCCATCGAGCCTTCACATTCCTTCTAACACGAGGAGCCTTAAGCTTCATATTATGCTGAATAATCCATTAAAGTTTTTGTTGATTTCATGCGAACAAAAACAGAGAAATGAGCGAATGAAGAAAGAGAATGAAGAAGCAGGCGGACGATTTCCCTAAAGAAAACATAAAAGCATAACTAAAGGATTTGCAGAATCCGAAAATGTGCTTTATTACGATAACTACCTTAATTAAAAGAGAAAAATAAGATTAGATCACACTTAATTATTACGACAGCACATTAACCATGAAGTGGCGAATGCGTGTTGGATAACGATAACCAAGCGCAATGCAGGCGAACTTGTTCACCTGAAGTAAACATCAACGACACGAAGTGAAGATAGAATCATTAGAGACTTTCTACGTGATGCCGTTCGAAGATTTACATAGGAGCGCTTCAAGAGTTAATTCAACAAGGATCTCAATCCGAGTGATGGACCGTTCAAGAGTTTAATGGATCTGCATTTGAGTTTTAATGCATGTTAATTTGTTGCGGTTGAGCGAAAATGCTCAAGAGGAAATTACATTTTTGACCGACAATAAAATTTTAAGAGAGCAAAACAAAAAAGGGAAAATGAAGCATTTCATTTTGAATGTAATTTGAACAAAGGGCGTTTTATTCATTTTAAAATATTTTGAAGCCAGAGTTGACAACTTCAACTTAAAGTATTCAAAATTGCTTATCATTATCTTCAAATTAAATAGAAATTAGATCTCCTCATGCAATATTTTTATAGCGAAAGACTATCAACGACAAAGTTGTACTAAACAGATTAATTTTCAAGGGAGAAAAGCCCTTGTACTTTTTATTGTGCATGAAATTAACTCTTGAAATGAAAGCTTTAAAAATTTAATGAACTCTGAACTTGGAAATTGATGAAGCTTTTTGTTTCGAGCAATTATTTTGTCGCTTGATTCGTTTGGAATCTTTAATGACAAAATTCCGAGACTTTTGGAGTTTGTTTCACAATTTCCGTTCCATCAGATTCTGTCTGCCAGAGCGAGAAACCATTTTCTCTTCATGATGTTAGAAGCGAGGAAAAATTTGCATGAATTCTCAAAGGAAATTATTCTGTTCGCTTTTTGCTGTTGTTCGAGCGTAGGTTTGCGGCGCTTAAGGAGAGCGCGAATTAAATTCAACAAAATATGTGGGACAATAACGCTCATAAAATATCTTTATTATGAAAAGCTTTTAGAATGCTTCCGAGCTGATCTCGCTTGAAGCTGCAGAGGCAGCAGACAGTCTGTCTGAGATTTGAGTTTTAATAAATTTTTGATGATGCGCTCAGATGCCTTAATTGAAAACGAAAGACGAAGTTTACTGATCATAAAGCTTCTGATCCCTAAACAGAAAGTTAATTATTCAGGGCAAGTCATGGAAACAATTTGCATCAAATGCAATTTCCACCTACTCGTGATTTACTGAATGAGATTCATCGAGAACAATCGTTGGGGTTTTATTCACACAAGTTACATTAAATCGAGCCTTAACCGAATAAAAAATTCAAAACCCCGAGGCAAGTGGCTGGAATTTTTCCATTTTCTCAAGTGAAAACTTCACGAGGCCTAAAGGAATTATTCATGAAGCGATAGAACGTTTACGTTTTGATGTTTTGCAGACTTCGTGGAAGAGTTGCACGTGGTAACCTCGCTTTGACTTATTAGATGAACGAGCAAAGAAGAAGTCACGAAAAACTCTGAAATTCCAACGAAAAAAACTTTTTCTTATGTTGCGGTACAATCAATTCAGCTTCTCGCTATCACGTGTTTGTCTTCTTTGCCTTCTCTCACTACCGAGTGGAAAACTCATCCAATCAATCATTGAGAGAGAAAAAGATTAGAAAGAAAATCAATAAAAACATCATGCAGAGCTCAAAAAGTCAGTTGAATAAATGATGTCGAGTTGAGGTGGAAGCGATTCGCATAGAGGACGAGAGCGGGTGATGGCATAGCGCTGACATATGATTGATGACGATAGTTTGTTTAAAAAATGTGAACTCATTGAAAGGAAAGAATGTGGATAAAATTTTCCGATTGAAATTTTCACTTCAATTTGCTGCTAAGAAAAGATTTATTCAACAGCATGAGCACCATGCCGAGTCTGCCGTAGATTGTTATAACGTTTTCATTATTTTTATCGCCTCTGTAGTCATTTTATGTGCTGAGGTTTCGCGAAGGTTTCAAGGGAAATTTTTTAAAAGAAATTTCAAAGACTTCCTTCTGACTTCAAAGACAACTTGGAAATAGATTGCCGTAGGCTTTGAAAGAAGGTAAAAAAGATTTTGATTATTTCCAAGCTTCTTTCCTTTCATGTCTCAGCAACAATTTGTTTGTTGCGATAATTTGAGTATTCCTGTAATTGTGTAATGCCTTTAAACGATATCTTAGGAACCGTAGAGCATTCAAAAACCATTAAATTTTCAATTTGAAAGGAAATCCGTTTCCAGGAATTTCAACGAAGGAGAAAGAAAAAATTATGATGAGTTTATGGATTCGTTTCATTTATGCCTCACAAGAATTGTTATTAATTACAAGGCTTAAGAAAAGTTTGATGAGCGTCGGGAAAAAGGCTTCGCTTGTATTTGATGGAGAAAGGTTGAAGTTCAAAGAAGGAAAACCGATCTTTAGCGAACTGTAAACAATCTTCAGCTTTAGATATTATCCTTTTCATGATGAGCTTCTTTTATCTCAAAGTAATTGCTTTGCTTTCGAAATTGAAAACAAATTTTGCTTGTCGAGATTGAAACTAATGAACATCGACAAATCGACAAATAATAACCTGAATTGAAACTTTCCCTTCTAACTGGAAACAAAGCAAGTTGAAGCTGAGAGAACTGAGAATTTGTTGCCATAATAGCGGACATTTGTTACAACTAAATCTTGATATCTCGACCAGCAGCAAAAGCGACATAAACTTTCCCTTCCGTATGAAAAAAATTTACAAACTGCCGAGACAAAGTTTAAACTTTTTGCTTTCATAAAAAAAACGAAACTTTGGAAATTGCTTTTCCATGAAAATCATTGCTTTTTCAAAAAGTTCAAGCAAAGCAATAAAAAGTAAACTTGCCAATGACAACATTGCTTCACACAAAAGTGCAGTCGCTAAATTTTATTATTTATTCAATAAATTTTTCATACAAACAATCGTTGAATCAATTTCAATTTTTTTGCCTTTGGCGTTAAACATTCCCCGGCCTGTTTGCCACAACAGCGAAATGTGTTAGGGTTTAAAATTGGAAATTTATAATAAATAAAGGAAAACCCCGATTTCATAAAAAATTCATCATCGCATCTCATTTTTTCTCCACCAATCCCCTGGCTGTGAAAAATTAGTCCACGAGATCATATCAGACATGTTTTCGCTTTGGCACACGAACCACTTTGGCGCGTTAAAGCAAACTTAAAGGGAACTGCACATCGCGAGTTCTCACATCGTATGAATGTTTTCTTTTGATGAATAATGGCCCATGAAAATGATTGATTGTGAATGAACAGCAATAGGTGAGCCGAAGCTGCCTAGGAGCAAGCAAGCCAGCAAGCAGCCACATTTTTCTTTTGCACTCTGACGTTTGGTGTATTCAAATTTGAGAATTTATGTTCATGAATTTATATTTTTCATTCCGGGCGTGTATTTTGACTGAGACCATACAACGACGGGAAGGAATCGAGCAGGAGAAAATTTGCATCTGCGGCGGTAAAAATTGCAAAATTGTTTGGCAAAATGTCATGGACGAGATGGCACAAACAGAAGGGAAAAAATGTTGACAAGTGTAAGGTAGGTCACGTCTGACTTTAGATTCCCTGTTAGATAGAATGTAACATTCACTTTTCCTTTTAGGCTTTTACTTCTCTTTGGCTATCTCACACTCCCTCTTCGATAACGATTATTGTTAGTCTGACGAGAAACATTTTTCTTCGCCAAATGAACTGCGAGCGTGGCAAGCGAAAGAATTGTTATTTGCTCGCAGGCTGAGAAGAAGAAAATCGATAAATCCTTTGTCGTCACAATAAAATTTATATCTTTTTTCCACAGCAATGATATGAGATATGAGATTTGCGTGAACCCAGCCAATGCCTCCCTGCCTACTTGAACATTCAAATCATATCAGATTCGATTTCTTCTTTATCCTCCTCGCCTCGCGATTGTTTTTCAATGCCGAAGACTGTGCAGAGATTCGTCGTATTATTCTTACCCGAAATGCGAGAAGCTAATGCTGCTTTATCTGCTTTAATCCAAGTATATCTCGAAGATGTTTTTCTAATTTTCTAATTTATTTGCACGAGGCTTAACTTCTTGCTTTTGATTTTGATAATTTAAGGTCTGCGAGACATTAATTACATTTCTTCTCTTCTAATGATGATATTTTATTATATTTTTTTTTTCAATTTAAAGACTTTCAATGATCACTTTAAATACTTTTTTGATTTACACAAAGAACTCCGATCATTGATCGGTTTAACTTAAATTCACGTCGTTTTAAATTCGATTTATGCACAATGAAACATTCGTGAATTCAAATCCATTTAAATCCAACTTTTGTCATGAAGACGATCCGGGTTTTTCATTCGTAAAAGCCTTTTATCCACTTTTGTGTTGATATAATCCAATGAAGTACAATTTCGAATGCGAGCCACTCGCTGTTGTTGATGGCAACTGCTTAAATTCAGTTTCACTGATCGATTTCTGTTTTTACCTCTCTACTTGGCAAAGAAAAATCACGAACCGCAAAAAAATTTGCTCCTTTCGGTAGACGATCTTGATTCAACTGAATTATTTGGATGCTGAAATATTTCGTTGACTCTTTCTCTGAGTTTTCCTGAAAGCTTTCCAATGGAAATTGTGTTATGGTTCCAAAGCTCTATACTTCCAGTTATTTTCCCCTCATTTTTAAGGAGAAATCGTAAAGTTTGAGACGAAAGAAGTCAAAAGAAGAATTAGTTGTTGATCACTGATTGATTAATTCTTGCTGTGTTCGACATTCGATCCGTCAAATAAAGTCTCGAAACGATAATCGCGTGAAATGATGAGACAAGTCGCTTGTCAATTACACTCAACTTCAAGCATTCTTCTTTGTAGTAAACAAACTTAAAGTTATTCTCATTGAGAAACGAGGCAGCGGTCATGGAAATCGTATAATCACTACAATTTATTGTTCTCGGTTGACTTCAAGAGGAGTGCAATAAAGAAAGGAGGAAACTATCGAATCGAAGTCCAAAATAATTCTCAACTTTGCCTCCTGCCTTAGTCTTCGTTATCATTCGCCATAAAGCTTAAGTGCTCTCAAAACGCGGTCCACATTAACCGAATAAAATATGTTAATAGACTCTGGTTGATGTTATTGCTTCCTTCCTCCTTTCTCTCTTTTTATCGAGAATGAAAGCATCGCTTTCTTCACACATAAATGAACAATTTGACTATCATCGTTCGACGAGCGAGAGAGAGAGAAAGACAAGCGTGGCTCCTTACTTTCTTGTCTTTCTGATAGAATTTTCTCCCTCTCGACTAATCGAGTATGCCAAAAATTTCGAAAAGGCGAAAGGAAATGTGTTTATGTGTGCGCGTTGAGGCTCCTAATAAATCATCACGTTAATCTCATTACTCATTTTATTGCGCGGGTGGCGCTGAGGAAAGAGTCGGAATCTATAGAAACATAAAAAAACCTTCCTTCTTGAGGAAACAGACTAAATGCTTGATTTATTGCCCCGCGATACTTCCAATAGATTTCCGCTTCAGTTCCACGCGTTCCTAACGATTATTTCTTCTTCGCAATGGAGAAACGTGAATCGGCTGAGCAAATAATTACATCAACAGGGCCTTAAGCAAATTGTGCGAGTCAAAAACTCAACGAGAAATGAAAGTTTGAAGTTTTGAGTTATGGCTCGATTCGCAAACAAATTATAATTGCTTCTGTCGTGTTGAGAATCTTCAGCTTTTTGTGCTTTGTTGACACTTGTCAGATTCATTGTTTTAAACCAAATTATTTTCTTAAAATACGGTAAAGTGATTTAGTAAAAAAGACAAACATTTATATGTTGTCATGGCAGTTCCTAGTTTCAGAATTAAATTGAAATGATTATGAAGAAATTTTCGTTCAATGAAAGCTTTTTTCACACTCTAAGAACAACAGTGAAGTTAAATCTGGTCTCGTTAGTTTTAATTCTTTGAACTCCTCCAGAACAATGATCTCCCTTACAGATTTAAGTGTTTCTTTGTGAATCTTCTTTATTGAGTTGAAACTTCACCTTCGTGAGCAACTTGAATTCCACCAAGAGCAATCATTCTTTTCGCAATTTATTTTCATCGACGGATCCTGCTTGAACGATTCAAGCAATAGAAGGAGAAAGGATGAAAGCTCGTTCACTTTAAGCTTTCAATTCTTTTCAGAACGAATGTCATTTTTCTTTTGGATTTCTTTGTCGACGTAAAGCAATGCATTTGAGACTTAGCGTTTGAATTACGATTCAAGTTTAATCGATTCGAAGCAGAAATATTTCAACATCTGGCCGAGGTTTGTGCTACGATCGAACGTAAGTTCACGCAGGTATGGAAAAGCTTAGATAAAATTGAATTTCCGACATTTATATTTGTGTTAACTGCTCACAAATGGCAGAACGATGGCATCAGAAATGAATCTGAAGACACAGCGGGGAATCTAAATTCAAATCAAATAGACTTTGGGAACAATAGAGAATCGCTCGCTCTTACATTTCAATTTCTTCCTTTTCTTCTCTCTACTGCTTCTCCCATCAGTTACTTCCCTTCCGCTCACTTAGATACTGACTGTCGCTTTTCACATTACAAATTCCGAACATGCGAAAATCAAATATTTCCTCATCTGCTTGGCATATAGAAGAATTTATACCAAGCTTGGCGTTAAATGGTTGAAATGTTTGAAAGAGAGCGGCAAAGAAAAGTTCGCATCACATTTCCTCCTCGACAATGTCACGAATTAATCTCATATGTTTTAAATTTCGTTCTCGCCTCCCTATTGCGACTGAGAGATGGTCTACAGTGAAGGATTCGTTCTGTTTTCGTTCACAAGAAACAGAAAGTACTTTTTAAAAATTATAAATTGCGAGACAATTTCTTTATAAAAGGGAAAAGTTTGGAAAGATCTGCTCGCGAAAGATTTCGATAAGTGTAAAGTTTTTCTTTGAAGCTTTGCCTTCTCAGTAAGGAAGGAAGCTGATAACAGAAGGTTACAGAATAAATCTTTTGTGCGTAAAAATTACACAATAATCTTCGTCTTTTCGACTTTTTTTTTCGTTTGCTTTGCGATTTCCTCGAGGCATGCTTTCGATTTCCTAGTCGCTTTGCTAATGCCTTTCCGTTCCGTCTTGGCAAATGAAAAAAGTTTCGGCTTAGAAAAATAATTCCCGATTGACTCTGAACAGAGGGAGTAAAACTGTCATTATAGCCATTTATTTAGGTCTACACTTGATTAAATTAATGTTCATTTCCAACTTTTCCTCCGACGACGACAACGACTACGAAGATAACGTTGTTAAGCTGCTTGCTTGCTTGCTTCGTCTTCTTGTTTCTATCTCTGTACTGGTCAGATGAGAATCTTTTAATGATTTCGCAATTGGAAATAAAGTTGTCAGGACTAAATGACACAGCAGAGAGAAAATTAATTGAAATTGCATTATAATCGGCGGAGACTATCGAGAAGCTTTGTTTGTTTATTCTTTGCAGTTGTTCTTCTTTCTTCAATCGCTTTTTTGTATGTCGAACGTCTAGAGAGAGAAAACGCAAACCAGAGAAATAATTTTAAGCAAAAAGAAAAAGTTTTCAATTTTTCCCCTTGCTTTCTGTTCTGCAAAGCATATTCCATTTTATCTTTGCGAGAACACAACATAAGAATCCTTTTGTCTGTGGCACAAAGTAAGAGAAATTGCCAGAGTATTCTCCCAAGTGTAAAGTTCTGATGCTTTGCCACGAGATAAAAAAAAAGGGAAAATGGCTTTGAAGGAGAGAGCGAGAGTCGAGAAAGAAAACTTTACAAAATGAAATTAAATGAAAAGCTCCCCTTTGAGACTTTTCAGTCCATCGATAAAGTCACAGAAGCGGCTTCACTTCGGCAATAGACAAGCTCCCAAACTCACATTACCGACCAACTTGTCCACGTTCAATGTTTTATCCCCTCATTCACACACAGTTTAGGACTTAATGTAACCAAAATGTCTCGACGGACATCACAAAGCCATAAAAGTTTCTGCTTCAGAGTTTTTGCTCACTCAATGTGAATGATTGAAAAAGTCAATTCCCAATCTTATCATCGACTCTCCCTTGCCTTCTGTCCGACATTTTCGAGTGCAATTACATAATTGCCTGATTTCGATGTGGGATTTTTCGATATGGACCTTCACTCAATCATTCGATCTACTGCATAATTAGATATCTAGTGGTTGTCACTTCAGAGGGAAAAGTTATAGAAAAAAATACTTGGTCATTCTGTCGAGTTCACCCGTTTCAATAAAGGAAGGTTCTTTGAGAAGGTTAAGTATTTCACGGTTACCTAAAAGCATCTAAGCATCTTTTACTTTAAGAAATATCTTATGAAGCGAGAAGCATTTATTTTAATATCACGACGCTTTGCTAAAGACGAAGCAACATGAGTTGAAAATTTAACGATTGCGACGTCGACGGATGATTTTGTGCTCCTCATTGTGTATTATATAAGCTGAAGCAATAAAACTTGTTTTCCATTGTGGAGGTTGAAGTCAAATCAGAGAGATCTCGTTCTCAGCTACACGAAATCTAATCCTGCAAATCTAGACTTTGTGCTAATTCATAAAACTTTTACGACTGCTCCATACACTAAAGCGAACGCTTCCTCTTTCCTTACTTTCTCGTATTCTGTTTGAGGTGATGAAAGAGCTTCGAGAGGATCACATCAACATGCAAAGTGTTTTGATTCGAAATAAATTCAAATCAGATTTTCCTTTGCGCCTTTCTACCTTTTTCAGCATTAAGCGTTTTCCTTTTTTTATTACGTTCATGATACCGTTAACAAGTTCGTTCTGAATTCATATCAGTTATTCACGAAACAAAATGAGCTTTCGTTCTGCGCTTGTTGTCTGTCTACTTGCTTCTCAAATAAGTCTCCTATTTCAAGATAAACAAGACGAAATGTGCGTGATGTTCTGCAAAGGATAAGAAAGCACAGCTCTAGCTCGATCTTCCCGTTTCGCTTTTTCTCCAGATAGAATACTAATTTCAGATGATTTCCATCCATTCATCTCTTTTCATGTAAGAAAGTTTCGAACATGTTGTAGAAGCTTTATTCATGCAAGGATGACGGATAAATTCATATGAGGATCGTGATAAGAACACTTTTTCAGTGTCACGACCATGCTTAAACGTGCATTAATAAATTTCAGAGTGAAAACTTTCAATAGTAAAGCACTCTCGTTTCGTCATCATCATCAGGCGACAGATAATCACACAATGTCCATATCGTTCGAGGAGAAAGCTTCGAGGTGACTTGCATACTGATTTACAAGAGAAATCATTAAGTCCACACTGCGTCCATACAAACTTTAATTGCAGTTTTGTTGGCTACAAATTCATCATGCATTACGAGATCATAATCACGCGTTGCAATAAAAGCTCATCGTTAAATCCTCTCGCCTTTTTCAGCTTTATCACTCCCACTTTATCATCACTATCATCATTTTCATTACGCGCCCGCACATACTTTCACCATGCTGTAAAAGAAAATTGTCATCCGACGACATGAAATGGTAAGCTTAGTAGAAAGCTTTGGTGTCAACTATAATCCCATGTATAGCAAGCCGTTGCTGTGCAATTTTCTATTCTTCACGATAGAGATGAGAACGGAAGTTGGCGACATGGAAGATGCAATAAAATGTTACATCAACCAATCCAATTAACTTTGAATTAAACCGACTCTTGTCAAAGAAAGCCTTGCTTTGATACTGCTTCAACCAAACAGGAAATTGTGTCAGAAAACCAAATTTGATGTTGTCAAACGTTTTTCGGAAACTATTTTGTTCCGACATAAATATTTTGGGAAAATGTTCATTCAATGATTTCTAAAAATACTTTTATTCCTAAAACTTCACAGAACTTTTAATGAAGAGAAGTTTGATTACATCATAACCGTACAAACCACAATGTTCATATTACACCTGTCCTTGAAATAAGAAGCCCGACTTGGACTGTTTGTCGCCTCTTCGTTACTTTCATTGTTTGTTATTCTGCCTACGAAACATTCGCACAGAACGAAAGCAATGGTAGTTGCTAACTGCTCTATTCTCATAAACGTCTCTATGATGATTTTCGGTTTCGTTGATAGGAGAAAAGAAGAAGATGTGCGTATGTTCATTTTAATTATGTGATAATTTCCATCAAATGTCGAGCAGGTAAGAGAATTGTTTCGGTAAAGGTTTTCTTGAGGAATACCTCGAATACCGTAAAAGTTCCGTTTTACGATGGAAGAAGGAGGAATGTTTGGTGAAGATTGGATTACCGAATGTCGTAGAATAGAGATTAAAGATCTTAAAGATTATCGAAAGTGAGTAAACTCCGTCCTTCGATGATTCACTATCGCTGTGTAAGCAATTATCTTATATTTTATGATCCCGAGTTACAAACAACATTCTCGGAAAAAGAACCTTAACCTGAATTTCTTGGAAAAGTAATTTGATTAATTTCATCAAGCAGTGCAAAGCATCTGAATTTACCTATCGTCATTTGATTACAATTGAATTAAGCGTCGAGGCGAAGCAATTGACTTACTCTATTTGCTTTTAGCACCCCCAATAAGATGTTTTCTCATTTACATCATTCAGGGAAAAACCAGAATGCGTGCGGATATTTCGATAAGAAAAAAGACATTACGACCTTTGGCGCCTCAGCATGCCGTAGGTTGATGTTTTCGTCGAAAGAATATTCGTGCTAAGTTAGCTTGCGTGAATTTTCAGGCGAAGGTAACGAAAAAACGAACCGAGTCTCGCTAGTCAGCTTTGCGCTGGTGTTTACCGGTTAGTCCTACACTCGTATTGCGCAAGCTGCATCCGACTGTTTGCTTAACTACAAGCGATTGCGAAAAAAGACGAGTATCGATGTGTTCTTTTTATCGTTCCTATTTGACAACACTTTAAAAGTATAATCAGCAGTTTGAGTTTTGTAACTAGAGAAAGACAAGAGGTAAGCAAATTCCTAAATCTTGACAACTCAGACGTGCATTGATAACGAAGAGAGTCGCTTAAAAAGCGTCTCTCGCTTCTTTTGTATATTCACATGTGTCATCACGGCTTAGCTCTATAAAAACCTAATAATATTCGAAAAGCGAGCGATAATCACAAACACTAAAACATTTTTTTTTTCACTCATTACAATTTCATTTTGCCTGTTTGGATAGCAATAAAACATTAATGACTTGCTTTCTCGTCAGCTGATTAGTTTTTCCCTAACAAAACTTGTTGAATGTGTCGATGTATTGGCCTTCAGTTGTTGTATTCGGAGTTTCGAGCTTGAATGTTTCAGTTTTTTCCCGATTTTTGCTTCTCGCTCTCACTCTTCTTCGACTTAAATATTTTTCTTCTCTCGTGAACAGTTTCGATCACAGTGTTGTTTGCGACCTGCCTGCCGTCAGTTGTAACTGAAACTCAAAACACAAGCCAGCAAACGTGGCGCACTCCGTGTAGAAAAACCTTAAACCATTTGATATCTGGTTAATATTTGCTGCGAGCCAATAAAGACTCTTAGGTCGAAGGCAAACTGCGATAGTGAAATTTTAATCATTTCGACTCCAACGTCTGTGAAGTTATAGGCACAAAATAATTTAATTACATTGTTTCAGTCGAGAGACGATTTGAAACAAAAGAGTGCTAATTCAATTGAAAAATATTTTATCGCGTACTTAATTATCTTAACAATATTTTAAGCGAAGATCTCAATTAGTGTTTACTTGATAATTAAATTCATTTCCAACTGATTTGATAATAATTAGTTGAGATAATTTAAAGTGATAAGCAACATCATGTCATACGAGAAGAGCGTGAAGGCCCGCAATGGAAAGGGAAAGGGCAGCATCACACAAACCTACGAGTTCCCGTACATGATTAATCAAAAGGACGAGCGAACACTCGGTCAAATGATCTATGACGGCAAGAGTGGGAAGTTTCTCGGCCGCGACGCGAAAAATTGGGGTGAGAGTGGAGAGTTTATAGAACGTTCAAGGCTTTGTTATCATAATATTTTCATTAAATCCCGACTCAACGACGTCTCATGATAATGTTTGCGCTTCGAATCATCACTAAAGTCGCGTAAATATTTGCTCGGCTCTTTCTTGTCTTATTTTCTCGCCAAGATTGTTGTTGGTTCTTTCAATTATTGGTCAAGAAAATCAATCTGTCTGTCGATACTTAATCAAATCAATAATTCTTGGCTTCTCGTTAGCACCTCAAGTGTCAAAAATCAAACGAAACGCAACAACATTGATTTATTATCGCTCGTACGTTATCGATTACGAAACAGCGAGAGGATGAAATTTTCTTGAAAGCAATCACTCGCTCAATTGCCTTATCAAATGTCTTGTTCTTGTTGTCTGGCGATTGCGCAATTCGACTACTGCTGCGGCTTACTTCAATTAAGCAAAAACAATGCTGCAGCTGTAGATAATGTTTCGTTGATAAGAGCAAATCATAATTTATGCTCAGCGAAGCTAAAAATAATAAAGCAATTTTCATTGATGTTGCATGAGGCGAGGAAAAACATTGGAAAATTTCAATGAATATTTGATGTAGCTCTTCAGGCTCACACAAGCAATTTCGTGTTGCTCGCATGAGAATGAACTAGTGAGCATACTCAAGGTCTCTTTGTAGGCATCTCATCCACACACAATAATTAATATGCAATGAGAATGCGAGCTTTAATGAATTAATGAATTACGGGAGTGAATTTGCATTTGTGGGCATTTGGTTCTCTTGATTTATTAATCAATCTCATTATGAAATGATTGAGAGTTTGATTAGCCATTTCAGAAGGAGAATGTTCTTCACGCGATGCAAATGAATCACCAAACAACCTCGATCCTAATCATTTACTGCATCGCGCTTTGTTTGTCTGTTAAAATTAGAAATTTTGTGCTCTCATTGGTGATGAATAGAAAGTTCCGCAATTCAAGAATCAAACTTTATTTTTAGTCAGGGAAATTCATTTCGGTTGTATGCGCAGAGTAAACAGTTTTCTTCAAAGAGTTATCGACGAAAATATATCGCCGGTTGGTTAATCAGCTGACGAGCAGATCGTACCGGTTTTGACCACTCGAACTTAACTTCGTTCTCGATCGTATACGTTATGAAAAAATGAGATGATGTTAACGATACACCTCCATTAAAGAAAAAAAATGAAACGAAAACAGGTAACCGCTGGTTTCATCGCGTTCAAACCTAATGAAAGTAATGAAGGAAGAAACGAAAAGAAAGACTTCGGATACCTGTTGCTATCGAGCCCGCTCAAACAAATACGAAATCGTTAGGTTCGCTTTGAAGCGAAGAGTTGTTGTTTATGCTGATTCGGATGGAAATCGATTTAAAAAGCGTTCACATTTCATGACACGTTGTGGTTTCTTTGGTTTCCAAGGCCGTTCTGCGTTGTTAATACTGATCGACAATTTGATATTTCTATTCAAGGTCAAATTTTGATATTCTACACGATCTTCTACATTGTGCTTGCCGCTCTATTTACGATCTGCATGAAGGGATTGCTCTGGACTATTGACGATGATATGCCAAAGTGGAAGCTCGGAGAATCAATCATTGGAACGAATCCGGGACTAGGTTTCCGTCCAATCTCAGATGATGTCGAACAAGGCTCATTGATCTGGTATGACGCAACGAATCAAACTGAAGTTAAATATTGGACTTCAATCTTGGATAGTTTCATGGAAGGTTTGTAAATGATTTATTTTAAGTTGAAGGTCAATAACCAAATATTTCAATTTAGACTACAATGCACCAGCAAGAAACCAAAAGAATTGTGACTTCGACACTGTTCAAAATACGAGCAATGTATGCAAATTAGACATTAGCAAGTTTGATCAGTGTTCAAGCGAACATGCGTATGGTTACAACAACTCGTCGCCGTGCATCTTCCTGAAGCTGAACAGAATTTATGATTGGATGCCTGAGTTTTACAATGATCCGGAGAATCTTCCTGAAGATATGCCCGAGGATTTGAAGGATCATATCACACAGCTACCCGAATCGCATCGAAACCAAGTCTGGGTATCCTGCAGAGGAGAATATGGTGCTGATAAAGAAATCTTAGGCGATATCGAATATTATCCAACTCGGGGATTCCCTTCTTACTTCTATCCATACGTCAACACACCTAACTACGTCAGTCCATTAGTTGCTGTTAAATTCTTAAGACCAAAATGTAAGTTCAAACAATTTCCATTGATAAGAAATCGACTGTTTAGCTCTGAATATTGGCATAGGCCTTTTGAATTTTTAACCGCCATTCATTTGATAGAAAACAGTACAAGTTTCATTCAACTTATTTCTTCTTTTTATCAGTGAATCAAATTATCAACATTGAATGCCGAGCGTGGGCGAAGAACATCGTTTATTCGGGTAGTTTCCGTGATAGAAAGGTGAGTGACGAGTCTTTTATACAGAAGAAGACGAATTGATAAGAATATTCCCGAATACTTTCATTTGCTTTCGCTTTTGTAGGGCTCCGTTCATTTCGAGTTGATGATTGATGCATCATCGAGACACTAATCGACAACGCCAGTTCTTTTCAATATCAAATTACGACTCCTTCAGCGTTTCTTCACAACTTCTAAGATGAAAAAATTATTGTTCTTGAATTCAACGTGAGTGCCTCACTCGAAAGGCACTTTAAAGGTTTTAAGTCTCAATCGGTAAAATCATATTTTTAAATTTTTAAAAGAAAATTTTCTCAATGATATCGCGCTGCTTGAAATCGAGACTGTAACAGCGACAGTTTTACTTATTAGAGAAAAAATGAAAATAAATCACAAACCTAGAAAAATTGAGATGATTATTTTGTCGATTACGAATCTACGATTGCTCTATATATTTTCATCTTAAAAAGGATTCCACATTCCAGGATGATTAATGCAGAATTTACAAACGTTTAGTTCGCTACAAAATTTCTCAGAGAAAATGAAATGTTTGAATTTGAATTAAAAACTTTCCTCGCTTCAAATGTTTATTTTTACAATTAAAATCAAAAACAAAGCAGTAAACAAGCGGATGAAAGGCTTCTGCTTTTGCAATCTGCGCTGCTGAAGAAAAATGGTTTTCTGATAATTTTTTGTTTCAATGTTTAATGCGAGTAGCGTCGCTGGATGATTTTGCGAAACTTCACAATTAATATGAAAGCGAAAATTGAATTAAACGAATGAGAAAACGAAAATTTTTGACAGCCACACATGAGAACTCGAAGAGGGAACGAAAAACTTTCAGAATAACACATGAAACCTCAGAAAAGAGAAAAGTTTTCTCTCCGGAATAGGAATTTGGTTGAAAATACTTTTTATTGCATCTGAAAAGTTCATTTCCTACATCATTGACTCCTGATGTCGGTGCATTCATTCGTTTAAATAATAAGCTCACTCGAAAGCTCATAAATCATACGAAATTGGAATGGAAAGAAAAAGTTTTTCTCTCCATCAGAAAAAAGTTTTCGCTTCACGCTGTTCGAGTGAATGAAACTTTCAACATTTGTTTGATAATAAATTCCTAATTTCCGGAAAAAGTTGAAGCGTCGCTTAATTAATTTCTCGTGCATCAAGAATCTTTTTCCGCGTCACCAAGCGTTGACGTTAACGTTGAGTAAAGTGAACAAACTTTTTTCATTTGATTTCAGAGCAGCACATGCATTCTCACTTCACGGGGCTTGCATCGTCTGCCGTGTCTTTGATATGGTAATTTGTCATGTTTATTCTGTTATGTGAACAGCTTTAGCGATAGACGAAAGCGTTTTATCGTTACAAACAAGTCCTGTCGTCGCATGTCGACAATTTGAGAAGAAATTTGTTAGTCGGAGATGAAAAATGTATTCGTAACATATTTTTGAAAGAGTCGCTCATTTGTTTACTGACAAAGTCTCGTTTTACAACATAATTCAGTTGATAAACGACGTTTTGCTTGTTAGAGAAAGTCCTCAAATTTAATTAAGATCTTTACTCGGCTGTAACTCGTCATTTCAGGTACTGCTTGGCTTTCAAAAAAGCAAAATTTAAATTAAGAGAACCAAAGAGCAAAGAACTTAAACTCAACATAATTTGAATGTAAAGAGCGTCAAGGACCCTAAAACTTTTATTCATGTGTTTTCTTTTTTCATCTGACAAGTTTTTCTTTTGATTTCATCACGAAACACAAAACGAACCATCCGTATGATTCCACATCACACAGAAACGACTCTTTGTCGTATCATACGCAAAGTCTTTTATTTGGCACGTGCAATTTACATTCAGATCACAGCTCAAAGCTTCATTGTTATTGTAAACAAATAGAGCTTTCCTAGCTCTCTATTTGCCATTTCGCTTCCAAAGCAAATACTTGCTTACATTCAAGCAAATAGGAAAATCAAATGATGGAGCATTCATGAGATTCTTCTGTGAGTTGGCAAAACGTTGGGAATTTGTGCTTTTTCACAAAATTTGTTTTAATTAAAGTTGACAAAAGTTTTATGCCGAAAGCATCAGAAAAGTTTTCGGGCAATAAATCCGTAGCTTGACTTACACTCCGAGAAAAACAGAAAACTATTTTCTCGTTTAATATGTGGCATGGATTAGGACAAGTTTTATAGTCGAAGCTGAAGAGGGAAAAAACCAGAAGCACAATTAAAGTGAAGTAAAGGCATTAAAAAGGATTTTATTTGGTTGATGAATTTCTTGTCCCCATCAAAATCAGCTTTGTTGAAGCTGGATAGTTAGAGTATTCGCGAAATGTTGTCAAACGAATTATTTGTTACTGATATTAACTTTTATTGAAAATGTTTGTGGAATTCTGGCCTACCTTCTGTTAAAAATGTATCCAGACAGCAGAAGCTCAAATTAGCTTTCAAAATCATCGTACCGAAGTTTGAAACTCCGAACAAAAATTATCAAATAAATTCTTCTTTCACGAGCCAAATTTTTCCGACCGCAAACAGACCGTTGCGTTGGGTGCGGAAGCGTCGTCATCTTATTCATTTCGTTTAACTTCTAGCTTTATGATCACCCTCTAGTCACCCCACTGACATAACAACACACAAATAGAACATAAAAAGTTGTCGAAAGCATCTGCATAAAGCAGCGGCTTCTCTGTTGTTGCTGATTTCCAAAGCTTTGTTTAAGGAAATTTTTATTTGCTGACAAATTGCGCCTCAGTTTCCCGTTCCCATCGTCGGCTAAATTATGTACTCTCTCTTTCTGTTTTTCATTCTTTTCGTCTCACTGCTTTTGTGTTTCTCTTTCTCAGTAAGATAAATTTATTTGTGTTATACATGTGATACAAACTCATAAAAATGTTCCATGACGCAGAATGATAAATTGAGAGCAGAAGCAAGATGATATAAAGTTTATTAAATATGTTTGCTCCAGTCTTCCTCGCTCCGTATATGATTTCACAGTAAACGACTGTGAGTTTTAAGTGGGAGAGCTTACACCGCCTTAAAGTTTACGACGAAGAGCATAAGCTCGGAGAAGAAATGTCATTAAAAGTTACTAATGAAGAAGGATGAACATCATGACCATGATATTGACGAGCAATCGAGACTTTTATTATATTTGTCATCGATATCCTCTCAAAATGATAGTCAGCCTTTCAAGAATCTTTATCTTCATCGGTTTCCTTGAAGAATCTAGGTCAGTGATGATGAAGTAATTATCGATAACTCAATCTATTTAACTCAGTCGTGCGAAAAGCATCAACAAGTAAGTTTTACGTCTTCCTCTTCATAATAATCCAATAATTTCAATATTGAACATCTCCTTGAGAATATTTTATCTTGACTTGACCTCAGGGCTCAAGTGGAAGAAACAATTGCGACATAAATAAGCTTCATGAATGTTTCAGGTCTATTGAATTTTCTATTGACAAATCTAAGCTTGAATCGCCTCAGAGGTTTCCCAATCTCTTCGCTTTCATCTTCTATGCTCACAAACCGGAATGAAGTAAGAAGCTCTCAAAGCACAACCACATCATGTATTGTGTCTCTTTAAGCAACTAGATTTATATTCCACATAACAAACGGAATAATTCATGTTTAAATGATTTGTAGTGAGTGTTGGTTGATGCTTACCGAAAGCTTTTCTCCACTCTCCTACCCACGGCTCTTTGTGCTGCGTATCAAAGCGGATCCTAATGTACTTGCCCGTTTACCAAGATCGTAAATACAGAGACTTACGTGTACACTCAGCAATTCTTCCGCCATTTCATCGCATAAATACTTTCATTTTCCGACGATAGACATTTAAAAACATTCCATGAGCCTCTCGTCTCTTCATCTCGCTTTTTGTCGGAGGGTGTTGAAGAAGAATTGTTATTTTATGGCATAAATTTGTTCCTAGAGATTAGGGGGCTGCTTTAAGCAAGAGGAGAGGGCGAAAAATGTTTTTCAAGTGCTTTCATGTCAGTTTTTTTGATTTATTTGTTGACTAAAGTTTAACAACTTTAATGTGAAGATTTGTGAAAGCTTCGATGAGAAAGCTTCAATGTCATCATTAACAATCAACGAGTTGTTTAAATCTCAATCGAATCTTGTTGTTTATTTGTTCAGCTTCCGAATTTTATTATTCCAAACATACCCCGTTGTGTGAGGATCACTGAGCAACGTTAGATGAATCTTTGTTGTTTATGTTTGTCGCAAAATATTCGAGCACATTTTTCATTTTATGATGAGGAAGGCTCGTGTTGGCGAACGAAGGGCAGAGCAAAAGGAGGGAGGAAGGAAAGAAGTTTGGCGTGTGATAAAAATTCACAAATTCTCGTGGGATTTAATGCCGAGAGAGATTTAATCGCTCGTTTATTATAACAGAAACACACGCAGACGCCCTCGGGTTCAAACTATCGCATAATGAAAAATAAATATTGTGAAATTTTCAAGCTCGGTCGCTGCCTTGTTTGTCATTTCCATTCTCTCCTCTCCCATAGCCACGCTGAAACATGTTGCGGCTTTCGCTGATAGAGGACGATATTAGAACGTGGACGACGAGCTTTAAACTGTCCCAGGTTGACAACATTTGCGAGGCCTGATAGAGAATAAATTTGACACGAGAGGAGATAACGGCGAGAGAGCAAAAGTTTTTCAATGCGAATCGTGCGAGTTTGGAGACAGTAGAAATCCGTAAATAAATTAGCAGAAATTTGATTTTAAAGCGCCTTGCAGCCTGCAGATTGTTTCCCCATCTAAAGAACGAGGCTCGTTAATGTTCTACAATCCTAAACTTTGAAGTAGAAGTTATGACACAATTTTCCGTTTTATTGCGCCGACAAACGTCCGAGAAGCTTGTCAATTTCCCGCTGAGCAATACGAAATTTTCTGCTATCGTTTCACGTCCTTTAAAGGCAACGTCGGCATAGAAATATTTCGATTGTATATGTCAAGCAATGAAAGAAGCTCAGCCTTTCATATTCAGCAGTAGTTCGAAAGGATTATAATGGACTTTGATGAAGTGAATCTAGTTTAGATCGCACTCGCTGGCCAACCAACAAATTGGCTTCAATTATGTTCATTCTCCAATTAAAGTTAATTTGATGGCGTTGATTATATTAACACGGTACTTTAGAAGTGCGCTTTAATTAAAATCGTCCGCTTCGACACGCGTGTCGACGGAAAATTTCCACTAGTCTCGTACGTATTACAGCGTTTAAAGCAAACATCGGGTAAAACGTTTTGACTCAGAACGTTGAACTTTACTATTTAGCCACACTACGAATCTTCCAAAAGAAGCGACTCATGGTAAAGATTTGATCAGTTGCGCGTCAGGCTGTAAATCATATTAGGTGCTCGTTTTATCAGACACACGCCGAGCAGTCAGAAGTGACAGTTAATTTATTGCCGGCTTTATTTTGAAAGTTTACACAACACTTGAACCTCGCTTCAAATCAAAAAATCCCCAGATGAGCAGCTCCATGAACTGCTGCCTCTAATTTCATTAGCTTTGCTTTCCTAAAACCAAAGTTTCAAACACCGAACGAAAAACTTTTCCTTCGAGAGTGTTTGAGTATGGCTGGCTATGATGGGAGTTTACAACTATGATAAAGTATTCAATGATTTTTAAAAGTTCAGCCTTTGAAGTGTTAGACAGTTTCAAGTGTAAGTGATTGATAGATTCTTGCGAAGAACCAAACCCAAAACTGCTTTAACTTTAAAATTAGATTGTTGCGGGCAGATTCCATTTGCCTTTTACTAAAAAAACCTCGAGAATATCAACGGCAAAAGTTTTCATAAAAATGTTTCAACATCAGGTTCCTCAGAGAACTTTTCGTAAAATACTTCTGTGTACAAACATTTGTTGAGCCCTTTTTCCCATTGACGAACACGAGATGTGAAACAAAAGTTTATGAAAGTTTCATTCAGTAACAACGAGTGCTTTGTTATTCATCTCCTCCCTTTATTTCAAGCCTTAGAACCTTTGAGTGTTCGCTGTTAGTCAGTCCCAAAACTGCTTGGTCGTCTTGCATGAACAGAAACGACTATGTGGTATCGAAAAATTTAAGCAATTAGAAACTTTTACCATTTCAATTTTCTAATTCTAAAAGTTTTGCCTTTGATGCTTGATACATTCTGTGTGATTACTTGAACAACGAGGCAAGTTTTGAAATTTCATCTAAACGACGATAAACTTTAATCTTTTTCTCAAGTCCGCAATGATCAGGAAAATATTTTTCTGAAATTGAAATTGTTTTGAATACTCTTGCTTGCAGGCGAAACCTAAAATCAGAGAAAAATATTTCAAATGAGATTCCTTTCGTTGATGGCATTAGGAGATTTTCTCAAGAATGTTATTAAGTTCTTTTCAGCTGCTTCGTGAAGTGTAGCGAGGACGTTCCATAATGTATCAAATAGAGTGAGAGTTTTATGAAAATATTCAGTGTTTTCCTATTTATGCTTAAGTAGCATTTTCGCAAACTCTTTTCTCTTCAAGAATTGCTGCTGAAAAGATTTCTTCGAAAAGGTTTTTACCTTTCCTTATTCTCGCTCTTTGCGAAAATGGCTTTCGAGTTATTTTCTTCCGCAAACACCAACAGCTATGAACAATATTTTTTTGGCAGGCATCTTGCGAGGAGAACACCAAATATGCATTAAAATTTCAGTTTTTCCGCCTTGAGATATGCTCGAACGGCAAAAAAAAAAACTAGAGCACCTTCTATCCACTCGTTTTTATTTTGCGGTTTTCTGTGAATAGAAAACATGAAAGTGCAATCCTGAAGCCTAAATTAAAAAACAACAGACACGCGTCTATCGTAGTGAGATTTTGTGAAACGCAAAGCAAGCTTGTGGACAGCAACTTGACGCCTGAGGTCAGATTTCTGTCGACGACCTTGCAATATGCAAAGTTCACTTGGGAATGCACGCTTTAGGAGATTTTATGCGACTCACCTGCTGAAATTTTAAAACTAACACAGAATATTTCAAAAAATAATAATTTAAACTTTTTATCCTGGAGCCAACGTAAAATGTGCTTGCTGGCTAAAAATTAGAAGAGTTTAAATATTGTTCGAGATATATTCTGTTTGTGTTGTTTTCAAGTGAACAGAGAGAGAGAAAGAAAATTGGATTCGATGATTCCAATCCAGTCAGCACTTATGATAGAAGCAAAGAAGCTAGATTTAATCGAATGGAAAATTTCGATTTTTCGGTAAATTGATTGTGAAAGTCGAGTGAGTTGAAGAAAAGTTAAAAATAGCTCGAAACTATCTCGGTTGACATATCTGTGAATGCATCAGATTTTTGTTTTCAACCTAGACCACTCGTGTTTATTTTTTCATCTTCAAAATATAATCTGATAAGTCCTCGCCCAGATCATTTTGAGTAATCTGAGCTTTTCAATTCATCGTTAATCGAGTAAGCCTGAAGCCTTGAAACACGGTAAGTCTCACTTCGTCTTTCAGACTTGATGAGTAAACATTTTAGAAGACGAAGAGCCACAAAAACTCCAAGACAACCGCAAGCGAACCATAGCAATGCTGATCTGTAGTCGAAGTCACCCACTTCAATCACCGCCTTTGAGTCTCGAAAATTCTCCACAAACACTTCTACCTTGTAAAGAAGTAGAAGAAGATCAAAATAAATTCCAGTTAAATTAAATTTAAGTTGACTCACTTCGTCGTCACTCGGCTTTGACTCGACAACAATGAGTCGTCTCTCGTTTGTTTCATCTTTGTCGAAGCATTGGATTCCTTCTGCTCGAAGAATATTTTGTCTCGATGCGACGACATAATTTCTACCGAGAATAACATTCTTCGAGTCGATGACTTCCTTCACGAGCCAATCGCAGTTGAAAGGATTTCCTGAAAGCGTCGATTCCAAAGAATATTGCAAGCTAATCGAGGGTGAAAGCTTACCCCATAAATCCGTCAGCACGTTATCCAAAAGCGATGCATTGAGCCTCTCATAGTTGTTATAGGTCAGATTTAAGTGTTCCAGTTCAACTGTCCATAAGAAGGAATCGCTAGAAAGCTGATTTCCAGATAAGTCCAATCGCTTCAAATTCATTCCCGAGAATACCGAATCACCAATCGTCTTCAATGCGTTGTTGTTAAGCTTTATCGATACGAGAATCGACATCGTATCGAACGTTCCATCGGTCACAAAGGCGATCTGATTGTTGCTGAGGTCGAGATGTTTAAGAAAGGTGAAATGCTTAAAGATTGTGCTATCGATGAGTTGAATCTCGTTGTGCGATGCGTTGAAAACCTTGTTTGCGAAAGATTTACGATGTTTGAGATGAACATTTGAGATAAGATTTGTTCCTACCTCGAGAACTTCCAGGCCTTTGAACGTGAACTCATTAAACGAAACAAATTTGTTGTGTGAAATGTCCAACAACTCGAGTTCCTCATTCTTCTCGAAAGTTTCATTGTGAATTTCTTGGAGCAGGTTAGACGATAAGTTCAGATGATGAAGTCTAGGCAAGTTTGAGAAGAGCTCCTCACTAAGCAAACTGATTCGATTCTCCTGTTTGAGAAGGAAAAGTTTCGCAGTTTAATTAAAAGTTAAAAGCTTTGTACGATTTGCTCATTGAATTTCTTTCGTTCTTCCATTTTATTGATTTTTCCGAATCATTTACCTGAATGTGAAGAGTTTTCAAATGTGTGCAACCGACAAATGATTCGGCTTCGATGAATTCGATTTGATTCTGCTTCAACTCCAAATGAATCAATTTGTGGAGGAACTTGAACGTATGTGAGCTAATCGATTTCAAATTATTTCGGCCGAGATTCACGGTTTTCAGCCATTGGGTGAAACGAAAAAAGTCGTCGGGTATTTCGCCTATTTGATTTACGGCCAAATTTAACTTCAGCAGGTTTGGGTAAAATCTAAGAGCGTTTTTGTGCAAAAACGATATCTCGTTTCTACGTAAATCTATCGTATTGAGCGCCTCGTGCTTCGCATCCGACCATGTTTTAACAACCGTCAAATTGTTTCTCGACAAATTCAACACTTGCAGCAAACTTAAGCCGTTGAATGCAAAGTCCGATATTGTCTGAACGCCGCTGTCGATGATTTCTAAAACGCGTAGCTTGAAAAAACGTAGGAAGAGTGCGTTAGGAATTTCGTCTATTTTACAGTCCTGAATAACGATTTCCTCAGGACTCGCATTGAGTTGCGAGATGTTCCGAACGTTCGATAAATCACAATTTTGCAAGCTAACACTATCGTTCGCATTTATTAAATACTTCGCCTGACAATCGACAGCAAACAAAATGCTGAGAACTAAAATGCTTTTTCGTTTCATTTTTCTCGCGGCATATGACACGGGACTTGAACAAAACTGAGCGAATGTTCGTAGTTTACCTTAAAATGAACGAGAATGAGTGTTTACCTTAAGCAATTAGATAAAGTGTACTTCATTGTTAACTCTCGAGGTCGGAACCCTTTAAATTTAAGTTTAAAATTTGCTGAATTAGATTGCAATGAAGATAACTTTTAGGACTTTCTGGACTTTTTCAAAAATATTTTATTGTTTTCTCAGAAGTCTACAGATCTGTCTATTCATTATGTCTCGGTCGGAAGTTTATCAGTGTTTTTCTACACTTTCAAGCGTCACTCCATCACAAGACTCATCGCGAGTAAACAATTGCTTAATCTAGTTTGTAATTGGTTTTTATAATTAAGAAAGCGCTTGCCAGATGATGTGCAGAAACTTTTACTACTGAAAATTTTGTTAGCTTTTCACTTCGGAAGCCTCCATTGGAGATTCACAATCTCAAAATTCAATCAAGCGAAACTTTTTGATTGCTTTCAAACGGAACATGATTTTCTAAAATTAAATAAGGAGTTGAAAGTTTATGAAACAGCAATTAGTCTCTAGAAGCGCTCGAGAAAATTTAACTGTTTTAGGTAAATCTCATTTTGAAGTAAACTTTCTGTGACAAACTTTTTCTTATTGAAAATGCATCAAGCAGAAGTTTGCTTCGAGAAAATATCTCATCAGAAAACATTTACATTCTTCCAACATTAGTTTGCATCTGTCCCTTCCACAACGTCCATCGTCATCTTCGTCTTCAACAAATCTCTCACTTTCCGATACAAGAAGCCATCTAGGGCAAACAGAGAAGAATGAAACGACATTTTTCATGCCGAAGATTGAAATGAACTTGGGTCGCATACGAGCTGAGATTTGAGGTTCCATTTTCAAGGCAATTTATCGTCACATATTTCGAAATCCCCACAAAACCTCATTTCCGACGATTTTCTTCCACATTTTTTTCGTCTCGCAAATTTGTTTTGAAGCGAGAGAGAGAAACATTGTTTGCTTTCGTTAGGATGGGTCATGAGATGATATGGAGACAGTTTGGAATCAAATATTTGTCGTTTAAGCAACATTCCGCATTCTCAAGCTTGGAATGAAATCTGCAAGAAGAATGTTACACATTTGTAGTTCTGTTGAAGTCAGAGGTTGATGGATTCGGACCGAATTTTCTGAAAGTTTGAATAAAGATACATGAACGAAATTTATTCAGTTCAAATAGAAGAATGCTCACGTACTTACTTCGTTACCTGGTCGGATTCGAAGCACGATGGAGTTTTCCATTCAAATCAATTTAAAGCATCGTCTGCGGACGACGAGAATTCATCAAATGAATTTAAAGAAGAAGACGCACGTTCCTCAAAAGTGGATTTAAGTTTTCTTCATTTCATCAACCCGAGAAAAGGTTCGTCCGGCCAGTAGTTCAATGGAAATGTGTTCATCATCGACCGACCCAATTTGAGGAGAAGCTCAACGTGACCAGTGCAAACAAATTCAACTCGCCCTTCTCGTTTTCTGTTTTGACTGATGATGTCAATTTCAACATAAAGCCCTTCGCTTTTCTCCGCTTCAATTGCCCGCTGACGATGGACGACCATGCATGGCATGCGAGTCGAGAAAATTGCTCGTATGAAAACATATTAAGCCATAATTCCACTGAGCAATTTCTGCTGGCTATGAGGAAATTTCATCATCACCATGAATAATAAAAAGTTATGCTCAAAATTGCTGAGGCGAATGACAAAGCGAAAAAACTCGAGACGACAAAGGACGAGTGTTTGCTGTTAATTAAAAATGATTTAAAGTTAAGCGATTTAACTTGAGCTTTTGTAACGCTGAGTTCCAAAAACTTCATATTTATCCCAAAAAGAAATTCAAATTCATGATTTAATATCGAACCCTTCGATATTTGTTAGAGACTTCATCCCAAGGGAGAGCTAAGAAGCACAAAAAGTGCCATCATAAACGGAAAAACTTTCCGACATTAAAGATTTGTCATGTGAAATTTCTTTTTGATCCTTTTCGTGCCTAAAAATAAGGCGAAGGTTTAACTTTTGTTTCGGCTTTCTTCCGGAAGAAAAGCATCGAGGGAATCATGAAAGGGAGGGGAGTAAAATCACACAACTCTTAACTTTTTGTATGAAAACATATTTTTATCGTTGTTTCGTTCATCTTGGAAATAAATTGAAGATTCTCGCTCGAAACTGAAGCATTAAATTCTACATATTTCGTTTATCATTCCATATATCACAAGAAATGCTGCACACACGAACATATACGAGAAAAGGATTTAACATTGAAAAATGATGCGAATGTTTAATGTGCTTCGTCGTCTTTCCTTTGGAGCGTTTTATAAATTACGTCAATGTTCAAATGGGAAAGCGTCGATTGCTTTCTTGAATTCCCTGTCGAATCACATTAATTACAGCCATCGTATGAAAATTCTTCAAATATATTTTTATCAAGACAACAAATTTGAATAGCGTCTCTGTATAAATCTTTCATCAGATTTTTCGTTGAAAAGACTTCGTCGCTATATAATGAGACGACGACGATGCAATTCGAAATGAAAAGAAAGTAATTTGGTTTGAAAAATTCCAGAAAAATTCAAAAATCTCATTAAACTCGAAAAGTTTCTAAAACCTTCGACTTAAGGAAAAATCTTTTATGTTATTTTAAGCTTCATTTTGTTCGCTCTATTTCATGTTGCGCAACAGAAATCGTTAAAAAAAATTGTCAAGAGCGTTTGTCCTTAATGGAGTTTTTATGGTCGAGTAACTGAAACGATTTTTAATGGTTGTGCAAATTAAACGTCGATGGAACTTCGCTAGAAGGCAAACGCCTGGATAAATCTATTTCAAATCTAGAGTTCTGTCGCTTCAACATTCCTTGGTTTTCTACAGAAGAACTTGTCGGAGATTTGAAGTGTTCGCATTGATCAAAAATCCTTCAAGCGCTCGTAATCCTCATAGCGCAAAGCACAAGGGAGAGAAAGTGAAAAACACGTTTAATTAAAAACCGTGCCGCAAAAAGTCTGCAGGATCCAATTTTTCTAAATTACTGTCGACTCACGACGTAGAATCTCCAAGCAAGGCTCATGGAGAAAAAAAGATGCGCTCTTCATAATGAAAACAATTTTTTGCGGCTTTCACAATCTCTCATCACCTGATCCCAGTTTTTACAGTCTGAGGTTTCATAGCGTTCGTTCCTCTGCTCTCAATTGCGCAAAACGGGAAAAGGCAAACTGTGAAATAATTAAATATAATTAATATTTATTGCGTTTTTAATTCCACTTTTCATCTTGCTGCTTGTGAGTTCTGCCACCTCGCTTTTGTTCACACGGAAAATAAAATATTTTAATGTGCTAGTTTATAATTTCAACAAACAGTAAATGCAGGCTGAAGTGCGAACTTTCCAGAGCAATGCCTGTGTGCCTGTGCAATCTGCTTCCATTAACTTTTTGACTATAATTTATATTTGAGAAACACAATACGAAAAAGTATTTTCCAAATTGATGATAAAATAAATTCTGATGCGGCAAATTTGTTTTTAGGTTTGTTTTTAAATAAATCAATTTTACCGAATTCAAAGAAAATCTTTGATGATTGAATAATCGGAAGCTTCAAAGTCAACAGAAAGCTCTAATATAAATAAATATTATTGAAAAGCCAAGAATTTGTTAGCAAGTGTTGCAAGAAGTTACAAATTATCAACCTTCTGAGATTCCAAAAAGTTTCACTCTTCTCTTGCTTCAGATGATGAACTTTTCCTTTTTTAATTAAATTTTCGTCTTAGAAAAGCCACCGGAAACCCATTTCATAATCAACACAAAATCATTTTCCAGATGACGCTTCCGAAAAGGCTATTTCGACTTTAACTCGTTTCTAATTCCTTTTTCTGCTTGTCTAATCGCAAAGTGTAATGGTTTCAGTATGACAAGAAGTCTCATCCGCTAATTGCATAATTTTTTGTCATGAGCCGCATCCATGAGACTAATTACACTTTTAATCTCCTTCGTTCTCTGTGATTACGAGAGCATTTAGTCTTGATGGCTTTTTCTCAGATTGGAAGAGATAAAGTTTCATTTCTCAGCACAAAAAATTGCGGGGCGAGGTGCGCGGAGACGATGAGATAGAAGCTGAATGAGATAACTAGTGCAATCATTGAAATGCTGGTTTCATACTAAGAGCTGAAGCAATGGAAGACGATGGATGATTACAGGAAAGTGCTTGTTGCTTGGTTTCATTCTCTAAGGCGACGACATTTCCATTCATTTTCATAAGACAAGAAAGTGATTTCTTTCTGCTTCTCTTCAATATGACTTCCAACGACTTTTAATTTGATTAAAAGCTTTTTTTCTTCTCAAAACAACATCGCCTTCACTTTCATTTTAATTATTGCAATTTGTTATCTAAGTTGATGTCGTTAGCCAAAGCAACTCTGCGCGAGCCTTTTTGTCGCTATTAATGTTTGTGTTTTCAGTTCGTTTTCGTGTCTGTCGCAGAGAGGAAGACGAGACAAGAAAACGGACTCGAGTAAATTAATTGAACAAGGAATATAAAGGAAACTAAAAGAAAAAAGAAAGAAAAGCTTCGTTTTTATGGTTTGAAATTAAAGAAGCAAATTTAGACTGAATGAAAATTGTGAAGGGGAAAATGAGAAACGAGGGAAAAGTCAAGGGGTTCAATGAACGACAACAAAAGTCGAGACGAAGCAATTTTTGTTTTGATGAATTCTGAAATACAAAGAACTTCGATATTGAAAAAACTTGTAATTAAGCTCTTTGTGATTGCAATCCAATCTTGCTAAATGTTTTAAGATATTGGCGCCAAGTGAACTGTAGAGTTTTAAAGATTTAATCAATTTGCTGACTCATGTCACAGTTTCAAGTAGAAAGAGGACTAAATTTAGCACTGCGATGGTCAAATGAAATTTGGCGAATGACCAAATTGATACGCTTCTCTTTAGTAGTGCTCCACATCGTGAGCACTTAGTCAATCAATGGAAAAGCAATTAAGCTCAACATATTGCTACAAGTGGCTTTATTTGCTCTACCTAAACACAAATTTAATGCAGAAAATCATTTGAAAACACGTTAAATTCTCTTTTGTTTACAGAAAGATTTGCGATTCGGCCAACATTGATCTCATAACATTGCAAGAATTAATTTAAATAAATCATCGCCTTTTCTCGTTTGCTCTTCTGACACAAAGAATTTTCGGATATTAAAGTTTATTCACATGTAACGACACTCATGTCTTCAATTTAAATGCAAATATCGTAACATCATAAATTTATCGGTCTAATTTATAAATATTTGATTTTTTAAAGCTGTAGATGATTAAAGCTTATTGTAAGATAAGAGCGAAAAAGCATGAAGCGACTTGTTTGAGGACCAAGCTCTAGCAAATTTAATTAAATTGCCAATTCAAATGCAGAGAAATCTTGTCTAAAGCAATAAAGCGCTTTTCATTTTAAAAGCTTTCATGATTCCATGGCTTTGAACTTAATTTCTGAATCAATTCTAAAGAACGGAATTACAAAATTCTTTGAGTTCTTGGTGAAAGAGGTCGGAAATATTTCTCAATCGTTTTCGCAGAAATCGTTTCCTATAAAATTATTGAAATAAACTCAAATAGTAATCAAATCAATTAATATTCATTTTCAGTAATTTGCGGGATCGTAATTATTTTCAAATTCAAATTCTTTAGCTTTTGTCAATATGCTCTCAACCTTAACTCCCTCTTTTGTCTTTTTGCTAGTATCATCAGCCATTAAGGGTAATAAAGAAGCAAATTATCTGGTATTTAAGTAAGTTTTTCCATCGGGAATGGAAATGGCGCAACGAGTGTCGCAAAAAAAAATTTGTTTCAATTTAATGTTAAGAGTCGTAAAGCGACCGTTGGAGATTGGGTAATAAAAAGTTATTTGCACCTTATGTTCAGTTCCTGGAACGTTAAACTGTTTTTAAAACGCTTCCGCTATTTTGTTCTGGGGATACGATGACCTGATAGCAAAAGTAATCGCATCTATCGATTGTATTAAATCACTATACTCAGTCAGTCATCAAATCAAAGTAACGAGATTACGATGTTTGATTTATGTCAGTGATTGAGAACAACGGAGAAGTTTCGAACTCTTCCTTCATAAATTTGATCTCAGCTCAATTTTTCACTAACTTGATTTCCAGAAATGCTCCCATCGCGCTCGTTCGTTGCACTAGTTCCCGCTTCACAGTCTTGTCGATGTTAAGGATTCTTGAAACATGAGAAGAACTTGTTTGAAAGTCAGAAAACTCTGAAATCGTGAGAAAAATATTTGAGTGAAGTCAGGACTTCGTATTGAAAACTGAATTTATTGTAGGAACAAGTTTGTTTTCACACCAACCCCTGATAACTCAACTGATATCGACTCTGTTGTCTACAAAAGTTATTCAGCGAAACTCTTGAAATTGAATTAATTAAAGCTTTGGGTAATTGCGACTGTTTTCTTTGGCGAGGACCTTGATCATCGACTCAATATCACGAGTCGTTGAATTTCCAATAAAAAAAGGTTTCAATTATTTTTTTAAATTATTTAATTGGGTTTATGTGGAGGATTTTCACAGGATGTTCGATGTTTTCATTCCTCATCAAAGTTGAAATCCCTAGTTGTCAATTTATAACTCCTCAATTAAAATAATTAAACTTGATTTTCATATATCTACCTAAGCTTATAAAATTCTTTTGATTAAACTTCAGAAGATTTGTGGGAGCTTAAAATATTTCACATTTGTCAAATCAATTGAAAATCTGTTGAAAGTTTTCACAACAAATTCTCTTACATATTCATTGCCTGAAGTTTAACACTGCAAATTTAACAAAAACTTTTCTTTCAAGCCTTCACTCATTTTAACGGAACAAAGGAAAACGTTGCTGAGCAGCAATTTTATTGTTCCCTTTCAACCGAAGCTGCCGCTTTAATTAATATTTATAGCCGCCAGGTTGATTTCACGCAACAATTACTCTCCATCTTGATTGTAGCGAGTCCTTAGTTTACACAAGGAAATTTCCTTTAAAGTCAGAAAGTTTTATTACAGTTTTGCTGAGGTGACTTAACAAATAATTTTAACATCAATTTGATTTTAAACTACCGAAAGCATAAAGCTTTAGAAATTTGACATCACTCATCGTCTTTTTGGACGTTAAACAGATTTGCCTTGTGTTACAAGCTCGTTTAATTAAATTTGTTTGTTACCCCGACTAAAAACCTTTGGTGAACTATTCTCACATTATCCTTCATTAAAAGGAATCAATAGATGATCGGTAGCAACAAAATTAATTTATTTCATGTCAAAACTGACCTAAACAGAAAAAAAAGAAAAGTTACGAAAGCTGTTTATTTTTCGTTTGAGTCCTTTGGTTTCTCAGTCGTACAAGTCAAATAAAGCAAACCATAAAAGATTTCTCCGCCAACTCTTGGACTTGTTTTATTTATTCGCTTGCTTGTTCTCTTCATAAGTTGTGGAAGAGTTCAAAGCAAAAACTTTCAACTGAGTTTATAGCAGCAAACTTTGTTGTTTTAGACGAGCTCGTCGCAATTTTTTTACAGTCTTGTTTAATAAAGGAGTCTTCCGTTGAGGCAAGAGCAGGAAAGCTTAAACGTAGTTTATTCAGAAACAAGGAGAACTTAATAACTGCTTTGCAACTGCCACGAGGCAATCTGAAATATTGAACTTGCATAAAAGTTTCCACTTCCATAATCATTCTGAGAAGACAGATGGGGATTAAAGCTCAGCGGAACGCGAGATGAAAAAGAGAAACTTTTCATGTCTTGAGCACACAAAACATCATCATGTGTGTTCATCGAGCACTTTTCTTGTCTGCTATAATAATTATCACAAAGAATCTTCACACCTGAAAATTTTAGAATCCTTTGAACGATGAATGAAAAAAGAAGAAGAGCGAACAGTGGCTTTGAGTCAAAAGTTTCTCTTTTTGTCGTGAACAAAGAGCTTTAAAGTTTTGTCATGTGAAAAGTTTTTCTTCCAGTTCAATTTCAACCACGTCTTTGTTAAAACGGAGTGTTAAATGCAAATGACATTTCTACTTCTGTCTTTTGAAATTACGAGAAGAAACTCGCGTGGCGAGAAGGATTTAACAAGAATTATGCAAACCAGCTTCACGAAAGCACAGTGAAACGTGATGGAAGCTACAAAAAGTTTACTGGCAAACGAGTGAACTCCGTTTTTATATAATTTTAATTATGTCAATGCCGTCAACTCAATTATAGAACGTAATTCAATTTACTTCCAGCTTAATGAGAATAATAAAGTTCAAAGCGACAAAAACAATAATTTCATGGGTGAACTGAAAGCTCTCAACTGATTATTATTTGCAATACAACTGTTTCGATGAACAGCGTAAACTCTCCGCAATCCAATTTGTATCTTAGCATTCACGTAAGCACAAGGAGAAGCATAAAACAAGCATAAAATCCAATGCAGGAGAAGATTTTCTACCGCAAGGTATTTTCTGAGAATAAGAAAAGCTCGAAACTACTTCTTAAGTATGGCATCGAAACTCGTAATGTTTGTGTATTTACATTTTACTCCAAACAAACCGAGAAAATGCTGAGAAATGTGAGAGGAAAACAGTTGCCGTGCAAAGAGAATTTTCCTTAATTTCGCTAGAAAACAGCTTTGATCCTTTTAGTTGAACGTGTTTGAACAAAATAAAACTCGCTGTACGCTTGCAAGGCGAGTTGCCGAGTAAATACGAATCTGCTTCTCGCCAAATTAGTTAAAGCATGAAAAAAAGCTTGCAGTAAACAAGGAGTAAGTTTAATGCTGTGGAATGGAAAAGTTTCAAGAAGCAATCATCGGGTAATTGATTGTAAAGTGCACTGAGTGAAAAGCTCTTCGGACTTCAGAAATGCAATTAAGATTCACTCGTCGACGATAGTTCCTCAAACTATTGAACTTCGTCATCGTCTCTTCTATTTATGAACGAATCGAATCGAAATTAAATTCCCGTCTTGTTCTTTATGGCTTTTCTCAGAAGTAATTTTCAAAATCGATATTTGATTTAAAAAAATAAAAAGCAAATCCCTTCAAGAAAAATGTTCAAAATGCTGTTTCTCCTTTGATTTTCCTTCCAGCAAGTAATTTAAAGTAAACTTTGAAAGCTTCAGAAAACTTTGATTCGTTCAAGAAAGCCAAACTTTTCGATCATCTTTTTCCTTTTCAATTTCCTTCAGTTTAAAAATGTTCGAGTCAAAATATAAATGTTTCTCAGCATTGTTACGATGATTATGGTGAAGACGAACACATGATGCCGTTTCCTTCTCAAATTTAACTTCCCTGAATCAGTCTCGTGAGTGCTTTGTACGAGTAATGACATCAATTTGGTTTACATGAATTGAGGAAAATCTAAATTTATTTCAGCAAATTAAAGTCGACAATGTTTGTAAACATCTCTCGACTTGAGCGAACTTAACAAATCTTCGTCTAAAACCCTCCAGCGTGCTCTCAGGGTTGAGGTCGAAATTAATTTAATTTTTCCCGTCTCAAGTTTCGCTTTCGTAAGCTTCTTCTCAAATTTTCTTTATTGAATTGTAAGCAGAAGTTCAAGATAATTTCTCCCCATTTTGTTATACGTATAGCTTTAATGAATTTTCCTCCAGGAAAACTCAAAACTTTAAGAACTCGCTTTCATCTTCTTTCCCGTTGATAAAAAACATTGTGACGTGCCTCTCTCGTCAAACAATTTCCTTGAAATTTTACGGCCGTGACGAGTCGTAAAAATATTGAAAAATAAAACGAAATATGTTAGAAAACAACGGTACAAAAATATCAATTTTCTTTCAAATCGATTGCGATTTCTCTTTGCTTTGTGAACATCAAAATCGGCGTTGCGAGAACGATTGTTCTTCATATCAAAGCACCAGAAAGAAAATGGCAATTACATTTCTCTTATCACCGAGTGAAAGCAATAAAAGGCCGATCCTTTCTTCATTCCCGGATTCTCCTAAATATTAATGTTTATGGCCATTGATTATTCCATTCTTCCTCTGCTTTATTTGTATCTCATTGTTTTCCATTTACGGTTTCCCAATCTTCAACATCGCCGGTACTTTTGAAACAAGAGAAGCACTGCGTGTGGAAACAAAGTCGCCGAGATAATTTATAGAAACGAAATTGTTTCTCAAAGCGAAAGTTACGAGCTGATAAACAACAAGAAAATGAAAGACATGAGAAGCAAAATTAGAAAAAGTGTCCCGGAAGAGCACTTCGATGGAGTTTTATTCGCCTTCCATCGCGATTAACATTTAATTGCGTTGTTGTCTTTGATTGAAAGAAAAAAGCAACGCATTTTCATGCTTCAAAAGTTGTCATAGCTACGCTTATAGCAATGCCGCTTTATTTTGTTCAGAGAAATTTGAAAACTCCATTAAGCCTAGTTTAATTGATTCGTGAGCTGAAAGCTCGCTTGCCGCAAACATAATAATTATGTGGTTTCTCTTAGTGGAGAGAAGAAGCTTTTCGAGTACGTGTAGAAGCTTCGCGTGGTTTCAGTCACATTCCCTTTAGACGATTTCCATGCCCAACAATTAATCATGTCAGTCGAAAAGCGTTTGTTGTCGAAAGGGCGGTCGTAGAAGGAAAAATGTTATTTCCTGATATTCTTTTATTGTTTTGAGGCTGGAACCTCAGCGCAAAGGGCCACTCTAATGCTTTCACTTGGAAAATTAATGAAAATGTGTGGCATTCTCATGTGAACGGACCGCATTTTAATTGCTCCATTCTTTGTGGCTCTGAAACAGGGAGAGAAGGATGAAAACCACTTTCATATCAAACTGACTCGTTCGTGCGAAGTTCACCATTTATGGACTTTTTTCCATTCTTCCGCAATGACTCTATAACCGCTAGTGACGAATAAATATTGGAGACGATCAAACATTGCAAACGGCGAGCAATCAACTTTGAACATACAGTCAACTCTCGTCGTACGTTTGTAGTTCTGAAACAATTCAGAATTAATTGCTTTCAAAGTTCAATTATAAAGGAAACGAAGTGGCTTTCAACCTCTGCTGTCACGTTCGTGATAAAGGCGAAGTGCTATAAAACACTTAAGAAAAAATTAGCGTGATTATTCTGGAATCTGTGAAGTCGTTTGAAGAAAGAATCATAATGACAACTTTAAAACCTAATGAATAAAACTTTAAAGCACCGCAAGACGCTCAAGCGAAAGGAATTTTATGTTTGTTATTACTTGGAAAGTTATTAATGTTCTGAATTTATTGATTGGTAGCTTTGTATTACACGAGCTTGTTTCACGAGCTTTTGAAATTAATAATGAAACAGTTGTTTTGCTTAATTTGCTGCGGCTCTTCTCAGTAATGTTCAGCTTTACGATTTCCGTCATTGTTAAGAAAACGTTTCCTTGCCGACCGAAATGCGTCGAAAACAATTTTGTGATCCGCTTTAAATTTCCATCGTCCTTCCTACTCATTTCTCTTCTTCTTTTTCAGTTAGTGGAAACCGAGAAAGTTGATTTGCTAGAAACTTTGGTCGGCAAAGTCAAATCAACGGAGAACACAAACAGACCGGAAAGCTTTCTTTAAACTTTTCACAAAATTAATTTTGAATAAAATCTCTTTCGGACTCTGCAATCTTGATTCGCTAAACTTAATGAAATCATTCATTAAAACTTTTAAATCTCGTTCGAGAAATCTTAAAAGCTCCATTAAAAAGTTTTCTCTTTTTATCGTATGACGAACCTAAAGTGGAAGCGCGCAGACAACTTTTAATATTGTGCAATAAAATTAAGCGATTAGAATCATCGTGAATAGCATTGAAACAGCAGCATAAGCAGAATTTGAAATGAGTAACGAGCACGGTTTTGACGAGATTAATGCGAGTTGAGGGAGAATGAAGACAGACACTGTCGAATCAACCGGAAGCATAAATTCCCATGTTCTTGTGATCGAGACGAGCTTAGCTACATGTGAACAACGGTTGATACATTATGACACGTACAGCCTATTGGATGACGTGAAGGGGAAATGTTGTCGTTTCACTCAAGGTGAAAAAGCAGAGAACGGCGAATAATGTCACCAATAAATAATTTTTTATTGCTCGTTAAAGGATGAAATCATTTTCTTTAATACAAGTCGACGTTATATACTTACAAAATGACGAGCGCCGCTAGATTAATTAGCAATTAAAGCACACAAACGAGAAGGATGAGTTATGGTGATGAATTTTCACTTTATACTTCTTGAATGTTTACTTTCGCTCATGGAAATATAATCGGAATGGAAATTTCGCATTTGCGTTTACATTTATTGCGCAATTAACTTCGCCATGATATTTGATTTGAAATGAAAGTAATTGAAAGTCGTCGCTAAAGTCATAAATTCGAATCATATATCGTTTTTCGGGGAATAAACTCGTCGCTTTATGGCTCAAGAGAGAAAGAAACTCGCTCTCGGCATTAAGTGAACAAAGGCAAATGCTTAAAAGTCATGAAGCGAGGGAAGATATTGCAATTTAAGCTGTGAACTTTTATGCTCTCTGGCGCTTGTATAAAAATCTGCAGCAGACAATATTTGCCAATTCTTATTTATGAGCTGGCAACAGACGTGAATACTTTAAAGTTCAGGGTAGGAGAAGATTCCTTAATCAGATTGTGTCGAAAAGATTTCTTCTATTTATTTATGCATGCAATTTCTTCTCGTCTCGTCTTTTGTCAGTTCAAAACATAATTCTCATACAAATTTATGTTTCAGTCGAGTCGTTGCAAAGTGTCATTGCTGATAAATCTTGAAGAAGCTTCACTGGTTGCATTTACGGTTTAGCAAAGAAAAGTTTGTTGTTCTCATCTTTGGCATTGAAGTGATGCGACAATGAGCTTATGCGAGAAATGTTTCGGGACATTTCCAATCCTCCCTTCTTCTCTATTTACACATAAAATACGATTATAACAAGATGTGTCATGTCAATGAAGAGAAATGCTGTTCGTATTCAAGTTGACATCCATTTAAAGGATTGGAAACATGAAATCGAAACAGCAGCTCTAGATGAAGCAAAGTGCAGACGGTTGGAAAAATAAAAGTAGCTGTGCATGATATTCAATTATAGATACCACACTTTAGCCACCCACTGAGGAAATGTTGAAAGACATTCATCAACCGTCGACAAGCAGCTCTCAATCGTAAACTTTACATTAAATATTTGTGTCAAATCATGCTTACTCCTCTCTTTTTTGAGCTGCTTACGAAGAAAATGTGAGGTGATTTTGTGTTTGGTGATACTAAGAACTCGTTCTTATTGTTGTTAGTGGGAGTCGAACATTGTTAATGCTATCAGGTGTTGTCCTCGGTTCGATACGAAACAAATTTTCTTTTGTCTGAGCACAATGTCATGGAAGTTCAATAAATGTATGTGATGTTAGTTAATTGGATTGCATAACTACCTGGATCTAAGATTTATGTCAACAGAGATTAAGATCAAACACTGCTAAAGAAATAAAATTTCATGTTGTTGAATGATATTTGATAACTTTAAACTTTGATTAACAAGCACGCATCTGTTGTTTAATGATAAACACAATGATCCTTATAAAAATGGAATTTTTTTCAAGCACGGAACATAAATGTCACTATAGCAACATCAGCCATGCAAATCGTAAAGTCATCTTCATCACCTGTGGTCTCGTATGTATGTGTTCTGTGGATGAGGAATTTGTATTCTGCTTATGTCACGACCCAACACAGCACAGACGACATGACATGCATCCATCAAGGAATTGCAAATAATTCCACCGAGAGAGATTGCTCTATGCGAAAATTACTTTAATGACTGCTCACGTTCATTAAACTCCAAAGAGTAAATTATTTTTGCAGTCGTCGATGGCAAATTACATGCTACAATAAATAAAACAATTTGTTTGAACCAGTCGTAAGTGTTCCCAGTCTATGAAGACTTCTCTCAATTTTAAATTATCTTTTTGGTAACTTTTAGATTGTGCTTTAACCACTCCCACAGAAGTTCCATAAATCATGCTGTTTCTTATGTTTTACGAAACAAGAGGAATCACTTTCGAGCATCTCCTCGCAACGCCATAGCAATTCAAGTTGGTTATCTATTAAATAATTTAGAGATTCGCATCTCTTTCGAAGTCGTTTAAAATGATGTATGATATGTTGTGAGATGAAATATGATTCCTTCCTTTGTGTGTTAGCTTGGGCTTGAGGTTTTTCTTTTCATCCGACACACATCGAGTGGCGCGGGACGGCGCTTGTTCGTGAGGGTTATGAGCTTGCAAAGGAATGCTGGGTTCATGTTGGATTATGTGTTAAAACGTGATAAAGAAAGAGAAATGAAATTTATGTCTTCAACACTAATAGATTTCCACTTTATCATAGCAAAAACAGCGGAAAGAGTGTTTTGCCTCTCTGGCGTAAAGTTTTCTCTTCCCGGCAATAAATCTCTCAACTGACATTTCTAACATGACGCTTTTAATGGTAAAATAATTTGCGATGTCAACTTCACGTGCATTAATTATGAGCTCATGGAAGAACTGAGTTGATGTTCGCGATGATAAATTATAAAACTATTTTTGAAACTTTTTGTTAAATTAAAATATTTTATGTGGAAATAGTTTTATAACTTCTTGTCACTTAAGATTTTTTAAACTCTTAGAAGATGTTCGCATTTTACAAAAAACTGTTCAATCAACACTTTGTGTTATGATTGTTGAACGCAGTTTTGTCCAAAAAATAAGAAAATCAATTGAAAGAAATGATATATTTCATTTAAATCAACATTTACAAAGCAATTGAGCTTACAGATTCTTCACAATGAATATCCTTGAAAATCGAAATTTCTAGAAATACTTTTCTCGAAAAACTAATAAAGGACAAATCAAATCTTTTCATTCTCCTCAATCGACTTTTCCTTCTTCAACAAAATCTAGGAGAAATCCGATCTCTCGTCCACATTCAGCGGAAATAGTTATTTCTCTTCAAATTCTGCTGCGGTTTCTTTGCTTTCAAATCGTGCTCGCAGAGCACAATAGCTTAACTAGCGCTGTAGTATCGACAAGGTTCGAGCTTTTGAAGCACCCCTCCAAGGTGAATCGAATAACCCATGTAGCGACGTAACAATGTTTGTACAAATTGAATCAGATTTGGGGATTGAAAAAATGTAATTTCATTCAAAGCGTTTGCTTTCTCATGCAATCGGGATTTCCTTTCGGTTTCTATCCTTCTATGATCAAAACCATTGTGCAAGCACAAAAAAAAGTGCAAAAACAACAAACTCAGCTCGCCCGCAAAATGCAATTTGAATAATTTGATGTATTTTTTATCACAGCATCGTTGGGCGGTCGAGAGATGGTGAAAAAGTGATAGCAAACAGTGAAGTAACGGAAAGAGGAGACCTACATATAGTAAAACAACATCACACTCATATATTGAATTTTAATTACAAACTACAAGATTGATGCTATCGTGATGTATCATTCCACAAAACAGTCGTGTGTGGAAAATTGAAAACTAATGAAATTAAATGCATCGAGATAGTGAAGGGAGTGCAATAAACGTTGAGTGAAACGAAAAACATTCCGACACAAAATTAAACTCGTCTCGGTGAGGAGCGGAAACGAATTGATTCGGATTGGGATTTTCATCAATTGAGCAATTGATGATCGACTCAGGGTTTTTCGATTTATACAAGGCGAGGTTTTCATTTGATTTTGCTTTGAAATTTCTATTTAATTGATTACGAAACAAGTTTTGGTGAAGTTTTTAAATGGAAAGCTTCAGTCTGATTGGCATTCCGAAACCTTAATTAAATTCTTTAAATTAGTTTGTGGGAATTAAGAATTGTCATCACTGAACTCTCGTGGAACTCAACGGCGTAGAAACAAATGAAGCCTTTTATCGTTTTTCACAGTTCACCGTCGTTTTTGGGTAAAAGATTGCTAGAGGAGAAAGCACCAGAAAATTGAAACATCAAACCGTTTACCAGAGGAATTTATGCCGCAAACAGCAAAGCCATAGAGACGCAAATAGTTGCTTCCAAGAGAAAAAACTTTTTCATCTTCTGTTCTGGCACCAAAACAACTTTTGAATTCTCTGCAAGATCTTTGTACACCGAAAACGAAAATAAAATAATTTATTCCTCGTGGATAAAAAAAAAGTCGAACGCTTAAAGCAATAACATTCAAGCAATTTCATTAGGAAGATTCAAGAGAATTTCTCGGCGACGCTGCAGCCGCAGTTTGAATTTCTGAATTTAAATCGCTGCACACGTACGCAACGAGACTTTAATAAAAGTCAAATTTTGCCAGGTCATCGAATCGAAACGAAATTTGCTGAACACTCGAATTTGAATGAAATTAGCTGCAAAGAGAGAAAGCAGGGAAAGATTTCAACGTCGACATCTATCTGTTGAAAAATATCTTCAACAAAATAATTGCAGATCTTGTGAATTTAAATAAAATTGATTTGGATTTTGCTATTCACGTAGACTGCACTGAATGTCGAGAACTTTTATTAGCTCAACTTAAGAAACTCGAAACTTTTGTCAAGTTACGGAAATAAAACTTTTTCTTATCAAGAAGTGAACTTATAAATCGAGTAGACTCATTAAAAGAAAAGTCGATCGTTCAAATGAAAAATAAAAATTGGATGAAGATGTCTAATTGTATCAAGTTTTTCTCATCGTTAAATTGAAAGTTTCTCCATTTTCAGTATTGACTCGTAGTCTTGTAGGTTGGTGCAGTAAACTGTATGCTCCTCTCTCAATTCATTTAGTCAAATGAATCGTAAAATTCAAGAATTATTTGCATCGGCAATTGTCGAAATTCAACAAGCAATGAATTATTTAAAGATTACATTACTTCAACCACAACAAAAGCGCTTTGCATTGGTCGCTACCATAGTTACTGTGCTCATGAATTTCTCGCAATTCTTCTGACTTCCTACTGCGAAACCTCAACTCAAACTCTACAGCACTAGATTCAAAACATTGTAGCTTTCCAACTATGTCGGCTTCACGCCTTGATTCATGATAGGGGTCACTTTTTATATGCCAAGCATATTAAAAATTATAGCTCCCGGCTATTGTTTAAAACACTCACTCAACTTATAAAGCTTTTCCGTCCGGTGAAGCAGACTGTGTTAATAAGAGGAAAATTTTCAATTATGCTTACGGTTTAAAAAAGTAGGAAAGCGCTACATAAAACAATGGACTAACATGGCTCTCATGGAATTGTGAGTAAAGGATAATTGCATAGTTTTCCAGTGAGATAAATTTCTTCTAAAGCTTTAAAGTTCTTTTTGCGCTATGAATAAATGACAAAATGTTATTCTGTGATTGCTTAGCTAATTCTATCGCGGTATTAAACAAAATCTCCACGCTTTGTTTGTTTATTTCATGAAGAGGAAGCGAGAAATTGAGAGCGTCAATCAGTCAACGAGACAGCGATTGAATACAGGAAGGACAGTGACATGAATCAAAGATTTGAAGCGGAGAAAGGGATCGTTTATTGAAGAGGATTATTAATGGCATTGTCACTGATTATTGATAAAGTAGGCTGAGTCGGAGAGAGAGAGAGAGAGAGAGATAGAATAGAGAATAAAGGAGACGAGAGCAGATAAGGGAAAGAAAAGCGAAAGTCATTCGTTGAGCGACGTTTTTCGATTATGAAAGGATTTTCCGGCTTGGATTGAAAAGTTTTCCAACTCACTGGGGAGCTTTTCCGGGCTACAAATTTATCGGCATTGTTGATGAAAACGGACATTTTAATGATCTCCTGATATTAAAGTTTCAAAAAGGATACAAAGCCTCCGGGTCAATCAATGTTTTATTGTCTGACCGTCTTTAATGCTCACACAAACATTTCAACTTCGAGATGATTGCCGAAAGGATTATCTAAGTATAATGGCAAAGTTCAGAGAGAGCAAAGCAATTTTCTGTTGCACTTTGCATTCGCTTTTTCCCAGAACGGCAATTTAAAGAATTTAATTATCGGCTTTGCAACTGGAATTTCGCTCGTTTACAATCCAAGCGAAGCCGGGAATAATTAGTTGTTTGTTTTTAGATATAAATAATGGCGAACATCATTTATTATTGCTCAGCTTCAAATGCAGATTTAAATATTTTAATTTGTGTGCGGAGGGAAATTCCACAACAGAAAATTGTTTTCGAGCAGTCGAGAACAATTTATGATGAATTTTATCTCAGTTTTGAGGATATTAATGTGCACTTGGTGTTCAAAAATTCTGCAAATATTTCCACGAAGCTTGAAAAAGTTTTTTTTAGAGTAGAATAAAAAGCTTTATCGATGTAATGTTTAGCGGAAAGATTGCACAACCGGTTCGCTCCGGAGGGAATCCTTTTATTTATTTAGCCATGAATTACAGTCCAGTGCTTTCTACTCAATCAATTCCATGTTTTTAATTAATCTGTTCCGATGTAATGAACGAAATTCCACGCTAAAACTCCATTTGATTAAAAACCCGCTTGCCTTTGCATTCGTACTGTTAGATTTAAGCTTAAAAAATGTAAATTGATTTGAAAGCATCGCATGAACGGACCTTCATATACTTTTATGTTCCACAAGTTTTCAACAACGCAGCATGGTAAAAAAAAGGCGATTCGAGAGATTTCAATTTTCACCTTTCAGTGAGAGCGAGAATGTGTCCGGAGATATTTCCGTACGATCAATACCCAAAACCTCTTCTTTTTCATTTAAAAAACCATCAATTGATATTTTTCGTCCCCCCGAACACTCGTTGATAAAACGCCAAACTCCATAAGCTAGGAATTTATTGAATGTCCCATCCAGTCACGTTTCAACAATTCGAGAGGAAGCATAATGTGGATTTCAAATATATTTCGTCTTCTACTCGATGCTTATTTTTCTGTTGTTATGTTATCGCTTAAGAATCAGCATGAGAGGGTTTGGAATGCTGTGAAAAAAAAAGGAAATAAAGCACATTTCACTTTTTTGTAGGGTTTTTAAACAATTTAACTCAACGACTTTTATAAAAAAAATTTAGTAAACCTTGAAAAACTAAGCAATTTTTATTCAATTATACTTTTCACATAACAAAATTTATCGTATGAAAAACCCTAAAAGTCGAAGCAGATCCACGATACAGCGGATTTTATTTTATTTCATCCATGTGCCAATATCTCTTGTCATTGAATAAACATTAAATCTATTTCGGCGCTTTCCGACAAGCGTGGAAGAATTGAAAGCCTTGATCGTGATATCGAAATTACATGTATCGGCTGGATGTAAAGTAATAAATTGCTTCAATTTTACGTCACTCAAACCTTTTGCATATTTCTGGCAATTTTCTGACGCTTGAAGGCGCTTTGAGTGATTTTGTAAAGCTCAACAAAAAAGCAACGGGAGAGGACTTTACGGGAATATTATCGATGAAATAAAGTCTCCCATCGACAGACCATAATTGTATTCAAGTGAATGAAGGGGCAAAGCTTTAACTTTGTTTGAAACTTTAAAGCTTTTGAATCAAAGTGAAACAGTTCGCGTTGGTAAAAAGTTTTAGCCAGTCTCAAGTTTAACTCACCGAAGCCATGTCGACCAATTTTCGTTCCCGCAGGACAAAAATTGAAATGGAGAAGCCAAAAGTTTGTCATTTTCTCTTTTTTATTTCAATCTCCACCCGAAATCCATTTAGAACATTTTTTGTCCCAACATTTTCAGTGTTTTAGATATTTATAATCGCATTACCGCCTGAAGAACGGACGAAAATGAAGAATCGTCGAGGAAAAGGTAACTAGACATCATGCAAACGAGAAAAGGATGAGATTGAACGGAAACTGAAGGAGGCCAGGAAATAAAGCCACAAATTATGAACTAAGCGAACATTAAAAAAATCCTGCGGATAAAAATTATTTGCGAGTGAAAATATTCGATAACAGAGTTTTCTGATGCTTTCTAAAGACTTAGTTTATCGTAAAAAAGCCTTGAAATACTCATGAACTCAAAGTAGATTCGAAACGAAGAGCAAATGTAACTTTAGCTCATGTTGTCTCTTCGAATAATATGTT